>OY757019.1:108198507-108798507 GCA_963580285.1 Lucinisca nassula | reverse complement strand
ACTTACTTATTTCTGAATGGATTTTGAAATTATTTTGAAGAAATATTAACCATCATGAGACGATGTGTCACGTGCAAACCCAGGATCAATCTCCTGGGAAGAATATTGCCAAACCCGGCAGGTATCGAACATCTACTGTGAAAAGTGTCAAGTGACTGTGCATGTTTCACCTCAGTCTGGGACATGATACTTCAGTGAGACAGCACTATAAAAGTGAGCATTGAGCTCCCTGTCGCAACCAGACACCGTCGTGGTATGACTGAAAAATTGTTGAAAGCGACGTTAAACCCGAATTCACACACACATACCTTCATTAAAAATCTATGTTCATGTACCTATCAGGTTGCAAATGTACATAATAATAAATGCACAACAGAATGTACCTATCATTACTTTCCCCCCAAGAGACGGAGTGGTTAGTGGCAAGAATACACGAATGATTAGACAACAGAAAACCTCAACCCTCAGGAATTAAACAATACCTACAGACTCTGGAGCGTTTTTTTTTTTTTTTTTTTATTTGTTGTTTAACGTTCCCGTCAACTCTATGTAGGTCATTTTGGAGGCATTGCTTCCAATTTTGTGGGACTTTTAACCGACATTGAGATGAAATGACATCTCAAGCCCTGTCGCCCAATGAAACCAATATGGTTTATAAGCATGGTCGGTCCGACTCGCACCGCATTGCCTGGACAGGCTTTGATTCTCTAAGCGGTTGACCAGTACTCGTGTTTCAGCTCTGCGTGGACGCATTGTGCAGCCCATTTATATCTTCAAGCCCCAGTGGGCGGGGGCCTGACTCTGGAGTGGGACCTTAGATATACTTGAGAGGACATTAGCAAACAGTGCTGGCTGAGATCAGACATTGCACTCAGTGGTGTCTGACAAGTGCATTCACTGTTCGCATTTTTTAATTGTTCAGTCATTTTCTGAAACATCAACCTGACAACCCTAAATTTTGAAATTGACTCCCACCTTTTAGATTCTACTCGGGACAAATATGCAAGGTGGAAACCTACGTCACGATGACGTCACGTAGAAACACCATGACAGTCGCCATCTTGAAAGGAACTCTGGCTTCAGTAAGTAATACTATGTTAAACGGATAATTTAAGCATAATCTTGACATAGCTATTATCGCAGAGTACGGACGAAATCACAATGGTTCACTCCATAAAACGACACTTGTGCAGGCTGGTGTCAGTCCGGCTCACAAGGTTCAGAAAGCTCCAGAAATCATTTGACCTCATCACCATTCAGTGGTGTTATTATAACTGTACATTAATAGTTTCACTTTCTCATATCTTTGGAATATTTTATGCTCTACAACCATTGGCATATACTACCTTAGAGGATCATTATCAGCTCTGCAGCAAAGCATGATTGTAATTGCCACTGTATGATGAAGACAGGAATAAAACATGTAAAGAAATTCATAGAATTTATTCAAAATATATTTTTGTAACAGCCAATGTATTTTACTGTTTTGTCCTTATATACTTGGCATACTGCTATAATGCCTTTAGTGTTTGAGCCGATACAAGAGAAAAGGATCAAATGCTTGATTTCAGGTCAAATAAAAAACTATAAAGTACTTCTTATTTTGGAAATTAAAGCCCTTTCAAGATTCTTTCAATCATTTTGAGCGGATACAATCTTTCAGGTGGATGTAAAGCTACCTGACACATCTGCAGACAGAACTTTGCATTGTCACTTATGAACAAAGCGCTACACTCAAACCACAATAATGATTCAGGGTCAGCGCTCTTACCACTGCACCCCATCACCAACCTTTGAATTTCATATTTCCATGTAGATGTAATAGCTTTCCAAGTTTTTTATATATACAGTAAAATTCCTGTATTAAGACCACCTTTGGGACTGTTCAAAAGTAACCACTTTTGAACAGTCTCAAAGGTGGTCTCTGACCAGAGGACACTGTGGGCAGAAAACACAAAGAAAGATTAAGTGCAGCCTTCAAAATAAGCTTTTTAAAGCAGAATTTGTCTTAAATTTTGGTGGTCTTCATAGCGGAATTTCACTGTATATATATTTTATTGTTTTACAGTCTTTTCAAGATTATTTCATTTATATCGAGCCATCGTTAATCAGAGGCGAGCGGAAACTGGAGTACCCGAAAAAAAAAAAAAACACCTGATCTTCCGTTGCAAAACTTAGCATCTCACATGTGACCCTAGCTAGGTTCGAACAACATCGATGAAAGACCTAATGATTAAGAGTCGGTGTGCTTCTCTGCTAGGCCTCGGAGGCCGGTACAGCTTTCCAGGCTGACTTAAATGCTTTATAGTCTGTTTAAATTTCCAGGTTTTTAGCTCATCAGAGCCGAAAGGCTCCAGGGAACTTATTGTATAGGCAGGGGTCCGTCTTAAGTGTCCACTTATGCGTCGGCGTCAGCATTTTCAAACGACATCTCCTCTTAAACTTCTTGATCAGTTGGAGCCTCTATGGGAATGCGGAACAAAGATTGTTCGCAATGAATGGGTCTTATGCCAATATATAATAAAATCCTTTAAAATTTTTCTTGTCAAATGGCGGATGACCTAATGGCTGATGACCTTGAAACTTGTTATATGGCATTGGGAACTCGGGCCCTACCAAGTTTGTCCAAATTATGACCTTTGGTTGACACTGACCTGTTTTACGTCAAGGTCAAATTTGGTCACTTAGACATTTGTATAGTAATTGAAGGCAAAACAGTGGATATGGGCTGCATGATGCTTCCACGCAGAGCTGAATCCGGCCCGCACACTAGTACTGGTAAACCGCTTAGAGGATCTAAGCCTGTCCAGGAGCCGCGGTGCAAGGCGGACCGTCCATGCTAATAAACCCTATTGGTTTCATTGGGCGACAGGGCTTGAGATGTCATTTCATCTCAATGTCGGGTAAAAGTCCCACAAAATATTATTGGAAGCAACGTCTCCAAAATGACCTTTACAGTGTTGACGAGGACGTTAAACCTCAAAACAAACGAACATTGGTAGCCTGTGGCATCGGAAATGATATTTGCAATCACTCTAATGGAAGTTTATCTATTCCAAAGGTCAAGGTCATTTATTGACCTGTGCCATGTATAACGACTGGGTCACATGACCAGTATGACCGCCGTGCTCATACATGGTAAAAAGCATTAAACATCTTCTCTAATCTCAGGAACCAAATGGCCGATGGCCTTGAAACTTGATATGCATATATTGAGTTCATATTTGGTATTGTGATAGATACTGGGCTAAAGTTTTTATCTGCAGTATCAGCACCCATGACCGTGACAAAAGACACTTGTCTCAAGCTCTCATGACCATAACCTTGGGGTCAAGGTCGCAGACTTCGAATTCTAATGCTGAAGTTTTTGTGTTAAAGTTTCTATCTAGGAGCTCATTACCCCTTTACCTTTAGATGGATTTAGTTTATACTTGGTATGGTAATAGATACTGGTCTCAGGTTTAAGGAGCTCATTACTTCTTTACGCTTTGATAGATTTAGTTCCTCCACGGTGTGGTGATAGGTGTTAGTCAAAAGCATTTATCAGCTGCATCATCATGCATGACTGTGACCTTGGGGTCAAATCACAGACTTAGAACTTTAATGTTTTTGCACAGAGGATTTTAGATCATTACTTGGTTACCTTCAGATGAATTTACTTGAGGCTTGGAATGGTGAAAGATGTTGCTTTAAAGTTTTTATCACCAACATAACCATGACCTTGGGTGAAGGTCACAGACTCTGAATTTTTATGTTAAAGATTTTGTGTTAAAGTTTTTAGGAGCTTATTACTTCTTTACCTTTGAATGGATTTAGTTTATACTTGGCATGGTGATAGATACTGGTGTCAAAGTTTTGGCAGCAGCGTCAG
Source organism: Lucinisca nassula (assembly GCA_963580285.1). Classification (NCBI taxonomy): domain Eukaryota; kingdom Metazoa; phylum Mollusca; class Bivalvia; order Lucinida; family Lucinidae; genus Lucinisca; species Lucinisca nassula. The sequence continues at coordinate 108,794,636 of OY757019.1, read as the reverse complement.
CTCTCACGGCCATAACCTTGGCGTCATGGTCACAAACTTAGAACTTTTATGGTAATGTTGCACTAAAGATTTCAGATAATTACTTGGTTGTCTTTGGATGAATTTGGTATGGTGATAGATAGTGATTTAAATTTCTATCAGCAACATCAGCACCTATAGCCATGACCCTGGGATTAAGGTAACAGACTTAGAATTCAAATGTTAAAGACTTTGCGTTAAAGTTTAAGAACCACATTTCTTCTTTACCGTATGATAGATTCAGTTCATTATTGCGGAGGTGACAGATACTTGTCTCAAAAATATCAGCAGCATCCGCTTCCATGACCATGACCTTCGGATCAAAGTCAGGGTCACAGACAGACTTTTTAGCTCATCTGAACAAATGGTTCTACTATCCTTGCATTTGCTGTTTGTCGCCAGTGTTGGTTGAAATGGTTACAATATTGCCATGAAAATTTGCCTGTTTACATGGATGTTGATTAAATGGAATAAAAAGGGATACTGATGTTACAGACTTGAACCATTCATGATCCCGGATATTGATATAGCACTGGATTCTTTTTTTTTTTGTGACTTTATTTCTGTTATGGGTCTGAAAATTTGCCTTCACGCGACTTAAGTCAAAGCGCGATTGCCGGTGAGCTATCCTGTCCAGCGACAGGTCTTATTGAACTTAACCCAAGCCAACCTATTAGAAAGTTTTAGCAAGATTCGACCAAAACTGAAGAGGCTTCGGAGATGACGACAATGTCGAAAAAGAAATATTCAGCAATCAAGGGGACATAACTCTACAAGATGCCGACCTCTACATGATGCAATCAAGGAGACATAACTTTACATGATGCCGACCTCGCCAGGGTTCGGATTCATGAGAGCTTCATCCCCAGCCTATATTTCCAATGGGTAAATTTAAAAAATATCCTATCAAAACTGGAGGCGCTACAGTGATGACAATCATTTTCCCATTTAAGTCTATGGGACATTGTGTTTGCCATAGCAACCAAAGTTTTTATACAATTTCGATTAAAAGCATATGACATCAATCCCCCGGCCCCCGCCCATCGGGGCTTGAAGAAATAGTTTGCATGATGCTTCCATACAAGAGCTGAAACCGACCCGCTCACGAGTACTGGAAAACCGCTTTGAGGATCTAAGCCTGCCCAGGCAAAGCGGTGCGAGTCGGACCGTCCATGCTTATAAAGCCAATCGGTTTCATTGAGAGGCAGGGCTTCAGATGTCATTTCATCTCAATGTCGGGTTAAAGTCCCACAAAATTGAAAGCAACGTTTCCAAAATGACCTATACACTGTTGACGGGGACGTTAAACCTCAAACCAAACAAACGAATCAATCCCCCACCAGTGTCATGCTACAAATAAGAAAAGATTGAGATCAGCCTGCAGATTGCCGAGATATAACTGGTCAAAGGTATGGACGAACGGACAACAGACGGATGAAGGATTGACTACCATCCTATAAGCTCCACCGGAACTTTCGGCCAGGTGGGCTAAAACAGGCAAATGAGAAGTGGAGTTTAAACGATTTATGTCAATGTCACAAGCCCTGCCCTCTTTTGCTGTTTCCTTGAATGTGTCACAGGGGTGAAAAAAGAACATGGCTCGACCGGGACTTGAATCAAGGACCTCTCGCATATTGTGCGAACCCCCTACCGACTGAGTTACTGAGCCACAGGGTCGGCCTGTTATTTCATCACGAAACTCGTCCTATCCAGTCCGGCTGCGAGACTTGTTTTTCATACTCTTTCATACACTCAGACGCGTTGCTGCAATGGACCCACACTGAACCACCAAATGTCACAGGGGTGGAAAAATAACATTGCTCGACCGGTACTCGAACCCAGGGCCTCTCGTATATTGTGCGAAAACTCCGAGCCACACGGTCGACCTGTTATATTTTCTCCCTGCCTAATGAGAATGTTCCCGAATTTTTAAGCCCTATCCAGCCGGCTACGAGACATTTTTCATACTCTTTCATGCCCTCAGACGTTTAAGTTACCAAATGACACAGGGGAGGCAAAAGAACATGACTCAACCGGGACTCGAACCCAGGGCCTCTGGTATACCGTGCGAACGCTAAACCGACGGAGCTACCGAGCAACACGGTCGACCTGTTACATTCCCAAACATGTTTATTTATCCAACCAAGAGTTCATCACAGTCATAAGCTCCTTGATCCAAATAAGTTACATTTTTTTTTCTTATTTCTGTTGGTACATTTTCTAATCGCCTCTTGCACAACATTTGTTTCTAACATGAAATAAGAAACATTGTCCCTTAGTCCATTGCTGCCTAATGGACTGTTCTACCTTGTACTATGGACAGATACAAATTCATTTGTCATTTTATCATTGATTGCAATTTATTTATTTATTTATTTTCATCCAACAAATGATTACATGTCGCATTTTGCTGCATATAACCTGAGCCTGAATTGCTTTTTTGGGGCACTAGGCAAAACTGGTTAAACCTTGTTGCTCTTTAAAGTGAAAACTTAAAGATTCAGTTAGGCAGGTTAAATAGAACTAAATTACTGAAATTTATTTGATATTCATAAACATTATATATAAACAGTATTGATTGTCAATATATATGCACAATAAATCGCAATAGATTATTGCATGTTTTTTTTTGTTTGATTCGAATCTTAACATCCTTGTCAACACTGTACAGGTCATTTTAGGGACCTTGCTTACAATTTTGTGGGATTTTTAACTAACATTGAGATGAAATGACATCTCAAGCCCTGCCGCCCAATGAAACCAAAAGGGTTAAACATTATAAGCATGGACGGTCCGACTCGCATCGCTTTGCCTGTGCAGGCTTAGATTCTCTAGCAGTTTACCAGTACACATATGCAATCAGTTTCAGCTCTGCGTGGAAGCATCATGCAGCCCATCTATTTCTTCAAGCCCCGATTGGTGGGGGGCGGAGACTATTGCATGCAACAGACTCTTGCATGTAATACTGCAAAACCTCTCAAATTATATTAAACTCTCAATAGCACATACTGATCATTATCCCCACGCTTTTCAGAGAAAAACTGGGGATATTGTAATGGTCCTCGTCGTCCGTCTGTCCGCCCGTCCGTACATACATCCATCCGTTCGTGCGTCTTACCGGATAACTCCTCCTAGACGGTTATAGCTAGAAACTTGAAACTTTGAGAACTGATAGATCGTTGGACTGGGGAGTGCATAACACTTTCGGAATTTTGATCACACTCCTAGCGGTGGGTCCAGGGGGTGGGGCCCGCGGGGGTCAAAAATCAAAGCGTAACGTATCAAAGCGAACGGCATGATGAGTAGATTATGTAGTGGAGTGGGGATATGCTATGGTGTGCCATCGAATGCGCAATTCTAGTTTATTAACCCATTTGGTTCCAGAAAACCCAAAACGGGTATTTGGCAAACAGTGCATGCTACAGAACGCGGTGTCTGATCAGGGCCTACACTTTTTGCAAAAAGTTCAGGCATTATCATAATAAATTTTGAAGAAAACACAACCTGACATCCCTAAATTTTGAAATGAACTCCTGCTATATATAAGAAGGAAGAGTCCATCTGTCCATTTGGTACAAAAAGATTAATTGTAAATACCTCACATGATCAGGAGCATATAATTGACTGACATTATAAAAAGGTCCTTGGCTACTGATGCTTACAAGCCATGCACAGTCTTTTATTGGGTGCATTTCTTTACCAAAACACGCCTATACAAATGCATTGTAAACTTTACTGCCGAAAAAATGAACATTTTAAGAGGTAAAAGTGCAATATTTTTCTTATTTCTGCTCAAAATATAGATTGTGGGTACACGTTAGAACCGCCTCATTGAGGCAGTTCTAACGAGTACCCAAAATCTATATTTTAGAGCAGACATAAGAAAAATAAGGCTTCCCCCTGTAAATCCCCGTTTTTCTATATAAAAGTGGGGTTCAATGGGGTCAACATTATATATAGGCGTGTTTTCATGATGTTAGGTATTTTTCAAAAATGCTTAAACCAAACAACTCCTTCTAACAACAACCCATCCACCCATCCCCCCCCCCCAAAAAAAAAAAAAAAAAAAAAAAAAAAAGAAAAGAAAAATCCGCAAAAGTATCAACAAGGAAGTTAGAACTACATGCACGAGAGTTAAATAAATGTCTGTAAATTCAGCACAAAGCAAGTATAAACAGCTCTCTCAGTCCAAATGAAAGTTTATTTATTTTACTGCAAGATTCAGGGTTTTGGAGATCTGGCTTATGTTAATAATGATTGAAACCAAGATAGCACTGGAAAGGTCACTGTGGAATATTTGCACACTTTCAGTAACTAGTGAGCCGGACTGGTGTATGGGAATGTGTGGCAGCAGTAAAACGTCTCCCTGCTCTACATCATAGTGTAGATTATATTTTCTTGTCCTTTGGGACCATTGATTCCATTGTGGAATGTTGAAAATATCTGAGGGTTACTGATGAGGCCTAATTGGCCGAAACTAGCTAGTCTGGCCCAGAAAACATGTACACTCCATATTTTTCAATTCTGTGGTGTATTCCTGGCTTCCAAAGGATAACCCTTACACGTCGGATTTAGTTCAGTTCAACGATCTATTCGTAAACACTCGTATGAAGCAGCACAGTGTTTTCACTAATCCTGTTTTAACGAGTACATGGCTTTTTCAGAAGAAAAAGGCCATAAAAAGGGTTTATCTTTATTGATATAAAAATATGAACTTTATAAAACATTTACCATTAAATGATATAGTTAACACTTTATCAGAAAGGAGATACGTACACACTCTGAAAACAGGCCATATTGGATTCTTTTTCTTGCGCAACACCTCTGGTTAGTTTTGACAGCTCGCACATGTATATTGTTTACATAAAAAAGTAGTGCGGAAGAAGTTCCGGCAGTTGAATAGAATTGAAGCGCGTTTATGTTAGTTGCCTGGGTCGGAACACCAGGGTCAGAACATAAATATCTATCCCAGGGTAAAATCACGGATTTCCTTGTCTGGTGTGCAAGAAAATACTGTCGTGGCTGAGAACTAAACTTCTTGCAATGATCTGCAATATAGAATCACCCGTTATAAAGTAGCATTATCTTACTCGAATCAAAGTACTGATAGCACAGATGGGTCAGTTGTCCCTTGGGTAGGCTGGAAAAATGCACGGTGACTTACACTGTAAACATTACAGAAAGCAAACAGTGTAGACCTTGATCAGACGCCGCGTTCCGTCGCGTCTTATAAAAGGTCTACACTGTTTGCTAAACCCAACACTCGATTTCAGTCCACATTCTATTGAAAACCATTTCACGGAACATGCAGATCTCACAGCGATAATAAAAAGACGGCTATTTGCTATATAAATGACTGCTACCTTCAGTGATTGTAAGGTGGAGTTAAGAACTTTTTTTAAAAAGCTCCAGCGCTGAGTAACTTTGGATCGATTGCCAATCAATCGATCAAAAAAGCAATATTGTACACTGTAGCTTTTTTTGAATGAGGTGAACAAGTCAATTTCAGAATTAAAGAGAATGAGGTAGCGTTTTCGTGTATATTTTTGTAAACGACGGTCCTGATAAGACGTCTACTTCTGCTAGGTCTGATCTGGATCTGCACATTTTTCCGTTTGGCGTCAAATGGGAACTTCTACCTTGTAAATGGCACTAGACCGCTTCAAAATTTAAGAGTGTGAGGTTGTGCTCTCTTCAAAATTTATTTTGAAACCATCTAAGACTGTTGGAAAAAATGTAGGCCCCGATCAGGCGCCTATTTCTGTTGCGTATGATTTTGGTCTGCATATTTTGCTAATTGGAGCCACATGGCATCTTCCACCTTGTAAATAACACAAGACCATTTCAAAATTTAAGAGTGTGAGGTTGTCGCAAAAGTTTTCTTCATAATTTCCGAAGTAATTCATGTTCAGTCACTCACAGAAGCGGCCCATTTGTTTAATTACTATTATTTGTTTTTGTAATTTTCATTTATTTTGTTAACTATCCCTTTTTACAGGGGGGCGAGGTCAGCGATTTTGCTTATATGATTTGGGGAACGATTTTTATTTGACGAAACGAATTTTTGGCTAAGGACCGGAATGCTCGGAATCAGCCTGGCGGTCCCCAAGCGTTCCCCGTTCCAAATGGAATGGTGTAATCGTGAAATGGAGCGGAATGGAACGAGAATGCCGCGGATCGAAACCGCACCGCGAACGGGAATGGAGTGGAACTCGACCGATAAAATGGGAAGCAAACTCGCTGACCCCCCTCCCCCGTGTAGGACTGGATTGAGAAATGAAAAGACGGAGAGCATATACGAAAAACTATATGCTGAAATTGTTAAAAAAAAACTTTCTCCGTTTTGAATCCTCGTTCAAAATTTACAAAGAAAACGAGGATTCTGAAAAAGTTTTTACCTTCTCCGAAAATCTTAAAAACGTATGATACAAACATAATGGATGTGTGTCAGCAAAAGGATTGGGGCACTTCCACTAATTCTATGTTCTTTGCCAAACACTTCTCATCTGCAAGTTGCAAACTGCTATGCGGTTTCAATATGTTATCAGGGTATTTTAAGTTAACTGTGTTGCCACTTGTTCGTTCGAAAAGGTTTTTCTATCTTGTTATGGTCTCATGAAACTGAGATCGTAAAACATACACTATACCTCAATAATGTTTTAAAGTAATGTCTGCTAAAGCATCTACGAACATGGAACTAAATTATTTTCAATTAAACTAGAATTTACAAATGCCTTTAGCGTATGCCACGGTCACAAATCACTATTCGAGCCGCGCCCGACTAGTTGGCCTCGGGTCGTTTCGCCCGTGAGTCGTTTCGCCTATGAGTCGTTTCGCCCGTGGGTCGTTTCGCCCTGGGTCGTTTCGCCCTGGGTCGTTTCGCCCGTGGGTCGTTTCGCCCTGATAAGGTGGGTCGTTTCGCCCTTTTTTCAAGCCCTATTTATTGAGGTTATGTTTGTTTTGGTATGTAAAGGGATTGATGGGGGAATTGGGAGTTCCGGAAAACATGGTTTTGCCCTCGTGTGGTGCAGCTAGACGACCTACTGGCAGCTTCTACGTCAGGTTTGAGCAACTGAACTACCCCTAAACCCCACCTTATATTAAGAAAACTGGGGTTTACTATGGTATACATTATTTTTATTATTTCTGCTACAAGACAAAGGTTGTGGGTACTCGTTAGAACCGCCTCAACCTATATTTGCAGTATAGATAAGAAAAAATACCACAGATTTTCATAATAAAATAGTCATTTTAGAGATGTGAAAACATGCACTATTTCGCATGGCCTAGTTATCGTACTGGTCTGTTTAATAGTTTGCATTACGAAAACATGCTTATTCAAATACTGGAAAATTGTTCCACCAAATAAAAAAAATCAAAATTGTTCTGATCAAAGATTCTTATATTTTTCAAATTTCGGCTCGGGTGCTCGTTAGAAACGCTTCGGCGAAGCGGTTCTAACGATCACCAACGGTCTGTGTATTTTTGGGGCGGAAATATGAAAAAAAAATGTGTTGCATGTTCGTTGTGTGTTTTGTGGGTAGTACCCATAGCCTGCTATTTCTGCTCCTGGCATGGAATGTGGGTGGTCGTTAGAACCGCCTCGGCAAAGCGATTCTAACGAGTACCCATATATCACTTACTTAACACATTTTGACACTGTTGTTTGGATTTTTGAAGATCACATACACAGTTTACAATATTTTTTTTTCACTTTTTGTCTCTCTATCCGAAATCTGAAACGAGCCCGTCCATACATCAGCCATCCGTAGGTGTCATTTGACGTGTCACCGTGAACAGTTCAGATCCGTTCGTCTGTCCGTCCATCTACACATGCATCACTTCATTCATTCATTTCCGATTGTCCATCTAACAAAACTCTCCATTCATTCATTCATTAACTTATCTATATCTGTATATTCAAAATGCCGTCCGCTCTTCCGTACGTCCGTCCATCTACCAACGCACAACTCCATTCACCCATTTATTCATTTATTTATCCATCCATCTGCCCATTTACTCATCCATTCCGTCTGTAACTCCCTTAAAATAGAATTGCGGCGAAACGACCCACGGGCGAAACGACCCACCAGGTAAGGGCGAAACGACCCACCCCCGAAATCAGGGCGAAACGACTCAGGGCGAAACGACCCGGCGAAACGACCCACGGGCGAAACGACCCGGAATCGACTAGTTGGCAACTGATTTGAGGTGGTATCGGGCTGGAGTCCGGCCGGCGTCCCGCCGGATGTTGAGGCGTCGGTGATGGTCGGTAGGGGCCCGGTGAAATTTTAACTCGCAATTAAAATTCTCACCGACTTCTAGGTCGAATTAAAGTCGAGCAGAGCTCGTACCGGCGTCAGGGCGATGTCGATGGCATCGGCTGGCATCCGGTGGTCGAACAGAGCGGATTCCGACCAATCAGATAATCTGGCAGTAAACGGCCGTCACCCGGACGACGCCCGATAGGTTATCAAGCGGAATCTGCTCGACGAATCCTGTTTCGGCTATCGCCGCTCGATCGCCGACGAATTATATTGCCGGTGTAGCGTGAGATCTTTAAACCCGTGAGAACCTTAATACCAAGGTATATCTGCGCATGCGCAAGAAGGCCGTGAGAAATGTCATCCTCTTCCTGTTAGCCACTGCTCCTTTGTTTAAAATGTCTAAAGAAATCTGCTTATATTACGAACTTTAAATAGAACATTTTTATTACAGGCTTTATTTCTTTATTTTTATTTATTTGTTTATCTATTTATTTATTCGAAAGTTGCGCGTATTAAATATGCCATAAATAGGTTTCCATGTGTTCAAAAAGAACAAAATATATGCGGGTACATGTATTTTCTTGAAATTATTACGAACCCCATTAAACTCCACTTTTATACAGTAAAACTGGGGTTTACAGCAGTGTATATTATTTTCATATTTCCGCTGGAAAACATAGATTGCACGTACTGGTTAGAACCGTCTCGGCGAGGCGATTCTAAAGAGTACCTACAATCTATGTTTTCCAGCGGGAAAATGAAATACATCAGAATATTTTATCGAAAAGTTTGACGGTAAAATTTCAATATATTTTTAATAGGCGTGTTCTCGCAATTAATACTTTTAAAAAACAAGTTCTGTGGAAATTTTTAAATTATTATTCTGCCTAAATGGATTGGAACACTGTAGCATAAGCCTGATCTATCTCAATATAAGTGCCTTTTTATAATAATAATAATAATAATAATAATAATAATAATAATAATATAACAGGAATAATAACAATTATAATAAATAACAATGATAATATTAATCATAATTCGAGGTTTAGAGAAAACATGTACACTCTTACCTTTTCAGTTCTACTGTGTATTCCTAGCTTCCAAACGAAATTGAACCCTTCAAGGAATTTGAATTTTAGGTATATACCAAGGTAATTAACATGTGTGATTTATGGTTTGACATTTCCTGTTGTCCCCATGCTTATCAAAACACACTGACTAATTGTTGTTGTTGTTTTCCAGTTTCCCCGTGTCGCGGGTCGTCAGCTGGTGGGGTCCCAGGGAACGAATCCATGCTGGCACTACACCGTAGCCGTTCGGTGGTACCCCCATTCCCCGTTGCCGGTGAACAGGGAGACCATCGCTCGGCTCCAGCCCCGTCCGTCTCATGTTTGTCGTCTCACGTCTCAGGTGTCTCCGAGCCCACGGGCATCCCCTTACCCTGTAGCCAATCGCCGAGCTCCGTCCTGAGAGGTTTGTGAAACGGTGCCGTGACCTTTCCAGGTCTCGGTGGGGCTTATATTTTGTCTTCCCGTTTGCTTCAGGGGTGCATGTGTCCTGTCGCTAAAGGGCATCTTTATTTGTTGGAGTTTCTGGGCTAGGCGTGCTTCATTTTTCAAGGGCTGTCGATGTGTGAAAAATGAAGCACGCCTAGCCCTGACTAATTTTCACACCTTTCTGCTTATATGGGGTACAACCAAACAGGTTTTCTCCTAACCCTTTCAATAAAAATTAATAATAATAATAAACAGAAGTAATTACTGAACTCACTGCTTACTTTCAACCAATCAAAATCGACCCCACCAGCCGGGGCTTGAAGAAACAGATGGGCTGCATGATAGCTAGGTAGACAGGTAGGTAGGTATGTAGGTAGGGTGAATGATCTGGTGGGCAGGTAGGTAGGCAGGTTTACTTTTAACGTCTTCCTTCGACGTTGTTTGTTTTGTTTGATTTGAGGTTTAACGTCACCGTCAACACTGTATAGGTCATTTTGGAGGCGTTGCTTCCAATGTGGGACTTTTACCCGACATTGAGATGAAATGACATCTCAAGCCCTGTCGCTCAATGAAACCAATAGGGTTTATAAGCATGGGCGGGGCCGACTCGCACCGCTTTGCCTGGACAGGCATAGATCCTCTAAGCAGTTTACCAGTCCTCGTGTGCGGTCAGTTTCAGCTTCGCCTGGAAGCATCATGCAGCCAATCTATTTCTTCAAGCCCCGATGGGCGGGGCCAACCTTCGACGTTGTAGGTAGGTAGGAAGTTAGGTAGATAGATTGTGTTTGTTTGTTTGATTTGAGGTTTAACGTCCCGTCATCGCGGTACAGGTCATTTTGGAGACGTTGCTTTCATTTTTGTGTGACTTATGCCCGACATTGAGATGAAATGACATCTCAAGCCCTGTCGCCCAATTAAACCTATAGGGTTTATAAGCATGAACGGTCCGACTCCGACCGCTTTGTCTGGACAGTCTTAGAGCCTCTATGCGGTTTACCAGTACTCGTGTGCGGTCGGTTTTAGCTCTGCGCGGAGACATCATGCAGCGCATATATTTCTTGGAACCCCGATGGGCGGGTGCGACAGGTAGGTAGAGTGAAGGTATGCATGTAGGTAGGTTTATCACGAAACCGAGCCTATTCAAATATGTTGACAAAATTTTAAACCAAAAACGAAATTTTTCAGATAAAAGTCTTAATATATTTTCCTATTTCTGCACAAAACATCGATTGTGGGTAATCGTTAGAACCGCCTCGGCGCGTCGGTTCTAACGAGTACACACAATCTATGTTTTGAGCAGAAATAAGACAAATAATAAATATCCCTGTAAACCCCAGTTTTACTATCTAAAAGTGGGGTTTAAGGGGATCAAAATTATGCAGGCGTGTTTGCGTGATGAGGTAGGAATGGTAGGTTTGGGCTAGTGGCGATGGGTATGTAGGTAGATCTATAGGAAGGTCGTAGGTATGATCGTAGATATGTATGTTTTGTTAGGTAGGCAGGCAGGCAGGAATGTAGGTAAGTGGGTATTACATATGAATATCGATAGAAGGGTATGTAGACGTATAGGCAGGTAGGAATGTAACTAAGTAGGAATGTTTTTGTTTGAATTGGGGGTTTAATGTCCCCGTCAACACTGTATAGGTCATTACGGAGACGTTGCTTCCAATGTGGGACTTTTACCCGACATTGAGATGAAATGACCTCTCAAGCCCTGTTGCCAAATCAAACCAATATGGTGTATAAGCATGGACGGGCCGACTCGCACCGCTTTGCCTGGACAGTCTTAGGGCCTCTAAGCGGTTTACCAGTACTCGTGTTCGGTCAATTTCAGCTTTGCGTGGAAGCATCATGCAGCCCATCTATTTCTTCAAGTCCCGATGGGCGGGGGCCAACCTTCGACGTTGTAGGTAGGTAGGAAGTTAGGTATAGATAGTTTTTTGTTTGTTCGTTTGATTTGAGGTTTAACGTCCCCGTCATCACGGTACAGGTCATTTTGGAGACGTTGCTTTCATTTTTGTGTGACTTATGCCCGACATTGAGATGAAATGACATCTCAAGCCCTGTCGCCCAATGAAACCTATATGGTTTATAAGCATGAACGGCCCGACTCCGACCGCTTTGTCTGGACAGTCTTAGAACCTCTATGCGGTTTACCAGTACTCGTGTGCGGTCGGTTTCAGCTCTGCGCGGAGACATCACGCAGCCAATATATTTCTTGAAGCCCCGATGGGCGGGTGTGACAGGCCGGTAGAGTGAAGGTATGCATGTAGGTAGGTTTATCACGAAAACACGCCTATTCAAATATATTGAAAAAATTTAAACCAAAAACGTAATTTTTCAGATAAAAATCTTAATATATTTTCCTATTGCTGCACAAAACATAGATTGTGGGTACTCGTTAGAACCGCCTTGGCGCGTCAGTTCTAACGAGTACCCACGATCTATGTTTTTGAGCAGAAATAAGACAAATAATAAATATCCCTGTAAACCCCAGTTTTACTATCTAAAAGCTGGTGCTGTGCCGTGTGGCGGCCGTAAAAAGTCTCCCCGTACATCCATCATAGTGCAGATTATATTTTCTGGTCCTTTGGGATCATTGGGTTCATTTAGAATCATTTTGAAAATAGAGTTCTGCTTAAGCCGGTGCTAGAGGGCGTGGCCGGTGTTGCACATTTCAGTACTGGTCATGAACAGACTCAATAAAACCGAGTCTGCTATTTTCGTTTATTTGGTGTATTCTTTGCTTCCAAAGGATCTAACTGTTCAGAACTTATTTAAGGGGATCAAAATTATACAGGCGTGTTTGCGTGATGAGGTAGGAATGGTAGGTTTGGGCTAGTTGCGATGGGTATGGAGGTAGATATATAGGAAGGTCGTAGATAGGATCGTAGATATATATATATTTTGTTAGGGTAGGTAGGCAGGCAGGAATGTAGGTAAGTGGACGGACTGACTCATCAGCTTAGTCTTTCTAAGCGGTATACCAGAACTCATGTGTGTTCAGTTTCAGCCCTGCGTGGAAGCACCATCCAGTCGATCTATTTATCCAAGCCCCGATGGGCGGGGCGACTAAGTCGGTATTGCGTACGTAGGTAGGTAGGTAGGTAGGTAGGTATGCAGTCCTGCCCCGCCCACCCGGTCCTGAAGAAATAGATGGACTGCATGGTAGCTAGGTATGCAGGTAGGTACGTTGGTAGGGAAATGGTCTGGTGGCTTCGTGGCTCAGTGGGTATGTAGACAGGTAGGCACGGTATCGAATATGTAACACCAGGTCTATGAGGCCAGTAACATAACCACTACACCGCGGAGGCTTCTTTGCGTATGGGAACGGACGGTCAGACATACATTTACTTATTTCTACCTGCCTACCGGCCTACCTACCTACCTACCTACCTACCCAAGTACCCTACTGGTTTAATAATGCGGTAGGACTTGAGATGTCAGTTCATCTCAATGTCGGGTAAAAGTCCAACAAATTGTTCGCAATTGGTCGCAATGTCTCCAAAATGACTTTCACAGTGTTGACTGGGACTTTAAACCTCAAGTCAAACAAACAAACAAACAAACAAACGCCTACCTACCTTCCCACCAAGACACCCCATTACCTGCCTACCTAAATCTATCCCGCCCATCGGGACTTGAAGAACTAGATGGGCTGCATGATTCCCTGTCACACCTGAGTACTGGTAAACCGCAAAAGCCTGTCCAGACGGGTGATGCGAGTTGGGTCGCCGATTGGCCATTTTTGGGGAAAGTAACTGTCCTTTTCGCTTTTCGCTCTGGTGACTCTTGTTGGAGGCATGGATTAATTGTATCGATTCCTGATCATTGCCTTTACTTATCTTTTTATTTTATTGATTAATACTACAATATTTTAGGAGGGTGACACAATAAGCTGCAAAGCTAATCTACCTTGTGGTCCTCTGTTAAATACACAGAAAACATATGGAAAACGTTACAAAATCAATTATATACATATATACAGTAAAACAAAGACACTGGGATCTCATAAGACGTATCTTTTTAAAACAGATATTAAAAATCTTTAACTTTTCAAATGAATTGATCGTGTGTTAAGACAGTCAACAGCACATGTGGTATATGATTTACTGGATTTTTAAATGCTCAGTTCACATGCAAATGAATTTCGCTGGACATAAATTTCAAAAGCCTAAAAATATTTACATGTTTTAAGTTTGTGCTTGTGAGCAGAACAAATTGGTTAGTGTGCTGACCTGAGATATTTCTCCGCATTTTGTTTGTATTTCTATAATGATGAGTACTTTTAAATTAATGCTCAGCTGAGCAGAACATGGAACAGACTTATAGCTTCGAGCCAAATCTGAATTTGGTATCAATTTTTTAAATTCTGTGTTTGAATTTTATGGGATTATTACTTTAAAATATAAGTGACTTAGAGCATTTCCTTCAATTCTATTTTCTTTCAGTCTGCTATTGTTTGAATAATTAAGCAAAGCTTATAAACAAAGTAGAAGTGTAGGCAATGATCTGGAATCGATACAATTAACCCACAGCTCCCATCAGAGACACGAAAGGGAAAGAAACACAAACATGGGACAATAGACCTAATGGAAACATCAATAGGGGAAAGCCAATCCCACGAAATGGCCAATAGGCTATCCAAAGCGACACAAACACTCAAAGACAAATCATAACAAAAATAAACCGCGACAGAAGCCCCGCCTTGGAACGGTCAGCGCAAACGAACCCCACCGGGGTCCAAAACCGACTCCATGCGACCACAACCCCGCCCCCACCTTCGTCGCGATTAAGACAAACAACCTGCCCAGCCCGCATGAAGGCCCCGAACCCACCAGCGCAACACCCCCGTGAACATAAAAATCAAACAATCACAGAGATGGAACAACGGCGAGAACTCGACAGCAAGAAACCACCGAAACGCTGGAGCAAAAGAAAACCAAAAGACAGACCCCGGCGGGCCCGACCAGAGATAGAGCAGCAGGCACCAACCAACACAAGCCCTCCACGTCGGACCGCTGCAGAACCCGAGGCCCTACCCACCGGCGCGCAACCAAAGAGGGAAGCAAAGCCGACAACCGTGATTGGGCCAACAACCATGCATGCAGTCCGCCACATAACATTTATGTTGTACCCAATCGTTTTATATCGAAGAATGATATACGAAATTGGACGCTGATGTCATTGCGGTTATATATTTCTCCGAACCCACATACTAAGTCACCATAAAATCTGGACTCCGACAGACCCTGCCGCTGATGTTTCTGAGTGTGCTTCGATATCGCTTACTTTTTTAGGTGACTTGAGAGGGCTGCGTTTTGATTGTTACCTTTCCTGATTGGAATTTTCTTATTAGATTTCGGTCACTAATATAGCAAGGTATCTACGAACGGTACTGCTCTGCTTCTTATGAGATCGGCCACCTGATATGTCGATCTAACAGCCAAAATTCCCTCTGTTCGCACCGCGTGTGTTTACCTTTACCCTCAAGAACTTCAGTTAAATAAAGCAAATTCTTATGATACCGAGGCCCAGTTTTAGGATTTACATCTATCTATTGTAGATGGGTTTGGGTCCTGCAAAATTTAGGACAAAAGGGGTGATTTTGATTTTGAGACTGTAAATTTTCCTTTCTTGGATGGTAATGTTCCTCGTCGACATCCTATGGTGTTTATATTTCGCAATTAATTCGATTTGTCAGTGTGTCTATTTATGTAACTTACTTCAACACACATAATAATTTGTTAACTGCTAAACTTCTCAATCGGGATTATCGGTTTCAAAAACTACGAAAAGCCTTTCTTAATTTGATAGTTTTGTTTTCTAAATTCAATGTTGAACTCAAATATCTTCTTTAACTACATTATAGGTCTATAGGAACCCGAATTTTATGGTGACTAAGGATATAAATTCAGAAAAATATATACTTATAATGACTTCAATATCCAATTTCGTAAAATCAATCATATTGGGTACAACATCACTGTTATACGACAAACTGCATGCATGGTAGTAAAAAAAAAATAATCCCGCTTGACAACTTTGCTTGCATCTTCAATTGCACGCCGGAGGGACAGGCCTCAGATTCGATGGCGGTTCCAGCGTAAAGGATTACTTAGAATTAGAATTTAATTTAATGTTATGTTGATTGGTACCTGATGCCCTGTCTCTAATCGGGCCCATCGGAGTCAAACTGTTGGTTTTATTTGCTCCAGCATTTCATTGGTTACTTGCTGTCGAGTCCTTACCGTTGTTTAATATCTGTGTTTGTGTGATGTTCTCAGAGATGTTGCACTGATTAGTAAGGAGGCCTTCATACGGACTAAGCAAATTAGTTGTCTAAATTCAGTCGGAAGTAAGGGCGAGGGTTGCAGCCGCGTAAGTCGATATAAGCCCCCCCCCCCCCCCCCCCCCCCTATCAGTAAGACCGTTCCAAGGTGGTTCTATAGTCGCGGCTTATTTTGGTTATGGTTTGTCTTTGAGTGTGTGTATCGCCTAAATTATTTGTTTTGGATAGGGAATTGGCCATTTTGTGGGAAAGTAACTGTCTTTTTGGCTTTCCGCTGTTGATGTTTTCATTAGGGTCTAGCTTGTCCATGTTTGTGTTCATTTCCCTTGGGTGTCTCTTTTGGGAGCTGTGGGTTAATTGGATCGTTTCTGATAATTGCCATCTAGTTTGCATATCAGGTCTGTTTTGTTTGTGTTTGTAATTTTGACGGTATCGCGACAATACACACACATGTGTGTCACACATTAATTAAACTTACAATAACTCCCCTTAGGTTCTATTCTGCTTTTTCTGCACGGATTCCCCATACTATTAATAACTTTATAGCTATGTTGCTGTCGGCCTTGGTCAGGCATATTAATTTGTTTTCAGCCGATTCCGATCATTTCATAGGAGCAGGCAATACTAACGTGTTTAAAAATAAACTTAAGAGTTAGGTTATCTCCTATCAAATCGCCCATCCTTCGAGCATATACCGATCTATTCAAAACAAGTGGAATGTATCCTAGAATTTCTAAGTGCAATGCTGAGAGGTGCAGGTGCTATTCGCGTTTATACATGGCGTCTACTGTTGCTTCATCTTTAAACGGTAGACCCTTTTCTGTAGTTAACATAATAGAAGTGAAGGCAATGATCACGATTCGAAACAATCAACCCACAACTCCATCAGAGACACCAAAGGGAAAGAAACACAAACATGAAACAACAGACCCTTATGGAAACATCAATATCGGAAAGCCAAAATGACAGTTACTATCCATGGCCAATAGGCTATCCAAAACAAAACAATATACGCGACACAAGCACACACAGACAAACATAACAAAAATAAACCGCGGCAGAAGAACCGCCTTTGAAACATGTCCGATTTATCGTGTAAATCTACGGATTTGATATATGTGATAACCTGACGTGCTGCAATTGTAAAATTCAGTTGGTCGGGCAAACTAATTACATGCTGAAACAAGATTTAATGAACATTCTCGTGGAATGAGTAAGCCAAAACAAACTGACATTTTCTTGAACCTTTATTTTAAACGTACAGGTCATTATGTAAATGATATTTCTATACAACAAATGGGGAAAATACTATGATACAAATACTACAACTAGGTTAAAAATTATTAAACGACATGAAACTGTATTAAAATGGAATAAATTATTACAGACACCTTTTCCCTTGGGCTTTAATGACAACATATATCATGAGGGTAGCATTTCTATTTCTTTCCTTTTGGTGTCTCTTATGGGAGCTGTTGGCTAATTGTATCGATTCCTGATCATTGCCTTCACTTCTATTTTGTATACAGGGCTATGTTGTTTGTGCCGTTTGGTGGCTGTAAAAGGTCTCCCAGAACATGCATTAAATGCTCATATTTTTCCAATCCTCAAGGATTGCATTTACAACTTCTTTTCACCGTTCTTTAATTTGACATCCTTTAGATACCTGTTGAGGGTCTTATATGGACCGATGTTCGTACCTTGTTATATAACATTTTTATTTCATATCTATGGACCTTTTTGCAGGAAAAGCTGTAAAGTATATATATTTTATGAATGTTTAGACTTAAATCCGATAGATCTTGTTGCAGAAGATTTAAGTCAAACATTAGATCTTGAAATTAAATCCGAATGACATCTTTGAAAATAGGTTTCGGATACCAATAAACTCGACTAAGGTTAGCAGTTAATACTTTATTTTGAGTGTGACGTCAGTAGCATGATTAGTAACTCTGGTAAATTGAATTTATTGCGAAACATAAACGCCATACGATGCAGCAAATTATCACGTTTATTAAACGAACCAATTCACAATAGAAAGATATAATTAAAAACACGGGGCCTCGGTATCAAAAGAATTTGCTTTATTTAACTGAAACTCTGTGGGGGGGGGGGTTATTGTTTGACTTATAATACCATCGGAATAGGTATTGACAATAATTAATACATAATCCAAATATCCAAAGATAGGGTACAACATAAATGTTATACGAAAGACGGCATCCATGGAAGTTAACCAAATTAAGGTTGAGAATTTTGCTCCCCTCTTTAATTGCACGCCGGTGGGTCAGGCCACAGATTCTTTGACGTTTCTAGCATACATGTATATGCCCTGTAACTTGAAAATGAGTTAAGATGTTTTCCTGAAACTTTGCCAAAACGTGAAGCCTCATGAGAGTGTGTACAGAAGACCGACTGCATGCATAATGTTGGTTGGTACCTGATGCTCTGTCTCTGGTCGGGCCCATTGGAGTCTAACTGTTGGTTTTCTTTTGCTCAAGCATTTCAGTTGTTTCTTGCTGTCGACTCCTCACAGTTGTTTCATCTCTGCGGTTGTTTGATTTTAGTGTTCACGGAGATGTAGCACTGATGAGTTAGGAGGCCTTCATGCGACTGAACAAATTATTTTGTCTTAATCGCGAGGGAAGTAAGGGCGAGGATTGTGGCCACGTAAAATCGATTTAAGCCCCCCCCCCTCCCAGAGGAATTCGTGTCAGCTAACCGTTCCAAGGCGGTTCTTCTGTCGCGGTTTTTGTCGTTTATATTATTTTATTTTGGATAGCCTATTGGCCATTTTGTGGGAAAGTAACTGTCCTTTTGGCTTTCCGCTGTTGGTGTTTCCGTTGAGGTCTGTTGTTTCATGTTTGTGTTTTTTTCCCGTTGGTGTCTCTGATGGGAGCTGTGGGTTAATTGTATCCATTCCTGATCATTGCCTCTACTTCTATTTTACTGAGGAATAGAGCGAATTTAATGTTAGGTAATGTTGGTTGGTGCCTGATGCTCTGTGTCTGGTCGGGCCTATCGGAGTCTAACTGTTGGTTTTCAACTGCTCCAGCATTTCAGTTGTTTCTTGCTGTCGATTTCTCGCCGTTGTTTCATCTCTGTGGCTGTTTGATTTATGTTTACGGAGATGTTGCACATATGAGTTAGGAGGCCTTTATGCGGACTGAACGAATTATTTGTCTTAATCGCGACGGAAGTAAGGGCGAGGATTGTGGACACATAAAATCGATTTAAGCCCCCCAGTGGAATTTATTTCCGCTGACAGTTCCAAGGCGGTTCTTCTGTAGCGGTTTGTTTTTGTTATGGTTTGTCATTGGGTGCTTGTGTCGCTTATATTATTTTATTTTGGATAGCCTATTGGCCATTTTGTGGGAAAGTAACTGTGCTTTTGACTTTCCGCTGTTGATGTTGTCTCTGAGGGGAGCTGTTGGTTAATGGTATCGATTCCTGGTCATTGCCTCCGGATCTACTTTGGTGTCGAGTCCTCACCGTTGTTTCATCTCTGTGGTTGTTTGATTTTGTGTTCTCTGAAATGATGCAATAAAGGGTTTGAAGGCCTTGGGGGGGGGGGGGGGGGGCTGAACAAATTATTTGTCTAAACCGCGTCGGACACAAGGGTTGTGGCCACGTAAAATCGGTTTAAGCCCCCGCCCCCCTCCAGTGGAATTCGTTTCGCTGACCCTACCAAGGCGGTTCTTCCATCGCGGTTTATTTTTGTTATTGTGAAACGCTTATATTATTTTGTATTGTATTGCCAATTGGCCATTTTGTAGGAAAGTATCTGCCGTTTTGGCTTTGCGCTATAATTGATGTTCCCATTAGGGTCTAGTTGTTTCATGTTTGTGCTTCATTCCCTTTGGTGTCGCTGAAGGAAGCTGTGGGTTACTTATACCGCTTCCTGATCAATGCCTTCCCTATTTTTCAATTATTTAAATTTGTTTTGAACGGAAAGGGACATCATGAAAAACAGAAGTGAATGATGTTTCATATGGTAGACTCCCTCTATCTTGAGTGTAACGAAAAACATGATACTTTATGTTCATGTCAGAAAGTTTGTGAAGCTCAGGAATCGATACAAATTATCCAAATCTCCCACCAGAGACACCACAGGGAAACAAACATGAAACAAATAGACCCTAATGGAAACATTAATAGCGGAAAGCCAAAAAGACAGTTACTTTCCAACTAAACGGCCAATTGGATATCCAAACCAAAATGATATAAGCAATACACACACTCAAACAGGCAGGCCATAACAAAAATAAACCGCGACAGAAGAACTACCTTGGAACGGTCAGTGTCAAAAGAATTTCACTGGGGGAGGGTGGGGGCTTAAATTGACTTACGCGGCCGCAATACTCACCCTTACTTCCTTCGAAATTTAGAAAGATAATTTGTTCTGTTCGCATGAAGTAGAAGTAAAACAAAGATCAGGAATCGATACAATTAACTTACTCTACCCATCAAAGACACCAAAGGGACAGAAACACAAACATGAAGCGACCAGACCATAATGGAAACCTAAACAAAGGAAGGCCATAAGGACAGTTACTTTCCCACAAAATGGCCATATGGCCATCCAAAATAAAAAGACACAAGTGATACACACAGTAAGGAACAAACAACATAAATAAACCGCCACAGAAGAACCGCCTTGGAACGGTCAGTGGAAAGATTTCCCCCAATGGAAAGATTTCCACTGGGGGCTTAAATCGATTGTACGTGGCCACAATCCTCGCCCTTACTTCCGTCGCGATTTAGACAAATAATTTGTTCAGTCCGCATGAAGGCCTCCTAACTCATCAGTGCAACATCTCCGTGGACACAACCAACAAACAACCACAGAGATGAAACAACGGTGATGACTTGACAGCAAGAAAGCAATTAAATGCTGGAGCCAACCATTTAAAATTGCCAGCATTAATATGACCAGTAGCAGGATAGCAAAACATTGATTGCTTTACAGTCTCGGGTATCAGGAGTGTTAGTGTCAATATCAAGATCCGAAACAAATTTATTGAAATTAAAGCTGATAGGTTTAATAGGTTTATTTTATTTATAGCAAATTATGCACGCCGGTGGGTCAGGCCTCGGAGTCTATGACGGTTTTAACGTAAAAATAGAAGTATAGGCAATGCTCAGAAATCAATATAATTAACCCACAGCTCCCAACAGAGACACCAAAGGGAAAAATTACAAACATAAAGCAACAGACCCCAACGGAAACACCACCAGCGGAAAGCCAATAGGTCACGTAAAATCTGTTTAAGCCCCCTAGTGAAATTCGTTTCCGCTGACCGTTCCAAGGCGGTTCTTCTGTTGCGGTTTATTTTTGTTATGGTTTGTCTTTGTGTGTTTGTGTCGCTCATGTTATTTTATTTTGGATAGCCTATTGGCCATTTTGTGGGAAAGTAACTGTCCTTTTTGCTTTCCGCTATTGATGTTTCCATTAGGGTCAGTTGTTTCATGTTTGTGTTTCTTTCCCTTTGGTGTCCTATATGGGAGATGTGGGTTGATTGTATCGATTCCATATCATTGTCTCCACTTCTATTATGGTTGTTTCAGTATTTTGAAAAGAAGCAGGAATAGATAAACTCCCCGAACTATCCCGGAAGATAAAAGGTAAGTCTATAAAATCCAAACCATTATGAATGAAGGCTTTTTAATGTAATGGCGTTCGTGATTAATTTTAAATGAAAGGACGAAGAGCATGCTGAGTATAACCTCTAGTTAAAAGGGCTGCATCGTATTATTGTGAAGTCGAGCTAAAGGTTTCAATGATTTTAGATTGGTTTAAACTGTATTTTATTTGTGTCATAACATATATAACATGTAAAGATAACAAACAATATAACAATGCAAATGGGATTCAGAAGGAAGTCATTTGACTTATTGTATCTGTATCCCGATTTTAAATTGGTTTACAACGGAAAGACACTTTCATAGCATAGCTCTTTCACAGAGTCTCTTTCATAACAAACGCTTAAGAACAGATCAGCCACAAAGGGTGCGCAATTCGTACCCACCGGAATACACAAAACTTTGTAAAAATAACTGATTATCAAATCATATGCAAATATTTTCAAGTAGAAAGGGGAGAGCTCCACACATTGTGACATGGCTATAACGTATAATTTTATTCCCTTTAGAAGTGAAAAAAACCCACATTTCTTACATTACATGCAAGACAGAGGGAGACGCGGTTTATTTTTGTTATGGATTGTCTTTGGGTGTTTGTGTCGCTTATATTATCTTATTTTGGATAGCTTTTGGTCATTTTGATGGAAATAAAATGTCCTTTTGGTGTTCCGCTTTTGGTGTTTCCGTTGGGGTCTGTTGCTTCGTGTTTGTGTGTCTTTCCCTTTTGTGTCTCCGATGGGAGCTGTGGGTTAATTGTATCGATTCTTGATAATTGCCTCTACTTCTATATTCCCTAAGAAATGCCCAATCAATCAAATCTGAGTTTTTCTTGCATAATTTTATAAGTAAGTGTTGTGTAAAAGTTGGGCAAATCATACGTAGCTATTAGGGTCTATTTATTTCATGTTTTTTTTTTTTTTTTTTTTTTTTTTTTTCATTTGGTGTCACTGCCGGGAGCTGTGGGTTAATTTAATCGATTTCTTATCATTGCCTGTAGTTATATTTTGAAGCATGAAAACGTCTGGAGTTCGATTTATTAAAAATTTCGTTCGTCCAAAGACTTTGCCGCAATAATTAATCACATACTTTTGATGGCAGTAAAACAAAATGTTAACAATATGAAAAGTTCAGTGATGGTAACAAGAGCTTGAACTTGCAATAAATTATGGTTTGTATGTCTTTTATGACGTTAATATACCCAATATAAGGTAGGATCCTTGTCCTAGCCTTCTGAAACACATACAGCAAACCTGGTGGCTGAATGACAAATGTGGTCCTCAACCACCTAACCCCCTAACAGCCAAGGGCCACCAAGTATCACCAAGTTCTTGCTGAAGAGTGTTAACATAGTGGAGCCGTCAAACAACGGCGACATTGTTAGTGGCCTTGTCTGCTGGAGGCAAAACAAACTTCTTATGAAATTCTTGAATACCCAGTTTACGGTGACGTAAAGACGTCTTCGGTTTAGGAGGTAATAATTTCGTATTTTGACAGTAGAAAATAATGCACTTGTCCATTATTTTCAGATTGCTACGTTTCCGTTCCTGGAGGGCTTCAGGCCTCAGATCCTATGACGACGCAAGCGTAAAGGCTAACTGAAAATTAGAATTTAATTTTATGTAATGTTGGTTGATGCCTAATGTTCTGTCTCTGGTCGGTTGTTTGATTTTTGTGTTCTCTAAATCGCGACGCTAGTAAAGGCGAGGATTGCGGCCGCATAAAATCGATTTCAGCTCCCCTACCAGTAAAATTCTATTCACTGATCGGTCCCAGGCGGTTCTTCTGTTTCGGTTTGTTTTTGGTATGGTTCGTCTTTGATGTGTGTGTACCGCTTATAATTTTGTTTTGAATAGCCAATTAGCCATTGTGTAGGACAGTTAATGTCCTTTTTGCTTTCCGCTATTGAATTTGTGGGTTAATTGTATCGATTCCCGATCATTGTCTTCACGTCTGTTTCCCTGTTTTGGCATATCCAACAAAACTTATTTGTAAACAAGGTTCATGTAATTACTACAGTAGTTATTAATGCTTGCATACTTTATTGCAGCTGTCATAATGGCCTCGCAGATATCAATGCTTTATCATACCAAAACACATGTTTCCAAAACGGTATTAAATGTCTAGCGCCTGGCGGCATTTGTATTTGGAGAGGTTCGCAAATGAAAAACTCGGATCAGGCTGTGCATGTTGTGTGGTATAAAAATGTTAACTGACAGGAAACCATCATGTTATCAAGTTTGTGTAAGCAACAAATCTCTTAACTCCACTTTATATAGATACACGAGGTTTACGGGGAGATTATTGTGCTTAGTGTTGCTCTAAGACATGAAATTTTCCCTTGTTGTGGCTCAACTGAGTCCTTATGGATACATTGTAATTTACTGATAACAAATGCACAATGTCTGGCTGTGAAAGTAAACTATCAATCACCTGCCAAAAATTCAGCAACCATATATGGCACCACATCACAGTCAGCAAGATAGAGTTACGATCAAACGTGTTGTTGTCTGGATTAGATTCGCCCTATCTCTCTCTGTCTGTCTCTCTCTCTCTCAGTCTCTGTCTCTCTCTCTCTCTCTGTCGGTACATGTGTTTGTGTGCGCGTGGGTGTGTTACATCCCATTAACAACAATGGACGGCACCTAAATTTAAAGTCCCACCATATAGAGAATTCTGCGTCAGTTTACAAGTTTCAAGTTCCCTGTTTGTCCAAGTAAATAAGTAACTCTCAGTAAAACAAGATGTGTTTGTGAAACACTGATGCCCCGGACAGCGCATGTTAAATATGAAAGCAGTATCACTAAACAATCGAAAGGTATGGCCAATATTAAAGTCTTAAAAAGTAGGTCAAGGTCACAAGGTAAAAAAGTATAGGATCGTTGGAAAGGTCTCGTCAAAAACAATGGAAAGTATTGGCCAATTTTAAAGTTTTAAACAGTAGGTCAAACGTCAAGGTCAGAATCACAAGGTCAAAAATTATGGTACCACCAGAAAGGTCTTGTGACATGGAATGCACATGTGAAATATGAAAGCCCTACCACTTACCAATCGAAAGTTATGGCCTATGTTAAAGTTTTAAAAAGTAGGTCAAAGGTCAAGGTCACGAGGTCAACAATTATGGTACCACTAAAAAGACCTTGTGACAAGGAATACACATGTTAAATATGAAAGCCCTATCATTTTCCAATCGAACGTTATCACCAATCTTAAAGTTTTCAAAAAGTAGTTGAAACGTCAAGGTCAAGGTAAAGAGGTCAAAAATTAGGTTGCCATAGGAAAGGTCTTGTGACAAGGGATTCACGTGTGAAATATGAAAGCCATATCAGTTACCATTCAAAAGTTATGCCCAATGTTAAAGTTTTTGTGAATGTTAAAGTTTTTTAAAAAAGATCAAATGTCCAGGTGAAGGTCATGAAGTCAAAAATTATGATATCACTGGAAAGGTCTTGTCACATGGAAAAGACATATGAAATATGAAAGTCCTATCACTAACCAAGCAAAAGTTATGGACATGTTTAAAAAGGAGGTCAAAAGTGGTCAATGGTCAAGGTCGTAAGGTCAAATTGTATAATACCTCTTGGAAGGCATGGTGACAAGGAATGCACATGTGAAATATGAAAGCCCTATCAGTTACCATTCAAAATTTATGCCCAATGTTACGGTTTTTGCGCAGATAGAAACAGACAGACATACCAAAATCTATATGCCCTCGAATCTTTGCGTCCGGAGGCATAATAAAAACATTTCCCTTGTCGTGGGATATAATTGATCATTTTGAGTCGACTTTACTCAAGTACACGAAGCATGCTAGAAACGCGGCTTTGTTCTTCTGTCGCGGTTTATTTTTTCATATTGTTTGTCTTCGAGTGTATCCTTCACAAAACCTAGTGATTAATTTTGTCAACTGGTACTGCATTCAAGCGTAACAACAGCAACCGTCTTGGCACCCCCAAAATTTGCCGTAACAAGAAGGGATTCGGACAACTGATTTTTCACAAATTTCCAAATTTGTTTAGACAAACGTGCCTAATAACGTGTATGGCGTCCACGGGCATCAATTACAGTACGACCTCGCCTGCGCATGCTCGTAATCCGAGTCTGTATCCGGTTTTGTGGAATCAGCTTTCACTCAGCAACCAATGCATCTTTGAGCTCCTTTAAAGTCCTCGGATGCACAGGTCGGGCTGAAACAGCACGCTGTAGCATGTCCCGCGCATGCTCAATCGGATTTAAGTCCGGTGACCGAGCAGGCAAGTCCATACGAACGATTGTCTCACGTTCCAGATAGGAATCAAGGACGTTGGCATGGTTGGGACGGGCATTATCGTCCATCAGAATAAAGTCCGGGCCGATAGCATCTGCATATGGTTTGACAAACTCATCAAGAATCTCATTACAGTACCTCACTGCCATTAATGTTCCGTTTACAACGACGCACAAGTCAGTTTTACCGTTCACGCTTATCCCAGCCCAAACCATGACTGACCCCTTTCCATAGCGATCATGCTCTGCCACATTCATCGAATGGCTCTTTTGACATTCGCCACACTAATTGACATTTATTAGTGAAGTTTAGACAGAATCTGGACTCCTAAGTAAACAGTACTGGCGTCAAGTCACGAACCGTCCACCTGACGTGAGTTCTGGCAAAGTCCATCCGGTATAGCAAGTGCTGTCTCGTCAACGGAACACGTACGGCAGGCCTAATGGAATTAAGTCCGAACTCGTGGAGCCCGTTTCTGACAGTTTGTGTAGAATTCGTACTCCAGTTCCGTTCCTAAGCTCGTTATGCAAACGCGTAGCGTTCAGGTACCGTTGACGTCGAGACTGAATCAACAAGAAACGGACCTGACGTTGAGTTGTAGCCCTTTCTCGACCCAGTCGTGTCAGCGTGGAGGATGTCCGTGGGTAAGACACCAACTACACATTCGGGAAACCACGCTCTGAGACACATTCAGAATCCCAGCAACCCGACGTTGAGAGACGCCGGATTCCAACATTTCGACGCCACGATTCATTTCTTCGGGGCTCAGACGGTTTCTTAATTGTTCCCTAGGCATTTTAGTGTTTCACAAATAAAATGAAGTCCTTTTTACGCTTGGTAAAGGAACACTGACGAGTTTCATCGGTCTGCTGGAAAGCATTGCCGGGCAAGATTTTGGGGGTGCATGAATTCATTTGCGAAGTGGGAGAAGTGTGCACTTTTATGAGTACTGAACTGCACATGAGTTTCTGCTTAAGAAATTTTTCAATAAACCGAGTATAAATTCTGTCAAGAAATCTTAAATTTTCAGTGCAAAATTTGGTATATAAAAATGATCCCTATCAAACTTTGAGTATATATATAAACAAATTACTTTTTGGATAGCCATTTGGCCATTTTTAGGGAAAGTAAATGTCCTGGTTGCTTTCCGCTGTTGATGTTTCCATTGGGATCTAGTTAGTTTATGTTTGTGTTTCTTTCCATTTGGTGTCTCTGATGGGAGCTGTGTTTCTTTCCATTTGGTGTCTCTGATGGGAGCTGTGTTTATTTCCATTTGGTGTCTCTGATGGGAGCTGTGTTCCTTTCCATTGGGTGTCTCTGATGGGAGCTGTGGGTTCATTATATTGGTTTCTGATCATTGCATTCACTTATGTTTGGTCATACAGGGAAGAAAGTATCCATGTCTGTTTTCTCTAAATATATACCATTGCAAAGTTTTGAAGTAGTCGACTTGAAAAATACTTTTAACATAAAAATACCTGCATTAATAATACGAAAATTCTATTCTACTCAGTTCGCAAGTATTTGTCCTACATTTAGACAGAAGTTTACCATTGACAGTCTGCATTTCGACAAGCATCTGCTGTTAATATACGTTGCAAAACATGTCCAAAAATTACAGCGGGAGAAAAATAACCTATCCATGAACCGCGAAAGAAAGCACATAAAGTTAGAGAGGCCCGTAAAGTATATTTACTTTCTAATATATTACGATAAGACACCCGTGCGTAATATGTGTTTTTTACCATCTCCAAAATGGCTACTTTTCTGATGAAAATCCGCGATATTATTCTTATTTATACAGCAAACATAGGTTGTGAGTGCTCGTTAGAACCGCCTCTTTGAGGGGGTTCTAACGAGTACCCACAACCTATGTTTTAGACCATAAATAGGAAAAATAATGTTTACCCCCGTAAACCCCAGTTTTCTGTATATAAAGACTTCAGCACCCAATTTCGTAAAATCATTCTTCGATATAAAAAGATTGGGTACAACATGGATGTTATACGACAGACTGCATGCATGGTAGTTAACCCAATTACGGGTTGGCCACTTTGCTTCTCTCTTTAATTGCACGCCGGTGGGTCAGGCCTATGATTCTGACGGCTCCAACGTAAAGGCTTATTGAGAATTAGAGATCTAATTCAAGGTAATGTTGGTTGGTGCCTGATGCTCTGTCTCTGGTCGGGTCCATCGGAGTCTAACTGTTGGATTTCTTTTGCTCCAGCATTTCAGTGGTTTCTTGCTGTCGAGTCCTCACCGTTGTCTCACCTCTGTGGTTCTTTGTTTTTTTTGTGTTCACGGAGATGTTGCACTGATGAGTTAGGAGGCCTTCATGTGGACTGAACAAATTATTTGTCTAAATCGCGACGGAAGTAAGGGCGAGGATTGTGGCCACGTAAAACCAATTTAAGCCCCCCCCCCCCCCCCCAGTGGAAATGTTTCCACTGACCGTTCCAAGGCGGTTCTTCTGCAGCGGTTTATTTATGGTGTTGTTTGTTACTTACTGTGTATATCACTTGTGTCTTTTTATTTTGGATGGCCATATGGCCATTTTGTGGGAAAGTAACTGTCCTTATGGCCTTCCTTTGTTTAGGTTTCCATTATGGTCTGGTCGCTTAATGTTTGTGTTTCTTTCTCTTTGGTGTCTTTGATGGGTGGAGTAAGTTAATTGTATCGATTCCTGATCTTTGTTTTACTTCTTCCTTAAGGGGTGTTCATTTCACGGACTTGTTCACGTGATGAACAGAAAGAAATTGCAATACGAAAACCGAATGACAACTAAAAAAGTACAAAAGGAAATATCAAAAAATGATTTCACGTTACAGAAAAGACTCAGGAAATGAATAAAATTACTATGTATAATTTTCAATATTCCTTAATTCCAAAAATTGTAAAGTCGGATTTATGGTTCTTGTCTTTTGCACATTGAAGAATCGGACTTTTGACACGTGTAAAGTTTCAATTTTATAAAAATTAATACAACATTTCTGAAGTAGACAGCAAACACAAGGAATAACTAAACTTAAACCACTGTTTTCAATGTTCAAACGGCCATAATTTCAGGTAAAGCAGAGCCGAAATGTATGTATGATTTTTTTTACTGATGTGAAAAACAAACCAAATGAAACGTCAGATTTTGGATTTTGCAATGCCTTGTTCTGTTGCACTGATGAGTTTGAAAGCCTTCATGCGGACTGAACAAGTTATTTGTCTAACCATGACAGAAGTAAGGGTGAGGATTGCGGTCGTGTAGTATCGATTCAAGCCACAGCCCTCCACTAGTGAAATACTTATCACTGACCGTTCCAAAGCGGTTCTTCTGTCATAAAGATAAAGATAAAGAAGCTTTATTTAACGTCGCATATCCGAAACAAATAACATAAGCTCTGTAGAGCTTTTATTGCGACAAACAAAGTATCCTTTAACAAATACTTACCTGCCTTCATTTATCTTCCTAGGACTACCCCTGATAATGCGAGCGTCAGCCAAGGGAGCTCCTAGTACAATTTTTCACGCCTTTGGTATGGCGCGGCCGAGGTTCGAACCCGCGACCTTCCATTCCCGAAGCGGACGCTCTACCACTGAGCTATCGGGGCCGGTGGTTTAAGTTTAAATTTGTTATAGTTCGTCTGTGAATGTGTATCGCCTATACATGTTTTGTTTTAGATAGTCAGTGGGCCATCTTTTGGGACATTAACTGTCCTTGCGGCGTTCCGCTAGTGATATTGTCATTAGGGTCTAGTTATTTAATGTTCGTGCTTCGTTCCTTTTGGTGTCACTGATGGGAGGTGTGTGTTGATTGTATCGACTCGTGATTATTGCCTTCAATTCTATTTGGCATGAAACTGTTTTCATTTAATCAATGTATTGTTTGTTTGTATTGGAGTTTAGCGGCCCAGTTAACAATATTTAGGTCATTTTTAGCCGGTCAGTTAACCTATCCATACTTTTCCTGGGCATGCTTATACATAAGAGGTTAACCAGTACAGTGCAATTTCTTTCGCAAGACACTGTAAACTGTCCCTCTTGAATCAGCGGAAGGGAGAGAATGACCATAGAAAAGACTTCATGATCAATTTCCGCGAAAGAATGCTGCCGACCCCGGCAGGAATCGGTCTCGCGTCCTCCTGATTATCAGATAGACGCGTATCCGACTGAGCTACCGGCGCCGGCCATTCGTTGACATATATGGCTAAAATAGTCCTGTTTAAAAGGTACATTTATTTACTAACGGATATATCGTCTTATTATGTAATCCGACGACCACCGCCCATCGGGGCTTAAACAGACAGATGGGCTACACGACGCTTCCATGCAGAGCTAAAAACCACCGCACACGAGTACAGGTAAAGTAGAAGTAAAACAAAGATCAGGAATCGATACAATTAACTTACTCCACCCACCAAAGACACCAAAGGGAAAGAAACACAAACATGAAGCGACCAGACCATAATGGAAACCTAAACAAAGGATGGCCATAAGGACAGTTACTTTCCCACTAAATGGCCAAAATGGCCATAAAAATAAAAAGACACAAGTGATACACACAGTAAGTAGTAACAAACAACAACATAAATAAACCGCCACAGAAGAACCGCTTTGGAACGGTCAGTGGAAAGAATTCCACTGGTGGGCTTAAATCGATTTTACGTGGCCACAATCCTCGCCCTTACTGCCGTCGCGATTTAGACAAATAATTTGTTCAGTCCGCATGAAGGCATCCTAACTCATCAGTGCAACATCTCCGCGAACACAAATTATCAAAGAACCGCAGAGGTGAGACAATGGTGAGAACTCGACAGCAAGAAACCACTGAAATGCTGGAGCAAAAGAAAACCAACAGTTAAACTCCGATGGGCGCAACCAGAGACAGAGCATCAGGCACCAACCAACATTACCAAGAATTAGATCTCTCTAATTGTCAATAAGCCTTTACGTTGGAACCGTCATAGAATCTGAGGCCTGACCCATCGGCGTGCAATTAAAGAGGGAAGCAAAGTTGCCAACCGTGATTGGGTTAACTACATGCATGCAGTCTGTCGTATAACATTTATGTTGTACCCAATCTTTTTATATCGAAGAATGATTTTACGAAATTGGGTGCTGAAATCATTGCGGTTATACATTTTTCTGAATTTATACACTAAGTCACCATAAAATTCTGGTTCCGATAGACCTTGTTGCAGAAGAGATTTAAGTCTTATATTGAATTTTGAAATTAAATCAGAATGGCGTCTATAAAATTTTGAAAAGGCTTTGCGTAGTTTATGGTACCGCTAACCCTGATTAAGAAGTTTAGCCGTTAATAATTTATTACGAGTGTTAAAGTCAGTTACATGACTACACACTCTAGCAAATCGAATTAATTGCGAAATATAAACGCCATAGGATGGCGCACGAGGAACATCACCATCCAAAAAAGGAATATTTACAATCTCAAAATCAAAGTCATCGCGTTTATCATAAATTTTGCACGAAACAAACCCATCTACAGTGGAGAGATGTAAATCCAAAAACGGGGCCCCGGTATCAGAAGAGTTTGCTTTATTTAACTGAAGTTCTTGGGGGTTAAATCTGACTGATCAAACCATCGAAATAGGTGTTATAAATATTTAATAAATCATCTAAATATCTAGAAGTGGAGCTAAAAGCTTCAATAATTTCAGATTGGTATGGAAAGCGACAACATGAAGTCTCTTTCATAACAATACAAGAACAGATCAGCCACAAGATGTGCGCTATTCGTACCCATCGGAATAACCACACAATTTGTCTAAATAACTTAGTACCGAATCTAATATAAATATTGTCAAGTAGAAAGGTGAGGGCATCACACACTTTCTGACATGACCAAAGTGTATAATTCGTATGCTCTTTAGAAGTGAAAATGCATTTCTGACATTACATGCAAGATACAGAGAATCTTCTATGAGAAAAGTCCATTCAATTAAGTCATTAAGCTTTTCGTTTATAAGATTATGAGGAAGTGTAGTGTAAAGAGTGGAAAAATGGTAAGAAGACAGACTTAAAGCACGAAAACGTCTGGATTTCAATTTTTTTAAAGCCTCATTCGATTTATTTTTATAGACCAAAACAGATCTCTTCCTGATCTTTCAAAGACTTTATCAGAATATTTAATCACATGCGTTTTAATAGCAGTAAGACAGGAAGTTAATAATTTAGAAAGTTCAGTGGTAGTGCAAGAGCTAGAATTTGCAACAAACCGTGCTTTGTAAGGTCTTTTATGAAGTTTTGGTAACCAGTATAGCGCAGGAAACTTGTCTTGGCCTTCTGTAACACACACAGCAAACTTGGTGGCTGAATGACAAATATGTTCATCTACTATAGCTCTCTCTTCAGCTAAAGGCTGAAGTTCATAGGCCTTAGTACCACCAAGCTTCTGCTTAAGCGTGTTAACATAGTGGAGCCGTCGCACAACGACGACGTTGTTAGCCGCCTTGTCTGCAGGGGCCAAAACAAACTTCTTATGAAATCTTTGAATACCTAGTTTAAGATGACGTAAAGACGTTATAGGCTTAGGAGGTAATAAGTATTTTGAGAATAGAAAGAAACGCGTTTATTCACTACTTTTAAAATGCTAAGTTTCCCGTCCTTTAGGGCTTTATGCTCAACAACCGTTGTAAATCGTTCAGAGGATCTAAAATAGAAGTGGAGGCAAAGATCAGGAATCGATACAATTAACCCACAACTCCCATCAGGGACACCAAATGGAAAGAAACACAAACATGAAACAACATACCTAAATGGAAACACCAATAGCAGAAAGCCACAAGGACAGTTACATTCCCACAAAATGGCCAATAGGCTATCCAAAATAAAACAGTATAAGCGACCCAAACACCCAAGACAAACCATAACAAAAATAAATCGCGACAGAAGAACCGCCTTGGAACGGTCAGCGGAAACGAATTCCACTTTGGGGAGGGGGGTGCGGGCTGAAATCGTGGCCACAATCCTCGCCCTTACAACCGTCACGATTAAGACAAATAATTTGTTCAGTCCGCATTAGGGCCTCAAACAACCATAGAGATGAAACAACGGTGAGGATTCGACAGCAAGAATCCACTGAAATGCTGGAGCAAAAGCAAACCAACAGTAAGACTCCGATGGGCCCGAACAGAGACAGAGCCCGACCGATTGGACCTCTCCACAGCTAAAGACTGAAATTCATAGGCCTTGCTGAAGCCTGTCAAGGCAAAGCGGTGCGAATCGGATCGACCATTCTTATAAATCCTATTTGTTTCATTAGGCGACAGGGCTTGAGATGTCATTTCGTCTCAATGTCGGGTGAAAGTCCCACAAAAATTGGAAACAATTTCTCCAAAATAACCTATACAGTATTGTCGGGGACAAACAAACAAATGTTATCAAAAAAATTTAAAACAAGTCCGTGTTATTAACATTCCTGACAACCCCGCATTTTAGGTTTACATGGGTATATATAGAGGACATTTGATTTTTTCAGTGTAAGATCGAATTTTATTTCATCGAATGAACACCAAAACTGTTATTTTCACGAGTGGCTACGCCACTCGTGAAAATAGCAGTTTTGGTGTTCATGAGTGAAATAAAATTTGATCTTGCACTGAAAAAAATCAAATTTTCTGTTTCTTACATGCTTCAAAAGGCAATATTTAGCGTCTTTAATGGTGTCGCTCACATTCGGAGAAAATTATCTTTGTTCCTGTTCGTTTCGCGTCCATCGTGTTTAGTGGGTATACTATTGGGTGTAGACTGAAAGTTTGCACCTGAGAAATGGCCTGGGATGGTATTATTATGAATGATTAATGAAATAATTGAGAGAGTAGTTTTCCAAGAAGTTGCTGGCAAGTCTAACGTCGCACGACAAAAGACGTGACGTCAGCGTCATAAATGACGTCAGTAACGTCCCCGTCACACATGAACGGGCTATGCGTCAATTAGAACACATTTCAGTATTGTTCAGTTATCTGACAAAGATAAAATTGAAATTAGAGTTAGATTTGAAGAAAAAAGTAGTCCCAAACAGTGATAAATAAAAAATCGTATTTTCACTGTTTGAAACAGTGAAAATATCGATTTATATTTCACTGATAAATCTCTATCATTCATTGAAAAGCATGTAAGAAATATTTTTTTCTCTTTCCAATGCGTAGATTATGGATTTTCGTAAGCATAAGGACTGCCTTATTAAGGCGTTTCTGAAGAGCACCCACAACGTCTATTTGGAGTATAAATAAAAAAAAATCGCCTGTCAATTCTAATAGTACTATGGCATTACGAAAACACGCGTATACAAATGCATTGTAAACTTTACCTCCGAAAAATCGAAATTTTCTAAATGAAAAATTGTGTTGTTTTTCTTATTTCTGCTCAAAATATAGATTGAGGTGGTTCTAACGAGCACCCACAATCTATATTTTAGAGAAGAAATAAAAAAAAATAAGGCTTACCCCTGTCAACTCCAGTTTTACTATATTTCATTACTTGGTAAATGCTAGACAAATGAACCATAATCTGGTCTGTCACTTTTTTCTGAACATTAAAGTAGTAGAAACGGATAAGACGCTCGATCTGTGGTGTCTGAGCCGCATCTACACTATTTTCTATATTGGTCAACTAAGACAGTACTCGTTTACCAGTAACCCGTTTATAGAACTTATTCGAGGGGGTCAAAAATATATAGGCGTGTTGTCTTTACTGCAAGGGTATTCAGATATGTATATTGCAAACAATCCTCTCAGCATGCACACCCAAACATATGATAAAATTGTTATTGTCAATCGCATTATGATTAACACAGGATCCAAAGATTACTTAGATAATCTTCGAAGGTTCTAATCGCCAACGAAGATGCCCCAGCTCGTTATCAGTCTTCATAGATTCCATTGTGGAATTTTGAAACTATTTGAGGGTCACTGATGAGGCCTAATTGGCCGCAACTAGCTAGTCTGGCCCTGAAAACATGTACACTCCATATTTTACAGTTCTGTTGTGTACAAGTATTCCTTGGTTCCAAAGGATAACCCTTTTATAGAACATATTCATAGGTCGCACATGCCTACACGCATCTTATGATATGCACGAACCATCACGAAAACTCGCCTATATAATTTTGACCCCCTTGAACCCCATATTTATATTATAGCAAAACTGAGGTTTTCGGGGTATACCTTATTTTTTTTTTTATTTCTGCCCTAAAATATAGAGTGTATGGGTACTCGTTCTAACGAGTGCCCACAATCTATATTTGGAGTAGAAATAAGAAAAATATCATAATTTTTTCGTCATAAAATTTTCATGTTTTCGGCGATAAAGGTGGCAATGTATTTTTATAGGCGTGTTTGCGTAATGTTATATTAAATCGCTGACAGCACTGGTTGGTCAATCATTACTTGGTAAATACTAGATAAATGAACCATAATCTGGTCTTTCACTTTTTGTCTTAACATTAAAGTACAGTCCAACCTGTATTAAGCAAGCACCTCTGGGATATTCAAAAAGTGCTTGCTTTAGGCAGGTGCTTGCTTAACACGGGTGAATTTTAATGCATTTTCATTTTTCAGGAACTGAATGCCTGCTTGCTTAAGAGAGGTTGCTTGCTTAATAGAGGTGGCCACTAAGACAGGTTTGTCTGTAGTAGAAAGTAGTTTAGGTCGTAGTACCAAAGCGTTAATCCAAAATTATTAGTCCATAGACAAAATGGCAAATATCAATGTTCATATCAACAGGCATGGACTCCAGAAGAGTGTAATTAGCAACCGATGAGACGCTCGATCTGTGGCGTCTGAGCTGCATCTACACTGTTTTCTATAATTGTCAACTAAAACAGTACTCGTTTACCAGTACTTGTGCGTCGTGTGACTTCATTGGGCTTTGCTTATGTTTTAATATGATTAATCGACTGATAAAAGAAAATGAACATACAGTTTATCGTGTTGTGTCTTTAAAAGACGTATTACTCACTGGGTTGCAAGATCAACTATACGATAATAAATAGATAGGCACATCCTGCAGGCGCACTTCAGACAAGCTGTTGTTTTGTCAGATGCCACTAACGATGATCGAGATGGTACACAGTGCTTATGCGACAAGCAGAGATTCAGACCAATTTGCACAGCCACACAGTCTGAACACTGTCTTTGCAAGTCACTCGGGACTATTGCTCTGGGCTCATTCACAGAGCAGAACAGGGAAGAATCTGCTAAGTTTCCATAGGTTCACAGGGTTTCTGTCTATATTGGCGACATATGACCGACCATGCTTTGATCTGTGCATCAGTTCACGAATGCGCCACGCAGTGCGGAAACCTCCTTTTGTCATTAGCGAACAAAGGCGCAGATCAGACTTCGAATTTGTTTAGTATGATCAGTGCATTTGTGTTTGCTGCTGGGAAAGAGAAATACCTTTATGTTCCTATAAATTTAATTTCAAAGCACTTGCAAGCTTTTGAGCTGGGCAAGCAGTTTTCTGTTCTCCCTGGTCGGACACCCACGTAAATGTTGTTGTATGTTTGTCAAGGTGAGGTTTGCTGAGTAAGAGCCCCTGTGGAAATAAATTCTCTTATATTATATCCCCTGCAGACAGGTGTCTCGTGTCTGGTCTCGTGTATAAAAGGACTGTAAGCGAATGATCATTATTCAGACAGCTCAAGCTCACTTGGCAAGACATATCGCGCTAGATCCCGTGACAAGATGAGGAAGGAAGCTATTACTTTGTTTGTGCTTTTGGTTCTCCAATATGCTAGCTTTGATGTTTACGCCGGAGGTAAGTTAACTGTTCAGTGTTCTGTGTCCAATTCTGGACCCAATTATTTAACCCAGTTAGTACCAGAAACCCCAAAACGGATGAAGATTCCATTTGGTACAAAAAGGGTTAAAACAAAAAATAAAGTTACACTTACATTTAGTTGAGTTGCATGTCGCGGTTTATTACCCGTTTCTGTATTGCGTAATCTGAACACAGAGGCGAATCAATTATCCGATAGTTCTAATCAGTTATACGTTTTTAACTAGAGGTTATGCCTAGTATGCTCTTCACCATTTCGTCGACTGAAATTAATCACAAACGTCAGTTAATCAAAATATATTTCACAAATAAGGGCTTGTTTTTAAAGATCTGCCTAGTATCGCCCGGAACAGTTCGGTGTTTCATCCGTTTTTATTTATTTTCAAAATATTGAAACGCCAATAATGTGCATTAAATGCATTAAACACAACAAACCTGCTAGATATATCATTTCTAATTTCAATAAATTTGTTTCAGTTCTGGATATGACATTAAAACACCTGATGAAATTGTAAAAACCCAGTGCATTGCTATCCTGCTGCTGGCCATATAATTACTGGCAATTTAAATTTGTTTTCTAATTGCACGACCCGCAGAAAAAGCAACCGACAGAAGTCGGTTGATTTCTAAGAGTGCCCTAAAATCACCGTGTCATTCTGTCAGTCTGTCAGTCTGTCTGTCCGTCCGTAACCCGTTTGTGAAAATTGGTGATAGTGACTTAACCGCTTGGAATATTTAAACAATTTTTGGCATACTGATAGATATCAATGGAATCTAACCAATGAACTTGCAAAATATTACATTCCATTTAGTATAGCCTCGCCGAGGCGAAAAATCTGAAAATTTTCGAACTGCTTCTTCTCGGAAATCGTTGGGCCGATTGAAGTCAAATTTCATATGGAGCCTCCATGGGATGAGGGAAACCAAAATTTGCTCATGGGGTCCAGGTCACATGACCTAAATGGCCGCCAAGCCATATATGGTAAAAACCCTTCAAAAATAGTCTTCTCCAGAACCACCGGTCAGATTTCCACGAAACTTGATTAATAGCATCTGGGACGTAGGCCGATCATAAATTGCTAAAATGGGGATACTGGGTGGACCTTGACCTTCTTTGGGTCCGTCCGTAACCCGTTTGTAAAAATTGGTGATAGTGACTTAACCGCTTGGAATATTTAAACAATTTTTGGCATACGGATAGATATCAATGAGATCTAACCATGAACTTGCGAAATATTACATTCCATTTAGTATAGCCTTGCCGAGGCGAAAAATGTGTAAATTTTCGAACTGCTTCTCCTCGGAAACCGTTGGGCCGATTGTAGCCAAATTTCATATGGAGCCTCTATGGGATAGGGAAACCAAAATTTGCTCATGGGGTCCAGGTCACATGACCGAATGGCCGCCAAGCCATATATGGTAAAAACCCTTCAAAAATAGTCTTCTCCAGAACCACCGGGCAGATTTCCACGAAACTTGATAACCATAAATTGTAAAAATGGTGACCCTGGGTTGATCTTGACCTTCTTTGGGTCCGTCGTAACCCGTTTGTAAAAATTGGTGATAGTGACTTAACCGCTTGGAATATTTAAACATTTTTTGGCATACTGATAGATATCAATAAGATCTTACCAATGAACTTGCGAAATATAACATTCCATTTAGTATAGCCTCGCCGAGGGGAAAAATGTGAAACATTTTCGAACTGCTTCTCCTCGGAAACCATTGGACCGGTTGAAATCAAAGGGGGTCTTTCAAGGTATAGGAAATTTGCATTGGTTTCTGCCCACGCTTGGATTTTGATGAAATTATGCACAATAATTGCCTTGGGTATATCCATTATAATTACGATGCATTCACTTTTAAATTTTATTTCCGTAGTAAATTTATTACATATTTTATGAAGTCTCTATCACAACAGAGAGTACTCTCATATAAACTTGTCTACAGTATTCAGAGTTTCATATATCTAATGCTGCTATGTTTTATGAATTAAAGCCATAATTGGTGAGTTAGTTGATGCTATGAATGACCCCATATGTCTAGTAATAGTGGCTGGGCATTCAGTTTTCTTTGATGGTGTCCCCATATTTCAGCTCCTATTTTTGTATTCATTAAAATTCTATATGCATTCTTACCATGTTCCAATTTTTGTCAAGACACAATGTTAGCATAAAAGCTACCCACATATCTTAAAAACATGTTGGTGAATTTTGATGGAAATTGAGGACCGGTAACATTGTGTTATAACAGACTGAATACTGATAGTCCTGATCCAGCAAAATGTGAAATTATATGATTATCATGTTTTGGTCATGCTGTTTAATAATACTTTACTATTGCTTTCAATTTGGATGGCTATAGTATAGTATGGTTTGTGTAAGTAGTTCATAGCATAATTATAAGTATTATTTCAAAACATCTATTTCGGTAATTTTGCACACAATGGAACAAACTATTACAGAACTATACCGCAAAGGGTTTGATGACAAACATCATCAAATGCACCCATGTAATCATGTGCACAGTTTTCTTTCTGGCTTTCTTGTCTAATTTGGTAATGGTGCTAAGGTAAAGTTTAGATTTAACATTCAAATCAACAACATACCATGAAACCAGTCACTTTAGATGTTGGTTCAGATTTTTCTGAGATTTGTTATCCGACTCGAGATAAATGACTCTCAAGTCAAACTGTTGTTTGTTTATTTAACCCCAACTGTCCACTTAAAAAGAAAAGTTTACTCTAGGGAAAATCAATAACACTTGAGATTACTTTTCCTGGACATTAAGTTTTCAGAATTTGTATCTGCATAGGCACTAGCCATTCTATCTATTTTGTATAGCCCCTATGAACGAAATCAAACGGCTTCCTGAAGCTGTATTCCAAAGCCATTTGAATTTGCTTTTAGAATTCACATGGTCGTACATTTGTTAGTGTTCCAAATATTATGTGATCATGATTGTGTTGTCTATATATTTGTATAGGTCTTTCACCTATCTCAGCAGTTGTTACAGTAATTACGAAGCACATTATGTAAGATATCAAGAAGCATTTAAACTGTTGATAATAATTATTCAATCTGTGAATAGTTATCGCATTACTCATAGGATTTTAAATTATTTTCAGTAAATACATTGTGATGCTTTTTTTCTGTCCCAACACTGCAATGCTCTTTCTAAGCTGAGAGATACATTGCACAGAAATGTACTGGTAATTATTAATGAAACATAAAGCAAGCAAGAACAGTGCTTAAAAACAGTGAACTTGCATTTTGCAGAAACATTCAAGAAGTGGTTGAAAGTTTTTCCGATAAATTAACCACTATATTGACAAAGTAAATAGAAAACATAAGACACTAAAGCAACGTCAACAATTACAATACCAATGCATAAAAGAGACATATTTATGTATGTGTACTATAAGGAAGGAAACTGTTTCTCTGAGACTCTGCCTGTATAATAGCAAAATTTCTCTAGGTCATGGAACAGCTTTGTTTACACCAAATGTTTTGCGCCTCATCCATCAATGATATCTTTTGCAACCGAAACTCAATATCAGTGACATTTCGATTTTTGGAAACACTAACCAATAATTACTGTAACTTTTTTGTTAGGATAATAATCCAGTGTTCATAAAGACAGAGTATATCTAAGGCTTAATCTGGCCATGGATTTATCAACAGAACTATTATTAC
The DNA here is from genome assembly GCA_963580285.1 of Lucinisca nassula. Classification (NCBI taxonomy): domain Eukaryota; kingdom Metazoa; phylum Mollusca; class Bivalvia; order Lucinida; family Lucinidae; genus Lucinisca; species Lucinisca nassula. The sequence continues at coordinate 108,754,167 of OY757019.1, read as the reverse complement.
TAGTAACAACAAACCACTGACCATTGCGTCCTTGCGTACCAGCTTGGTATGGAAATGAAAATAATGGATCTCCTTGCCTTACACCTATTTGAGTAGCATGACTTATGTAAAGTCATTAAATAAAATTGCACATGTTCACAATAATTTTGCTGCTAATAAAAAAGCAATATATGTTGTTAAGCTTAATTTGTTGATTAGAATACCTTTTGATTTAGTGTTTTACTATCTTCTATTTTGGATAGATCATAGTGTATAAATGAAAGGAAAATATCAGAAATTCATGATATTTTAATAGTTTTTAAGCTAGATCAGCTCAATATGTATTCATTTTGATTTGTATAATCTCATTTTATTACGTAAGTGTTACGAATTGCCTTTTTGTAAGGTTCTTGGATGATTTCAATAAAATAGTAAATTTTGCAGAAATGACTTACATTCATTAAAGGTGTAAAACTACAGTGTTGCCGGTTTCAGATTTTCATAAAATTTGGCATAGCTAAAGAAGATACATATGGCAAGTTTTCCTAGCAAAATGAAATCTTGACAAAGACTAGAACATTGAAGTTTGATAATTTTTTTAAAATTTTAATTAAAAAATGAGATTTTTGATAATTATTTTATCAGAAAATGTAAACTTTAATTAATTCAAAAGGTTTTTTAGTATCAAAGGAATGCCTATGGAGTTCTGCATTCAATCCAGTTCACAGATCATGAAACTAAATAAAACATAAGATTTAAGACGCACTTATTTAGAGACAGGCACCAGCTCATGGAGGGAGTCAGTTAGAGTGGCCTCCTGAGTCCTACTTTGATTTATATAATTTATTAAATATATTTTTATAGGTTGTATATGCTGAGTTATTTATAAACAAAGTTTAAAGAAAACACATGCATGGGCACAAATGAAAGACCCCCTTTCATATGAATAAAAAATCAAAAATGAGTTCCTTTAAGAGCAATGAAAACATTCATAAGAAAGAAGATGGGCCATACTACGTAGGTTCGGCTAATAAAGCCTCATCAGTGACCCTGTAATGCTCCGGCAAAGAAAGCCAGAGGAAAACATACTGCAATTTTGCGAATTTCGAATAGGCAGTCGATTCAAAGACTGATATAAATCAAAATGGGGTCCAAATAATTAAAAACCTGTCTAGAATGAGTCTAAACCAATAATTTATTTCTGATTTCTCAGAATATTCACGATGATCTCAAAGGACCAAAAGTAAAATATAAACTGCACTATGGTTGATGTACGGGGAGACGTTTTACGGCCGCCACACGCCACAACACCAGCCTCTCTGGGATGGGGGAAACCAAAATTTGCTCATGGGGTCAAGGTCACATGACCAAAATGGCCGCCAAGCCATATATGGTCTGTCTGTCTGCCCGTCCGTAACCCGTTTGTGAAAATTGGTGATAGTGACTTAACCGCTTGGAATATTTAAACAATTTTTGGCATACTGATAGATATCAATGAGATCTTACCGATGAACTTGCGAAATATTACATTCCATTTAGTCTAGCTTCGCCGAGGCGAAAAATGTGACAATTTTCGAACTGCTTCACCTCGGAAACCGTTGGGCCGATTGAAGTCAAATTTCATATGGAGCCTCTATGGGATGGGGGGAACCAAAATTTGCTCATGGGGTCCATGTCACATGACCAAAATGGCCACCAAGCCATAAATGGTAAAAACCCTTCAAAAAATAGTCTTCTCCATAACCACTGGGCAGATTTCCACGAAACTTGATAAATAGCATCTGGGACGTAAGCCCATCATAGATTGCTAAAATGGTGACCCTGGGTTGACCTTGACCTTCTTTGTGCCTAGGTCAAACTTTGACACATATGCTTTGATATTGAAACGTATGAATGCATTTTATCCTGCAAACGATTCAGAATACAGTACTAAAGTATAAGATATATATTTGCTCCTTATGATAAGGCGCATTTATTGGGGGGAACCGTTTTAGGTCCAGGTCACATGACCGAAATGGCCGCCATACCCATATATGGTAACACTCATAAAGCTCAAAGCGTCCGGCGGGTCGTGCACTTCAGCTGAAGCACTGGTTCTAGATACGAAATATAATTTCTAAAGGACCGAAATATCGATTGACTTTTACAATTTATTTAAATCAGTGTAGAGAGGAAATCTTTGCCTTGACAGAAGGTGTATACGGGAGTATGTAGAGCATAAAGCCTTAAAGAATGAAAACTAAGCATTCTGAAACTATTGAACAACAGCATTTCTCCCTATTCTCAAAATACTAACTTATTAACTCCTAAACCTAAGGTGTCTTGTGCCTCGTCTGATCTTTTTTTTTGCGGGGGAGACTTCGTGGTGTCCCTTGCCAATGGGAGTCGGTCTGAAATCGATGGGGCATTTACCTCGGCTTCTGGGTATTTGTTTAAATATTGATTTTAATAATTTGGGGTTTAATGTCCCTGTCATCACTATTTATGTCATTTTGGAAGCGTTGTTTCCAATTTTTGGGACTTTTACCAGACCTTGAGTTGAAATATCATTCCACTGACCGTTCCAATGCGGTTCTTCTGTGGCGGTTTATTTATGTTGTTGTTTGTTGCTTACTGTGTGTTTCACTTGTGTCTTTTTATTTTGGATGGCCATATGGCCATTTTGTTGGAAAGTAACTGTCCTTATGGCCTTCCTTTGTTTAGGTTTCAATTATGGTCTGGTCGCTTGATGTTTGTGTTTCTTTCCCTTTGGTGTCTTTGATAGGTGGAGTAAGTTAATTGTATCGATTCCTGATCTTTGTTTTACTTCTACTTCTCAAGCCCTGCCGCACAATGAAACCAAAAACAGAAAGTGTGTGAAGCTCTTTTATGCTAATGGTATGAAAAGTGTAAAACAATGACTTAACTGATAAAAATGACAATGCAATAGCACCGTGTTTGATGTTTCCCATGTATATTAAGCGTAAAAAATAGTTGTGTTTCTACCAACATGCTGAAACAAAATTTGCTTGGCAGATAAGAGACACGTCATTTTTATTATTTTATTTTTTCTCCCGACACAAAATGTTTTTGTGCCTGTGTTTTGTTAATACAATTGCCAAGTTGAAACTTGCACTGTAAATAATAATTAATTTAAGATGCTCAAACAAGTCAGCTTTGTAATTTGGAAGGTTCTAAATGCCACGTGGCCACGTGACACCCATCGTGTCATCTTGTATTGGCAGCCATCTTGAATAACTTTGGTCGGGTCTCTACCTTAGCCTTATTGAAATGACATGTTCCTCCATTATGTCAAATAATATTCTACTGTCATTAAGTAAGCAACTCAGTCATCGTATCGCTGGGCCACCAGACTTGTTTAGAAGACATCGCACACTCTGTCCAATATGTTCACGTAGCGAAGAAGAAAGTAAACGTGTACACAACAAATTAATTTGATTTTCGGCAATATTAAATAAACTCTGTAGTTATAGGCCGTCTGTCATTATTGGTAAACCTATTGATAAAAAAAAACATTCACATTTTAAGACAGTGTAGACATTTATCAAGAAGGTAAATGTTTTTTTTTTTATTATTATTATTATTATTATTATTAATTTGTGATTCTTGGATATGTCACCGTAAAAGGAATTAGTGTTAGAGAGCGATTAAATAATCTTGAAGCTTCCATCGCAATCGAACTAAAATAAAATAGTATAAACTAAAAAGCATCCTTTTTTATTTTATTTTTTTCTACAAAAAGCTTGTGCACCCTATTCATGTAGATCTGCATACCGATCTTTGTTTGATCTTTTACTGGTTTTTGTCCGTATTGTTGTTTACATGTTTACCATGCTCTTCGAAACATGTTTTTTTAATTTCCACACCATTTCAAACCTTCTATACTATCTTGAGACCGTTGAATCTAGTCTCTTGAAGTCTTGGATTGATTTATTTTCAGTCGTATCAATTTTTTTTATAATATGGATTAATACACTATGTCATTCACATCTACTCATTCACATCTGAAAATAAATCATATACGAGTTTGCCTGGTCTTTTAATCATATCATTATACATGTAGATTGTACATGAACTTTTTTTGATTTTCTAGTGTCATGAGTTTGATTAATCAAGACATTTTAATTATTTTTAAATCTTGCTCTTCAAATTGTTATGTATTAATGCATTATGTGAAGGAAAAAACAAATCTACTGTGCCTCTAGACATAAAGGACTATTTGTCTTAAAACTGTTGTTATGGACGGTGCATTATTAGGATCGCAAATTTAGTTTTACGGCCCTGTCAGCCGAGTCTAAAACTTCACGTCACGCTAACAAGTCCGTGAAATGAACACACCCTTACACCCCGTTTCATATACAGAAAACTGGGGTTTAGGGGGTAAACATTATTTTCCTTATTTCTGCTCATAGACATAGGTTGTGGGTACTCGTTAGAACCGCCTCAATGAGGCGGTTCTAACGAGCACCCACAACGTATGATTGAAGTTAGAATAACAAAAATATCACATAATTACATCAGAAGAGTAGCCATTTTGGAGATGTGAAAAATGCACTATGCTGCACGGGTATGTAATCGTAATGATTAGCGACCTAATGCCACCCTTATGCCAATTTCCAATTCCCGGTGCACTTGCTAGTTGTTTTTGTGTTTTGTTGTTGTTGTTCTTGTCAAACTTCATTTTTAAATCATATCACGACGGTGTCTGGTTGCGACAGGGAGCTCAATGCTCACTTTTATAGTGCTGCCTCACTGTAGTATCATGTCCCAGACACATTACATGATACCACACCCAGTCACATTATCCTGGCACTGGGTCGACCAGTCCTAGCTCTACCCCGTAAATCTGAGTGCCAAGCGAGGAGCAGCTAGTACCATTCTTAACGACTTTGGTATGTCGCGGCCCGGGATCGAACCCGTGACCTCCCGTTCCCCACCTTTGCGACCATAACATATGTTTTAGACAGGTGTAGTTTGAGCCACTGTGAGCTAATCCTAACGCCATTACGAAAACACGCCTATACAAATACATTGTAAACTTTAACGCCGAAAAAAGAAAATTTTAAGATGAAAAAATGTGACATTTTTCTTATTTCTGCTCAAAATATAGATTGTAGGTACATCGAGGCGGTTCTAACGAGTACCCACAATCTATATTTTAGAGATTGTCGGTACTATTTTAGAGCAGAAATATTAAAAATAAGGTTTACCCCTGTAAACCCCAGTTTTACAATATAAAAGGATTCAAGGGGTAAAAATTATATAGGCATGTGTTCGTAATGCGATGTAAGGTTGCACGGTAAGGAAGAGCTAGAAATTTCGTTTTTATCGAGGCGATTGTCATGAGTACATGCAAGAGACATTTCCTCGAAAAAGCAAGAAGAATTGCCACAAATTATCCCGGAAATTACTCCTGCGTATAACTCCCAAATAGTTGCTTAGACTGAGCAGACCAATTTTAGTAAATATATGTCAGCTGTTGCCTTGCTGGTATAGAAATAATGGCATGAAGTTGTAATTAATTCTGATTTATTCAGAGAATTTTACAGCCAAGCATGCAAGAAATTTAAAATTAGACAGTACCAGACTGAAATGTTTATCCTAGTAAAGGTATACACATCTGTTCATTTTGTACCAGAAACCCCAAAACGGGCAAATGGCAAAAAGTGCAGGCCCTGATCAGACGCCGCGTTCTGCGGCGTCTGATCTGGGCCTTCACTGTTTGCAAAACTGATATTTTTGTTGCCACATGTTTAGGCAATTAGTGAGGTTTATCAGTGTGAACCTGAGATTTATTGAAGTTCATTTTGACAAATGAAAATAAACAGAGCTGTTGTTCTGGAGAGACTAAAATGTCCATACCTTGATTTTCGGAGTACTAAAACCCAGGAGTAAAATGTGTTATCTTGTCATTTCGAAAACACGCATAATCAAATATATTGACAATTTTACCACACAGAAAAATTGATGTTTTATTTTCCTTATTCTTCTCAAAACATAGATGATGGATACTCATTCTAACGGTTCTATTGAGTACCCACAATTTATGTTTTTAAGCAGAAATGAGAAGAATAATAAACACCCCTGTAAACCTCAGTTTTACTGTACAAATGTCGGGTTTAAGGAGGTCAAAATTCTAAAGGCGTGTTTTTGTACTGGCTTTTGGAAGACACTCGAGCATGAGTTAGATGCAATCATTGTTAACAAGTCATCTTCGTTCTAATTGCTGAAGTCTCACTGTATATATGTCTCTTTACAGTTCCTATGTGTGAAAGGAAAATGAATCCAGGACCATGCACGGACTTTGTTACACGCTATTACTTTGACAAAGACGAGTGTAAATGTAAATCATTCCAGTACGGAGGTTGTAAGGGCAACAAAAACAACTTCGAAACCAGAGATGATTGCAAGAAAGCCTGTAAGAAAAACGCTGCTTGCAATTCGCCATGAAAGAATATAATATTGTAACATATGTCAGTGAATAAACTCAATGACTATTATATGCTATTTGTGTTTTCTGTTTCCACCCCCAAGGGCGCAGACGAGAATTGCAAGTATATCTTAATATCAAGGCATGACGATAACACAACCGTGTGACATAGTGCATATTTGTCATCTTCAAAATGGCTACTTTTCAAGTGAAAATCCTTGATATTTTTCTTATAAATACTGCAAACATAGGTCGTGGGTGCTCGTTAGAACCGCCTCATTGAGGCGGTTCTAACGAGTACCCACAACCTATGTCTTGGAGCAGAAATAAGGAAAATAATGTTTACCCCCTAAAACTCCAGTTTTCTCTATAAAAAGTGGGGTTAAGGGGTGTCTTCATTTCACGGACTTGTTCACGTGATGGGTTGAATTTGCATATATGAACTGACTGCTGAGTAGACGATTCACATTTAATCCCTCAAAGATCGTCACCTTAGCGCAAAAAGTCAATAACTGCAATACATTTTAAATAGGAATTATTGACTTTTTGGGCTAAGGTGACGAGACGTTGTAAGATATCGTCTGCTCAAGAATTTTATATAGCGCTTCGAGACTGTATTTAGCCGCGCTATGACAACATCATGAAAACACGCCTTTATAATTTCGAACCCCTTGAACCCCACTTTTACATTGTAAAACTGGGGTTTACATGGGAAAACCTTATTTTGCTCATTTCTGCTCTAAAATATTGTTGTTGTTTTTTTGTACTAGTTAGAACCGCCTCATCGAGGCGGTTCTAGCGAGTACCAGTTCTAACGAGTACGAACAATCTAAATTTTGAGCATAAATATGAAAAAAAAAATCATAAATTTTCATCTTCAAGTATTTTTTGTATTTTTTCGGCGATACGGGTTACAATGTATTCGTATGGGTGTGTATTCGTAATGTTGAAATATGTTTTATCATGAAACGTCGTTGTTATTTAATGGATAACGCTATGTTAAAACATGATATCACAACGCGTGTGATAACAAATGGCTGGCTACTGGTGCGTAATGTTACGGCGCCGTTCGTGATGAACTTGTGATTTCTATTTGAATCGTCTGAACTACTTCGGCGATAAATAGAGAATACCAGGTTAGTGTCTTTTGATATCAAGTTTATCAGGCAAGGCTTCGAGAACGCTTGTGGAATCGCGAGGCTTGCCGAGCGATTCTACATGCGTTCTCGAAGCCGAGCCTGATAAACTTGATATCAAATGACACGAATCTGGTATTCTATTTATCAGTTTATTCCCTTGTAAATGCTTTCGATCACTTACTGATTATCCTCAGTGCATGCGGAATATAATCGGTCCGTATATTTCCTATCAACTGACAGTTATTTTTCTTTTTTGATGTATTTTTTCCTATATTAATAACATTTTAGTCTTTTGTTCCGGTAATCCACTTCATTCATAAAAGTGCAATGTCATGTTGACGTGATAAAGCTCACTTGTCCTGAGATAGCATATCTTTATCAGGTCAGTGCATTTCAATGCAATATATATAGGGGGTAGCTGATAAACATAAAATACATGTATGTCAATGAAGAACTCAATGATTATTATAACCCTTAATTAATTATTAATCCGTACGTCTGTCTGTCCGTAACTCTTGTCCGCTTCGTATCCACTAAACCTTTTGATAGATTTTCTAAAACCTTTGGTCAAATATTTCTTTCAGTGAGTTGTTGTGCAGCACCCATAAATGAACCATACCGATTCAAGGTCAAGGTCACAGTTGAAGGTCACGTGTTTGAATCTATGCATTTTGTGTCCATTCCATATCCCCTTTAACACTGCAAGGATTTTCTTTAAACTTTGGTCAAATATCACCCTCACTGATCCGATGTGAAGAACTCATAAATAAACCATGCCGACTCAAGGTCAAGGTCACGGTTGAAGGTCACGAGTTCATTTTTTGTGTCCGTTCCATATCACCTACACTGTCGCATCATGTGGCAGATTTCATCATAGTGTAGTTTATATTTTCTTGGCCTTTGGGATCATTGATTCCATTGTGAAACCTTAAACGTATTTGAGGGTCAGCGATGCGGCCTATATGACCGAAACAAGCTAGTATGGTCTAGAAAACTGTACACTCCATACTTCTGTGTTCCGTTGTTATTCTTTTCTTCCAACGGATAACCCTTTTATAGAACATACTGAAAGGGTAAACTTGGTCTCTTGCCTGTATTCAACATAAACATACAAATCTTATGAAGTCAGAGATACTGAGAAGTCAAATTCAAAGGGAATGCAATACAATTACCCAGGGACACCAAAGGGAAAGAAATACGAACACAGAGGATCTTACATTCGTGCTCATGTATTATTGAATTTATTAATTTCGTTGAGGAAAAGGGATAAAATGCGAGGCTCTGTCGAGCATTTTATCCCTTTTCCTCAACGAGTTTAATAAATTCAATAATATATGAGCACGAATGCAAGATTCTATTTATCATATGACATTTAAAACGCGTTTTATTCAAAATTGTTTACAAAAATGTCAATCTTCCGTCATTAGTAAACGCGACGTCGTAAAGGACATCGTACAAGTAACGTTACGGGACGTATCTAGCAAATTTGCACATTTAATCCACTGGTGGATTATTGAAAATATTACATTGCGTTATTACACTCTCAGACGCGACGTCATATGATAAATCAAATAACTTAATAGAAGTGAAGACAGAGATCATGTACCTATACAATCCATGCGAGACACCAAAGGGAAGGAAACACAAACTTGATAAAATAATCCCTAATGGAAATAACAAAAGCGGAAAACCAAAATGACAGTTATTTTCCCACATCATGGCTAATTGTCTATCCAAAACAAACAGATATAAGCGATGCACACACTCAAAGACAAACGATAACAAACAAAAACTGCGACAGTAGAAACGCCTTACATCGGTGAGTGAAAAATAAAATTCACTTGGGGAGGGTGGGGCGGCTTAAATGGAGTTTACGCGGCCGCAATCCTCGCCCTTTATTCCGTCGCGATTTAGACAAATAATGTGTTCAGTTTACATAATGGCCTCCTGACTCATCAATGCAGCATCTCCGAGAACACAAACAATCAAGCAACCAAAGAGATAAAACAACGCCGAGGTCACGACAGCAACAAATCACTTTAATGTTGGAGCAAAAGAAAACCAACAGTTAGACTCTGATGGGTCCAAGCATAGACAGAGCATCAAGAACCAACCAACATTACATAAGTGAACCTTTACGTTGGAAGCGTCATAGAATCTGAGGCCTCACTGACCGGCACGCAATTAAAGAGGGTAGCAAAGTTATCACCATGATTGGGTTAACTACCATGCATGCAGTCTGTTGTATAATATTTATATTTTACCCAATCTTTTTATATCGAAGAATAATGTAACGAAATTGGGTACAAAACTCGTTGCAAGTATATATTTCTCTGAATTTATATACTAAGACAAAAAAAGTTCGGGTTCCGATAGACCTTGTTGCAGATAAGATTTAAGTCTAACATTAAATTTTGAAATAAAATCGGAATGACGTCTACAAAATTTAGAAAAGTCTTCTAACTAGAAACTCTGGTAAATCGAAATAATTGCGAAATATAACAACATGGAATGCCGCACGAGTAACATCACCATCCAATAAAGGAAAATGTATAATCTCCAGGTTAGCCGGTAATAAATAGAAGTGAAGGCAATGATCAGGAATCGACACAATTGACCCACAGCTCAATGTGCACAACTGCCGAGGATTGTGGCCGCGTAAAATCGTTTTCAGCCCCATCCTCCCTACAGTGAAATACATTTACTGATCGTGCCAAGGCGGTTCTTCTGTCGGGGTTAATTAGTTCGTATTTGCATGTATGTATTGCTTGTACCGTTCTATTTTCGGGTAGCCGTTTGGCCAATTTGTGAGAAAGTAACTGTCCTTTTGGCTTCCGCTTGTTATGTTTTCGGGTTGTCATTCGAGTTTAGTGATTAAACGCATTTCTAGTTCGTACTCTCTGAGCAGAAAAAAATGCATTTGTTCACTAAACCCGATTCTAACACAGCGCGCCTATGTAGGCAATGGAAAATAACTGTGTTTTATTATGCAATAAATCACAGCTCGGAAGAGCGTGACGAGTGACGTCAATAAAAACCGCAAAATTTATGACGTCACTAGTCGATTTACTTGACGTTAGACGGTGGAACGTCATTTTCTCGCATCGAAAACCTTCGAAAAGGATATAAATGCATGTATTTCAGTCAATAATTTTAGCGGGATTTCTTTTAACAATGGCGAAAAGTTGTGAGATTTTGAAGGAAACAACAACATTATTTCCTATTTTCAGCGTGTTAGAATCGAAAAAGATCACCTCTAGTTTGTGATTTGTTGAGTAATAAATCACAGTTTGCCGGTCAGTTGTAAGAAGACAAATCACGCGCGCTACGCGCTCGTGATTTGTCTACTTTACAACTGACCTCCAAACTGTGATTTATTATTCAACAAATCACAATTAGGGCTGATCTATTTCTTAATTGAAAACATGGAAAAATAATAAGCGGAAGCCAAAAGGATGTTACTTTCCCACAACATGGCCAAACGGCTACCTGAAAATAGAACGGTACAAGCAAAACATGCACATACATGAAAGGCGAACTCATTAACCCATTACCAGAATAACCGCCTTGGAGCGCTCAGTATAAGAGGACCTAACATGAGTGTTCATGTATTTTTGAATTGATTTAATTAGCTGAGGAAAAGGGATAAAATGACAGGCCTGGTCGAGCATTTTATTGCCGAGCATTTTATACATTTTCCTCAATGAGTTTAACAAGTTTAACAATGCATGAACACGATTGCCAGATTCAATTTATCATAGGACATTTAAAACGCATTTTATTCAAGAGTTTTTAATGAAAAAGTCACCATTCCGCCATAAGTAAACGCGACGTCGTTAAGGACGTCATGCGTATAATGTTACGGGGAGTATCTGACTTATTTGCATATGTAGTGAATTACCGAATTTAATACATGGCGTTATTGCTTTCTCAGATGAGATGTCATATGATTCCAAGTATTTCACTGGAGTGGGGTCGGGGTTTAAATCGATTTTAGGTGGCCACAATCCTCAAGCTTTGATCTGTCAAGATTTCAACAAATATTTTGTTCCGTATGCATAAAGGATTTCTAACGCATAAACATCAACCAACTACAGAGATGAAACAACGATTGGGACTAGACAGCAAGAAATAAATTAAATGCTGTAGCAAAAGAAAACAAACACTTATACTCCGGTGGGGCCGACCAGAGACAGAGCATCAGGTACCTACCGACATTACCTAAAATTTAAGTAAGCATTTAGGCTCTAGTGAGGCCTCACCCACCGGCGTGAAAAGAAAGGGGGGAAAAGGTATCAACCGTTATTGTTACATGTAGGGTTACAGCGTCTCGTCAATCCACATGCCAGGTCCACATATGAGCCCTGCCAAGCGAATTTGTGTCTTCGAGCATTCCATCAGCACAAATTTTAACTGCGCATGCCCAGCCATTCAGAGGGGCCAGGGATATGGCTTTCTGTCTGAAGGTTCCTCTTGATTCACTGTTTGTATGAGCGAGCAGCGAAGGTTCTGGCGAGACTGCGCGGATGCGCAGGCTCGCCTGAACCTTCGCTGCTCGCATAGGCGATAAGTACCAAAATCGCTTGACGGGGCCCATATAGTAATCTGCCATGTATATGAAAAGTCACAAGAAAGATGTCATTTGTAGCAAATTAATTGTTAACAACGTCTATGAACAGCTATTTAGAATACTTGAGGGTCACTGATGAGGCCTAAATGGCCGAAAATAGCTAGTCTGGCCAAGAAAACATGTACACTCCATATTTGCCAGTTCTGTGGTGTATTCCCTCCTTCCAAAGAATAAGCCTTTCTAAAACATATTTTACGTCACTACAGCTGTTGTCTGGGAATGTGTGACGGCCGTAAAAAGTCTCCCTGCCCTAGATCATAGTGTAGTTTATATTTTCTTCTCCTTTGGGATCATTGATTCCATTGTGGAGTTTTGAAAATATTTGAGGGTCACTGATGAGGATCAAGAGAAGGACAGACATGTTTGACAAAGGTTTACGTCCCCTCAAAATCTAAGGTCATATAGAGACTGCTACGGTTTTCCAAAAACCGAAAGCCAACAACCCTGAATCGAACACGCGAACCGTGGTTACTATGTAACTCAATCACTACAGATCAGGCCTCAGAAAGTTTGGTTATCATCACGTGAACTAGTCCGTGAAATGAAGACACCCCTATACCCCACTTTATATAGAGAAAACTAGGGTTTAAGTGGGTATACATTATTTTTCTTATTTTTGCTCCAAGATATAGGTTGTGGGTACTCGTTAGAACCGCCTCATTGAGGCGGTTCTAACGAGAAAACACAACCTATGGTTGCAGTATTTATAAGGAGAATATGACGGATTTTCATCAGAAAAATGGTCATTTTGGAGATGTGAAAAATGCACTATGTCGCACGGGAGTGTTATCGTAATGTACTAACACGAAGGAAACAAACGCCAGATTCATGCAAGCTTATTCATACATACAAAAATGAAACTTTGATTATACATATCGGCATAGCCTTAGCTTATGTTCTCGGCATGCTACGGTAACGATACTCCAATGTATCATGTGTACATAAATTGACTACTGCTAACAGCCCAATAATTTTAGAACATTTCAATCTAATGGCCGTACATTGAAATCATGCACGCACATGCGACCAAGATAAAATTGATCGGAATGTAGATACAAGCCAAAAGTATAGATATGCAGCAAACTTAAGCAGGATAATTGTCTCTACTAAAATGAAGACTGGTCAAAATTCCATAGGAACAAATGGTATATCATGTCAGTATATCACTACGAATAAATTGTTTTCCGCGTGAAAATATATTCTATTTGACAGCTGGCGCCTTATTATCAAAATATATGAAAAAGACATACAGCCGCATACTGTATAGGGCAAATAACACCCTTACATGTTGCGTATGACTATACGATAAACGAAAGATGGCAAATATTTGGCCGTACCATATATCATCTAAAATAATTTTGTCGGGCTGGTTTTACCATATATCTTCTAAAACATTTAAGTTGCTAGTTTTTCATCTCTGTGGTTGTTTGATTTTTGTGTTCTCGGATATTATGCACTAATGAGTTAGTAGGCCTTTTCATTTGGGTCTAGTTATTTAATGTTTGTGTTTCTTTCCAGTTGGTGTCTCTGATGGGACCTGTGGGTTAATTGTATCGATTCATGACCATTGCCTTCACTTCCATTCTACATGTTTCACCTCGGACCAGGGTTACCTACCATGCCTGTAGTCTGCCATATAACATTTGAGTTGTAACCAATATTTTTGCATATGGAAGAACGATTTTATGAAATCGAATACTGAAATCATTGCAAACACACATTTATATTAAGTCCCCATTAAATTCGGGTTCCGACAGGCCTTGTTCGATAGCTATAAAAAAGTAGACGTAAAACAAAGATCAGGAATCGATACAATTAACTTACTCCACCCATCAAAGACACCAAAAGGGAAAGAAACACAAACATGAAGCGACCAGACCATAATGGAAACCTAAACAAAGTAAGGCCATAAGGACAGTTACTTTCCCACAAAATGGCCAAATGGCCATCCAAAAATAAAAAGACACAAGTGATACACACAGTAAGTAACAAACAACAACATAAATAAACCGCCACAGAAGAACCGCCTTGTAACGGTCAGTGGAAAGAATTCCACTGGGGGGGGGGGGGGGCTTAAATCGATTGTACATGGCCATAATCCTCGCCCCTACCTCTGCGGTATACACTAAATTTGTTTAGTCCGCATGAAGGCTTCCTTACTCATCAGTGTAACATCTCCGAGAACATTCAAATAAAAAAATGCAGAGACGAAACAAGGTTGAGTACTCGACAGCATACAACAACAGAATTGCTGGAGCAAAAGAAAACCAACAGCTAGACTCCGAGGGGCCCGAACAAAGACGGAGAATCAGGCGCCAACCAACATAAAGAATACTAAAATAAAATAAACTTCCATTTATGCTTGTAGGCTGGAACCGTCATATAATCTAAAGCCCGACCCACCGGTGTGCAATCAAAGAGGGAAGCAGCGTTGTCAACCGTGATTGGGTTAACCACCATGCATGCAGTCTGTTTTATAACATTTATGTTGTACCCCATCTTTATATATCGACGAACGATCTTACGAAATTTACGAAACTTAGAAAACGTTTATAATACCGATAACCCTGACTAAGATGTTTAACAGTTTACAATTTATAACGGGTGTTGAAGTCAGTTTCATGACTAGACTAGACTCTCCCAAGTTAATTGAAAAACACCGTAGGATATCATACAAAGAACATCGCCATCGACGAAAGGAAACATTCACTATAGCGATAACACACCCGTGTATATTGTGCATTTCCTCATATCGCCATCTGATGAAAATTCGTGACATTTTTCTTATTTAAACTGCAAACATAGGGTTTTTGGTGCTTGTTAGAACCGCCTTTCTGGGTGGTTGTAACGAATACCCACAACCTATGTTTTTGAGCGGAAGTACACAAAAAGGAAAATCCCTGTATACTGTAAACCCCGGGTTCTGTATATAAGGTGTTTAAGGGGGTGACCATTTCAGGGACTTGTTCACGATAACATTTAATTCCAAAAGCAGGGATTCAGTATCAGAAGCATTATGCTTTATTTGACGGATGGTCTGGAGTGAATTTGACTGATCAAAACGTCGAGGTAGGTATTGTCAATATTTAATAAAACATCCAAATACTGGGCGTCGTGATTAAGCTCCCACAATTTCAAACTGAATTTCAACGGAGAGGGACATCATGGTGTCTATGTCATAACAAAACAAATTAGAAGTAAACCAAAAATCAGGAATCGATACAATTAACTTACTCCACCCATCAAAGACACCAAAGGGAACGAAATACAAACATTAAGCGACCAGACCATAATGGAAACCTAAACAAAGGAAGGCCATAAGGACAGTTACTTTCCCACAAAATGGCCATATGGCCATCCAAAATTAAAAGACACAAGTGATACACACAGTAAGTAACAAACAACAACATAAATAAATCGCCACAGAAGAACCGCCTTGGAACGGTAAGTGGAAAGATTTCCACTGGGGGGCTTAAATCGATTTTACGTGGCCACAATCCTCGCCCTTACTTCCGTCGCGATTTAGACAAATAATTTGTTCAGTCCGCATGAAGGCCTCCTAACTCATCAGTGCAACATCTCCATGAACACAAAAAATCAAAGAACCAAAGAGGTGAGACAACGGTGAGGACTCGACAGCAAGAAACCACTGAAATGCTGGAGCAAAAGAAAACCAACAGTTAGACTCCGATGACTAAATCAGCCAAATGGGCTGCGCAATTCGTACCAGCCAGAATTCCAACAACTGCTTTAAATAACTCGATACCAATTCTTATATGATATTGTCAAGTATAAAGTTGAGAGTTTCACGCATTTTCTGACATGACCTTAATCTGTTATTTTTATGCTCTTCAGAAATTAAAAGGCAACTATATAGACTCATGTCAGGCTGGTCAGTTAGCCTAACCAATATTTTGTCAGACACGACTGTTTTTATCTTGCGACTTGGCTGTGTCGTATCTCTTTTCAATAACAGACACAATGTAAACGAGTGCCATGATGAATTTCTGATGCCGATCACTGATATGTTTCATCTTATACGTGAACGAAACATAGATTGTAGGCATTAAGTTAGTTTATATTAATTTATTTTATTTCGATTGCGAAAAAGCTTCGAGCTTATTGACTCGCTCTCGAACACTAATTCCGGGTGTTTTCACGCGCGCGCGAGAGAGAGGCAGTGTCTTGTACACCACTGCTACCCATTTACACCTGGGTAGGGTGTGGCGGTGTCATTACGTGTCTTTACACACCTCGATAACGGTAGGCATTTGAACCGCCTCAGTGAGTTCCAATTATTAATGATATACGAGTATTCACCAGCGATCTATTTTTTTTATTTTTTTTTTTTTTTTTTGTAGCAAAAGGAGCAGTCCGACGTGCACCATTTTTCCTGGGAGGGCTAAGACCTTATCATTACTCGAATTAAGACGGTTACAACTCTGTGTAGAAGCTACATGCAACCCGGCCCCAAAAGGCCAAAGAAGAAGTGAAGACAATGCTCAGGAATCGATACAATTAACCAACACCTCCTATCAGAGGCACCAAAGGGAAAGAAACACAAACATGAAAATACTAGACTCCAACGGAAACATCAATAGCGGAAATACAAAAAGGACAGTTACTGTCCGACAAAATGGCCGATTTGCTATCGAAAACAAAAAGATATAAGCAATACACACACTCAAAAGCAAACCATAACACAAAAATATAATAAACCACAACAGAAGTATTGCCTTGGAACGAGTCAGTAAAAAGAATTTCACTGGTGGGATGGGGCTTACATTGATTTTAAGCGGCCGGAATCCTCGCCCCTAATTCCGTTGCGATTTAGACAAATAATTTGTTCAGTCCGCGTAATGGCCTCCTATCTATCCTAAAAAAAGCAAATAACCACAGATATAAAACAACAGTGAGGACGCAACAGCAACAAAACACTGAAATGCTGGAGCAAAAAAAAAAAAAAAAACAGTTTGACTCCGTAATGAGCGTAAAAGCGTTCAATACTGGAAGATGTGCATGCGATGCTTTATTTCAAGCTTTACGAGATGATGCGTGTAAACGATCTTTTTATAAGAGTTCATATCAGAACTATGGCCAGTAACTAGCGACTATCCGTTTTGCAGCATCGAATCGCAGAGGCATCATGTGAACAAGTCCGTTAAATAAAGACTCCCCATAACCTCACTTTATATAGAGAAAACTGGGGTTTACGGGGTATATATTATTTTCCTTATTTCTGCTCCAAGACATAGGTTGTGGGTACTCAATAGAACCGCCTCAATGACGAGGTTCTAACGAGTACCCTAAACCTGTGTTTGGAGTATAAATAAGAAAAATATTACATATTTTCATCAGAAAAATTGCTTTTTTTTTTAGGTTTGAAAAATCAACTATATCACACGGATGTGTTCTCGTAATGAATATCTTTTTTTTGTGGCGCCGCTAAGCTGAATTGTACCTTTCGTAATATGCGTGCATCAAAGACGTAGATCGGTACACGTTTTATTTGATTCTTACA
This sequence comes from Lucinisca nassula, assembly GCA_963580285.1. Taxonomy (NCBI): domain Eukaryota; kingdom Metazoa; phylum Mollusca; class Bivalvia; order Lucinida; family Lucinidae; genus Lucinisca; species Lucinisca nassula. The sequence goes on along the minus strand of OY757019.1, from coordinate 108,736,468 downwards.
ACTTTACCAGGACAATCTGAAGATATTCAGTCTCCAGATAATCTAATAAAACTAATTGATCATTATATTGTTTCCGGATTTTCACATATCTTCATTCCATCTATAACGAGAAGCCTTGTATAAAGGTGTACTTGTATCAAAAAGACGACTTTTAAAATATGGGGAAGCATCACGAAAACACGCCTATATGATTTTGACCCCCTCGAACCCCACTTTTATATAGTAAAACTGGGGTTTCCCTGCCCTACATCATAGTGTAGTTTATATTTTCTTCTCCTTTGGGATCATTGATTCCATTGTGGAATTTTGAAAATACTTGAGGGTCATTGATGAGGCCTAATTGGCCGAAACTAGCTAGTCTGGCCCAGAAAACATGCACACTTCATATTTTCCAGTTCTGTGGTGTATTCCTTGCTTCCAAAGGATAACCCTTTTATAGAACATATTTGTATCGACTGCCTATTCGAAATTCGCAAAATTGCAGTATGTTTTCTCCGGCTTTCTTTGCCGGATCATTACAGGGTCACTGATGAGGCTTTATTAGCCGAAACTACGTAGTATGACCCATCTTCTTTCTTATGAATGTTTTCATTGCTCTTAAAGGAACTAATTTTTGATTTTTATTTGCCTTAACTGCAGCTGGTGTTGTGCCGTGTGGCGGCCGTAAAACGTCTCCCCGTACATCAACCACAGTGCAGTTTATTTTTCTTTTGGTCCTTTGAGATCAGCGTGAATATTCTGAGAAATCAGAAATAAATTATTGGTTTAGACATATATTCTAGACAGGTTTTTAATTATTTGGACCCCATTTTGATTTATATCAGTCTTTATAGAACATTTTTAACGTCACTACACCTGGTGTCTGGGAATGTGTGGCGGCGGTAAAACGTCTCCCTGCCCTACATCATAGTGTAGTTTATATTTTCTTGTCCTTTGGGATCATTGATTCCATTGTGGAATTTTGAAAATACTTGAGGGTCATTGATGAGGCCTAATTGGCCGAAACTAGCTAGTCTGGCCCAGAAAACATGCACACTTCATATTTTCCAGTTCTGTGGTGTATTCCTTGCTTCCAAAGGATAACCCTTTTATAGAACATATTTGTATCGACTGCCTATTCGAAATTCGCAAAATTGCAGTATGTTTTCTCCGGCTTTCTTTGCCGGATCATTACAGGGTCACTGATGAGGCTTTATTAGCCGAAACTACGTAGTATGACCCATCTTCTTTCTTATGAATGTTTTCATTGCTCTTAAAGGAACTAATTTTTGATTTTTATTTGCCTTAACTGCAGCTGGTGTTGTGCCGTGTGGCGGCCGTAAAACGTCTCCCCGTACATCAACCATAGTGCAGTTTATTTTACTTTTGGTCCTTTGAGATCAGCGTGAATATTCTGAGAAATCAGAAATAAATTATTGGTTTAGACATATATTCTAGACAGGTTTTTAATTATTTGGACCCCATTTTGATTTATATCAGTCTTTATAGAACATTTTTAACGTCACTACAGCTGGTGTCTGGGAATTCTGTGGCGGCGGTAAAACGTCTCCCTGCCCTACATCATAGTGTAGTTTATATTTTCTTGTCCTTTGGGATCATTGATTCCATTGTGGAATTTTGAAAATACTTGAGGGTCATTGATGAGGCCTAATTGGCCGAAACTAGCTAGTCTGGCCCAGAAAACATGCACACTTCATATTTTCCAGTTCTGTGGTGTATTCCTTGCTTCCAAAGGATAACCCTTTTATAGAACATATTTGTATCGACTGCCTATTCGAAATTCGCAAACTTGCAGTATGTTTTCTCCGGCTTTCTTTGCCGGATCATTACAGGGTCACTGATGAGGCTTTATTAGCCGAAACTACGATGTATGACCCATCTTCTTTCTTATGAATGTTTTCATTGCTCTTAAAGGAACTAATTTTTGATTTTTATTTGCAGGGGTATACATTATTTTTATAATTTCTGCTAAAAACATAGATTGTGGGTACTCGTTAGAACCGCCTCGACGAGGCTGTTCTAACGAGTATCCACAATCTATATTGTGAGCAGAAAAAAGAAAAATATCGAAATTTTTCATCTGAAAATTTTCATTTTTCCGTGTTAAAATTTTCAATGTATTTTCGTAATGGATGCGCTAAGATTTTCAAACGAGAGATACTTTAATGGTCAGTCAGATGAATGGTCTGTCCTGGACAACTTATTTCATTCAAACTGCGTCTGAAAATCATATCCCCTCCAAAACTAGCAGGTCTGCATCATCGATTCCCTGTATCAAATCACGTGAACAAATTCGTGAAATGAAAACCCCTTTAAACCCCACTTTACTGGGGTTAACGGGGGTGCACATTATTTTTCTTATTTCGGCTCCAAGACATAGGTTGTGGGTACTCCTTAGAACCACCTAAATAGGGCGGTTCTAGCGAGCACCCACAACCTATGTTTGCAGTATAAATAAGAAAAATATTACCGATTTTCATCTGAAGAGTTGCCATTCTGAAGATGTGAAAACATGCACTACATCACGAAAACACGCCTATATAATTTTGACCCCCTTGAACCCCACTTTTATATAGTAAAACTGGGGATTTCCGGGGGTATACCTTATTTTTCTTATTTCTGCTCTAAAATATAGATTGTGGATACTCGATAGAACCGCCTCATCGATTTCTGCTCTAAAATATAGATTGTGGGTACTCGTTAGAACCGACTCGATGAGGCGGTTCTAACGAGTGCCCACAATCTATATTTTGAGCAGAAATAAGAAAAATATCACAATTTTTTCATCATAAAATTTTCATTTTTTCGGCGATAAAGGTGGCAATGTATTTGTATAGTCGTGTTTGCGTAATAATGTCAGACGGCGTGTTATCGTAATGACATAGGGGATAAGGAGAAAGATTAGGAGAAGGCATTAGATTCATGCTGAGGCAACACGTTGGGAATTGGTAAACTCCGGGCAAAGAAAAAATTAGGAAAACACGCCTATAAAAATATATGGTAAATTTTACCGCCGAAAAAAACAATAATTTCAATATGAAAAATTGCGATATTTTTCTTATTTCTGCTCAAAATATAGATTGTGGACACTCGTTAGAACCGCCTCATCTAGGCGGTTCTTATGAGTACCCACAGTCTATGTTTTAGAGCAGAAATAATAAAAATAAGTTTTACCCCTGTAAACCCCAGTTTTACTACATAAAAGTGGAGTTCGAGGGGTTCAAAATTATACAGGCATGTTTTCATGATGCTTGAGACGAGAAATTAAGACTAACATAAAACGATGGCATCCACACTTTTATATAACAAAACTGGGGTTTACAGGGGTAAACCTTAACATTCTTATTTCTGCTCTAAAATATAGACTGTGGGTACTCGTTAGAACCGCCTTGATGAGGCGGTTCTAACGAGTACCCACAATCTATATGTATATCTAGCGCAGTTAGAAGAAAAATATCACAATTTTTCAGCTTAAAATTTTCCTTTTGTCGGCGGTTTAGTTTACAATGTATTTGTATAGGCCTGTTTTCGTAATGAGGTAAAGCAATTGCCAGAAGAAAGACATTCCAGGCATCCCGCCCCTAAACAAAAATGGAGGAAACTGGGATGCTCATTACGTAAATACACCCGTGCGACATAGTGCAATTTTCATATCTCTAAAATGGCTACTTTTCTGATGAAGATCCGTAATATTCTTCTTAATAATACTGCAAACATAGGTCGTGGGTGCATGTAAGAACCGCCATATTGAGGCGGTTCTAACGAGTACCCACAACCTATGTTTTGGAGCATAAATAAGACGAGAGCATCGGTGAAACCCGAGGGATGCTCCCCGAAGATGCGCAGTTCTATGAAGGGTTATTAGCTCGGCTGTTTTCGAAGAAAACGACGAGGTATTGTCAAAGCTCTGGCGTCTGCGTCGTCGTCGTCGTGTAAAAACTTGGACATTTTGAAATATCTCTGTAATTACTGAACATTTTTACTTGAAACTCGGACTAGTTGTTCATTATGAAAAGGGGAACTCATACCAATAGGTGAGGTAACCTTCAAAATATTTTTGGCACAGTTATGCCCCTTTTTCGACTTAGAATTTTTTCAAAAACTTTGACATTTTGTAATATCTCTGTCATTACTAGACATTTTTACTTGAAACTCGGACTAGTTGTTCATTATGAAAAGGGGAACTCATACCAATAGGTGAGGTAACCCTCAAAATATTTTGGCACAGTTATGCCCCTTTTTCGACTTAGAATTTTTGCAAAAACTTGGACATTTTGTAATATCTCTGTCATTACTGAACATATTTACTTGAAACTCGGACTAGTTGTTCATTATGAAAAGGGGAACTCATACCAATAGATAAGGTAACTCTCAAAATATTTTTGGCACAGTTATGTCCTTTTTTCGACTTAGAATTTTTGCAAAAACATGGACATTTTGAAATATCTCTGTCATTACTGAACATATTCACTTGAAACTTTGACTATTGTTCAGTATGAAAAGGGAAACTCATACCAATAGGTGAGGTAAACCTCAAAATATTTCTGGCACAGTTATGCCCCTTTTTCGACTTAGAATTTTTATTTACCTAAAAGAAACTGCTACCGAGCGTTGGCACCCGCATGCGGTGCTCTTGTTTTAGTGAAATGATCCTATACACTTTGAAGTTTGATAAGATTTGTTTGAAGACAAACGTTATGGCTACTCATTAGAACCGTCTGAATGAGGAGGTTTACCCTCCGTCAATGAGTACAAATAAAGAAACTAGTTAGTGATTTTCAACAAAGAATGCAAAAAGGGAGAAATGTAAGGCCCCTTCCCTGCAAGGGCCTGTAAATCTTAAACAATAAGGCTAAGAAACTCAGTTTTGTGTTTCCTAGTAAGCGATTTTCAATGGAAAATGTCACAAGGAATACACATGTGAAACATGAAAGCCCTATTACCCATGGTTATGAAATAACAGGAGATATTTGGTTTTTGAAAAAAGGGAGATAATTCAGTAAAATAAGCAATATAGTTGTGGCCCTTTGTCAAAATGTAGGCTTTGTGATGTATGTGTGTGAAGTTTCATGAGAGTAGGAGTAATACTTTTAAAATTTTGACCGAGTTTAAGTTGTTTGGGTATGGCCTGACAAACACACACCCGCAAGCAATTTGTCAGGATGTAGGTCTTGTGATGGTGATTATGTGTGTGATGTTTCATGAGAGTAGACAAAATACTTTTGAAGTTATCACGGAGGTTAAGGCTTTTGGTTTAGGTGTGACAAACACACGAGTTATTCTCCTTTATCAGAATGAAGGTCTTGTGATGGTAAGTATGTGTGTGGAGTTTCATAAGAGTAGGGCCAATTCTTTTGAAGTTATGACCAAGGTTAAGTTTTTTTGGTTAAGGCATGACAATTTGACAAACAGACGCGTTCCGTGGCGTCTGATCTGGGCCTGCACTGTTTGCCGTTCCGGTACCAAATAGGTTAAACCTAAAGTCTAAGAATTGCCTAGTTAGTGATTTTCAAAAAGACTGCAAAAATAAGGAGAAATGTAAGGCCCCTTCCGTGCAAGGGCAAGTGAATCTTAAACCATAAGACAAAGAAACTCAGTTTTGTGTTCCCAAGTAAGTGATTTTCAATGAAGAACATATGTGAAATATGAAAGCCCTATTACCCATGGTTATGAAACAACAGGAGATATTTTTTGAACAAGGGGAGATAATTCAGTGAAAATAAGCAATAAAATTATGGCCCTTTGTCAGAATGTAGGTTTTGTGATGGTAAGTATGTGGTCACGTGATTTCCGGTGGATGGTGTTTGTTTTTGTTCTCTCTTCATAATATGTGAAAAATGTAGTTCTGAGAGACATTTGTGGCCTTAAAATGGGCGTAGTGCTTTCACTTGGACTCTGGAATAAGCTGCTGTTTGGGTATGTAACAGTTTGCTTTCTTTGGATGAACATGAGGCTTTATTTTGATCATAACCTCAAATCGATGGGTGACACCATTATGATCTTGTAGTAATTTGTACTCACATTCCTTACATGAAAAATACAATGGGACACTGATCAGGGCCACGCTGGATCATTTAATGAGTATACTGCACAACATAAGTAACGCAGCTATATTTTCTGGACTTGAATATGAATGAGAAAGACCCCACTAACAATGTTGATTCTAGTGGAGGTTCCAGTGTAGATAACTCAGATATCAACAAAGCAACAAATGTGATACCTGTCACACCTGTCACACCTTCAACGTCACATATTGTATCAACGCCACAGGCACAAACGCCTAAAGGCGGCATAAAACGAGTACTCTCACCGTCCCCAGTTCTTGGCGTTCATTTTTTGAAGAAAAGTCGTCAGAGATCTGGTAACATGGCAACTTTAGCTGAAAATGAAGATCCATCTGGAATGGAACAAGAACAAGAACAAGAAACAAGTTACTTGTCTGTCCCCTTGGACTCTCAAGATGTTGCAGTACAGCTAAAAGAGATGATAATACCGGAATTAGAAAGTTTAATTCGTCATCAGATTCCGGATATTAAGAGCATTGTGGACTCTGCTGTTGACTCCGCGGTTACGCGCATAAATGGAACTTTAATGAAAGATATTAACAAAGTGAAGAAAGAAAACGATGATCTCCGAGTCGAAAATCACAATCTCAGGAAATCTGTGACTGAATTAACTGAGAGAGTTAACAAGCTGGAATTCATTGCTGATGACAGTGAGCAGTATAGTCGGCGAAACAGCGTCCGCATCACTGGAATTCCAGAAACTAACAACGACTTCACTGATGAGATAGTGCTAAAACTAGCCAGTGATCTTGACGTCAACTTGAGCCCAACTGATATTGACAGATCGCACCGCGTTGGCAAAGTTAGTGCAAATCGTAAAAGGGCTATCCTTGTCAAGTTTTCTACATACAGAGCGCGACAAAGCCTCTACTCCAAACGTATGGACCTTCGTGGGAAAGAGCAGTGGAGGCAAACTTTCATCAATGAGGATCTGACTGTTCGTCGTAGTGAACTTCTATTTAGAGCCAGAAATTATGTTCGTGCTGGAGTGTTAAAATCCTGCTATTCTTCTGATGGAAGACTTTACGTAAAGGATAAGGCTGATAAGAAACACTTAATAATCGCAGAAGACGATCTCAGGGCCTTCGGTACTCTTCCACCTTCCGGTTCTGAACCTAGAGTCACACGGCCGACATAAGTCATTGGAGTTTCTTTTTTATTATGAACAGTATACCTGTGCATATTTGTCTTCCACTTGGTCACGTGTCATAATAACAGTTACCTCGATACACACGTAGTACACTGCGAATGACTGAACATTTCATTCATTAACAATCTCACGTTAAGTTTATATTCTGCTAATTGTAACTCGCTCTCCAGTTGGTATGATAACCCTTATCTTGCTGAACATTCATTTAAGTCACATCCATTTCTGTCTATCAACCAATCAAATTACTTGATGTAATTTATTGCTACAAATTCATAAACTGAATGCCAAACAGTGTAGATCCTGATCAGATGGCCATCTAATCTGGATCTACACCGTTTGCAAAGATAGGGGTTGTCGTGAAAAGCAACAGTAGGGTTAAGCAATTTCACATCTTACAGGACGCGTCTTCATGTCGTAGCCTCCCACTTTTCACGTTTCCCATTGCCATCGAAGTACTTAATAGCTCTTTCACCTCTGTGATTTTGAAGTTTGAACCCTTGTATGATGCACACTAGTAAAGCGTAGTGTCTGATCAGGAATCTTTCCATCTTGATCAACTTGGTTCTGGACCTGGTCCATAGGGCTGAAGGTTATGAAAGATAACGAGGTCTTGACCCTGTTACCGAGGTCTTTCATTTCGTTTCGGAAAGACCCTGGTTGATCGGGGAATTGGTTTTTTTATTGATGCATGGCTGCTTGGTTGATAGTTACCAGCCTTGAATTGCCTCTTTTTCAAGGCTGTTGATCGTTACCCACAGCAGGAAGTGCTACTTAAAGACAGGCGAAGTATCGCTTGCAGTTACCATGGAGGTGGCTGGTGACACGATTAATGGGTGCCAGGTAACCCCCAACCCCGCCCGCCCATAAGGCAATTTTCCTTACTTTTCAAATCATTCCTATTATTTTCTCATCACGAAACTACACCAATGTGAAAGAGTACATTATTTCCTATCTTCAAAATGATTACTCTTGTGAAGGTTTGTTCCTCATTAGGTAGTCTTATGCGGGCACTTGCGGTCAATGTCTTGGGACCCGAATGAGAGGACTATTATATACCCCTGTAGACCCCATTTTTCCACACGTGAGGTGAGACTTTGACGGATTGTCATTGCGCGGACGTGATAACATGATGTTCTTTTGTTTGTTTGTTTTTTTCTCAATCTCAGCATGTCTTTTAACATAACAAACTAGGCTTTCCCCTACCACCTGCTTATGCAAATTTGTCATTTTCAGTGACGTACGGTTATCGCAAAGTCAGGATGTAAAAGAAGTTTAGCGTTATCACATGTATGTTATTCGGTATTGTATGTATTACTTAGGCATATTCCTTCTGACTCGTTTGGGCGGCAGGGCTTGAGATATCATTTCTTCTCAATATCGGGTAAACGTCCCATAAAATTGGAAACATCATGTCCGAATTGATCAAATAGATTTGACGGGAAAGTAAAATCTCAATTTAACCAAACGAAACTTGCGCTTACTGTCTCATATGTCATTTTTTATCTGAACAAAAAAGGCGTATCTGTCCGTCTGTCTATTATATGACAGTGAAACTCAGTGACTTGAACACGGATGGCTCAGTTACCATTGCTGACTCATGATTTGAGCACCATATTCTCGAAACATTATATCTGTTATCTACATATTTATCTTATATGTGTTGGCTGTTTTTGTTTCATATTTCGGTGTTCAGTGAAACTTCAGCAACTCGAATACCAATAGCTCATGAACTGGGTAGATTTAAATAGGGCTGGCTAATCGGACCTGGAAAGATAATCGATTATCAGTCCTGTCATTGCGATCGATAATCGATTAGTAATCGCTATTTATCATTATTTTACCTGTCTGGCTTTCTATCTGAGCATGACTCTTACCGTATGTTGCACTTTATCATATGTATATTTGAACAGACATGACTGAGCAAACAGTGTAGACCCAGATGAGACGCCGCATTCTGCGTCTCATCGGGGTCTGCACTGTTTGCCACTCATCCAGCTATTTTAGGCATAACTTTGGGTAGTAAATTGTACCTATCAAGTAATCGATTAAAAGCAAATCAGAAATGATAATCATTTTTGTGGATTACTATTAATCATGTCAGCCTTAGATTTAAACTCGCTCGGGGGACCCTTAAGAAATCCTTCTCGCAGCTCTAGGTGGTAAATACCTAGGGACAATCTTGTTAGTTTTGTCTCGAGGAGGTATGTCGTTTATGCTAGATGAATCGCCTTAGTGAGGCGATTGAAGTGAGAACATAAAACAAACATAATTTGAATTGACGGTTAAAATGATTAATTATTCCTATTATAGTATGTCTCTATCTCCAACACTATCCATACTTCCATTAACTCGAGCTGCCAAGTTCTTGGGCGGGTTTGCGAGGCTTAAATCTTAAAGACGTGTTCGGGTTGTTGAATTTTGATTGTAATTGGCCGTGTGTGTGTGTGTGTGCGTGTGTGTGTGTGTGTGTGTGTGTGTGTGTGACTTGTTCTTTCTAACATTATCCTTGTCTGTTGACCATGTGAATCATTTGTTCCTAGAGTACCAAGAAATGTTAAATTACCATGAACCTAAGGCCACGTTTTTTTCAAGATTTTTTGTATGTTGATATTTTCATTAATATGTATGCATTCTCTTCTTTTCTTCATTCGCTTCTCTCAATTTTCGCATTTCTGTCATTCTCTTACGTCAAGATCATTATGCATGTATGTCGAGTCTGCGTTTTCCATACAGGATACCCATGCTAATTTTTCAGCTGATTTTTGCGATCCGTGGTGGTCACACAAGCATATCATGTTGTACTTATTATCACTTGTCTCAATATGAGCAGAAAATACTTTGAATCTCCATGCTTGGGTGGCCTCTACGGTATCGCGACAGCGTGTCAGTTCCAAAATCGGAATGTAGTTAACTTCAGGAAAATATTAATAATTCTGGTGCCAGTTTTTATTCTGGGATTACGCATTTGCAGTTACAATGACACTTTCCAGATTAGTCTGTCTTTACAAAGAAACTGCTTTCATGTTCAGCAAATACGATTCCCGTATCGTCGCGCATCTAGTACTGCGTAACGAAAGAATTGTAAGTTTGTTTACGCGACTGTTTGGTATTTTTACCTCATCTCAATCTCTTGGTTATTCAGCTTACTTCTCCTTGCAGGGGACATTGAGGTTAATCCTGGGCCGAACAGCTCTGATCTATCCTCGTCGTATGAGTCCTCAACCTGCACTGACGTCTCGCTCCTCAAACATAATTTTTCTCTTGTTCATTACAATGTGCAAAGTTTGCGCAATAAAATTGACCAGATACAAACTGAACTGTCTCAATTTGATGTAATTGCACTGACTGAAACTTGGCTCTCTCCTGACATCAGCAGCGATACTATTAAAATAATGAATTATCAAGATCCTTTTCGTAGAGATAGGCAAACGAATAATTATGGTGGCGTCTTAGTATACGTCAATGAAAACATCCCATGCAAGAGAAGGCAGGACCTAGAGATACAAGAACTTGAGTGTATCTGGCTAGAGCTTAAACTCAAATCTAGAACTATATTGTTTGGTCTCTTTTATAGACCGCCTAACGCAACGCAGGACATTTATGGCAAAAATAGAACAGTCTATTGATCTGGCCTTTGACAGTAATATCGTCTCTGACGTCATTGTAACGGGCGATTTTAATCTTAATTACATTGACCCTGTGGGTAAAAATAGAATCAGCCTAATTTTTACTCAGTACTCCCTCCATCAAATAATAAATGAGCCCACACACTTCACCGAAACCTCTTCTTCACTCATTGACCTCCTTTTTACTAACCATACAACTAACGTTTTGGTAAGTGGAGTGGGCGAGCCCTTTCTCGACCAAAACGTTCGGTACCACTGCCCTATATATGCAATTTTCAAATTCGATAAACAGAAGCCCCTGTGTTACAAAAGAAAAATCTGGTCATATGATAAGGGTGATTATGAACTTCTCAGACGTACCATTTCCGAATTCAACTGGCAGACTTTAAAAAGTATGAACATTAATACGTATGCTGAGAATGTTACACACAAAATTATTGACTTTTGTGGAAGCTATATCCCAAATAAGATCATAACTGTTCGGCCATCAGATCCCCCATGGTTCAACAACTCCATTAGACAATTAATCCGTAAACGGAAACGTGCCCATAAAATTGCTAAGCGAGTTAACAGCGCCGAAAGCTGGAGAAAGTTCAGAAAACAACGGAACGAAGTAATTAATGCCATTCGTGCATCTAAAAAGAACCATAAAGAAAAAATAGCTGACAACTTAAAAAATGATCGTATTTCGGGTAAGGATTGGTGGAAACTATTTAAAACTTTGACCGGCAAGGATAAAATTGGTCTTATTCCTCCATTGAATCACCAAGGAGAACTAGTTATCGAGCCAACTGAAAAGGCAAATTTATTCAATACCTATTTCCAGTCTCAATCGACAGTAGATGATGTCAATAAACCCGTCCCCATGTTAGCACAGCCTACTAATACTATGTCATCAATTACCCTCCAGCAGGAGGAGGTTTTTTCAATTCTAAAATCGTTACCTATTGGAAAAGCATGCGGACCAGATCAAATCAATAATAAAGTTCTCAAGGAATGCGCACAGCACTTATCTGCCCCACTGACAGAATTATTCAACTTTTCTCTAGCTAACTCGACTATGCCTGATATATGGAAAAGGGCACACGTAACACCTATCCATAAGAAAGACGATAAAAATCTAGTTGAAAACCATAGGCCGATCTCACTCCTTAGCTCTATAGGTAAATCACTCGAAAAATTAGTACATAAGCACTTGCATAATTTCCTATTGGTAAATAATACTATCACTTCATTTCAGTCAGGTTTCACAAAAGGTGATTCAACTGTAAACCAACTCGTGGATCTATACAATACTTTCAGCCGGGCCCTGGACGAAGGCAAAGAGGTTCCTATTGTATTCTGTGATGTCAGCAAAGCCTTCGACAGGGTCTGGCATAGAGGATTGTTAGCAAAACTGAAACACTACGGAATCTCTGGTAGCCTGTTGAATTGGTTTGAAAGCTATTTATCCAACAGGCATCAACGAGTTGTGTTACCCGGCGGTAAATCTGACTGGCTTCACATAAAATCGGGAGTCCCACAGGGGTCTATTCTTGGCCCACTCCTATTTATTATATATGTTAATGACATTGTGCATGACATACACTCAAATATCCGATTATTTGCAGATGATACAAGCCTCTACATAACAGTTGACTTTCCTGACTCAGCAGCCCAGATACTGAACGTTGATCTTTTCAGAATAGGCAAATGGGCAGATAGATGGCTTGTCAATTATAACCCAAACAAAACCGAAACTTTACTTCTGAGTCGTAAGCTTAATAGAATAAACCATCCAACACTTTACCTAAACGAGGTCTCAATAAAAGAAGTAACATCACACAAGCATCTAGGACTGATCTTCTCTCAACGCTGTGACTGGCAAAACCATATTGATTATATACAAGAAAAAGCTTGGTCCCGAATGAATCTCCTCAGAAATCTGAAATTTACACTTGACCGTAAATCTCTTCAAAAAATTTACTTTACTTTCATCCGCTCTCTCTTAGAATATGCAGACGTTGTTTGGGACAATTGTACCCAGCAACAAAGCAATGCTCTTGAGAAAATACAACTCGAAGCTGGCAGATTTGTCTCCGGTACCACTAAACTCGTAGAGATTGACAAGCTGTATGCAGAACTCGGTTGGCTGAAGCTCTCTGAACGAAGGAATCTACACAAATTATATTTGTTTTTCAAGATGGAGAATAATCTAACACCTTTGTATCTAGCGGAGTTAATTCCTCCACGTGTAGGAGAAGTTTCTACCTATTCACTACGAAACGCTGATCACTACCTGACTATCAATGCTCATACTAGCTCCTATGCCAATTCCTTCCTTCCCTCAACTATCCAAACATGGAACGCCCTCCCAAACTCAACCAAGAATGCTGAGTCGCTGGCATCGTTCAAACGACTGCTTACCCACAATACGCCAAAAATTCCCGAGTACTTCTTCAGCGGGGACAGAACACCCCAAATCCTACACACACGTCTTCGAACATAATGTAGTGCATTGTTCAGAAGAAATCTTGTACCCAGTCCAAATTGTACATGCGGCAAAGTGGAAAATAACAACCATTTTTTTCTGTTAGAGTGTCAACGTTTCCGTTTGATACGTACAGATATGCTTGTCAAAATTCGTGAACATATACCACCTGGCATTTATATCACAACAAGGTTGCTATTACAAGGTGACAGCAACCTTTCTGTCGAAAACAACATTCGCGTTTTCAAGGAAGTGCAGACTTTTATTTCAAAAACCAAGCGATTTGTTTTCTGAATTGTGTTATCCTAGAACCTATTACCACGACAACTGGCACTTTTTGCATTTTTTCCCATAACAGCTCTTATTCCCATTTCATCTTTCCATATTCACTAGACGAATAGGGTAGGTTTTTATTCATATTGGTCTTGACGAATGCTCTTTTTTCTTTCTATCTTTCTTTCTCTTTTTGTGTTCTGATTCATTCCTAACCGTATTTTTAGTTTGTTTATGTTTATAGTTCCTTCCGAAACTTTCCATTCTTTCCTCCTTCTTTATCTTCTTTTTCTTTCATTCTTTTGTATTGTCCTGTGTGTCTTGTATCTAGTCTCGTGAAGTATTTTGTTTTTTATTATTATGTTCTCTTTACTCATCTTCATTCTCAGTCGTAGAAAACTGTAAACTATTTTATGATAAGATTCCATACAACATGCCATCCACACCTACTCATTCGCAACAGGAGATGATTCACATAAGCGTTTCGCTTGTTTTCAAATCCTGTCATTGCAATTTGTAGATGTACTGTTGTAACTTGCCTATCTATTTAAAATGAATAAATATTGTTTAAACCAAGTATGTGTGTGGTCAAGTTTCATGATGTAGGACAAATACTTTTAAAATTTTGACCGAGTTTAAGCTGTTTTGTTATGGCCTGACAAACCCACACCAAAAAGAAATATAGTAATGGCGCTTTGTCAGAATGTAGGTCTTGAGAGAGTAAGTAAATGTAAGTGTGTGAAGTTTCATGAGAGTAGGGCAAATACTTTTGAAGTTATGACCGATGTTAAGTTTTTTGGTTTAGGCGTGACAAACATACAGACTTCTGGCTTTTTGCCAGAATGTAGGCTTGTGAATGTTAGTATGAGTGTGAAGTTTCATTGGAGTAAGGATAATACTTTTGAAGTTATAACCGGTTAAATGTTTTGGTTTAGATTTGAAACTGACTGACAAGGAGATTACTATAGGGCATCCAAAATACTGTGTGGGGCCCTAATTAACAAGGGTAGTAACTCCGTAAATACTGTTGGCAGGGTATGTTTCTTACATTCTGCGATTTCTTTCATAGCCCCCTGTCAGTGTATCAATGTTCACTAAATTACCTTTAAAACTTTTAGAGATATGCTCCAGACTAGCTTAATATAGCAAAAACTAAAAGGGAAATAACTCTGTAATGACTTGTGATATAGTTACAGTTCTAGCACTCTGCACTTCTTCTGATGGCCATCTATCAATGTATCAATTTTCACTTAAATCCCTTCTATACTTTCAGAGGTATGCTCCAGACAATATTTTCATTGAAATAGTTAAGAAGGGAAGTAACTCCATAAATACTAGTGACAGGGTTATGGTTCTTGTATTTTCGATTCCCCTCAACGCCCTCTGTCAGTATATCACGTTTCACTTAAATACCTTTAACACTTTTAGAGATATAGAGTGTGACGGACGGACGGACGGACGGTCGGACGGACGGACGGAGAAAGTGGAGACTATATGCTCACCCTTCGGGGAGCATAAAAAATAATGTATATCCCTGTACACCACAGTTTTCTCTATATGAAGTGGGGTGTACGGGGCGGTTCATTTCACGTACTTGTTCACGTGATGTGAATCAGACGCTAAAAGGGCAGAGGAACTAGTTGGTCAATTCGATAATGCGCATAATAAAATTGAAATCAAGGCGGTTACATTGACCGGACGATCGGCCCCTACAATGGATACTATTGTTGTGTCCTCGGCTGGAGTGATCAAATTACATATTGTCATGGATCACCTGGTGAGCACATGGCATGGGAAATAACTGTATATGCATCGACATGTTCAGTTGTCTCCGGGACAGAGGTTATACTGTGATGTATTGTATTTAGAAACCCGTATTGTAAATGTACGTTATTGTTTTTAGGAATATGAGACGTAATTACAAAAAAACTAACGGATGGAGACGGCGCATTCGGTGTCTACTTCTCACTGTTGTTTATGAGCAAGCATACTGAGTCCACAATCGACCCATTGACCCCAGGTGCCTAGCAGAGGCGGGCAGTACTATCATAAGGCCTAACAATAGCCGTATTTGCGCTTCCATGCCGACACATTTAAAGTCGGTAGGTCGATTAATAATAAGAACAATTGCCCGAAGTAGATTGTATAGGTACTGCTCTCGGAAGATAAGATGACAGTGACGTGAAAGAATAAACCACCACAGGCAGGTTTGACAGGTTGTGCCGTTATCATTATCTTACCCATCATTGGTTGGCAAGACAGACAGTACCGTTATACTTATCATTACCGAAGCGTCGTTACCCTTTGGCAATAGTGGATACTACTTAATAACAAAACATTCGCTGACGTCACTCTCAACTTATCCTCCGACAACAGTAAGTGGCTGATTTGTCCTTGTTTTGTTATGCTTGAGACCCCATAATGCCCCTTTCCGTTAAAATTCAATCTGAAATTATTGAAGCTATTATCCCGACGCCCAGATATTTGAATGGTTTATTAAGTATTGACGGAACCTTCTTTCATGTTTTGATCAGTTAAAGTCACCCTCCTGAACTTCAGTTGAATAAAGCAACTTCTTCTGACTGAAACCCCGCTTTTGGAATAGAATTTATCTATTCTTAAACAAGTTCATGAAATGATCACCCCAAACCCCACTTTATATAGAGAAACCGGGGTTTACGTTGGAACACCTTACTTTTCTTTTTTACTGTTCTTCTGTTCATAAAAATAGATTGAGGGTACTCGTTAGGGCCACCTAATAAGGCGGTTCTAACGAGCACACGAAACCTATGTTTGCACTACAAAAAAAGAAAAATATCAAATATTTTCATCAGAGATTAGCCATTTTGGATATGTGATAAAATGCACTTTGTCGCACAGGTAAGTTAGCCTTATGCTAAATGTGCCTTTTGTTGATGGCTTTGCCCCTTGTGCGACATCCTACGTGTTTTGCAATTTGTTAGGTTTGCCAGATAGTCTAGTCATGAAACTGACTTCGACACTCATTAATTTTATTTGTTTGTATTTATGAATGTGCTTGCATGATTTTAGCGTTTGTTTAAGAAATAGGTCAGCTCTAACTGTGATTTGTTGTGTAATAAATCACAGTTTGTCGGTCAGTTGTAAGTAGACAAATCACGCGCGCTACGCACACCTTGCACACCTTGGCTGATCTGACCCATCGCTGGGCGCACATGTAAGTTGTAAGAAATGCTGTGCCCCGGCTCATTTAACGAATCACAGTTTGTCGGTCAGTTGTAAAGTAGACAAATCACGAGCGCGTAGCGCGCGTGATTTGTCTACTTACAACTGACCGACAAACTGTGATTTATTACACAACAAATCACTGGCTAGAGCTGATCTATTTCGATTCTAACACGCTGAAAATCGGCAATAATGCTGTTGTTTCCTTCAAAATCTCACAACTTTTCGCCATTGTTAGAAGAAATCCCGCTAAAATCAACGACTGAAACACATGCATTTACATCCTTTTCTAACGTTTTCGGTGCGAGAAAATGACGTTACACCGTCTAACGTCAAGAAAATCGACTAGTGACGTCATCAATTGGCAGTTTTTAATGACGTCACTTGTCACGCTCTTCCTAGCCGTGATTTGTTGTAGAATAAAACACAGTTGTTTTCCATTGCCTATATAGGCGCGCTGTGTTAGAATTTATGGTTTTGGTCGTGTTAGTATACTCCATTTTTCTGAAGCTTGTTCTGTAGTGATAGAGTTACATGCTTAGTAACCACGGGTAGCGTGTTCGGTCCAGGGCCTTTGGCTTTCGGTTGTTAGGACACCTAAGTCCCGTCTCTATATGACCTTAAATTTTTAGGGGACCTCAAGCTTTATCAAACATGTCTATCCAAACCTTCATCCTCAGGGCGAATTCTTATGCAAAAGCTTGATTAGTTAACTTTGACGATGAAATTGTACTGCAAGCATATCCATGGTATCTGTAGGAAGTATTAGGAAGTAAAATATCAAGGGTTTGTTAATTTATTAGGATTTCAATAATTTCATATAGCCATTGCCGTAAATGGTGTGTTTTGTATTGCACCCACGGCCTTAAGTATAATTTAATATATAGATTGACAAGTTTCGGATTTGGTCGTAACGCATTGGATTGGTCTAAACGGCGTAAATGACGTCATCGATGTCGCAAAGCCAGTTCTAACGTTAAGGCTACCAAGTACGAAAATAGTAGTTTTTTAGCATTTTTATTCTATGTTGGAAAGCTCAATGAAAACAAAATGCGGTATGTAGTGTGCGGTTAAAGATCTCGCTTTTTTCGGTTTCTATATGCTGCAGCATTTGAGCCAGCGCATTGAAAAACCTGAAATAAGACATATGCGCCCAACGAAGACTCAGATCAGCCTGCGCATCTGATCAGAATCTTCGTTGTGCGCTCTTAGGATAGCCAAGGTCCCAATGCTCCTTCATGCAGCAAGAGGAGACTCTGGTCAGACAATATGGAAGCACACCTTGGCTGATCTGACCCATCGCTGGGCGCACATGTAAGTTGTAAGAAATGCTGTGCCCCGGCTCATTTAAC
The DNA here is from genome assembly GCA_963580285.1 of Lucinisca nassula. NCBI lineage: Eukaryota > Metazoa > Mollusca > Bivalvia > Lucinida > Lucinidae > Lucinisca > Lucinisca nassula. The sequence goes on along the minus strand of OY757019.1, from coordinate 108,718,328 downwards.
GAATGCATGAACAGTGAGAGGTGTGTGTGAGCTTCAGCTTTAATTTGTGAACAGTGATCTAAGTTTTGTTTTTTAAGCTTGAGCTTGAAATTATGAAGTTCATTACGAAAACACGCCTATACAATTACATTGTAACCTTCATCGCCGAAAAAAAAAATGAAAATTTTAAGAGGAAAAATCGTGCTTTTTTCATTATTCCTGCTCAATATATAGAGTGTGGGTACTCGTTAGAACCGCCTCGTCGAGGCGGTTCTAACGAGTACCTACAATCTATAATTAAGAGCAAAAAAAAAAAAAAAGAAGAAAAATAAGGTTTAACCCTGCAATCCCCAGTTTTACTATATAAAAGTGGGGTTCAAGGGGGTCAAAATTATATAGGCCTGTTTTCGGGATGTATTAATGCGTTAAGTCGCGGAGAAGGGTCTGAAACTGAGCTGTGTTTTGTAATTTGCGAATGATTAAAAATCGCAAAGGTGCGGTCTGATAAATTCCCTCTTGCTTGTGCTGATGCGATGAGCACAAATTTGACTGGGATGTGCTCAGTTATAGTGAGCATAAAATTGATTTCAATAGTGCTCAGTGAGGGAGCTAGGGAGCTAGATGTTTTTAGTATTCTGGGTACAAGCAAGGTTTGTAAATATCTTTTGCTCCGCTAGTTTGCTCAGACTGCGTGGTTATTGTCAAGGCAAGGATCACCTGGTGAGCGCACGCGAAGTAACTTTATATGCATGGACAAGTTCAGTTTTCTCCGGGACAGGGGTTATAGTGTGACGTATTGTATTTAGAAACCCGTATTGAAAGTGTACGTTATTGTATTTAGACATTTGAGGCGTTATTACAAAACTAAGGTATGGAGGCGGCGAAATCGGTATCTACTTCTCCCTGCTGTTTATGAGCAGGCATGTTGGGTCCACGATCGACCCTTTGAGCCCAAGGGCCTAGCAGAGGCGGACAGTGCTATCATAAGGCCGAAAAACAGTCGTGTGTCCTCTAACACGCCGAAACATTTTGGGTCAATTTATCATTTGATGAAAACAGAGCAAAACTCTTTAAGAGGGCTTAATTTCTGCCATATTACAAGAAAATATTTAAATAATGCGGGATAAAATATAAGTGTTGCTTTCTGACAGTTTTATGATTTTTTATCAAAAGTGCCTGAAAATATTAAGTTCGGTAGGTAAGAAAATCTTTTTTTTTTTTTTTTTTTCAGGCCATAAACATTGAAGGGTCGGCACAAAAGCTCACGGTCGGTTGGGTTAGCGGAAACACAACTGTGTTTTGTTAGGTCTAAGGGCATCGGTCGTTCAGTCCACCCGTTGGGGGTATAGTAAGATCCTGATAAAATAGATTGTTCGATTCAAAGAAGGCGACTGTTCCTTCGTTAGTTGATGCAGAAAAACATGAATGGAGCATTCACTAGTGTTTTTATACTGAATGCTAATGTCCACCTGAAGTGGATACTCCAGGAGGTCGTAAAGCCGGATGTGTGTGTGTGTGTGTGTGTGTGTGTGTGTGTGTGTGTGTGTGTGTGTGTGTGTGTGTGTGTGTGTGTGTGTGTGTGTGTGTGTTGATAATTATCCCCACGCTTTACGAAGAAAAAGTTGGGATATTGTAATGGTCTTCGTCGACCGTCCGTCCGTACCGGATAACTCCTCCTAGACGGTTACAGACAGAAACTTGAAACTTTGTGAACTAATAGATCTTTGGACTGGGGAGTGCATCACCCTTTCAGAATTTATATCACAGCCCTAGGGGTGGGCCCAGGCGGTGGAGCCCGCGGGGTTCAAAATCTAAATTTCCAGAACATGACCAAAGAACATATCAAAGCGAACGGCATGATGAGTAGATTATGTAGTGGTGTGGGGATATGCGACGGCAAGCCACCGACTGCGCAATTCTAGTTGTTATTTGTTTCTATATACGTAGTTTTCACCTCGTGGACGCGAGAGCAAACTCGAAGTTTTGTCTCGGAGTCAGCGCCGTGAAATAATATAGGAGCAAATATTCTGTTAGTGTCTATGTTTATCGCTAGTATGGTTGTTAATAGCTGCACATAGACGTTGTTAATAATTAATGTGTTACTTACCTTCCTTGTGACTTGTCATACACTTGGCCGTCCACCTGTCGGAGATCGCCCTCAGTCGTGCCGGTATGCCAACGAGTGTAAGATTTTGTTTATCATGTAACGTTTTTTTTTATTTTTATCTTTATTTTTTCGCCGAAGTAGTTCAGAATTTGAACAGAAATCACAAGTTCGCCACGCACGGCGCCATAACGTTACGCGCCAGTAGCCATTTGTAATCACACGCGTTGTGATATGGGCCCCGTCAAGCGATTTTGGTACTTATCGCATATGCGAGCAGCGAAGATTCAGGCGAGCCTGCGCATCCGCGCAGTCTTGCCAAAACCTTCGCTGCTCGCTCATACAAGCAGTGAATCAAGAGGAACCTTCAGACAGAAAGCCATATCCCTGGCCCCTCTGAATGGCTGGGCATGCGCAGTTAAAATTTGTCATGACGGCATGCTCGAAGACACAAATTCGCTTGGCGGGGCTCATATCATGTTTTAACATATCGCTATCCACAAAATAACAAGAGCCGGCCTCAGTGGCTCAGTCGGATGCGCGTCTGACTGGTGATCAGCAGGATGCGGGTTCGACTCCCGCCGGGATCGGCAACAATCTTTCGTGGAGATTGATCATGAAATCTTTTCTACGGTCATTCTCTCCCTTCCGCTGATTCAAGAAGGTCAGTTGTCAGTTTCTGGCGAAAGAATGTGCACTGTACTGGTTAACCGCTTACGTATAAGCCTACCCTGGAAAGTGTTGATAGGTAAACTGACCGGCTCAAAAATGACCTAAATAGTGTTGACTGGGCCGTAAAACTCCAAAACAAACAAAAACAAACAAAACTAAATAACAACGACGTTACATGATAAAACATATTTCAACATTACGAATACACACCCATACAAATACATTGTAAAGTAGAAGTAAAACAAAGATCAGGAATCGATGCAATTAACTTACTCCACCCATCAAAAACACCAAAGAGAAAGAAACACAAACATGAAGCGACCAGACCATAATGGAAACGGAAGGCCATAAGGACAGTTACTTCCCCACAAAATGGCCAAATGGCCATCCAAAATAAAAAGACACAAGTGATACACACAGTAAGTACCAAACCAATACACACAGTAAGTACCAAAACAACAACATAAATACACCCCCACAGAAGAACCGCCTTGGAACGGTCGGTGGAAAGAATTCCACTTAGGGGCTTAAATCGATTTTACATGGCCATAATCCTCGCCCTAACCTCTGTCACGGTATACACTAATTTTGTTTAGTCCGCATGAAGGCTTCCTAACTAATCAGTGTAACATCTCAGAGAACATACAAATAAGAAAACTACAGAGATGAAACAAGTTTGAGGATTCGACAGCATACAACAACAGAATTGCTGGAGCAAAAGAAAACCAACAGTTAGATTCCGAGGGCCCGACCAAAGACGGAGCATCAGGCGCCAACCAACATCAAGAATACTGAAATAAAATAAAATTCCATTTACGTTTTTACGCTGGAACCGTCATATAATCTTAAGCCCGACCCACCAGTGTGCAATCAAAGAGGGAAGCAAAGTTGCCAACCGTGATTGGGTTAACCACCATGCATGAAGTCTGTTTTATAACATTTATGTTGTACCCTTATCGTCGAAAAAAAAAAAGATGAAAATTTATGATTTTTTACATTATTATGCTCAAAATATAGATTGTTGGTACCCGTTAGAACCGCCTCGATGAGGCGGTTCTAACGAGTGCCAACAATCCATATCTTAGAGCAGAAATGAGCACAATAAGGTTTTCCCATGTAAAATAGAAGTAAAGGCAATGATCAGGAATCGATACAATTAACCCACCACTCCTATCAGAGACACGCAATTTTACAATGTAAAAGTCGGGTTCAAGGGGTTCGAAATTATAAAGCTGGTTTTCGTGATGTTGTCATAGCGCGGCTAAATAAAGTCTTGAAGCGCTATAAAAAATCTTGAGCAGACGATATCTAACAACATCTTTGAGGGATTTATATGGGACTCGTCTACTCGGCAGTCAGTTCATATATGCAAACTCAGATATACTTGCAATTATGGTCTGCGCCCTGGGGGTGGAAACAGAAAACACGAATGCCATATAACAGTCATTGAGTTTATTCATTGACATGTGTTACAATATTATATTCTTTCATTGCGACTTGCAAGCAGCGTTTTTCTTACAGGCTTTCTTGCAATCATCTCTGGTTTCGAAGTTGTTTTTGTTGCCACGACAACCTCCGTACTGGAATGATTTACATTTACATTCGTCTTTGTCAAAGTAATAGCGTGTAACAAAGTTCGTACATGGTCCTGGTTTCATTTTCCTCTCACACATAGGAACTGTAAAGAGACATAAGTACAATGAGTTTTCAAACATAAGAACGACGATTTATTAACAATGATTGGCTCTAAATAGAGTTTCTAGAGCATTCGTTCGAAAGCCACCTACACAATTTGGAACTCATTAAACCGATGCTTGTATAGTAAAACCGATGTTTACATGTGTGTATATTATTTTTTTATTTCTTCTTAAAACTAAAATTGTGGGTACTCGTTAGAACCGCCTTGTCGAGACGGTTCTAACAAGTCTAACAATTTATGTTTTTAGAAGAAATAATAACACTATCATTTGCTTTCAGAAACTTTTTTTTGTGGTAAAATTTTCAATATATTTGAACAGGAGTGTATTCGTAATGTAGAGGTAACACATTTTCGGGACAATTTAGTTGCTTCTTGTTTATCGAGAACATGTCTCTTGCATGTACTCATGCCAATCGCCTCCATCACGTGAACAAGTCCGTGAAATGAACACCCCATTACACCCCACTTCATATAGAGAAAACAGGGGTTTGCGGGGGCAACAATATTTTTCTTATTTCTGCTTCAAGACATAGGTTGTGGGTACTCGTTAGAACCGCCTCATTGAGGCGGTTCTAACGAGTACCCACAACCTATGTTTGCAGTATACATAAGAAAAATATCACATATTTTCGTCAGAAAAGTAGCCATTTTGGAGATGTAAAACTTGCACTATATATCGCACGGGTGTGTAATCGTAATGTTGATCAGGCGCTACTTAGGTGTACACAATGCATACCATGGTTTTATGTAAACAATAACGACATTTCTGGCTTATACTTACCGAGCAACCTTACATCGCGTTAGGATTAACCCACAATGGCTCAAACTACCTCTGTCTAGAATACATTTTAATGGTCGCAAAGGTGTTGTGCCAATGAAGTTTAACTGTAACTTAATTTTGCACTTGCTCGTTGTTTCTGTGTGTTTTGTTTGCATTACAGACTGTAACGCAAACAAAACACACACATAAACAACGAGCAAGTGCATCGGAAATTGGAAACTCATCATGTGAACAAGTCCGTAAAATGAAGACCCCCTATACCCGACTTTATATAGAGAAATCTGGGGGTTTATGGGGTATACATTATTTTTCTTATTTCTGCTCCTAGACATAGGCTATGGGTGCGAGCTCCCTCAACCTATGATTTGTACACTTATAATAAAAATACTTAGAATTTTCATCAGAAAAGTAGCTAATTTGGAGATGTAAAAATGCATAATGTCTCACCGATGAGTTATCGTAATGCTGGCATTATGAAGTTTTAGATTCGGCTGACGGGGGCCTTAAAACTAAATTTGCTATCGTTGAACTGCAGCTTCCATAACAACAGTTTTTAGACAAATAGTCCTCAAATAAAATGTCTAGAGGCACAGAAGATGTTTCCTTTTTCCTCTATATAATGCATTAACACACAATTATTTATATAGCTAGATTTTAAACTTATTAAAATGTCTTGATGAATCAACCCATGACAATAGAAAATCAAAATAAGTCCATGTAAAATCTATAATAGAATGATTAAAAGCCAAGACAACCTCTTATATGAATCATTTTCTGCTGTGAATAAGTAGATGTGAATGGTATATTTTATGAATCCATATTATAAAATATTTTAATACGACGGAAAATAAAACAATAAAAGACTTCAAGAGACTAGATTCAACGGTCGCTAGATAGTAAAGAAGAACAGAAGGTCAAAGTTTGAAATGGTGTAGGAATTAGAAAAACATGTTTCGAATAGAGTATGGTAAACACGTTAACAGCAATACGAACAACAATAGAGTGTGGTAAACACGTTAACAACAATACGAACAACAATAGAGTATGGTAAACACGTTAACAACAATACGAACAATAATAGAGTATGGTAAACACGTAAACAACAATACAGACAAAAACTAGTAAACGATAAAACAAAGATGGGTATGTCTACATGAATAGGGTGTACAGGACTTTTGTAGAAACAAAATAAAAATGGTTGCTATTTGTTACGGTGATATATCCAAGAATCACAAATTAATAAAAAAAATTAAAAGCAATTGACCTTCATGATAAAGGTCTGCGCTGTCTTAAAATACGAAAAGTGTTTTTTCAATTGGTGTACAAATCATGACAGGAGGTTTATAGCCACAGCGTTATGTAATATTGCTGAACAAATCAAATTATTTGTATACACGTTTACTTTCTTCTTTGCTACGTGATCAGTTTGGACAGTGTGCGATGTCATCTGAACAAGTGTTATGCTCCAGCAATACGGTCACTAAATTGCTTACTTAATGACACGAAAATATTATTTGGCATAATGGAGGTACATGCCATTTTAATTAGGTTAAGCTAGAGACCCGACCAAAGTAATTCAAGATGGCTGCTAATACAAGATGGGTGCCACTTACTGATAATATACATGGGAAACATCAAACACGCCACTATTTCATTTACATGTTGATTAATTCATTCATTGTTTGACATTTTGATGACATTGGCATATTATGCCTGGAGGTTTAATTTAAACTTAAAACTGTCCTTGCTGCACTCAAAATAGATGTATTGTGACATCGTTTTTTAAGTTTTGCAGTTGTAGATTTGCTAGGAATATCAAGATATGCTAGGAATGTCTGCATGAGTTGTTTCAGGGCCCGGGACAAGGGGCATAGACAAATAGATTCGGCTGCACAGCGCTTCATCACTGAGTTGAAATCGACCGCACATGGTCTAGGCAACTATTTAGATCATCTAAGCTTGTCCAGGCAAAGAGGTTCGAGTCGCACGTTGTATGTGTATAAACCGACAGGGCTTGGGATGTCATTTCATCTAGATGTCGAGTCCCACCAGATTGAAAGCAACGTCTCTTAAATGACACAAATGGTGTCGGTGGGGACGTTAACCCTTCTCTTGCTGAATATTCATTTTAGCCACAGCCATCTCTGACTTTGAACCAGTCAGATTACTTGATGTTATTTATTCCTACAAATTCATAAACTGAATGTCAAACAGTGTAGATCCTGATCAGACGGCTTCTTCAGAAGTCATCTGATCTGGATCTGCACTGTTTGCAAATATAGGGGTTATCGTGAACAGCAAGATAAGAGTTAAACCTCCCCCCCCCACCCCCCCCAAAAAAAGTTAGAGTTTTTGCTTTTTTATAAATTGATTGATAAACAGCTATGTTAACAAATAAATGTAACATTTATACTAAATTATCAGAACAATTAGAGGCGTTATGAGCATAACACAGTGTAAGTGTACTCATAGATAATTAATTAAATACTCAAGAGGAACAAATGTAATCTGCCAGTGTTACCAATGTTCTCAAACGGGTTATCCTATGGAAGCAAGGAATACACCACAGAACTGGAAAATATGAAGTGTACATGTTTTCTGGGCCAGACTAGCTAGTTTCGGCCAATTAGGCCTCATCAGTGACCCTAAAATATTTACAAAATTCAGCAATGGACTCAATGATCCCAAAAACACAAGAAAATATAAACAACTATGATGCAGGGCAGGGAAACGTTTACGGTCGCCACGCATTTCCAGACACCAGCTGTAGTGACGTAAAATATGTTCTTAAAAGGGTTATCCTTTGGAAGCAATGAATACACTACAGAACTGGAAAAACCATTCAAAGATCACTCAGATACTGAATTCACCTAGTCATAATTTCCTTGGTAACCCATTTCGTACAAGAAACACCAAAACGGATACCCTGGCAAACAGTGCAGGTCCAAATCAAACCTCGCAAAATGCGGCGTCTGATCAGGGCCTCCACTGTTTGCTAAAAATGCAGCCATTTTCGAATATTTGATTAAGAAAACACAACCTGACACCCCAAAATTTTGAAATGAACTCCTGCTATATATAAGAAGGAAGATTCCATTTGGTACAAAAAGGTTGACTTTCTTACAAGACAAAGCACTCAATATTTTCCAGTTCTGTGGTGTATTCCTTGCTTCCAAAGGATAACCTTTTATAGAGTAAAGAAGTGTTCGAGGACGATTGTTTTTGATTGGCACAAACGTTTTCGGGACGGTCGTGATGACACTAAGGACGATAATAGAAGCGGTAGACCACAGAATTACGGCAGCATTGACAAAGTGAAGAGCGCCATTTCTTCTGATCGACAGAAATCGATTAACGATATATCAGATATTGTGGGATTGAGCCATGGGACCGTACATAAAATTCTGACAACGGACTTGGGAATGAATAAAGTGTGTGCCAGATGGATTCCTCGCCTTTTGACGATCGAAAATAAGAAAGCCAGGATTGAAGCGTCTGGAAAGTTTCTTCAGCGCTGGAGAAAAGAAGGCGATCGCTTCCTAAACCGTATCATTACGACAGATGAAACGTGGATAAACTTTTATGACCCTGAAACAAAGAGAGAGTCCATGGTGTGGAAACGGCGGTCTTCCCCTCCCCCTAAGAAGGCTGAAACCTCCAAATTATCAAAGAAGATCATGTACATTTTCTTCATGGACAGCCAGGGCATGCTCCTTCAGCACGCAGTACCCAGGGACGAAACCGTGAACAAAGGATATTATCAAAAGGCAAGCTACCTATTAAACATTCTTTTGATATCTTATATCTTAAGCCATAAAACTATGCTTGTAAGATATGTTCGAAGTCTATGTATTATCAATCAATCATTTTTATTTTACCGTTCATTTGAAAGTAAACATTTCCTTTTCATTGCCATTTTAGGTCGTGCAGAGGCATCTAACACATGCCTTGAGAAAAAAACGTCCGGACCTCGAGATTGCGAATCTGATATTCAATCAAGACAACGCCCCAGCACATCGAGCCGCAGATACTTTACTGACAATAGACTTCCTGGGATATGAAAGACTGCAACATCCGCCCTATAGTCCCGACCTTGCCCCTATGGACTTTTGTGTATTTCCGAGGTTAAAGGCAGACTTACGAGGTCGTAGATTTGATTCGGAAGAGGAAATAAAATTTGCCGTCAGATGATCAGCGGTACGCACCTATGACACAGAGTGGTACAGGAACATTTATCAAAACTGGGTACATTGCCACAGAAAGTGTATTGATCACCAGGGAGAATACTTTGAAAAAGAATGACTGGCATTTACAAGCGTCAATCGTGACGTCATTTCCAAAGATAACGTCATTGACGTCATAAGTGCTCCGTTCGGCGTGCGTACTGTTATTTGCAATATAAACGGTGCTGTTTTGGTGAATAATTGTGATAAAACGTTAATACTGTGCTGTAGAAAAAAGATGTGTTTTTATACTGACACTTTTCTTATTATTCTACTACCAATAATAATAAAGTTACAAAGGCAGTCTTGGAACTTTTCGACTGCACCTCGTAGAACTTATTTGTATCATATACAGAAAGTCGGATCGGCAATGTGTACAAACTAGTCATAGAATTAGACCGGTACTAGTCAAATGCTTGATCAAAGAGAGCAAAATTTATCAATATGGCTTTTTCCAAATATATGTGAAGAAAATGATCTGGAAATGTTCCATTTAACCCACACCTCTCATCAGAGACACCAACGGGAATGAAAGACAAATAGGAAATAACTTGATCCTAATGGAAATACTAATCATAGCGGAAATTGGCTATCCAAAACAAAAATATATAAGTGATACATACATTCAAAGACGATCATACACAAAAATTAACCGAGAACCGCCTTTAAACGGTCAGTGAAAAGTATTCAATCCTCGCCCTTACTTCTGTCGCGATTAAGACAAATAAATTGTTCACTCAGAATAAAGACTTCCTAACCAATCAGTGCAACATCTCCGAGAACAAAAATGCAAACTACAACATAGGTGAAACAACGGCGTAGCGGTAATGCTGAAAAAAAAGAGACAGGACAACAGGTAACGAACAGCATCACATAAAATTAAATTTTAATAATACATAAAATAGAAGCGAAGGCAATGTTTAAGCCTTCACGCTGGAAACGTCGTGGAATCTTGGGACTGGCCCACTGGCGTGCAATTAAATAGGAAAGCAAAGTAATTAACCGTGATTCGGTTAAATACCCTGCATGCAGTCTGTCGTATAACACTTATGTTGTTCCCAATCATTTTTCCTTGAAGAATGATTTTACCAAATTTATTACTGAAGTCATTGCGGGTATATATTTTTTCTGAACTTATATACTTAGTGACCATAAAATTCGGATTCCGATAGACCGTGTTGAAGTTAAGGTGTAACTATACCAAATTTAGTGACACAGAGGCCTTTCTGATATTTAAAATCTTCATCAGCGTGTCTAAACCCAAAGTTTTGGATGGACAAGACCCGGAAAACACAGCACATCCCCATCCGAGCACACACCGATCGACGTAGCTAATGTGACACGTCAGCTGGAGGCATCAGGCAAGAGATGAAGAGGAAGAGATTCAAGTCCAACATCGAATTTTGAAACTTAATCGGACTGACTCTATAAAGTAGAAGTGAAAGCAATGATCAGGAATCGATACAATTAAGCCACAGCTCCCATCAGAGATGCCAAAGGGAAAGAAACACACAAAAAACATGAAACAACAAGAATCAATGGAAATAAATAAACCGCGAAAGAAGAACAGCTGTGAAACGGTCAGCGAAAGGAATTCCATGGGGGAGGGGCACACTCCTAGCCCATACTTCCGTCGCCTTTAAGACCACTAATTTGTTCTGTACACATGAAGGCTTCCTAACTCATCAGTGCAACATCTCCGTGAAGAATTATAAAAGGCTTTGAAAATATTTTAGGGTTACTGATGATGTCTAATTCGCCGAAACTAGCTAGTCTGGCCCAGAAAACATGTACAACCCATATTTTCTAGTTTTGTAGTGTATTCCTTGCTTCCAAAGGATAACCCTTTTTGGAACATATTTGACGTCACTACAGCTGGTGTCTGGGAATGTGTGGCGGCCGTTAAAAGTCTCCCTGTCCTACATCATAGTGTAGTTTATATTTATTTTCCTTAGGGATCATTGATGCCATTGTGAAATTTCGAAAATAGTTGAGGGCCACTGATGAGACCTAGTCGGCCGAAACTAGCTAGTCTAACCCAGACAACAAATACACTCCATATTATACAGTTCTGTTGTGTATTCGTTGCTTCCAAATGATAACCATTTCTAGAACTTATTTGCGTAGTTTATGATACCGATAATTAAGAAGGTTAGCAGTTCACAATTGATTACGAGTGTTGAATTCAGTAACATGACTAGACACTCTGGCAAATTTAATATACTGCGATGTATAAACGCCATAAAATGCCACATGAGGAACATCATCACTTATAAATGGAAAATTTACAATCTCAAATTCAAAATCATCGCGTTTTGTCTTATAAAGTTTTCGGGAACAAATCAATCTACAATAGATAGATTTAAAGCCAAAAGCGGGGCTTCGGTATTAGAAGCATTTGCTTTATTTAACTGATTATTAAACTCGCGGGAGGGGGTTGGGAATATGACTGATCAAACCATCGTAATAGGTATTGTCAATATTCAATAAATCATCTAAATATCTAGAAGTGGAGCAAAAGGCTTCAATGATTCCAGTTTGGTTTTCAACGGATATGGACATCATGAAGTTTCTTTCATAACAGAACACGAACAGATCGGCCACAAGTGGTGCACAATTCGTAGCCATCGGAATACCCATAATTTGGCGAAATGACTTAGTAACTAATCTGATGTAAATATTGTCTGTACTTCATACACTTTCTGACATAACCATAATGTGTATTTTTTTGCCTTTCTGAAGTAAAAAAGAACATTTGTTTTACAATACATGCATGATAGAAGGAATCGTATCTATGAAATGTCCCTTCTAATAATCATTCAGTTTTCTTCCTTTGTTTAGGTTTCCATTATGGTCTGGTCGCTTAATGTTTGTGTTTCTTTCCCTTTGGTGTCTTTGGTGGGTGGAGCCAGTTAATTGTATCGATTCCTGATCTTTGTTTTACTTCTGCTTTCCTTTAATAACCTTATGAAAAAGTGTAGGGTAAAGGGTGAAAAAGTATAAAAACGTTTTTTTTTTTTTTTTCACTGACAGATCCAAGGCAGTTCTTCTGTCGCGGTTTATTTTTGTTATGGTTTGACTTTGAGCTTTGAGTGTGTGTATCGCTTATATCTTTCTGTTTTGGATAGCTAATTGGCCATTTTGTGGGAAGGTAAATGTCATTTTGGCTTCCGCTAATACTGTTTCCATTAGGTTGGAGTTATTTCATGTCTGTGTTTCTTCCCGTTGGTGGCTCTTATGGGAAGTGGGGGTTATTTTATTGATTACTGATCATTGTCTTCACTTCTGTTTTGAAGCACTTAACGTCGGATTGCAGATTATTTTAAACCCCATTAGTAGATGTAAAACAAAGATCAGGAATAGATACTATTGACTTACTCCAACCATCAAAGATACCAAAGGGAAAGAAACACAAACATTGAGCGACCAGACCATAATGGAAACCTAAATAAAGGAAGGCCATAAGGATAGTTACTTTCCCACAAAATGGCCCTATGGCCATCCAAAATAAAAAGACACAAGTGATACACACAGTAAGTAACAAACAACAACATAAATTAACCGCCATAGAACTTTTTTATAGACCAAAATAGATGTCTGCCTGATCTTTCAACGACACTGTCGCAAGATGAAGTCGCAAGATTTAATCACATATATTTGGTTGCACTAAGACATAAAATAGAAGTAGAGGCAATGATCAGCAATCGATACAATTAACCCACATCTCCCATCAGAGACACCAAAGGGAAAGACACACAAACATGAAGCAACAGACCCTAACGGAAACACCAACAGCGGAAAGCCAAGAGGACAGTTACTATCCCACAAAATGGCCAAAATGTTATCCAAAATAAAATTATATAAGCGACACAAACACCCAATGACACAGCATAACAAAAATAACCGCGACAGAAGAACCGCCTTGGAACGGTCAGCGGAAACGAATTCCACTTGGGGGCTTAAATAGATTTTACGTGGCCACAATCTTCGTCATTACTTCCGTCGCGATCTAGACAAATAATTTGTTCAGTCCGCTGAAGGCCTCCTTACTCATCAGTGCAACATCTCCGTAAACACAAAAATCAAACAACAATAGCGATGCAACAACGGTGAGGATTCGACAGCAAGAAACAACAGAAATGCTGGAGCAAAAGAAAACCAACATTTAGAGTCCAGTGGGCCCATTACAATAAAGTCAATAATTTGGAAAGTTCTTTGGCGATACAAGAGGTTGAACCTAGAATCTTTGGTGGTTCAAGAGGTTGAACCTGCAATAAACCATGATTTTTGTGGTTGTTTATGAAATTTAGATAACCAATATAACGTAAGAAGGTTGCCCTGTCCTTCTGTAACGCACACAGCAAACGTGGTGACTGGATGAGCTGTGTGCTCCTAAGCTTCAGCCTCTCTACAGCCAAAGGCTGTTGTTTATAATGTTGAATACCAACGCGCTCTTGCTGAAGAATTTTTACATAGTGGAGCCGTCAAACAACGACGCCACTGTTAGCGGCCTTGCCTGCTGGAGCCAAAACATACTTATGAAAATGTTGAATACCTAGATTGAGGTGACGAAAAATGTACAAGAAGGCAGTGATCTGGAATCGATACAATTAACCCACACATCCTGTCAGATACATTAAAAGGAAAGAAACGCAAACACGAAACAGCCAGACCCTAACGGAAACAACAATAGCTGAAAGCCAAACGGGCAGTTACTTTCCCACAAAAAAGGCCAACTGGCTATACAAAACAAACGATATAAGCTATACTAACACTATACAAACTATTACAAAAATAAACCGCGACAGAAGAACCGCTTTGGAACGATCAGTGAAAAATATTTCAATATGGAAGAGGGGGCGGCTTTGATTGATTTTACGCGGCCGCAATCCTCATTCAAACAAAAAATTTGTTCATTCCGCATGAAGGCGTCGTTTCTAAGGAGCATTGTAATCACTTCTAATTTCCTATATATTCAGTGCAATATTTCCTCCGATGGGCCCAACCAAAGGCAGAGCATCAAGTTCCAACCAATATTACATAAGTAAGTCTTTACGTTGGAACCGTCATAGAATCTGAGGCCAAACCCACCGGCACGCAACCAAAGAGGGAAGCAAAGCCACCGGGCCAAGCACCACGCATGCAGCCCGCCGCACAAAACCCACAGTGCACCCAATTCCCATACAACAAAATAAAACCCCGCGAAAAGTCACGGGTGCTGAAATCAGTTACATTACTAGACACTCCGGCAAATCGAATTGACTGCGAAATATAAAGCTTCCATCAGAGACACAAACGGGAAAGAAACACAAACATGAAACAACAGATCCCCATGGAACCATCAACATCAGGAAGCCAAAAGGACAGTTACTTTTCCTCAAAACGGCCAATAGGCTATTCAAAATTAAATAATATAAGCGACTCAAACATCCAAAGACAAAACATAACAAAAATAACACAAACTCTGCAGGAACCAAACCCATCCACAATAGATATATGTAAATCCTAAATCGGGGGCCTCGAATTCAGAAGAACTTGCCTCATATAGCTGAAGTTCTGGGAGGTATAACGACCAAACCACGGAAACATGAATCTTCAATATATAATATTCGGCCCTGCCCATCGGGTCTTGAAGGAATAGATTGGACTGCACGATGCTTCCACGCAGAGCTGATACCGGCTCGTGAATACTGGTAAACTGCTTAGAGGCTCTAAGCATGCTCAGGCAAAATGTTGCGAGCGGGACGTCGATACATATAAATACTTTTTGTTTCATTGAGTGGCAGGGCTTGAGATGTCATTTCATCTTAAGGTCGGGTAAAAGTCGCACACAATTGGAAGCAACGTCTCCAAAATGACCCAAATATTGTTGATGGGGACGTTAAGGTCCAAATTAATAAAATCAATAGAAATTTCCCCATCCCCACAACAAGCCCACGGGACGTCTTAGGTTTAGGATTTAATAAGTTAGTATTTTGAAAATAGAGAGACATGCTTTTGTTCAATAGTTTCAGAATGCGAAGTGTCCATTCTTGAAGGGCTTTATACTCAACATACTCTCGTTTACACCATCGATTACCAAATTCTTTCTAGGCAACGATTTCTTCTCTAAACTGATTTAAATCAGGAATAAGTTTTAAATTGCCAGTAATTATATGACCAGCAGCAGGATAGCAATACACTGTGTTTTTACAGGCTCATTTATCGGGAGTGTTAATAGTGTGTGTGTGTGTGTGTGTGTGTGTGTGTGTGTGTGTGTGTGTGTGTGTGTGTGTGTGTGTGTGAATTCGGGTTTAACGTCGCTTTCTACAATTTTTCAGTCATATCACGACGGTGTCTGGTTGCGACAGGGAGCTCAATGCTCACGTTTATAGTGCTGCCTCACTGAAGTATCATGTCCCAGACACATTACATGATACCACACCCAGTCACATTATCCTGACACTGGATCGACCAGTCCTAGCTCTACCCCGTAAATCTGAGTGCCAAGCGAGAAGCAGCTAGTACCATTTTTAACGACTTTGGTATGTCGCGGCCCGGGATCGAACCCGAGACCTCCCGTTCCCCGGAGCGGACACTCTACCAACTGAGCTATCGGGGCCGGTAAGAGTGTTAATATTATATCTAGATCTGAAACAAGTTTATTGAATTGATAGATCTAGAAGGTTTGTTGTATCCATTGCAAATTACGGGTGTTTCAATAATTTGAAAATAAGTAGGAATGGTTGAAATCACCGAACTGCCCGGAAGATACTAGGCAGATCTTTAAAATACAAACACTTATGAGTGAAAGATATTTTGATTAAATGGCGTTTGTGATTAATTTCAGAATCGATGGAATGACGAAGAGCATATTAAGCATAACCTCTAGTTAACAGAGTAGCATCCTATAAATGATACTAACTATCGGAGAAGTTAATACGCCTCTGTGTTCAGATTACGCAATACAGAAACGGGTAATTAACTAACTACATGTCAGTGTAACTATACTGTTGTTTTAAATAATTGGACCCAGATCTGGACCCAGAACACTAAACAGTCAACTTACCTCCGGCGTAAACATCATAGCTAGCATAGTGGAGAACCAAAAGAACAATCAAAGAAATGGCTTCCTTTCTCATCTTGTCACGTGATCTAGCGCGATATTTCTTGCCAAGTGAGCTTCAGCTGTCTGGATAATGATCATTCGCTTACAGTCCTTTTATACACGAGACCAGTCATGAGACACCTGACTGCCGGGATTATAATAGAAAAGAATTTATTTCCACAGGGGCTCTTACTCAGTAAACCTCACATTGACAAATATACAACAGCATATAATAGACTGTCCGACAAGGAAATACTGAAAACTATTTGCACCGGTTAAAAGCTTGCAAGATCTTTGAAATTTTAGTTATAGGAAAATAAAGGAAATTCTCTTTCCAAGCATCAAAGACAGTGGTACTGATCAGAATATATAAATACGAAGACTCATCTGCGCCTTTGTTTGCAAATGGCACAATTAGGTTTCCACATTGCATGGCTCATTTATGGGTTAATGCATAGATAAAAGGATGCTCGGCCATATGCGGCCAATGAAGAAAATAGGCCTGTGAACCTAAGAAGACTTAACATATTATCCCCTGTTCTCTCTTTCAATGAGCCAAGAGCAACAGACCCGATTAATTCGCGAAGGTTCTTCTGTCGCGGTTTATTTTTTTTATGATCTGTCTTTGAGTGTGTGTATCGCTTATATTATTTTGTTTTGTATAGTCAATTGGTCATTGTATGGGAGAGTAACTGTCATTTTGGCTATCCGCTATTGATGTTTCCTTTAGAGTCTAGTTGTGTCTTTCCCTTTGCTGTCTTTTATGGGAGCTGTGTGTTAATTGTATCGATATCTGATCATTGCCGTCACTTCTAACTGTTTATTCAGACTGTGTGGCTGTGAAAATTGATCTTGGTCTCTGCTGGTCGCATAAGTACTATGCAACGTCTCGATAATTGTGAGTGGCACCCGGCAAAACAACAGCTTGTCAGAAGTGTGCCTGCAGGATGTGTCTGTCTATTTATTATCTAATTGCTTTTCTTGCATCCGAGTGAGTCATTACGATAACTCACCCGTGCAACATAGTGCATTTCTCACATCTCCAAAATGGCTTCTTTTCTGATGAAAATTCTTGATAGTTTTGTTATAAATGTTCAAAACATAGGTTGGGGGTGCTCGTTAGAACCGCCTCATTGAGGCGGTCCTAACGAGTACCCACAACCTATGTATTGTACCAGAAATAAAAGAAATAGTGTATACCCCGTAAATAAAAATCAAAACCCCCCAGTTTTCTCTATATAATGAGGGGTGTAGGGGGTCTTCATTTCACGGACTTGTTCACGTGATGAATACGCCTTTTAAAGCCACAACACGATAAGCTGTATGTTTATTTATCTGTCAGTCATATTTAACAGTCATCATATGGCGTCGCATCTGAGAGTGTAATAACGCCATGTAATAAATTCTGTAATCCATTAATGGATTAAATATGCAAATTAGTTAGATAGGCCCCGTAACGTTACACGTGCGACGTCCTAAAACGTCGCGTTTCATAATGGCGGAATGCTGACGCATTTATCAAGAAATCGTAAAAAATGCGTTTTAAATGTTATATAGTAAATAGAATCTTACATTCGTGTTGATGTTCTATTAAATTAACAAAGCTTCGCATTGTATTCCTTTTCCTCAACTCGCTTAATAAATTAAATAATGCATCAACACCTACGTAGGATCCTCTATAAACAAAGCCCAATGAAAGTAGAGGACGCGCAAGTACTGGAAAGCCATTACGGAAATACGCCTATACAAATACATTGTAATGTTTACCACCAAAAAATGAAAATTTTCAGATGAAAAAATTTCAATATTTCTCTTATTTCTGCTCAAAACATAGATTGTGGATACTCGTTAGAACCGCCTCGACGAGGCGGTTCTAACGAGTACCCACAATCTATGTTTCTGAGCGAAAATAAGAAAAATAATGTATACCCCTGCAAACCCTAGTTTTACTTTAAAAAAAGGGTTGAAGGGTTCAAATCTATATTCGCGTGTTTTCGTGATGGCGTTTTCCATAACTGTCTGAGTTGACCAATATATACTTTCGGACCTTAGAAAACAGTGTAAATGCATCTCAGACGCGACAGATCGAGCGTCTCATCGGTGTCTAATGTTCAGGAAAAGTGAAAGATCAGATTATGGTTCTTTTGTCTAGCCTTTACAAAGTAAATATTCACCCACCAGTGTTAACAGTGTTTTAATTTCATTAAGTTCGTGCATTTCATAAGATGCGAGTAGTTTAGCGCAACCTATGAAGACTTATAACAAGCTGTGCATCCTCTTTGGCGATTAGAGCCTTCGAAGAGTATCTAAGTAATCTTTGGATCCTGTGGTATCCATAATGTTATTGACATTTAACAATTTTATCATATGTTTGGACACGCATGCTGAGAGGATTGTTGACAATAAACATATCTTAGTACCCTTGGAGTAAATAATGAATCAAATTACTGTCAGAATTGGCAGGCGAATATTTATTGTTGTTGACCAAATATGATATTTTCGTTTTAATTTTTACTTCAAATATACATTGTGGGTGCTATTTAGAACCGCCTTAATGAGACGGTTCTTACCCTAACAAGAACCCACAATTTATGCCTTGGAAAGAGAAAAACAACAATATATACCCATGCACACCTAACATGCGGGGTTGTCAAGATTGTTTAGGCTATGGATTGTTTTGAAAACTTTTGACTACATTAAATAAGTAAATTTCTTTATTTTTAAGAAGACTAAATGTGGTCATATATGTCGCCGAAATCAAAACAGTTTTATGTCAAAACCAAATCATCATAAAAACATGCCTATATAATTTAGACCCCCTTGAACCCCACTTTTATATATTAAATATGTGTTTCCTGGGTTAAACCTTATTTTTCTTATTTCTACACGGCCGCAATCCTCGCCCTAACGTCTGTCATGGTTTAGACAAATAATTTGTTCAGTCCGCATGAAGGCTTCCTAACTTATCAGTGCAACAGTACAAGGCATTGCAAAATCCAAATCTGACGTTTCATTTCGTTCATTTGGTTTGTTTTGCACATTAGGAACATGTACTTCGGCTCTGCTGAACCTGGAATTATGGCCCTTTGAACAATGGAAACTGTTGTTTTGGTTGTTCCTTGTGTTTGCTGTCTAGTTTGTAAATATTTTATTAATTGTCATGAAACTGAAACTTTACTCGTGCGAAACAACCAATTCGTCAATAAGCAGAAAATAATAACCTTAACTCTGACTTATCAATGTTTGGAACAATGACATATTGAATATCATAAATAGCGATTCTGTTTATTTCTTGAGTCTAGCTTGTTACTTAAAAGCATTTTGGGATATTTCCTTTTTATGTCCCCGGTAGCGATAGCGGGGGCATATTGTTTTTGCCCGGTCTGTTTGTTTGTTGGTTTGTACGTGGACCTCTTTAACGTTGGCCATAACTTTTGAATCGTTTGAGATAGAGCTTTTATATTTGGCCTGAAGGTTCCTTGTGACAAGACATTCACATTCATGCAAAAAAAATGACCTGTGACCTTGACCTTGACCTTTGACCTACTTAAAAGAAAAAATAACATTGGTCATAACTTTTGAACCACTTGAGATACAGCCTTCATATTTAGCATGTATTTAACTTGTGACAGAAGCTTTACGTTCATGCAAAAAAATTGACCTGTGACCTTGACCTTTGACCTACTTAAAATTAAAAAAATAACATTTCGGTCATAACTTTTCAACGGTTTGAGGTAGAGCCTTCATATTTTGCATGTAGGTTCCTTGTGACAAGAGCTTTACATTCACATAAAAATTTTGACCTATGACCTTGACCTTTGACCTTCACTAAAGACAAAGTTAACATTGGTTATAACTTTTGAACCGTTTGAGATACAGCCTTCATATTTAGCATGTATGCTCCGTGTGACAAAATCTTTACATTCATGCAAAAAATTTTGACCTGTGACCTTGACCTTTTACCTACTTAAAATAAAAAAATGACATTTTGGTCACAACTTTTGAACGTTATGAGATAGAGCCTTCATATTTTGCACGTACGTTCCTTGTGACAAGAGCTTTACATTCACACCAAAAAATTTGACCTGTGACATTGACCTTTGACCTACATAAAAGAAAAAATTAACATTGGTCATAACTTTTGAACTGTTTGAGATACAGCCTTCATATTTAGCATGTAGGTTCCTTGTTACAAACGCTTTAAATTCATACAAACATTTTGATCTGTGACCTTGACCTTTGACCTACTTAAAAACATTTTTGGTCATAACTTTCTAACCGTTTGGGATAGAGCTTTCATATTTGGCATGTAGGTTCCCTCAGATTAGAGCTTTTTATTCATGCAAAATGTTTGGACCATGACCTTGACCTTTGACCTACTTAAACGAAGAAATAAAATTGTTCATAACTTCTGAACCGTTTAAGATAGAGCCTTAATATTTGTAGGTTCCTTGTGACAAGAGCTTTACATTCATGCAAACATTTTGATCTGTGACCTTGACATACTTTAAAGAAAAATATTATTGTTCATAATTTTTGAACCGTATAAGACAGAGCTTTCATATTTGGCATGTAAGTTTCTTGTGTCAATGGCTTACCACACAAACAACAATCTTGAACTGTGAGCAACTTTGAATAAAAAATGACCATGTACGGGGACATGTTCGTGTTTCACAAACACAGCTTGATTACTTTTTTTTTGATGTCATTCTATATTCTTACATCTATTTCGATTTCTTTCTGGTAAGTATTGGAAAAGAAATATGCCCTCCGCGGTGCCCTAACACTTTGCCCTTTCTTTTACGGTTTAAATGGCTTGTTTTGCTCCAGCTGTAAATTGTGACAATTGTTGCAACATATATAGACTGCAGATGCTTATCGGAAAGCAGATTATCAATGGCAAGCGTCTATATAAATTTAGGCAAATTATTTGCGAAATGAATAGAATAGCTTTTCGTACCATTAATGCGAATCATTTTATGTCAACAGTTTTTTCATGTCGACTACTTCGAGACGTTAACATGCTATAATTTTAAGGAAGAGGGAAATGGGTTAATTGCTTCCCTGTATATCCCAATAGAAGTGAAGGCAATGATAAGGAATCGATACAATTAACCCACAGCTCCCATCAGAGACACCAAAGGGAAAGAAACACACAAATAGAATAACTCGACCCTAATGGAAACATCAATAGCGGAAAGCCAAAGGGGAAAGTTAGTTTCCCCCAAAATGGCCAATTGGCTATTCAAAACAAAAAAAATGTATAAACGATACACACACTCAAATACAAACAATAGCAAAATTAACCGCGACAAACGAACCAACTTGTTAACCGATGCAGAATTCTGTATATGGTGGGTTTTAAATTTAGGACCTGTCCGTAGTTGTTGATGGGACGTAACACACGCACACACAAACAGAGAGAGAGAGAGGGAGATACTTATCAGGCCAACAACATATATCACACTTTTGAATCGTAACTTTATCTTGTTGACTGTGATGTGCTGCCAAGTATGGTTGCTGCTTCTCCTGAGATTGCGCATCCTTGGTGGAAAATGTGAAGGTCATTGTAGCAGCTGATTTGAAGTTTACTTTCACAGCCAGACATTGTGCATTCGTTATCCGTTGATTAAATTGTATCCATCAGCACTCAGTTGAGCCGCAACAAGCGAAAACTTATTCTTGGAGCAAGACTACGCAAAATATTGTTTCCTCCCGTAAACCTTATTTTTCTATATAAAGTGGAGTTAAGATATTTGTTGCTTACACATACTTAATATCACGATGGTTTCCCTGTCTTTTAAAAGAAACTTTGTGTCAGTGAACATCTATATACCGCACATCGTGCACAGTCTGATCAGAGTCGTTCATAGGCGCACCTCTTCAAAGACAAAATTCCGCCAGGCGCGGTTCATTTGATACCAATTAGAAAACATATGTTGTTTGTATGATAATGCATTGAATTCTGCGAGGCCATTATGACAGCTGCAATTAAGTCTGAATGCATTAATGGTTGTAATTGCATAAGCCTCGTCAACATTAATAAAAATGCCTTTGTTGGATATGCCAAAACATGGCAACAGGAGTGAAGGTAATGATCAGGTATCGATACAATTAATCCAACAGGTCAATAGCGGAAAGCCAAAAGGACATTTACTTTCCCACAAAACGGCCAATTTGCTATCAAAAACAAAATATAAGCAATAAACACAGTCAAAGACAAGCCATAACAAAAACAAAACGGGAAACAAGAACCTCCTTAGTACGGTCAGTGAAAAGAACTTCACTGACTGGCTTTAATCGATGTTACGCGGCCGCAAGCCTCGCCCATACTTCCGTAGGGATTTTTACAAATACATTGTTCGGTCCACATGAAGGCTCCCTAACTCATCAGTGCAACATCTCCGAGAACACAAAAATCAAACAACCCCAGAGATGAAACGACGAGGACTCGACAGCAAGAAACCATTGAAACGCTGCAACACAATAAAACAAACAGTTAGACTCAGATGGGCCCGACCAGAGACGGAGCATCAGGCACCAACCAACATTACATAAAATCAAATTCTTATTCTCAGTAAGCCTTTTTGCTGGAACCGTCATAGAATCTTAGACCTGAAGCCCTTTAAGAATGGAAACTTACCATTCTTAAACTAGTGAACAAACGCATTACTTTCTACTCTAAAACTGCGAACTTTTTACCTACTAAACCCGAGACGTCTTTACGTCACCTTTAAATGGGTATTCCAGAATACCAAAAGAAGTTTGTTTTTCGCTCCAGCAGACAAGGTCACTAACAATGTCGTCGTTGATTGACAGCTCCATTATGTCAATACTCTTCAGCAAGGGCTTGGCGGAACTAAGGCCTATGAGCTGTAGTCGTTGGCTGTAGAGAGGGCTGTCGTTGATGACCACATTTGTCATTCAGTCACCAAGTTTGCTGTGTGCGTTACAGAAGGCCAAGACAAGCATTATACGCTAAATTGGTGATCTAAACTTCATAAGTCGATACAAAGCACTGTCTATTGCAAATTCAAGCTCTTGTACCACAACTACTCCTTCCAAATTATTAACGTGATGATCTTCATGTTATTCAGCCATCAAAAACATGTGATAAAATATTGCGACAAAGTCTTTGAAAGGTCAGGGAGAAATGTGTTTTGGCCAATAAAAATTCTAATGAAGTTTTTTATAAATAGAAATCCAGACGTTTTCTTCCTTCAAAATGGAAATGTAGGCAATGATCAGGACTCGATACAATTAACCCACAGCTCCCATCAAAGACACAAAAGGGAAAGAAATACAAACATGAAACAACAGACCCCAATGGAAACATCAGCAGCGGAAAGCCAAAAGGACAGTTACTTTCCCACAAAATGGCCACTCGACAATCCAGAATAAAATTATATAAGCGACATAAACATCCAACGGCAAACCATAACAAAAATACACCTCTACAGAAGAACCGCCTTGGAACGGTCAACGGAAACGAATTCAGCTGGGGGCTTAAATCGATTTTACGTGACCAAAATCCGCGCCTTTACTTCCGTCGCGATTTTGACAAATAATTTGTTCAGTCCGCATGAAGGCCTCCTAACTCATCAGTGCAACATCGCCAGGACCACAAACTATCAGACTACCACAGAGATGAAACAGCGGTGAGGACTCGACAGTAAGAAACCACTGAAATGCCGGAGCGACAGAAAACCAACAGCTAGACGTCGATGAACCCATCCAGAGGCAGAGTACTAGGTACTAACCAACGTTACATTGAATTAGATCGTTCTAGTTCTCAGTAAGCCTTTACGCTGGAACCGTCATATAATCTCAAGCCTGACCCACCGACGTGCAATTAAAAGAGGGAAGTTCAAACCATCGAAATAGGTTTTATCAATATTCTGGAAGTGGAGCTAGAAGCTTTAATGATTTCAGACTGGTTTTCAGCAGAAAAGGACATCATGAAGGCTCTATCATAACAGAACAAAAACAGATTAGCCACAAGTGGTGCGCAATTAGTACCCATCGGAATACACACAAATAACTAAATAACTAGTCTAAATAACTTAGTACCAAATCTTATGTAAACATTGTCAAGTAGAAAGGTGAGAGCTTCACACACTTTCTGACATTACAATAAAGTATAATTTTATGCTCTTCAGTAATGAAAAAAGCATTTCTTACATTACATGCAAGATAGAGGGAATATTCCCTCTGAAATGTCCATTCAATTAAATCATTAAGATTTTCGTTTATAAGATTATGAGGAAGTGTAGTGTAAAGGGTGGAAAAATTATAAATAGACAGACTTGAAGCACGAAATCGCCTGGATTTCAATTTATTTAAGACTTCATTAGAACCTGATCGTTCAAAGACTTTGTCGCAGTATTTTATCACATGTTTTTTGGTGGCAGTAAAACATGAAGTTAATAATTTGGAGAGTTCAGTGGTGGTACAAGAGCTTGAATTTGCAATAAACCGTGCTTTGTATGGTCTTTTATGAAGTTTAGGTAACCAAAATAACGTAGGACGCTTGTCTTGGCCTTCTGTAGCACAGACAGCAAACATGGTGGCTGAATGACAAATGTGGTTCAAATCTGTCTACTTATGATTTTTTCTACCATTTAAACCACAGTTCCTAATAATCTTATTAACGATAAACTAAATGATTTAATTGAATGGACATTTCATAGGGAAATTCCCTTTTTCATCGATATAATGTTTGAAATGCTTTTTCACCTCTAAAGAACATAGAAATTATACTTTTGGGTCATGTCAGAAAGTGTGTGAAACTCTCACCTTTCTACTTGACAATAGTCACATAAGATTTGGTACTAAGTTATTTTGAACAGTATGGGTATTACGATGTGTACGAATTGCACACCCCTTGTGGCTGATCTGTTCTTGTTTTGTTATGAAACATACTTCATAATGTCCCTTTCATTTAAAAACCAATCTGAAATCATTGAAGCCTTCAGCTCGACTTCTAGATATTTGGATGATTGATTAAAAAATTACAATAACTATTTCGGTGATTTGATAAAAAAAAATACAATAACTATTTCGGTGATTTGATTAGTCCAATTTAGCCCCAGAACTTCAGGTAAATAAAGCAAATTCTTCTGATACCGAGGCCCCGTTTTTAGATTCACATCTATCTAGTGTAGATGGGTTTGTTCCCTGCAAAAGTTATGATAAACGCGATGATTTTGATTTTTAGATTGCAAATTTTCTTTTCTTGGATGGAGATGTTCCTTGTGCGGCATCCTATGGCGTTTGTTTATATTTCCAAATTAATTCAATTTGCCAATTTGAGTTTCTACAAATGAAGCTGACTTCAACACTCGAAATAAATTGTTAACTGCTAAAATTCTTAATCAGGGTTAGAGGTATCATAAACTAGCTTTTATACACGTCTTCCCGATTTAACTTCAAAATTAAATGTTGGACTTAAATCACTTCTGCAACAAGGTCTATCGGAATTTAGTTTATGAATTCAGATAAATATTTACTTTGTATGTATGCCTACAAAAAGTCCGTAGATATCAAACAAGCTATTGTTATATAACGAGGTACGAACATCGGTCCAATTAGGACCTTCAACAGGTATATTAAGGATGTCTTATTAAGGAACGGTCAAAAGCAATTGTAAAAATAGCATTAAATGCATGTACGGGGATACCTTTTACGGCAACCACATGACACAAACAAAACAGCCCTGATATGCAAAACAGAATTGTAGGCAATGACAAGGAATCGACGCAATTGACCCACAGCTCCTATCAGAAACACCAACGGGAAAGAACACAAACATGAAATAAGTAGACCGTAAAGGAACCATCAATAGCGGAAAGCACAAAAAAAGACAGTTACTTTCCAAAACAAAAAATATAAGCGATACACACACTCAAAGACATAACAAAAATAAACCGCGACAGAAGAGCCGCCTTGAAACGATGAGTGAAACAAATATCACTGGGGGTGGTGGTGTGTGTGTGTGTGTGTGGGGGGCTTAATCTATTTTACACGGCTACAATCCTTGCCCTTACTTCCGTCGTGATTTAGACAATTTGTTTAGTCTGCATGCATGAAGGCCTCCTAACCCATTAGTGGAACATCTCCGATAACACAAAAATCAAACAGCCACAGAGATTAAACAACGGCGAAAACTTGACAGCAACAAAACGAAAACCAACAGTTAGACCCCGATAGACCCGATCAGAGACAGAGAATCGGACACCAACCAACATAACATAAAATTAAATTCCAATTCTCAGTGGGTTTTTGAACCGTCATAGAACCTGAGGCCTGACCTACTCAGATTTACGGGGTAGAGCTAGGACTGGTCGACCCAGTGTCAGGAAAATGTGACTAGGTGTGGTATCATGTAATGTGTCTGGGACATGATACTTCAGTGAGGCAGCACTATAAAAGTGAGCATTGAGCTCCCTGTCGCAACCACACACCGCCGTGATATGACTGAAAAATTGTTTAAAGCGACGTTAAACCCGAATTCACACACACTCATAACAAAACAGAACAGATCCGCCACAAGGGAAGCGCAATTTGTATCCATTGGAATACCTACGACTTGTCTAAATAATTACATAGTACCAAACCAGTGTAAATATTGTCAAGTGGGAAGGTGGGAGCTCCCAACACTTTCTGACCTGACCATAAATTATAATCTTTATGCTCTTCAGAAGTGAAAAAGCCTGTTTTACATTACATGCAAGATAGAGGGAGTCAACTAATTAGTATGACCCATCTTCTTTCTTATGAATGTTTTCATTGCTCTTAAAGGATCTCATTTTAGATTTTTATTTCCCTATTTTTGGTATAGCTTGTCTGTGTGTGTGTGTGTGTGTGTGTGTGTGTGTGTGTGTGTTGCTTAAATTATTTTGTTTTATGTAGCCAATTGCCCATTTTGTGGGAAAATAACTGTCCTTTCGGCTCTCGGAGTAACAAACCAAAAACAGATCAGTCACAGGTGGTGTGCAATTTGTACCCGTCGGAATACCCCACAGCTTGTCTAAATAACTTCGTACCGAATGTTAAGGCATTGTTATCATATAGTTATTATTGTTATTTCCCTGTAGGATACACCCTTTTGGCTTTACCTTACCAATCATCTAAATAAACATGAAATCATCGTTGACTCATCTAGTTCTAGTTTGTTTTCCTCATTGTTAGTTACTTTTCCCCTTGGTACCACTTGCAGGCAGTAATGATCGAATTTCGTGGGCGTCTATTACTATCTATTTTAAATCTGTTTTGCAACAAGCTTGTGTTCTGCCGTATGGCGGCCGTAAAATGTCTCCGGGTACACACTCGTGAAGATTATATACTCAGAGGCAATAAAAAGTATACAGTTTTTTTTATTTGGAATACCGGATCTTGTATTGCTGTCTGTAATAAAATATCCCATTTCCATTTTTCCCAAACGTCTAAATTTGTGAAAGTCCAATTCTTTTCCTGTTGAAGTCATCCATGATGGAGTTATTGCCCTTAATTGATAATCAACATTTCCAACAAAATCTCGTGTTGTACATGCCATTCAAATCTTTGCGCACCGCAAAAGTCATGTACGAATATTCATCGATAAGACGCCATCATTACTTTGCCATTAAACCCAAACAAACAGCTTCAAACTCAATTGTAATTTCTGCCTTTTCTGGATTATCTCCCTTTCAATTAAAATCATAGTGAATTAAATGAGTCTTTTTCTCAAATCGTGTAAGAGATATTCATTTGAAACGTTCACATATTTTTTGTTTTCCTCGGCATTTTTATGCTATTACCATAGTGATGCCTCGAAAATCACTCAAAGAAAAGTTAATTATCAATACAAAATCCCAAAGAAACATACATCATTTAATCAAAGGAAGAACGTAAGAGGCGAAAATGACATTTTCTTTGACAAAAAATGTTGCATTTTACCTTGTGTTTAATTTAGATATGGGATATATTCTTGCCAATCAGTTCCTCTTCTTTGAATCTGCTGCATGAAAAATCATTTATTGAATAACACTTATTCGAAACACGCGTTTAAAGGGAAACTACTCAAGACAAAATATTAGATCGGGCCCCCTTGTCCATTTGAAGTGACGCAATTTCATTATCCTTTAATCAATTTTAACGGAAACTGATGCAAATTATGCGGAATTGGTTGTTCTTATTTATGATGCCACATATGTATAAAGAGAGGGAGACATTGGGACGCTAATCGGCATTCAGTAACCTGTATACTTACTTTTGCCTCTCAGTTTATTTTCAGGCCCTTTTGGATCATTGAGTTCATTTAGAATCATTTTAAAAAGAGAATTCTGTTTAAGCCGTTGCAAGAAGGCGTGGTCGGTGTTGCACATTTCAGTACCTGTCAGGAACAGAGTAAAACACATAGTCTTCTTTTTTCGTTTATTTGGCGTAATCTTTGCTTCCAAAGGGTCTAACTATTCGGACCTTATTTCTCTTCACTGCAGATGGTGTGTCCCCGTACATCACCGTAGTGCAAATTAAATTCTCTGGTCCTTTTGGATCATTGACTTCATTTAGACTCATTCTGAAAATAGAATTCTGCTTAAGCCGGTGCTAGAGGACGTGGCCGGTCGTGCTCTTTTCAGTACCGGTCATGAACAGACTCAATAAAACCGAGTCTGCTATTTTCGTTTATTTGGTGTATGCTTTGCTTCCAACGGATCTAACTTTTTAGAACTTATTTTTAAATCTTTTTTGCAACAAGGCATGTCGGAACCCGACATGTATGGTGACATAGTATATTAATTCAGAAAACAATATATACTGCAAATGATTTGAGTATCAGATTTCGTAATAATAATAATAATAATAATAATAAAGATCGACCTTATTTATAGAGGGTAACAATTTATAGAGAGTAACACATTTAGTACTAGTACTAAACTTCCATGTGGCCCTCTTTTCCTGGGTAGGAACCAGTACTAAGCAATGATGATAAAGTTGCGTGCTCAAGGAAGCAACACTTGGCGCCTGTGGTGATTGAACCGACTACCTCTTGATCTCAGATCCGATGTTTTACCACTGCACCACAGCGCTCCACATTCTTCGATTTAAAATAATTTGTTACAACAAAAAAAACTATCCGAAAAACTGCAGGCATTGTAGTTAACCCAATAATGGTTTAAGAATTTGCTTCGGTCTTTCATTGCACGCCGGTGGGTCAGGCCTCAGATTCCGTCTCTGGTCGGTCCCATCGGAGTCTAGCTGTTGGTTTTCTTTTGCTCCAGCATTTCAGTGGTTTCTTGCTGTCGAGTCATCACCGTTGTTTCATCTCTTTGGTTTTATGATAATTTGTGTTCATGCAGATGTTGCACTGATGAGTTAGGAGGCCTCAATGCGGACTGAACAAATTGTTTGACTGTCTAAATCGCGACGGAAATAAGGACGAGGATTGTGGCCACGAATTTCGATTTATGCCCCCCCCCCACCAGTGTAATTCGTTTCCGCTGACCGTCCCTGGGCGGTTCTTCTGTCGCTGTTTATTTTTGTTATGGTTTTTCTGTGTGTGGGTTTGTGTCCCGCTTTATTATTTTATTTTGGATAGCCTATTGGCCATTTTGTGGGAAAGTAGCTGTCCTTTTGGCTTTCCGCTTTTGATGTTTCAATTAGGGCCTGTTGTTTCATGTTTGTGTTCCTTTCCCTTTGGTGTCTCTAATGGGAGCTGTGGGTTAATTGTATCGATTCCTGATCATTGCCGCCACTTCTGTTTTACTTAAAACAACATGTACTGTCAGTTGGCACCTGATTATTTTTGTCTCAGGGCGGGCTAACCCGATTCTAAATCTAGGTTTTCTTTTGGTCCATCATTTCAGTTATTTTATAGTGTCGAGCATTACGCCAACACGCCTATACAAATACATTGTCACTTTTATCGCTGAAAATATAAAAATTTTATGATGAAAAATTGTGATACTTTCTGCTCAAAACAAAGATTGTGGTCACTCGTTGGAACCGCCTTATCGCGGCGGTTCTAACGAGTACCCACAATCTATATTTTAGACCAGAAATAAGAAAAATAAGGTATACCCCCGGAAACCCCAGTTTTACTATATAAAAGTGGGGTTCAAGGGGGTCAAAATTATATAGGCATGTTTTCGTGATGAGGCTTATCCTTGCTTAGTCTTTGTAGTAGTTTGATTTCTATATTTTCGGATATGTTGCACTGATGAGCCAGAATGCCTTCCTGCGGGCTGAATCAAGTATTTGTTTAAACCACGATAGAACAAAGGCCAATGAATATGGCCTTGTAAATAGGGAATACCTGGTTCGTGTTCGTTGAGCAAAGCTTTGAGAACGCGTGTAGAATCGCGAGGCTTGCCGAGCGATTCTACACGCGTTCTCGAAGCCGAGCCTGATAAACTTGATATCAAATGACACGAACCTGGTATTCTATTTATCAGTTTCACCCCTTGTACACCCTTTAAATATTCAATTTACGATAGGTTATCGATAGTCCTCAGCTCGCCCCAACACTCATCGGTCCGAATATTTAGTATCATCTGATTGTAATTTTCCCTTTGATATTTTTTTATGTATTTTTTCTCCAGTTTTCCAGTATTTAAAACATTTTGACAATATTTCAAGTAGTTCGGGTCAGTCGTAAAAGTGCAACGTCACGTTGACCTGATAAAGCTCTCTTGTCCTGAGATAGCATATCTTTATCAGGTCAACGTGCTACAACACAATTTATATAAGGGGTAACTGATATTACTTTTTACTGACCGTTCCAAGGCGGTTCTTCTGTCCTAGGTATATTTTGTAAAGTTTGTCTTTTCATGTATGAATTGTTTTTATTTTTTTAATCATTTTCGATAGCCGTTTGGCCATTTTGTGAGAAAGTAACTGTTCTAATGTATTTCCGTTTGTGATGTAATCGTTCGGGTTAAGTTATTTCATGTTCGTGTTTCTTTCCCTTTGGCATATCTATTCTTAATAATTACTTTTAAGTCTATTTCACAAAGTTATAAAAGTAGAAGTAAAACAAAGATCAGGAATCGATACAATTAACTATCTCCATCCATCAAAGACACCAAAGGGAAAGAAACACAAACACGAAGCGACTAAACCATAATGGAAACCTAAACAAAGGAAGGCCACAAGGGAAGTTACTTTCCCACAAAATGCCATATGGCCATCCAAAATAAAAAGACACAAGTGATACACACAGTTAGTAACAAACAACAACATAAATAAACCGCCACAGAAGAACCGCCTTGGAACGGTCAGTGGAAAGATTTCCACTGGGGGGCTTAAATCGATTTTACGTGGCCACAATCCTCGCCCTTACTTCCGTCGCGATTTAGAAAAATAATTCGTTCAGTCCGCATGAAGGCTCCTAACTCATCAGTGCAACATTTCCGTGAACACAAATAATTAAAGAACCACAGAGGTGAGACAACGGTGAGGACTCGACAGCAAGAAACCACTGAAATGCTGGAGCAAAAGAAAACCAACAGTTAGACTCCGATGGGCCCGACCAGAGACAGAGCATCGGGCACCAACCAACATTACCAAGAATTAAACCAACAGTTAGACTCCGAACAAAATGATTAATTTTTGTTGACGAGGCATATGCAATTACGACCATTAATGTACATACACTTTATTGCAGGTGTCATAATGGCCTAGAGGAAGTCAATGCATTATCTTGTCAAGCACGTATGTTTCCAAACTGGTATCAATGGAGCCGCGCCGTGCGAAAATTGTTGTCTTTGGAAAGGTGCGCGAATCAACGATACGGAATAGGCTGAGCATTAGTGCAGACTGACCATTGTCTTTATTGTGCCGTACACAGATGCCCGCTGACATAAAGAATCGCCGTATTGACAGAGAAAACATCATGCAAGAAGTCAATGTCCTGAACACCCCTCTTATAAAGAAAACGGCGGTTTACGGGGGTAAACATTATTTTGCTTATTGCTGCTCCTAGACAGGGATTGTGGGTATTCGTTAAAACGACCTTACTGGTGTGTGTGTGTGTGTGTGTGTGTGTGTGTGTGTGTGTGTGTGTCGACAAAATGGATTGAAGCCCTCAGTGAGATACTGTTAAGGCTTTACCCACCGTTCCAAAGGTATTGTTCTATCGCGGTTTATTTTGTTTATGTTTGTATTTGTATGCATGTATTGCTTATATCTTTTTCATTTTCGACAGCTGTTGGGCGATTTTGTGGGAAAGTAACTGTCCTTTTTTCATTTGGATATGGTCATTTCATATTCGTGTTTGTTTTCATTTGATGTCTCTGTTGTAAACTTTTGGGTCATTATATCCATTCGTGGTCATTGTAGACAAATGGACCATAGCCTAATCTTGTATACAATTGTTTTTCATCGTTCCTTAATTTGACATCCTTTTGATACCTGTTGAAGGTCTTGATTGGACCGATGTTCGTATCTCGTTGTATAACAATTACTTGCTTGATATCTGTTTAAGCCATCCAGTGCAACTCGTTTCCGCTGACCATTCCAAGACGGTTCTTCTGTCGCGGTTTATTTTTGTTATGATGTCTTAGGGTGTTTGTGTCGCTTATATTATTTCTTTTGGATAGCCTTTTATGGGAAAGTAACTGTCCTTTTGGTAATCCGCGACTGATGTTTCCATTAGGATCTGTTGTTTCATGTTTGTGTTTCTTTCCCTTTGGTGTCTCTGGTGGGAGCTATGGGTTGATTGTATCGATTCCTGATCATTGTCTCTACTTCTACTTTACACCTTTTCTGAACCTTAAACAAAAGTAGCAGACGATGATCAGGCGCCGCGATCCGTGACTTTTGGGCTTGACTACTGTGTTTTGCCATGTCGCGGGACCCTATGTACTAGTACATGTATATGAATCAACCAGAATAAACATATTTATTGCTTACATTTGGCAGCAAGAGGTCGGGCCACAAGTTATCTCAATATTAGTTACGGCCCTTCCCTACAACACACAAACAGAGCATTAAGCAAATAATAGCGGTCTTGTCATTAAGAAGACATATGAGCATAATACAGAAACGAATATTAGGTGGATGATAATGATGAACATTGGAAAGGATGAGAAAACATGACAGGGACGCTTGCAGGGGGGTTGGTACACTTATACTTGGATTTAACAGATTCGAATCAATTGATGCTATCCACGTAGATCGATTAGAACGTTTGATAAAACGTTGAACAGATGCAAATATGAAATTGTTGTCTTCAGTGTTAAGGTTGGGGTTTCCAAACACCAATAGTTCAACACTAAGAGGCTGAAAAGTTCGTAGAGAGTTAAATAAATCCAGGCGTTGGTTATTAGATTTGTTACAACGAAAGAAAATGTGTTTTCATTTTCAATTTCGTCTAAACAGCTACAAGTAGGATCTGAGTATAAAAAGTTGTTAGGGCATAACAAGTTGTTATACTGGTAAGCATTCAGATAACTGCAATAAGTGCGGATTCTTGCATGCAGAACTGCCAAACGCCTTTCACCAGAAAAAAAATTAGGTACTGTATAATAGTTTTCGTTTGAGCGTTTTCAATGATACTTAAAAGACGAAAAGGTATTCAGATTTTTAAGACTGTTATCAGCAGTTTTCCAGCAAGATACTGCTAATGGGTTACAAGACAAGACTTTTTGAAAATTTCAGTGCGTGCATATGGAACTAAGTAATCGTTCATGTTTCTTAAAGGGTAGTTTGAAACGCCCCTCACCAAGGGTGGTATTAAGTCAGTGATATACATCGGAACTAGACCATGGTTGATTTGAACATAAAGCTTAATTTTTGCTGTTGCCTTCTTACAGATAATCGAAGCCATCCAAATTCTCGGTAAAATCTGTCCAAAGAGACTGACCTTGTTAAACCTGTTCCTATTCGGGCTGACTCATTTTGAACCTTGTCAAGAATATCAAAGTTTTGCAAAGTGCAGCCATCCAAGACGACCTATCCATACTCCAGTATAGATAATAGATAAGTCAGATAGAACTGATTTAGTGCACTTCGACTGATTGAAAATTTCAACTTACGTATGATGCCCAGAAGTTTTGCTGCGGAAACTTGAATGTTCCGTCGGCCCATTGGCCATTATGAGAAAAAGTTAAGCCCAGGTGCCTGTGATGTTCTACAAACTTTGTATTTGTACCGTCAAATTCAAGAAGTGGCATGAAGTCAGGATTTCTAAGGATAAAGAGAATCGCTTCTGTTTTAATGGGGTTGAATGTAACAAGCCATCGTTTTGTCAATTATGTAAGCACTCTTAAGTCATGGTTGATTATGCCTTGGATATCATCAAGAGATGATTCAGAGTAGAACAGGGAACTGTCATCAGCAAAAAGTCGAGTTAGGCTAGGGAGAGAATCAGCAATGTCAATGACATACACTAAAATAGCAAAGGGCCTAACACAGAGCCTTGAGTAACACTGGCTGTGACACTTTTAAAGTAGAAGTAAAACAAAGACCAGGAATCGATAAAATTAACTTACTCCACCCATCAAAGACACCACAGGGAAAGAAACACAAGCATTAAGCGACCAGACCATAATGGAAACATAAACGAAGGAAGGCCATAAGGACATTTACTTTCCCACAAAATGGCCATATGGCCATCCAAAATAAAAAGACACAAGTGATACACACAGTAAGTAACAAACAACAACATAAATAAATCGCCAAAGAAGAACCGCCTTGGAACGCTCAGTGGAAAGATTTCCACTGGGGGGCTTAAATCGATTTTACGTGGCCACAATCCTCGCCCTTACTTCCGTCGCGATTTAGACAAATAATTTGTTCAGTCCGCATGAATGCCTCCTAACTCATCAGTGCAACATCGCCGCGAACACAATTAATCAAAGAACCACAGAGGTGAGACAACGGTGAGGACTCGACAGCAAGAAACCACTGAAATGCTGGAGCAAAAGAAAACCA
Organism: Lucinisca nassula; assembly: GCA_963580285.1. NCBI lineage: Eukaryota > Metazoa > Mollusca > Bivalvia > Lucinida > Lucinidae > Lucinisca > Lucinisca nassula. The sequence continues at coordinate 108,682,868 of OY757019.1, read as the reverse complement.
ACAGTTAGACTCCGATGGGCCCGACCAGAGACAGAGCATCGGGCACCAACCAACATTACCAAGAATTAAATCTCTCTAATTCTCAATAAGCCTTTACGTTGGAGCCGTCATAGAATCTGAGGCCTGACCCACCGGCGTGCAATTAAAGAGGGAAGCAAAGTTGCCAACCGTGATTGGGTTAACTACCATGCATGCAGTCTGTCGTATAACATCCATGTTGTACCCAATCTTTTTATATCGAAGAATGATTTTACGAAATTGGGTGCTAAAGTCATTGCTGTTATATATATTTCTGAATTTAAATACTAAGTCACCATAAAATTCGGGTTCCGATAGACCTTGTTGTAGAAGAGATTTAAGTCAAATATTGAATTTTGAAATTAAATCAGAATGGCGTCTATACAATTTTGAAAAGGCTTTGCGTAGTTTATGGTACCGATAACCCTGATTAAGGAGTTTAGCCGTTAAATTATTTATTACGAGTGTTGAAGTCAGTTACATGACTAAACACTCTAGCAAATCGAATTAATTGCGAAATATAAACGCCATAGGATGGCGCACGAGGAACATCACCATCCAAAAAAGGAAAATTTAAATCTCAAAATCAAAGTCGTCGCGTTTATCATACATTTTGCACGAAACAAACCCATCTACTATAGATAGATGTAAACCCAAAAACGGGGCCTCAGTATCAGAAGAATTTGCTTTATTTAACTGAAGTTCTTGGGGGTAAATCTGACTGATCAAACCATCGAAATAGGCATTATCACTATTTAATAAATCATCTAAATATCTAGAAGTGGAGCTAAAAGCTTCAATAATTTCAGATTGGTTACCAATGGAAAGCGACAACATGAATAAAAATCAAAAACGAGTTCCTTTAAGAGCAATGAAAACATTCATAAGAAAGCAGATGGGTCATACTACGTAGTTTCGGCTAATAAAACCTCATCAGTGACCCTGTAATAATCCGGCAAAGAAAGCCAGAGGAAACATACTGCAATTTTGCGAATTTCGAATAGGCAGTCGATTCAAAGACTGATATAAATCAAAATAGGGTCCAAATAATTAAAAACCTGTCTAGAATATGAGTCTCTTTCATAACAATACAAGAACAGATCAGCCACAAGAGGTGCGCAATTCGTACCCATCGGAATACCCACAATTTGTCTAAATAACTTAGTACCGAATCTAATATAAATATTGGCAAGTAGAAAGGTGAGGGCATCACACACTTTCTGACATGAACAAAGTGTATAATTCTTATGCTCTTTAGAACTAAAAAATGCATTTCTGACATTACATACAAGATAGAGAGAATCTTCTCTGTGAAAAGCCCATTCAATTAAATCATTAAGCTTTTCTTTTATAAGATTATGAGGAAGTGTAGTGTAAAGAGTGGAAAAATCGTAAGTAGACAGACTTGAAGCACGAAAATGTCTGGATTTCAATTTGTTTAAAGCGTCATTCGAATTTTTTATAGACCAAAACAGATTACTTCCTGATCTTTCAAAGATTTTATCACACTATTTAATCACATGCGTTTTAATAGCAGTAAGACAGGAAGTTAATAATTTAGAAAGTTCAGTAGTAGTGCAAGAGCTAGAATTTGCAATAAACCGTTCTTTGTAAGGTCGTTTATGAAGTTTTGGTAACCAGTATAGCGTAGGAAAGTAGAAGTAAAACAAAGATCAGGAATCGATACAATTAACTTACTTGGAAGCTTGTCTTGGCCTTCGGTAACACACACAGCAAACTTGGTGGCTGAATGACAAACATGTTTATCTACTATAGCTCTCTCTTCAACTAAAGGCTGAAGTTCATAAGCCTTAGTACTGTAACGTGCGATGTGTTCCGAGCGGTTAAAACAAGTGATATAAGATGAGCTCGTCTGGCTCACCATTCAAGATCTATTTTACAAGTTAAGTATTTAACACTAAAATGAGCTGCTCTTCAAACTTACAGCGTCTCAAAATGCTTATTCCCAATTTAGACAGAGTTACCTACTCCAAAATATGATAAGTATGGGTCCCCTTAGATAACTTGCTAAGGTAAAGCTCAAATTTACAAAGCATATTAAAATGAAATGATTGAAGCAATAAAAAGCACTATACGCATTTAACAAGTTATGAAAAACAGTGTAATTAAATGAACAAAAATGCACAGCTCAATTGGCTCAGGTCTACTAAGTTTCGAAAGTTTGGCTCACTCCTTAATGGCTTAGAATGATATAAAATATTATATTCTACAAAGCTAGGTAGGCGTGTTTCAGCCAACTCCTTCACTCTGTAGATATTTACCTTGAAGCTGTTATATTTAATCTTGATTAACTCGTTGTTGATGCTGTTCTGCCTTGATAACTGTGAAATACCCCTTATATACCTAGGATTAATATCTGATTGGTTATTCTAAACGTTACATTGATTGGATGATAAAAACTATAAGGTGATTATCAATTGGTTACTGTCTGGGCAATTTGATTGTATATGGTTTAGGCATTTTCAATCCGTTTTTGTGATTAAGCTTGAACAATGTGAATATAACGTAATGGGGCTATGCGGATGACTGTTTTGTCGCATTACCCACGCCTCGAATCTCATGCGTCCCTGCATGATAATTTACAAGATATAAAATATAAACTAAAACTTTTTCTCAGGTTTCTTTCCTAGGCGTTCTCTTTGTGTTGGGCGGCATAACTTGTATGAAAGTATAAATAAAAATATAATGAGAACCAATCAAGAATTTACTTGAAATTTAGAATTTGGTTATATAATCTGACATCCACTCTGGAGGTCTTCGTGTCCTCCGCGAGTTTTGAGCCATATTTTCATCCTCTACAGTCTGAGTTAATTCTGCCTCTTCTGCATCCCCCATATCTATGACCACCTCATCATTTCTATTTTGCGAGGGAGCATTTGAGTCTCTAGCACAGTTTTCAAATTGTAAACGTTGTGGTTTACGCCCTTTCATGCGATCTACATGAATTGTTTGAGGTTTTCCCTTATGCCCACACAGAACTTCATATGTAACATCTGTAATCTTTTTCATGACTTTAAAAGGTCCTCGCCAATAATTCGTGAATTTTGGAGATTGTCCCGGCATATGCCTCGGGAAATATACATACACTTCATCCCCATTGTTAAACTTTTCCCAGCTGACATTACTATCATGCAGCGATTTTTGTCTTAGCATTGCTCCAGCGATATTCTCTCTTACTAGTCTGTCAGCAGCTTCCATTTATTATTTTAACTCCCAAGCCCATCTGTTTGCTGGGGTGCTTTTAACACTTGCTGGCATTTCATACATTATGTCCAGAGGTGTCTGCACTTCTCTTCCTAGCATAAGAAAATTGGGACTACATCCTGTTGTCTCATGTTCCACCGATCTGTATGCCATAGTAACGTATGGTAGGTAATCATCCCAATCAGACTGATGCTCATTTACATAGGTTTTGAGCATTCTTACCAACGTTCTTTTGAATCGCTCAACCATTCCGTCTGACTGTGGGTGATATGGCGTTGTTCGCGTTTTCTTGACGTTTATCATCTTGCACATCTCTGTAAACAGCTGTCCCTCGAACTGCCTACCTTGGTCCGAGTGAATCATTGATGGTACTCCAAACCTTGTTACTACCTCCCTCACAATGGCATCTGCTACTGTTCTGGCTTCCAAGTTGGGCATTGCGAAGCACTCCGTCCATTTAGTAAAGTAATCCGAGACAACAAGAATGTATCTGTTGCCTTCCTCTGTTAATGGCAGCTCTCCAAGGATGTCCGTGGCTAAACGCTACATTGGGCGACCAGCTCCAACTATTTGCATTGGAGCTCTTTTTGTCCTGATCGGGTTTTTACCTTGTTGACACTTTTCACATCCAGCAACATAATGCCTTACGTCCTGCTGGAGGCCAGGCCAATAATAAGATTGGCGCACTTTACTGAGTGTTTTCCTGACTCTTAAATGTCCAAATGTTAAATGATCATGGCAAAAGGACAGTAGCTTTCGACGCTCACTAAGTGGTACAATAGCCTGCAGTGTTACTCCTTTGTCATCGTCCCATTTCCTGTGCAGCATATCACTATCTATGACTAATTTCTGTCTTTGAGACCAAAGAGCCTTAACTGTTGAACTCGCGGAACTTATCTCAGCACTGTCAGGTTGCACTCCGTTTTTCATCAGGTTTATTACTGTAGAAATGTCCTTATCATGCTTCTGAAGCTCTTTTAACGAGTCAGTGTCTAACACTTCTTCACATTGGCTACTAGGTCTCACTGTTTCATTCACTACAACATTAACAGTTTCTTTAAGCTCCTTTCCTCTGCATTGTCCGCAACTATGCCTGCTGAGCGCATCAGCATTTCTGTGCTGGGTACCAGGGCGATGCTGGATATTCATATAATATGTTGTTAACACCTCTATCCACCTTGCTAACTGCCCTTCAGGATTCTTAAAATTGAGCAACCATCTTAAGGAACTATGATCGGTTCGCACCGTGAATCGTTTCCCATATAGATAGTGGCGAAAATATTTCACAAAGTAAACAACTGCTAACAATTCCTTTCTGGTAACGCAATATTTTCTTTCGACTTTGTGAGAGCTCTGCTTGCGTATGCTACTACCTTTTCTTGTCCATTAATGTTATGTGATAGAACTGCGCCTATAGCAGTATTACTTGCATCGGTGTCAAGAGTAAATGGCTCAGTAAAATCTGCATAACTTAAGATAGGACTCCGGGTGAGTTTTGACTTCAGTGAATCAAACGCTTCCTGACACTCTTTGGTCCAGATAAATTTCTGTTTCTTTTCTGTGAGCTTATTGAGTGGCTTAACAATTCCTGCAAAATTCTGAATATATCTTCTGTAGTAACTACAGAGACCAATAAATGATCTCAATTCGCTCACATGACTTGGCTCTTTCCAGTCCCTTATTTCTTCGATCTTCTTTGGATCTGTAGCTATTCCCTCAGGTGAGATTACATGACCTAGGAACTCAACCTGTTCTGCAAAAATATGGCATTTCTTTGCCTTCAGTTTTAAACCTGCTGTTGATAATCTTAAAAATACTTTCTCCAAATTTTCTAGCCTTTCTTCTTTTTTGGCAATAACAATTATATCATCGAGGTAAATGAGACATATGTCCCATTGTAAACCTGAAAGCACAGTCTCCATCAGCCTTTCAAAGGTGGCTGGAGCGTTGCAGAGCCCGAAAGGCATGACCTTGAATTGATATAGCCCCCTTTTAGTGACGAAGGCTGTCTTCGGTTTAGCATCCTGCTCGAGTTCTACCTGCCAGTATCCTGAACACAAATCTAGCGTCGAGAACCACTTTGCCCCAGACAAATGAGCCAATGACTCATCAATTCTAGGTAAAGGATAAGCATCTTTGACGGTACGCTCATTTAACTGCCGATAATCAACGCAAAATCTAGTTGTTCCATCCTTTTTCTTCACTAGTACAACGCCGGCAGCCCATGGACTCACTGAATGCTCAATAACATCACGTTCTAACATGTCATCAATGTGCTTGTCGCCCTCCTCTCTCATATTAACTGGTATTCGCCTGAGGGGTTGTTTGATGGGTGTCCTGCTGTCTGTCTTGATACCGTGTCTCACAATGCCCGTTTTACCCAGCTCCTGATCATTGCTGGCAAACAGATTATTATGCCTCAATAGTAGCTCTTTGTCTAGATTTCTTTGTTTCCCTTTCACTGTTTTGCTAGTTTTCTTTAACAGCTCATTTAAAGCTGGTGGTAAAGTATTTCCTTGCGTATTTGGGCACGCCTCAGACTCCATTACCCTTTTTACTGGACTCAGTGAAGCAACACATGTACCAGAGTGTATGATTTTAACGTCTGTAGTAACATTCATTATTCTCAATGGAACTCTTTTACTATTTTCAACCAAGGTTTTTGCTACCAAACCCCGATCGGTTCTTGTAAAACTTTCTTCCGGCTCAATCAGGCTCAAACCATCTGGTATATAGTCTTTCTCAGACATGTTAACATTGCCAAAGACTACAATTTCTGATCTCGGCGGTATGCTGCAAGTTTCACTTACTGATATACGAAAGCATCCTATTGAACCCTCGGAGATCATTGGAATCTCATCTTTACCTATCAAAAGCTTTCTGTTCACTATGTCTACTTTGCATTTATATTTGTTCAAGAAATCCAACCCTATTACTCCATCCATTGCAATTGTTGCGATGGCAAGCTCTTGATTGTAGATCTTTTGTCCTATTTTGATGCTCATTTCCGTTTTTCCAGAAACATTGAGTGGCTCATTTGTAGCTGACAGAATTTCTTTTCTAACCCTGGTCAACTTATTTTCTCCACCAAAGGAGCTCTTGACTGAGTTATACAAACTGTCATTTAATATGGTCAACGTTGCTCCAGTGTCAACGAGCAACTTCACATTCTTCCCACAAATCTGTGCATTTACAAATAATCCAGAGCTTTCTGAATTATTCCGAATTTCATTCTGTCTTCCTTGATCATTTCCTCTTTGATATTCTCGTCCACGGCCTCTGCCCCAGCTCCGGCCTTGGCCTCGGCCCCGGCCTCGGCCACCTCTTCCAGACTGGTTTTTGTTATGACAATCTCCTCCCAGATGGCCTTGACGCCCGCAGACATAGCAGCTCATAACTGTGTATTTTCGCCTTGTTTCTGTGTGAATAGTGGCACGTGAGAGGCTCTGTGATTTGAGTTCCTCCATTTCCTTTATCACCTCGTTCATTGACTTCTGCATATTATCGAGACGGCTCAATAGCGTTTTAAGCTCACTTTCATTTGGTTGATCCTTTGTCTCACTCATATCGACTGGTCTTAAGTAGCCCTTCAGCTCTTTGTTTTTCTCTTCTACTTTAACGAATGCTTCCAATTCTACTGCCTGGCGAATGGCGTCATTGAGTGTCGTTGGTCGGGTCTGTTTAATGCGCAAACATATATCTGAGTCAACCAATGCATCTATGAAATATTCCTTTGATAAAGTCTCTCTGACATCAAGGGGAGCTGTAGGATAGGCCAAGTTTATTAAGCGCCGTATGCTTTATCCCAGCTCAGGGAGACTGTCTGATGCTTTTTGTTTTCTTTCTCTCAACTGAGCTCTTTGTAGCTCCATCTGGTTTGGGGGTGAGAATCGCTCATTCAATGCAGTTATTAAATCACAATATTTCTTTGGGACACCCCCTGATAAGTCTCCTAAGACAGACTGAGCTTGTCCACGAAGTGTCACGGCTAAGTAAAGAGCTTTATCACTTTCACTCCAGTGTCCTAATGTTGCACATGCTTCAAAATGTGATCTATAGTCTAGCCAAGATGAAGTTCCATCGTATGTTGCTGGCTTAATCAACACAGGTGGCTTAGACATATGAATTGCTTGATTTTCATCTGAGCACTCAGCTGGGCGCTCCTCGGTTTTGACTACAGTCCAGGGCTTCTTTCCGACATCAGGTTTTGATGGTTCTTGGCTTTTCCTTCTATAGGTTATTCCAGGCTCTGTTTCAGCTCTTTCATAAAGCTCCTTAGCCGGTGAATCCCTTATAAGATATCTTCTTAAGTCATATCTGTCTTCTTCAGTTGCCAAACTTGGCTCTTTCAACACAGGAGTGGCTCCTGTCGACACTGTCTTCTTTCCAGCACCCGGGGCAGCTTTCTTGACACTTTCTGTCTCATTTTCTTCCGTAAATCTGACTCCCGACATTTGTTGTCTTAAGACTGAGCCTCCGGCTGTATTATATCCTGACTCCCTCTGCCTCTGGTCCATAACGTTATCAATACCTCGTGGTATCTTTGGCGTCGAGAAATCAACGGCGTCTCTTTCACTTTGTTGATAAGCAGCAAGCTCCAGCTCCAGCTGCCTTATACTCTTATTCAATTGATCAATGTTCATTTTTAATGAGTCACACAACGAAGTTGAGCTTTCCAATCCCGACGCTGCCACCAAATTTGTAACGTGCGATGTGTTCCGAGCGGTTAAAACAAGTGATATAAGATGAGCTCGTCTGGCTCACCATTCAAGATCTATTTTACAAGTTAAGTATTTAACACTAAAATGAGCTGCTTTTCAAACTTACAGAGGCTCAAAATGATTATTCCCAATTTAGACAGAGTTACCTACTCCAAAATATGATTAGTATGGGTCCCCTTAGATAACTTCGTAGGTAAAGCTCAAATTTACAAAGCATATTAGAATGAAATGATTGAAGCAATAAAAAGCACTATACGCATTTAACAAGTTATGAAAAACAGTGTAATTAAATGAACAAACATGCACAGCTCAATTGGCTCAGATCTACTAAGTTTCGAAAGTTTGGCTCACTCCTTAATGGCTTAGAATGATATAAAATATTATATTCTACAAAGCTAGGTAGGCGTGTTTCAGCCAACTCCTTCACTCTGTAGATATTTACCTTGAAGCTGTTATATTTAATCTTGATTAACTCGTTGTTGATGCTGTTCTGCCTTGATAACTGTGAAATACCCCTTATATACCTAGGATTAATATCTGATTGGTTATTCTAAACGTTACATTGATTGGATGATAAAAACTATAAGGTGATTATCAATTGGTTACTGTCTGGGCAATTTGATTGTATATGGTTTAGGCATTTTCAATCCGTTTTTGTGATTAAGCTTGAACAATGTGAATATAACGTAATGGGGCTATGCGGATGACTGTTTTGTCACAGTACCACCAAACTCCTGCTTAAGCGTTAACATAGTGGAGCCGTCATACAACGACGACGTTGTTAGCGGCCTTCTCTGAAGGGGCCAAAAAAAACTTCTTATGAAATTCGTGAATACCTAGTTTAAGATGACGTAAAGACTCTACCCCGTAAATCTGAATGCCAAGCGAGGAACAGCTTGTACCATTCTTAACGACTTTGGTATGTCGCAGCCCGGGATCGAACCCGTGACTTCACGTTCCTCGGAGCGGACACTCTACCAACTGAGCTATCGGGGCCGGTCAAGTAATATCAGTAAGATACAAGAACGAATAGCATTCAAAAACTTGTATAACTATTTACATGAAAATGATTTTTTTTGTATAAGTATCAATCAGGATTTCTCCCTCAGCACTCCTCTGTCTTTCAACTAGTAGACATATACCACTATTTGCCAATGCTTGATAATTACCGGTTTTAATGTATGGTGTTCAGTGACGTTTCCAAGGCATTTTACAGGGTATGGCATAAAGGCCTGATTTTTAAACTTAGACAATATGGCCTTAGGGGCGAATTTCTTAAGTGGCTGACAGATTATCTCCAGGGTAATAATCAAAGGTTGTACTTCGGACTTAAGGACTGGAAACTTAGCATTTTAAAACTAGTGAATAAATGCATTTCTTTCTATTCTCAAAATACTAACTTATTACCTCCTAAGCCTAAGACGTCTTTACGTCATTTTAGCTAGGTATTCAAGAATTTCATAAGAAGTTTGTTTTGGCCCCTGCAGACAAGGCCGCTAATAATGTCGTCGTTGTGTGACGGCTCCACTATGTTAACACGCTTAAGCAGGAGCTTGGTGGTACTAAGGCCTATGAACTTCAGCCTTTAGCTGAAGAGAGAGTAATAGTAGATAAACATATTTGTCATTCAGCCACCAAGTTTGCTGTGTGTGTTACCGAAGGCCAAGACAAGATTCCTACGCTATACTGGCTACCAAAACTTCATAAAAGACCTTACAAAGCACGGTTTATTGCAAATTCTAGCTCTTGCACTACCACTGAACTTTCTAAATCCTTAACTTCCTGTCTTACTGCTATTAAAACGCATTTGATTAAATATTGTGATAAAGTCTTTGAGAGATCACGAAGAAATCTGATTTGGTCTATAAAAAATTCGAATGAGGTTTTTAATAAATTGAAATCCAGACATTTTCGTGCTTCAAGTCTGTCTACTTACGATTTTTCCACTCTTTACACTACACTTCCTCATAATCTTATAAAAGAAAAGCTTAATGATTTAATTGAATGGGCTTTTCACAGAGAATATTCTCTCTATCTTGCATGTAATGTCAGAAATGCATTTTTCACTTCTAAAGAGCTTAAGAATTATACACTTTGGTCATGTCGGAAAGTGTGTGATGCCCTCACCTTTCTACTTGACAATATTTATATTAGCTTCGGTTATTTAGACAAATTGTGGGAATTCCGTTGGGTACGAATTGCGCACCTCTTGTGGCTGATCTGTTCTTGTATTGTTATGAAAGAGACTTCATGTTGTCGCTTTCCATTGATAACCAATCTGAAATTATTGAAGCTTCTAGCTCCACTTCTAGATATTTAGATGATTTATTAAATATTGATAATACCTATTTCGATGGTTTGATCAGTCAGATTGACCCCCCAGAACTTCAATTAAATAAAGTAAATTTTCTGATACCGAGGCCCCGTTTTTGGATTTACATCTATCTATTGTAGATGGGTTTGTTTCGTGCAAAATTTATGATAAACGCGATGACTTTGATTTTGAGATTGTAAATTTTCCTTTTTTGGATGGTGATGTTCCTCGTGCGCCATTTCGCAATTAATTCGATTTGCTAGAGTGTGTAGTCATGTTACTGACTTCAACACTCGTAATAAATTATTAATTGCTAAACTCCTTAATTAGGGTTATCGGTATCATAAACTACGCAAAGCATATTCAAAATTTTATAGACGCCATTCTGATTTAATTTCAAAATTCAATATTGGACTTAAATCTCTTCTGCAACAAGGTCTATCGGAACCCGAATTTTATGGTGACTTAGTATATAAATTCAGAAAAATATATAACAGCAATGACTTCAGCACCCAATTTCGTAAAATCATGCTTCGATATAAAAAGATTGGGTACAACATGGATGTTATACGACAGACTGCATGCATGGTAGTTTACCCAATCACGGTTGGCAACTTTGCTTCCCTCTTTAATTGCACGCCGGTGGGTCAGGCCTCAGATTCTATGACGGCTCCAACGTAAAGGCTTATTGAGAATTAGAGAGATCTAATTCTTCGTAATGTTGGTTGGTGCCTGATGCTCTGTCTCTGGTCGGGCCCATCGGAGTGTAACTGTTGGTTTTCTTTTGCTCCAGCATTTCAGAGGTTTCTTGCTGTCGAGTCCTCACCGTTGTCTCACCTCTGTGGTTCTTTGATTTTTTGTGTTCACGGAGATGTTGCAGTGATGAGTTAGGAGGCCTTCATGCGGACTGAACAAATTATTTGTCTAAATCGCGACGGAAGTAAGGGCGAGGATTGTGGCCACACAAAATCGATTTAAGCCCCCCCCCCCCCCCCAGTGGAAATCTTTCCGCTGACCGTTCCAAGGCGGTTCTTCTTTGGCGATTTATTTATGTTGTTGTTTGTTACTAACTGTGTGTTTCACTTATGTCTTTTAGTTTTGGATGGCCATATGGCCATTTTGTGGGGAAGTAACTGTCCTTATGACCTTCCTTTGTTTAGGTTTCCATTATGGTCTGGTCGCTTAATGTTTGTATGTCTTTCCCTTTGGTGTCTTTGGTGGGTGGAGTAAGTTAATTGTATCGATTCCTGATCTTTGTTTTACTTCTACTTTGTTGGATACATTTTATCCTGCTGTGTCCTTTAAAGTACTTTTAGTCACTTGGTAGCATGACTAACGATTAGATGATATATAGACATGCACATCCTGCGGGCGCACTTCTAAAACAAGCTGTTGTTTTGTCTGGCGCCATTTACTGTGAAGCTGATGTTGCATAGTGCTTAAGCGACCAGCATGACAAACGATTCGATAATATATAGACAGACACACCTTGCGGGCGCACTTCTAAAACAAGCTGTTGTTTTGTCTGATGCCATTTACTATGATACAGAAGTTGCATAATGCTTAAGCGACCAGCAAAGCCCCAGATCAGTCAGAAGAGCCAAGCAGTCTCATCAGTGGTTTTTCAAACCGATCGAGTCTGTTGGTCTTTATCTATCGACAGATCGAAACTGGGAAGTCTTTGTGTCACAGGATTAGTATTATCTCCATTCGTCGCATATGGCCAACCGTGCTTTTATATGTTCACCAGCTCTTATATCAGTCACGCAACTTGGAAGCCTAGCTTTGCCATTTGCGAACAGACGTGCACTTTTAGCAGTCTGACCAGCACTCTTGTGTTTGCTGCTTGTAACACTCGTAATAAATTATTAACGGCTAAACTCCTTAATCAGGGTTATCGGTACCATAAACTACGCAAAGCCTTTTCAAAATTTTATAGACGCCATTCTGATTTAATTTCAAAATTCAATATTGGACTTAAATCTCTTCTGCAACAAGGTCTATCGGAACCCGAATTTTATGGTGACTTGGCATATAAATTCAGAAAAATATATAACCGCAATGACTTCAGCACCCAATTTCGTAAAATCATTCTTCGATATAAAAAGATTGGGTACAACATGGATATTATACGACAGACTGCATGCATGGTAGTTAACCCAATCACGGTTGGCAACTTTGCTTCCCTCTTTAATTGCACGCCGGTGGGTCAGGCCTCAGATTCTATGACGGCTCCAACGTAAAGGCTTATTGAAAATTAGAGAGATAATGTCGGTTGGTGCCTGATGCTCTGTCTCTGGTCGGGCTCATCGGAGTCTAACTGTTGGTTTTCTTTTGCTCCAGCATTTCAGTGGTTTCTTGCTGTCGAGTCCTCACCGTTGTCTCACCTCTGTGGTTCTTTGATTTTTGTGTTCACGGAGATGTTGCACTGATGAGTTAGGAGGCCTTCATGTGGACTGAACAAATTATTTGTCTAAATCGCGACGGAAGTAAGGGCGAGGATTGTGGCCACGTAAAATCGATTTAAGCCCCCCAGTGGAAATCTTCCACTGACCGTTCCAAGGCGGCTCTTCTGTGGCGATTTATTTATGTTGTTGTTTGTTACTTACTGTGTGTATCACTTGTGTCTTTTGGTTTTGGATGGCCATATGGCCATTTTGTGGGAAAGTAACTGTCCTTATGGCCTTCCTTTGTTTAGGTTTCCATTATGGTCTGGTCGCTTAATGTTTGTATTTCTTTCCCTTTGGTGTCTTTTATGGATGGAGTAAGTTAATTGTATCAATTCCTGATCTTTGTTTTACTTCTACTTTGGAAAGAGAGTGCCTTCATTTTCCGATATCTAAAATCTCGAGGCTCTTGCAAGCCTTCGTAGTTGAGTATGCCCGGTTTGTGTTTTCCCTGGTCCGAAATCTACATTTTATGTTGTGGCACATTTGTAAATGAACCGGCGCACAGCATTGTCTACAATTTACGTGTGCGCCTAGCGAAGACTCACATCAGCCTGTGCATCCGTATAGCCTGACCAGGGATCCTTAGAGTGCACTACGAAGACTCTGAACAGTCTGCGCAATCTGATCTGAATCTGTGCTGGGCGCACATGTAAATTGTAGGAAATGCTGTGCCCCGACTCAAATATGACGTATGCCCGTTAGGGCCCCTTGTGGAAATATTTTTTATTCTATTCAATTTTCTGCAGACATGTTTCTTGTCTTCTTATATAAAAGGACTATCAACGAATGATCAGTATCGGGACTGCTACAGCTCACTCGCTAGATCACAAGATGAGGAAAGAAGTCATTGCCTTAGTTGTGCTTTTGGTTCTCACTTATGTTAGCTATGATGTTTCCGGTAAGTTAACTATTTACGTAGTATTCTGAATTGAGTTTGTGAAAACACACCATATCGTTAATTAGTATATCGTCAAGAATTTGATCATCTGTTCTGACATAATGCGCGTATAAAAGCAATGGAAAGGAACTGCCATTTATTGGGCAAAAATCACTGGACAGAAGAGCGTAATGTGATAAGCCCCCGATTTATAATGTTGAGTATTTGACATTATAAAGCCATTTTCTCGCATCAAAACATTATAGAAGGACATAGGTGCATGCGTAACAGTCCATAAAGTTGGCGGGATTTCGTCTAAAATTGCAGAGGGTTGTGGTGATTTGACGGAAACAAGGTTGTTGTCGATATTTAAGGTTTTAGAATCGAAACAGAGCTGATATAGTGCTTGCATTGTTGAGTTAGAAAACACAATTTTTTCAGTCAATTGCAAATAGATAAAATACTCGCGCGACATGCTCATGGTTTATTCTACTTTACAACTGACCCACAAACTGTGATTGATTGCAACAATAGCTGGCAAAGCGGGGCACTATACGCCCGTGGCAAGTACTCGGCTGTAAGGATGATCTTGACCTTGGAGATACCGACCCACGTCATCTCATGATGGTTAACTGTTCTGCCATGTGATTTCAAAATCTATCCAAGAAAAACAGTTATTTTCCGGAAACGAACAAATATGCTTTTTTTGGCTTTTGACTTCTAAGGATGACATTGACATTAGAGGCACCTACCCGAGTCTCGCAAGCAACACATCGTCTTTGCAAAGTAACTTTAAAATCTATCAAGAAATAAAAAAGTCATTGACTGGATAAAAAATAATAACAACAGTTCGTCTGTCACTACTGACAATGACCGATCTTAATCAAATTTGAGAAATGTTACTATTTGTGTGTTCTAAGATGGCTGATGAGACCGATTCTAGCTCTGCTTTGTCTCTAGCAACAGCGGCTAGAGGAAGACAGCTCTGTTAGTGATGCCTTAGCACTGGCTATGCGCTTTGCACGTTTCTGCTCGGCGTCACTGATTCTTTTAGCCTCGTATTCATTGGCACCCCTTTTAATGCGACCTCGCCACTTTGTTCTGTTCTATGCAATTTTGTCCCACGACTCTGTTGGAATGTTGGAGACTCTGAGGGAGGCTTTGAGGGTATCCTTGTAGCGCTTCGTCTGACCGCCTTCGGAGCGTTTGCACATTTCTAGTTCTCCATAGATAATTTTCTTTGGCAAACGTTCCTCAGGAAATCTTTCCATCTTAACTGTGCTAATTTCAGACGATTATTTACACTTTGCATCCCTGCCTTGTTCAGGACTTCCGTGTATGTAATCCTGTCTTGCCACTTAATTTTTAAGAGTTTTCTAAGACAGTTAGTATGTGAGTTTATTCAGTCTTTTGGCGTGTCCGTTTATCACATGCATACAATAGTGTTGACAGCACCACAGCTCTCTAGACTTTGATTGTGGCCACGTAAAATCGATTTAAGCCCCCCAGTGGAATTCGTTTCCGCTGACCGTTCCAAGGCCGTTCTTCTATCGCGGTTTATTTTTTGTTATGGTTTGTCTTGAGGTGTTTGTGTCGCTTATGGTGTTTTATTTTTGATAGCCTATTGGCCATTTTGTGGGAAAGTAACTGTCCTTTTGGCTTTCCGCTATTGTTGTTTTCATTAGGTCTGTTGTTTTATGGTTGTGCTTCTTTCCCTTTGGTGTCTCTGACGGGAGCTGTGGGTTGATTGTATCGATTCCTGATCATTGCCTTCACGTCTGTTTTGTGCCAAGTCTGACTCCATTGTTGATCCCTGAAACTACCACGCAGTCGTCAAATGCTGCACTAACTTTGGCAATCCTGGCATTGACTTCATCATTAATGTTAACGGCTCTTGACAGTGTGCTCCCAATGTAGGTGAACTTGTCTACCACTTGCAGTCGTTGACCTTTCATTGTGTGGGCTCTTTGTAAGGCTTTCCAGTTCCTGGCTGATAGACTACTCATAGTGCAGATTATATGTTCTGGTCCTATGGTATCATTGGGTTCATTTAGAATCATTTTGAAAATAGAGTTCTGCTTAAGCCGGTGCTAGAGGGCATGGCCTGTGTTGCACATTTTAGTACTGGTCATGAACAGACTAAAAAACCGAATCTGCTATTTTCGTTTATTTGGTGTATTCTTTGCTTCCAAAGGATCTATCTATTCAAAACTTAAATTTTATCTTCACCGCAGCTGGTGCTGCGCCGTGTGGCGGTCGTTAAATGTCTCCTCGTACATCCATCTTAGTGCAGTTTATATATTCTGGTCCTTTGGTATCATTGGGTTCATTTGAAATCATTTTGAATCATTTTGAAAATATAGTTCTGCTTAAGCCGGTGCTAGAGGGCGTGGCCGGCGTTGCATATTTCAGTACTGGTCATGAACAGACTCAATAAAACCGAGTCTGCTATTTTCGTTTATTTGGTGTAGCCTTTGCTTCGAAAGGATGTAAGTATTCAGAACTTATTCAGTCTTTTTGATAGCTATCACAGGCGTCTGATACTAGATCTAAACCCTTTTTGCATCTTCTCTTCTGTAGGAGCACCTTTTACCATGTCATCAGCAAAGAGGAACCCATCCAGCACCTCTGCCTGCATCTAGATTAGACTTTCAACCTTCTGAAATTGAAAAGCTTCCCATCAAAGCGATACCTTGCCACCATCCTGGAAAGCATCTGAGAGCATGGCAGAAAACATCATGCCGAACAATTTTGGGGCTAAAACACAGCTTTACCTGACTCCATTTGTCACAGGGAATGGATCTAAAAACTCATCATCATTTTGAACCCGTGCGAGCATACCATCGTGGAACTATCTCACCATGGCTATGAACTTGGTTGGACATCCATACGTCACCATGGTCTTCCTAATGCCCTCACGACCGACAGTGTCAAATGCTTTGGTGAGGTCAACAAAAGCCATGTATAGGTCCATCTTCTGTTCCTGGCTTTTCCCTTGCAGCTGTCTTGCTCTGAGGATCATGTCGTACCTCTGTCCATCCTAAACCAACACTGGTAGAAGCCCAGCACGTTCAAGATGTTCATTTAGTCGGTTAAGTAGGACGCTTGCAAAACTTTTCTCAGCAATTGGCAATAAATAGATAGCACAATACTTGTCGTAGACCTGAGGGTTCCCTTTCCGTTTGAATAGGAGGATAATTGACGCATCCTTGAATTCTTGAGGAATGGTTTCTTTTCTCCACATCATGTGAAGTAACTCTGTCAACTTCTTTGCAACTGGAGTTGTAAATGTCATCAGGTATTGCATCTGGTCCTGGAGTCTTACCAGTTGCCAGATGTTTTATTTTTTCAGTAACGGTTGGGAACTTGTCAAGCAGCAGATTACATTCAACCTGTGATAGTCTGTTGATAAAATCATTCAACCTGTGATAGTCTGTTGATAAAATCATCTTTGATAGAGTGTGACCGATAAAGAACACCATCAAAGTGCCCAGCCCATCTTTTCAATATAGCCTCTTTGTCAGTCAGAAGACTAGTTCCAACTGTAGTGAGGAGAGGAGTTGTTCCTGAGCTCTAGGGACCATAAACAGTCTTAAGTGCATCAAAGAACTTCTTCATATCCTTTCTGTCTGCAAAGGACGGGATTTCATCAGCCTTGTTGCTTATTGTTGCTTATCTAGGAGTCTCGCATGTCCCTGAGTCTTGTTTGGACTGTCCTGCATATATCGGAATAGGCCGCTATGTTAGATGCTGAGCTGATATCACTGAGGCATGCCATGTATTTTTGGTGCTTATCTTCAAGGAGTCCCAGGACTGCTTCATCATTCTCGTCAAACCAGTCTTGGTGTTCGCGAGAAACTGGACCTAGGGAATCCATTGCTGAAGCGTGTCTCGGAAGACTTTCCATATCTCTTCAGGGCCATCTGAACTGAATTCCATTGCATCTAGTCTGCTGCAGATGCCATGGGTGAAGGCATGCCTCTTGCTCTCTTGTTTCAGCTTAGAGACATCCAGTTTCTTGAGCACTTTCTTGCCTTACGGTCGCCGTGTAGGCTAGATACGCAGGTTGGGTTTGCTGACAACAAGCCTGTGATCTGTCCAGCAGTCCGCACCACACACAGTCTTTGTCACTCTGGCATTCTGTCTGTCCTTCCTTCTAACTATAACATAATCAATGAGATGCCAGTGTCTGGAGCGAGGATGCATCCATGATCGATGTCTTGTTGCGGGTTGGCAGACAGAAGACTGTGTTGGCGATCAGCAGTTCATGCTATGCACACTTCCTCAAAAGGAGGAGGCCATTGCTCTTGCACTTTCCTGGATACTTCCAAAATGAGCACATCCAGGGATGGGGTTAGGGATCATAATATAGAAAATCTTCGTATTACTGTGTTAAAGTTTTTCAAATGCTATCATCACAATCGTCACTCATCACAGAACATTCATATTCAGAATTAGTCTACCTTGGAGATTCTTCTACGTTTTCAGAACAACCCACCCATTTGTTCATGCAGTGGCGTGGAGCTAGAGGTCAAAATCTAGGTCGCCCTTGTAATATGTTGTATGAATTTCCATTATGGTAACAAGTTATGTATACAACAGTCAATTATGTGACATTGGTTCACGATTAAATGAGTGAAAGTCATGGTGACCTACATTCCACGGTCCTGTGAATTTACCGTTTATTTAGAAGCCTTTTTGATGGAGAAATGTCCTTCTTGGGATATAATTTCATGTGACCTAATCATTAATCTCAGGATATATTTACGTCATTGTGACCTGTATGTTATGGATATTTCGTATTGAAAAAATAGAAGTGAAACCAATGATCAGGAATCGATGCAACAACCAAAAAACTCCCACCAGAAACGCCAAAGGGAAAGAAACATGAACTTGAAATAACTAGTCCCTAATGAAAACATCACAAATGGAAAGCCAAAAGGACACTTACTTTCCAACAAAATGACCAAACGGCTATACAAAATGAAAACGATATAAGCAATACACACATGCAAACTCAAACTAAAACCAAAAGCAAACGATAAAAGAATTGCCTTGGAACAGTCAGTAAAAATATGTACCTTGGACGTGGGGGCGCTTAAATCAATTCTATATGGGTATAAACCTCGCCCTTCGTTCTGTCCTGGTTAAGACGTATAATTTGTTCATTCCACATGAAGGTATTCTAGCTCATCAGTGAATGCTATTTGATGGAGAAATGTCACACCTGGCGTATAAATTCCACGTGACCCTGCAATTGAAATAGAAATATATGTAGGTATATGTGACCTATATTGCGCGGTTAATCTTTGATGGAAAAAATGTCATGTGTACCTTGAATATAAGTTCCATATAAACCGAAGATTGACCGAACATTTATCTAGGTCAGTTCGACCTATGATTCATTATTAAGTGATTTTGCCTTGTAGCTTGAAGACTTTTGGTTGAGGAAATGTCAAACCGGAGATATGAGTACGCTATGACCGATGATTGACCTAAAATATATCAAGGCCAGAGTTTTCTATATTGCATAGTTCACTAATTTTGCCCTATAGCTTAATTACTATTTTTGATGGATAAAGTTCGTACCTGGAATACTAGCTCAATGTGAAACGCTTATGACAAAAATATACCTAGGACAGTGCGACCTATATTTCATAGTTCAACGATTTTGCCTCCAAATCGAAAAATAGTTGATGGAGAAATGTCAAACCTGGAATATAAGATCCATATGATCCGATGATTGATATTCCATAATTCAGTAATGTTACCTTATATCTTGAAAAATATTTGTTTGGGAAATATCACACATGGTATATTAGTACCATATGATCTTAAAACATATCTAGATCAGTGTGGCATATGCAACATTCATGAATCAGTCATTTGCCACATATGTTGGAGAAATGTCACAAATGATATAAGAACGTGTAAGTACCATGTCGCCCGACATTTGACATCAAGATATATCGAAGTCCGTGTGACCTATGTTTCAAGGTTTTTGCCTCATAACTTGAAGGCTATTTGTTGGAGAAATGTCACACCTTGTATAACCCAATGATTTACTAAACTATATCTAGGTCAGAGTGACCTATATTTCATGGTTATTGTTTTGTTTTTGTTTTTTTTTTACTCGAAGACGATTTGATTGAGAAATGTCATACCTGGAATATAAAGCCCATGATATCCCGTAATTGACATATGCATATTTAGGTCAGTGTAACATATATTTCCCTTTTCAATATTTTCTTTTCGAATAACTCGATGACTAAAATAAGTTCCATGTAACCCGATGCCCAATCTCAAAATATATCTACGTCACTTTGACCTATATGACATGGTTTATTGATTTATCATTTATTTGAGAGGCCTCTCTGGTGCAGTGCTTATGTTACTCGCTCTATAATCCAACGGTCGTGGGTCCGATCCCGGGCTTCGCCAGACTTCGGATTAGCCTTTAAACCGAGGTCCCGTCTCCGTATGACTTCAGCTGTTGGTGGGACGTAAAACTCAAACACGAACACCATTTATTTTTATATTTTTATAGCAATTTGTTGGAGAAAATTCATACCTTGGATATAAGTTCCATGTCACTTGATTATTGACCTCCAAATATATATGTAGTTCAGAGTGACCTATATTTCATGGTTCAGTGATTTGCCTTATATGCAATCAATATGTGTGTACGCCATATTTGGTATATAATCCAAAACAAAATACTTCAAGAGAAAGCCGTTTAAGTAACCTTTTCTATATAAATGTGAAAGTATTGGCAGTCAAGGCACAAAACAGGCGAGCCATCACGTGAACAAGTCCGTGAAATGAAGACCCATCTAAACCCCACTTCATATAGAGAAAACTGGGGTCCACGTGGGTAAACGTTATTTTTCTTATTTTTGCTCCAAGACATAGCTTGTGGGTACTCGTTAGAACCGCCTCTATGAGGCGGTTCTAACGAGAACCCACAATCTAGGTTTTGAGCATTTTTAAGAAAAATATCACGGATTTTCATCAGAATAGTAGCCATTTTGGAGACATGTGGGACAATTGTAATCCGCCTATTACCTGTGTCCGATTTAAACCGCGCGACAAATTGTATAGAAATTAATAGGGCATGTGAATCTAAGACATGATTGAATAAATACTAGGCTAGATAGCGAAAATGTGATTGAAAATTATGAAAATTCAATCTTTTATCTTAATTTTGATTATAATTTTATATTTTTTAAATAAAATTTAAACTGGTCAATTTTGAAATGAAAAAAGGACCCTTTGTCTTGTGAACCTCTCGTTTACTTCAATAGAAAATAAGCAAAAACTCACGAGGGTGTCTGTTTTTATACTGTAATAATTGAATTTTAAAATACGTTGTTAAAAATGTGACTTTAAATTCTAGAAGAAAAATGATTTTTCTTTCCAACAGTATCAAATAATTGAAGATCAAATAAAAATAAAGTTGGTCATTTTCAGGTTGTTTTCTTGCAATTTTCAGTACTTTTAGCCGTCTCTCCTCATTGTATCTATTTATAGCTATCGGTTCTCATATTACGCGATTGTTGGTTTAAATCGGAATTTTCCGGGTTTTAGCTGGTTTAAGACGAATGTCAAAGTGAGCTGCTGAAAACATTTTTGTTAATGACATTTAATGCTGAAATAAGTTTATTTTTATTTCGTCTTATTTATATATTTACTGTTTTTGATTTGTTTTTTCTTGTTTAATATATTTTTCTGCATGTGACTGATGCGCAATTAACAAACACTTCATATTGTTTACAAAAGAAGAAGAAAGAAAAAAAATTTAATTATTGATTTTTTTGACTAGCGAAAATATATTGATTTCGGTGAAAAATCTTTTTTTCCGTAACTTCACACACATGCTTAATTGGCAATTGTTGCCAATTACTGCCAACCATGCCGGTAGTGGAAATACTACTTAAAACCCTTAGGTACTTTTTCTGATCAGAGTCTACATTGTGCGAACGATCCAATGCTTCTTTATGCAGCAAGATAAGTCTAGACTGCGCACGCTTATGTGATTCTTTGCTGGGCACACGTAAATTGTAGGGAGTGTTGTGCACTGGTTCAAATATTATTTTCTGGGATAAATTGCACGTAAACACACAGAGAAAAATAATCATCACGAAAACACGCCTATATAATTTTGACCCCTTGAACCCCACTTTTATGTAATAAAACTGGGTTTTACAGAGGTAAACCTTGTTTCTTATTTCTACTCTGTATATAGATTGTGGGTACTCGTTACACAATCTATATTTTGTGCAACAGAAAATTTCACAATTTTTCATCTTAAAATTTTCTCTTTTTCGGCAATAAAATTTACTGTGTAGTTGCACAGGCATGTTTTGTAATGTGTTGTCAGGGTTGCAAAACAAAATATATTTTAATGCTAACCAATAAGCAACAAAAGCTGATTTAACAAGTTTCGATTAATATGCATCAATTAATACATGCATAGAATTTAAGAGTTGACACGCGCTCTGTGTATATTCAAACTAATTGCTTTATGACCCGGAAGCCTTAATTGTTGACATGATATCGACAAACTTATGTTAGGTAATCTTTAGGCAAACGTTCTCTGTAGTTAATGGACTCGGTCCAGTTAACGATTTCCCTTTCACCCTAAGCTTCTGTTAATTAGAATTTAGCGCCAACCCCCCCCCCCACCCATAAAAAAAAAAGAAAGAAAAAGGGTTGAGCACAATTCAAGTATTTCTATTATAACAAAATATATCCATATATCGCACAATGAACACTCTGATCAGATTGTGCAGATGCCAGGTTGGTCTGGGTTTTGTCATATAATCTTATTCGCTAGTTATCAAGTGTCCTATTTTCTTCTCCAAGATATATCTCTTACAGCGGTCCTAACGAGTACCCACAATCGATGTTTTGGAGCAACAATTAACACACTCGCGCGTCAACGTGCATTTTTTCATATCTCCAAAATAGCTATTTTTCTAATGAAAATCCTTGATAATTTTCTTTTTTCACTCGTGCAAAAAAAAAAAAAAAAAAAAAAAAGGGAAAGAAACTTTTCTAACGAGTGCGATGAAAACGTCATAGTTTTCACGAGTGTGCAGCATGGGTGATTTTTTTATTATTTTCATAAAACATCAGAATATAGAACTTAAAAATCAGTGCAGCTAAACATTATTATTAACAACAATCACGGTAATTAAATTAATTGATAAAACCACATTTTTGCAACAAAATTTCACTAAAGACTTTAGTACACCTCTGATTAACGATCAGCTCGATATGAGTGAAATAATATTGAAAGGGCTATATCCCGCTCCAACCTTTTAGTATAGCAGGAGCTGCTTTTTTGAATTTTGTGTGAGATAATCAGCATCAATGTGGTACCATGTCCATGCAATTGAAAGTTTTATTATTTAAATTCACTTCAGTGAAGTACCAGTGGGTTTTTATAAAAAATAAGCCATATTATGACAGTTTGCAAGTTTAAGAGTGCCTCAGTGAAGCGGTCCTAACAATAATACACAATTTATGTAGCAGAAAGTTCATCTTGCAGTTTGTGAATTTAACAGCTAGATTATATCATTAAGTATGTAGAAAAAGAGGGATTCTAATTTCAACTAAAAATTTTTAATAAGAGTAACAAGATACCAAAAATTTATTTCCATTACGATAACACACCCTTGCGTCATAATGCATTTTGTTAC
The DNA here is from genome assembly GCA_963580285.1 of Lucinisca nassula. NCBI lineage: Eukaryota > Metazoa > Mollusca > Bivalvia > Lucinida > Lucinidae > Lucinisca > Lucinisca nassula. The sequence continues at coordinate 108,659,559 of OY757019.1, read as the reverse complement.
ATCTCCAAAACGGTCAATTTTCTGATGAAAATTTGTGATAATTATTCTTATTTATACTCAAAACATAGATTGTGGTTGCTTGTTAGAACCGCCTCATTGAGGTGATTCTAATGAGTACCTACAACCTATGTCTATGAGCAGAAATAAGATAAATAATGTATACCCCCCCCCCCACCCCAGTTTTCTCTATATAAAGTGGGGTGTAAGGGGATGTTCATTTCTCGGACTTGTTAGCGTGATGATATAATTCTATGGAGAAAAATTTCTGAGCATAAAACAGTGTAGCTCAAGATAAGCTATCTGATCAGGATCTTCACTGTTCATCTTACAGTCTGTGAATTTAACAGGTAAAATAGAAAGTAGAGAAATTCTAATTTCAATAAATATTTAAAAGAGTAACAAGATGCCAAAAGTCATCATGCTTACAAGTCCGTGTAATGAACACCCTCTGAACCCCACTTTATATAGCGAAAATTGAGGTTTACAGGGGTATACATTATTTTTCTTATTTCTGCCCCAAAACATAGGTTGTGAGTAGTAGATTGAACCGCGTCTTTTAGGTGGTTCTAACAAGCATCCGCAACTTGTATTTGGAGTGTTATTAAGAAAAATATCACAAGTTTTCATCAGGAAAAATACCATTATGGTAACATGTAAGAATGCTCTATGTCATACGGAAATGTTATCTAATGATATTTCATATAATTCTATGGTGAAAAATTTCTGAGCATAATAACAGTTTAGCTCCAGATAAGCCATCTGATCAGGATCTTCACTGCTCATCATGCAGTTTGTGAATTTAACAGATAGCTTAAATTAAGTATTTGTATATTGAAAGTAGAAAAATTCTAATCTTCAGTGAACATTTTTAAAAGAGTAACAAGATGCCATCTGATCAGGATCTTCACTGTTCATCATGCAGTTTGTGAATTTAACAGTTAGCTTATATTAAGTATATAGAAAGTACTCACTGTAGAGAAACTCTAATTTCAAGTGAACATTTTTAAAAGAGAAGCAAGATGCCGTCTGATTAGGATCTTCACTGTTCATCATGCAGTTTGTGAATTAAAAAAAAAATAAAACAGATTGATTATATCAAGTATATAGAAAGAAGAGAAATTCTAATTTCAACTAAACATTTTTATCGGAGTAACAAGATGCCAAAAATATATTTCATAAAATTCTATGGTGAAAAATTTCCTGAGCATAATAACATGTTTTTCATTTTATTTATTTTATTTAATTCTATTTTTTTCTGTATATATGCCCATGAGGTGATATACCATACAAGTAGGTGTCATTTTCAATAAACAGTAATTATCTTCAATTATCATAGCCATTATATGCCTTATTAAAGCACTGGTCCTCCTGCATTTGGTCCGCAAATTATACCCCTGGTCCTCTAGAAGACTTGGTCCTCAGTCCTCTGGTCCTCCAGTAAAAGTCCTCAAATTATACCTTCCCGCTCTGTATTAACAGGGGCATGCATTATTTTGCTCTTTCTGGTCCAAGACATAGATTGTGGGTACTCGGTAGAGCAGTCTCAATGATGAGTTTCAAACAACCCAGTGAAAGGCACGTGGAAATCAGCAGTGCAAGCTTCTGTACTTAGTAGCGTTTGTCAATCCGTCTCAAAACTATCAAAACTTTAACATTGAGTCAACCAAGTTCTACTTCACACACATTGATCAGCAAGGCCAAGTTGTTCAAAGCAGCGTAAGTTAATCCTTTTTGTACCAAATGGAATCTTACACCTTATATACAGCAGGACTCCATTTCAAAATTTAGGGGTGTCAGGTTGTGTTTTCATCAAAATCTATTTGGAAAATGACTGAACTTTAAGCAAACAGTGCAGGCCCTGATCAGACGCCGCGTTCTGTGGCATCTGATCTGGGCCTGCACTGTTTGCCAAGGTACCCCTTTAGGGGTTTCGGGTATACTGAATGGGTTAATGAACTCGCTACTGGTCAAAACGTTAACTATTTAATAGGTACCTTATACTCTTGTATTTCTGCTGGAAAATGTGAGGAGCTTTTTGCAAAATTGATGCAAACCCTATTCGCATTTTTTTTGGCTGTACAAAATGATCAAAACTTTAACGACTCGTTAACTAACGACTTCGCAAAAAAAAAAATAAATAAAATAAAATAAATAAATAAATAAAAGTGGCATTAGGTTATTTTATCAATGCGGCATAAAACAAACACTTTCCCTTAAAATACTATACTATTTGAAAAGCAATTTAATCCCTATTATATATGGACCAATAAATCATCATATTTAGTTAAAACAAATATGCCACTGTAATACCCTTAAGCAATTGTCTGAGACAAGGATTAACGGTCACAACCGATAGTCACCGAAAACTGCCGACTATAGCCGAGTTGCTTTAAAACAGGTGTCAAGTAGCGTAATTCTGGAAGCTACCTGGAAAAACTGCCAGTACAGGTTTGTTCCCTTGATTTCATATGGCCTTACTTTTCCCGTATGTGTGAAAAAATGCACTATGTCGCACGGGTGAGTTATGATAGTGTATTCTGAACATCTCTTGTTTTGTATAACAGTTAAAATCAATTAGCTCGAGCATCTTTGTGACCAAGAACATGTGCTCCCATTACGAAAACACGCCTATACAATTACATAGTAAATTTCTTAACCATAAAAATGAAAAATTTAAGATGAAAAATTGTCACAGTGATATTTTTCTTATTTCTGCTCAAAATATAGATTCTGGGTACTCGTTAGAACCGCCTCATCGAGGCGGTTGTAACGAGTACCCACAATCTGTTTTAGAGCACGAATAAGAAAAATCAGGCTTACCCCTGTAAACCGCAGTTTTACCATACAATATGGGAGTTCAAGGGGGCCAAAACTATATAGACGTATTTTCATGACGAGTTTGACTGAGTTTGACGAGTGTGTCAATCACAACGTAATGTAAGGTTGCACGATAGTGGTAAGGTAAAATATCTTTTTTGTTTTCGATAAATAATCATAGTGTGCTTTGTGTACTTATTACAATGGCGATCCTAATGAGTACACAAAACATATGTTCCTTGATAAGTACGAAAGAAACTCTCCCTAAATTATCAATAAACTGTGTTAGTTTGTTGTTAAGGAAGGACTTCTCTCTAGAAACTAGTCTGTGTAAAGAGCAGCCTTCTAAACCCCACTTTATGCAGACAAATCTGGGGATTACGGGGGTAAACATTATTTTATCTCCACCCTTGTCGAAGAAAAAAGTGGGGATATTGTAATCGTTCTCACCGTCCTTCCGTCCGTCCGCCCATACGCCTGTCTGTCTGTCAAACATGATAACTCCTCCTAGACCGTTAGAGATAGAAATTTAAAACCTTGGGAATAATTGGGAGGGGTCCCGCGGTGTCAAAAATCAAAGTTTTCTGAAAATTGTCGTGTAACATATCCACTCGAATGCCGTGATATGAAGAAACTTTGGAGAGACTCAGGCCAGTGTAGAGGTCACCAGGGGCCAGACACCTCATCATACACCCTCCATAACGATAACCGGGTAACTTCTCCTAGACTGTTAGAGACAGAAACTTGAAACCTTGAGAACTGATAGAGTTTTTGTCTTGGGAGGTACATGACACTTTCGGAATTTTTATCTCAACCCTGTGGACGGAGCCGGGGGAGTGGGGTCAAAATCAAAGTTTTCAGAACATGGTCGTGTAACATATCAAATAAAATAAATTGTAATAAAAATGTGATACATCGGGTCAATGTGGAGGTAAACAAAAGCATACCCCTTCCATATCGCCCCCTAGACCGTCCGTTCGTATTACCGGATAAATCCTGCAGGACCATTAGAGATAGAAACTTGAAACCCTGGGAACTGATAGATTTTTGGTCTGGGGGACTGCATCCTCTTGGTGTGTGTGGGGGGAGGTGGGGGACTCGTGGTGTGTCAAAAATCAAAGTTTTTCTGAACATGGTCATATAACATATCAAATGGCGATTCAATTTCTTACTTCTACTCCAAGCCATAGGTTGTAGGTACTAATTCGAATCACGGGCATCCGTGGCCTAGTGGTTAAGAGCGCTGACTCTTGATCATTAGGTCTCTCACCGCTGTGGTTCGAGCCTCGCTCGGGTCACATGTGAGACGCCAACTGCTGCAACGGCAGGTCAGGTGGTTTTTCTCCGGGTACTCCGGTTTTCGCCCACCTCTGATTAACGATCGGCCCTTGAAAGGGTCGTAAAACCAAAAACAAAAAAAAAACAATAAAAATTAGAATCGCCTTATTGAGGCGGTTCAATGAGCATGCAAAACTTTACATAGGTTTTCGGTACTCGTTAGAATCCCTCATTGAGGTGGTTATAACGAGCATCCAACACCTATGTTAGGAGGATAACATTGAGGCGGTTCTTACGAGCTTCCAAAACCTATGTTAGGAGGATATCATTGTCGCGGTTCTAACGAGCATCCAAAACCAATGTTTGGAGAATGTCATTGTCGCGGTTCTTAACGAGCATCAAAAACCTATGTTAGGAGGATATCCTTGTCGCGGTTCTAACGAGAATCCAAAACCAATGTTAGGAGAATATCATTGTCGCGGTTCTTAACGAGCATCCAAAACCTATGTTAGGAGGATATCATTGTCGCGGTTCTAACGAGCATCCGAAACCTATGTTAGGAGGATATCATTGTCGCGGTTCTAACGAGCATCCAAAACCTACATGTATGTTAGGAGGATATCATTGTCGCGGTTCTAACGAGCATCCAAAACCTACATGTATGTTAGGAGGATATCATTGAAGCGGTTCTAACGAGCATCCGAAACCTATGTTAGGAGGATATCATTGTCCCGGTTCTAACGAGCATCCAAAACCTATGTTAGGAGCATATCATTGAGGCGGTTCTAACGAGCATCCAAGCCGCCCCCGCCCATAGGGGCTTGAAGAAATATATGGGCTGCATGATGCTTCCACGCAGAGCTGAATCTGGCCCGCACACTAGTACTGGTAAACAGCTTATAGGATCTAAGCCTGTCCAGGAACCGCGGTGCGAGGCGGACCGTCAATGCTAATAAACCCTATTGGTTTTATTGGGCGACAGGGCTTGAGATGTCATTTCAAGTCCCACAAAATTGGAAGCAACGTCTCCAAAATGACTTTTACAGTGTTGACGGGGACGTTAAACCTCAAATCAAACAAACAAAAACGAGCATCCAAAACCTATGTTAGGAGGATGATATCATTGAGGCGGTTATAACGAGCATCCAAAACCTATGTTAGGAGGATATCATTGTCGCGGTTCTATCGAGCATCCAAAACCTATGTAAGGAGGATATATAAGAAAAATATATAAGGAAAGTTTTATAAGAAAATGACCGTTTTGTAAGTGTGAAAGAATGCACTTTCTTGTACACTAGACAAGGAAATCCGTGATTTTACCCTTGGATAGAAATTTATGTTCTGACCCTTGTGTTCCGACCCAGGTACCTAACATACATTTAAGTGCGTTTCAATTCTATTCAACTGCCAGAACTACTACCGCACTACTTTCATTTTGTAAACAATATACATGTGCGATCTGTCAAAACTAACAGGCGGAAAAAAAAACGAAATAAAAAAATCAATAAGAATGATAATTATTTGACTCATTCATTGTTAAATGACACTGAATACAGGACTTTTGTATTCACTCTTAAAAAGGAGAAAAGAAATACTGTCTGTAGTTCTGCTATTTGCTGCAAAATAAAAAGGAAATGTTTGGGAGGTGTTGTGCAAGAAAAAGAATCCAATATGGGGTTCTGTTGTAGATGGCCGTTTCCAACCCGAGGGATGACCGTGCCGAGCGGAACCGAGGCTACGCCGAGGCTCCGCTCAGCATGGCCATCCCCAGTGTTGGAAACGAGAGATGACCGTGCCGAGCGGAACCGAGGCTACATCGAGGTTCCGCTCAGCATGGTCACCCCGAGTGTTGGAAACGTTCATCTACAACAGAACCCCATATCCGATTCTTATAATATCACACGGATGTGTTATCGTAATGGTTAACCTATTTAGTACCAGAAACCCCAAAATCGGTACCCTGGCAAACAGTGCAGGCCCAGATCAGACGCCACGTGTTGCGGCGTCTGATCAGGGCCTACATTGTTTGCAAAAAGTTCAGCTTTTTTCCAGATAAATTTTGATGAAAACACAACCTGTCACCCCTAAAATTTGAAATACAGTGGGGTCAGAACTAAAGTTTACATCCTTGTGGACTTAGTGTTCACGTCAAGTACAGAAATATACTATCATTTTATTGCAAATAGTGTACTTGGCGTGCACGTCGCAAGCGCACTTGGTGTAAACTGTAGTTCAGGTTTCACTGTAGACACCTACTATGTATAAGGAGGAAGATTCCATTTGGTACAAAAAGTGTTAATGAGTTATCAGTGTTCGAATTTTTAAAGTCTCACTGTATACACTTATCTTCACAGCTCATTTCTGTAACTGGAAAAAAAGAAAAGGCCCATGCCATGACTATGAAGACCGCTTTTACTGGAACAAGGAACAATGTAAATGTAAAAAATTCATCTATGGAGGTTGTGGAGGCAACGAAAACAACTTTAAAACCAAAAAAGACTGCAAGGCCGTCTGTGAGAGTCATTGCGTGTCGAAATGAAGGAAAATAAAATTGCAACAGATGTAAATGATGTTGTCAATGAATATTAAATTTGAAAGCTATTTGTGTTTATTTATTTATTTTCTATTTTAACCCCCACAGCGCTGGCCATCACTAGCAAATGAGATTTGCAAATATTTATATCTGTTTTTCAAGACTTGACATTACATATGAACAGTTACTTTCCGCTATTAAGACCACCTAAAATTAAGGTTAATTCTGCTATAAAAAGCGTATATAGTAGGTTTCAGCTATTCTATCTTTGTGTTTTCTGCATACAGTGTCCTCTGGTCAGAGACCACCTTTGGGACTGTTCAAAAGTGGTCTTAAAGACCACTTTTGGACAGTCCCAAAGGTGGTCTTAATATAGGAATTCTACTGTAACTGGGTGCTCAGCTGAGTAGACTATTCACCTAAAAACCAAGCCATACTTGCTCTCAAAGACGTTGCAAGTAAATCAGATTTTCTCTGCCCCAGAATTTTCATTAGTGCATCACATTCGGAGAATGCAACTCCTGCAAAAGTGTTTTTGTCTCCCATGTCAATAGAGGTCAAATCTTAAAGATGAGAATTTGCTCCTGAGTAGCAAATACTTTCCTTTAAAAGGAGACCGCTTTTTCGGTGGGTCGAACCTTTAGAAAAGTGAACAGGAAGTCCCGAAAGTATTCTCCCTTTGAAAAATGGTGGGAAAATGTGCTAGGTGTTCTCATTCCTCTTAATGTAGCCGCGTTGTGTTGGAGTTGAACGACCCATTCAACACTATGTTAGATCATTTTTGAGCCGGACAGTTTACCCATCCACGATTTTCCTTGGCTGGCTTACGTAAGCGACTAACCTGTAAAGTGCACATTCTTTCGCCAGAAACTGACAATTGCCCTTCTTGAATCAGCTGAAGGGAACGAATGACCGTATAAATGATTTCATGATCAATCTCTACGAAAGAATGTTGCCGACCCGGCAGGTATCGAACTCGCGTCCTCCTGATCACCAGTCAGACGCGCATCCAACTGAGCTACCGAGGCCGGTTCATATAATAGATAAAAACATGTAGTAACAACGATACGGGGCACAGCATTTTCTACAATTTAAAGGAGCGCCCAGCGAAGAATCAGATCGGCCTGCGCATCTATTTAGTCTGACCAGAGACTTCTCTTGCTGCATGAAGGAGGTTTGGGTCCATAGCTATCCTAAGAGCGCACAAAGAATACTCTGATCAGGCGGCGCGGATGTGCAGGCTGATCTGAGTCTTCGATGGGCGCACATGTAAATTGTAGGAAATGTTGTGCCCCGGTTCAAGCATTTGTATTTTCTGTCAAAATTCGGCTGAACAACTTCGGTGATTTACTCCAGTTTAAAATTGCTGTGTTATAAAATCTTACATCGTAGTCATTTCATATGGATTTTATGAAGTAAATTTAGTTTCATGTGTCATATGAAATACCTCTCGTGTAAGACTGTCTAATTCTTATTGTCGGTCGATCAGTGAAGATACAGACTAGCTAAAAAGCAATTATGGTACATGTAACTTTTGCAACGATTGTTTTAACAGAGTTTTGCGCAAAAAAAACGGTTATCTATATCTATAAGGTTGAACTTGGCAAACATTCTGGTCCAAGATCAGACGCCACAGAATGCGAGGTCTGATCAAGGTCTTCACTGTTTACTTCCCGTATAAGCATCTAAACGAAACAGCCCATGTTGCCGTTAAGGACTACTTTCAAAGCCAAACGTCACGGAAAGGCGCCTATTCAATAGAGTGAAACTTTTGCCACCAAAAATGAATATTTTCCGATAAGAAAATCCGATATTTTTTTTTATTTTTATTTTTTTTTTTTTAATTTCTGATCAGAAACATAGATTGTGAGTACTCGTTACATGTTTATGAGCAGAAATATGAAAAATAATGTTTACCCCTGTAAACCCGAGTTTTGGTATATATCTTACGAAAACACGTCTATACTAAAACACGAAAATTTTCAGATGACTGTTGTGGTATTTTTCTTATTACTGCTCAACATATAGAGTGTGTGTACTCGTTAGAACCGCGTCATCGGGGCGGTTCTAACGTGTATTCACAATCTATATTTTAGAGCAGAAATAAGAAAAATAAGGTTTTTACCCCTGTAAACCCCAGTTTAACCATATAAAATAGGATTCAAGGTTGTGGTGTGTGTGGGGGGGGGGGGGGGGGGGGGGGGGGCAAAATTATATTGGCGCGTTTTCATGATGACACAGAGATAATCGACCCTTCAAGTGCTGTTAGTTCTTTAAATACTCGTTCTTAAAAGTTTAACCCATTTTGTACCGGAAACCTCAAAACAGGTATCCTGGCAAACAGTGCAGGCCCAGATCAGACGCCGCAGAACGCGGCGTCTGATCAGGGCCAACACTGTTTGCAAAACGTTCAGCCATTTTTCTAACAAATTTTAAAGAAAACACCCCTAAATTTTGAAATGGACTCATGCTATATATAAGATGGAAGATACCATTTGGTACAAAAAGGATTAAAAAAAACTTTGCTCGCAACCTGATGCTGATTATACTTTCATGATCGTTGGGTACATACAGGGTCTTATATGAGTGTCCATGTATTATTGAATTTATTAAATGAGTTGAGGAAAAGGGATAAAATGTGAGGCTTTGTCGAGCATTATATCCCATTTCCTTAACGAGTTTAATAAATTTAAAAATGCATGAGCACGAGTGCAATAATCTATTTATCATATGACATTTAAAACGCATTTTATTCACGATTTTTTATGAAAATGTCACTATTCTGCCATTAGTAAACGCAACATCGTCAGGGATGTCGTACGTGTAACGGTAAAGGATGTGTCTAACTAATTTGCATATTTATTCCACTAGTGGATTATCGAATTTATTACATGGCGTTATTACACTGACAGGCGAGACGTCATATGATAAATTACCTCTATTAATCGAAATATTGATCTTTTTAACTCTTTGCGATAACAGACCCGTGCGACATAGTGCATTTATACACACCTCCAAAATGGCAATTTTTCTTATGAAAATCCGAGAAATTTTCTTATTCATACTGTAAACATAGGTGGTAGGTGCTCGTTAGAACCGCCTCGTTGAGGCGGTTCTAACGAGTACCAACAACCTTTGTCTTAGATCAGAAATCCCAGTTTTCTCTATATAATATGGGGTTTAGAGGGGTGTTCATTTCACGGACTTGTTCACGTGATGTTGGAGGGCCAAACTTGATACAAGAAACGACTGCAAGCAGCCATCCTAGCAGCATAGGAAGAGTATCCTAGAAGCAATGACATCGCAACTAACCAATAATGTTGAGGAGAACTCTTAGACGGCTCGTGATTAGCAGTCTCTTCTTGATCTACACTGTGATGGCAGTTGATCGAGAGGGCTGAACGAGTTAAAGTTAGAGGGGTGAACGAGTTACGGTTAGAGGGGTGAATGAGTTAAGTTGAAGTGAAGCTCGGTAATCAACATAAACAGACAAAACTTACGAAGTTATTTGTCTTGTTTCAGAGTTACTCAATATCAACACTGCCAGCTAATAGCAGGCTCGTCAGTCAGCTTACCAAACTTTTTGCTAGACAACATTGCTGTTAACTTTGGCCAAGGCTGTGTCAAAATGTCACATCTCACCTACCTCTTATGAACCGAGACATTTAACCCGCACATGAGTACTGGTTAACCATTTAGAAAGTCTAAGCCTGTCAAGACAAAGTGGTGCGATTCGAATCGCCCAAGCATAAAACCATATTGGTTTCATTGTGTGGCAGGGCTTGAGCTGTCATTTCATCTAAATGTCGGGTAAAGTCCCACAGAACTGGAAGCAACGTCTAAATTGTTTGTTTGTATTGGAGTTTTACGGCCCCGTCAACACTATTTAGGTCATTTTTGAGCCGGTCAGTTTACCTATCAACACTTTCCTGGGCAGGCTTATACGTAAGCGGTTAACCAGTACAGTGCACATTCTGTCGCCAGAAACTGACAACTGCCCTTCGTGAATCAGCGGAAGGGAGAGAATGACCGTAGAAAAGATTTCATGATCAATCTCCACGAAAGAATATTGCCGACCCCGGCGGGAGTCGAACCCGCGTCCTCCTGGTCACCAGTCAGACGCGCATCCGACTGAGCCACTGAGGCCGGCGTAACGTCTAAAAGATGACCTAAATAATGTTACCTCAATTCAAAGAAACAAAGAACAGAGGTGAAGGCAATGATCAGGAGCCGTTACAATTAATCCACAGCTCCCTTCAGAGACACCGAAGTGAAAGAGACACAAAAATGAAACAACAAACCCTAATGGAAACATCACTAGCGGAAAGCCAAAAGGACAGTTACTTTCCCTCAAAATGGCCAAAATAAAATAATATAAGCGATACAATCCCTGAAAGACAAACCATAACAAAAGAAAAACCGCGACAGAAGACCGCCTTGAAACGGTCAGTGAAACGAATTCCACTGGGTGGCTTAAATCGATTTTACGTGGCCACAATCCTCGCCCTTACTTCCGTCGCGATTTAGACAAATAATTTGTTCAGTCCGCATGAAGGCCTCCTAACTCATCAGTGCAACTTATCCGTGAACACAAAAATCAAACAACCACAGAGATAAAACAACGGTGAGGACTCGATAGCAAGAAACCACTGAAATGCTGGAGCAAAAGAAAACCAACAGTTAGACTCCGATGGGCCCAATCAGAGACAGGGCATCAGGCACCAACCAACATTACATTGAATTAGATCTCTCTAATTCCCATTAAGCTTTTACACTGAAACCGTCATAGAAACTGAGGCCTGACCCGCCGGCGTGCATTTAAAGAGGGAAGCAAAGTTTGGGTTAACTACCATATATGCAGTCTGTCGTATAACATATATATTGTACCCAATATTTTTATATCGAAGAATGATTTTACGAAATAAGGTGCAGAAGTCATTGCGGTCATATATATTTTTCTGAATTTATATACTAAGTCACCATAAAATTCGGGTTCCGATAGACCTTGTTGCAGAAGAGATTTAAGTCCTGTATTGAATTTTGCAATTAAATCAGAATGAGGTCTATAAAATTTTGAAAAGGCTTTTCGTAGTTTATGGTACCGATAACCCTGATTAAGAAGTTTAGATATTTTCAATTTATTACGAGTGTTGAAGTCAGTTACATGACTTCACACTCTGGCAAATCGAATTAAATGCGAAATATAAGCGCCGATTCCAGGACATTTGCCCCCCAATGAATTAATTTGAAAATGGACATTTGCCCCCCAGTTGAAAATGCGACCCGGGCATTTGCCCCCCAGACCTTATATTTGGTATGGACATCTGCCCCCCCCCCCCAAGTGCTTATTTTACAGGTGGACATTTGCCCCCACTGCTTATTTCAGAAAGGGACATTTGCCCCCCCCCCCCCCCCCCAGATAGACCAGGGCTAACACAAAGGAGGAAAACAATGTATTTATTGGATTATTATCATCAGAAATACAAAATGTTAAGCAATAAATTACTCCATCTATATAAATATGAATCCCATAATAACCTGCTGTTATGGACAACGTCTACGTTAGAAAGCAGTATGGATCCCGATCAGATGCCATATCTGATCGGGATCTATACATTTTATCATGCAATTTGTTAAGTTAACAAAATATACCAAGAATGTGATGGTTAATAATCAACAATTGGAGATGCTTAATTCATTCAGCAGGATAAGGATTAAGCAAGTCAGCTACAGAACCATATATTGAGTTTGTGCCTCACCGAAGGTCCAGTGTCAGACACCTATACTCAAGTGGTTTTTACACTGGATACACTGATGGTGAATTCTTGAAGAAATTGAAATGATCTTGAATGGGCTGCAAAACTTTAACCAAAACGTTATCATGTAAAGTATGTAGCTATATACAAGTCTGTGTAATGAATATCCTTGTCCAGCCAGGTTGGGGGGCAAATGTCCCTTTCTGAAATAAGCAGTGGGCAATTGTCCACCTGTAAAATAAACACTGGGGCAGATGTCCATACCAAAAATAAGCTCTGGGGGGCAGATGTCCCGGTCACATTTTCAACTGGGGGGCAAATGTCCATTTTTAGATTAAGTCATTGGAGGGCAAAACGTCCTGGGGGGGGGGGGGGGGGGGGCTAACGTCCGGAGACCATAAACGCCATAGGATGGCGCACGAGAAAATCACCATCCAAAAAAAAGGAAAATTTACAATCTCAAAATCAAAGTCATCGCGTTTATCATGAATTTTTCAAGAACAAACTCGTCTACAACAGAAAGATGTAAATCCAAAACGGAGCCCGCGTATCAGAGGAATTTGCTTTATTTGACTGAAGTTCTGGGGGCAAATTTGACTTATCAAGCCATCGAAATAGGTATTGTCAGTATTAATAACTCATCCAAATATCTAGAAGTCGAGCTAAAAGCTTCAATGATTTCAGATTGGTTTTCAGCAGAAAGGGACATCATGAAGACTCTCTCATAAATAAACAAAAACAGATCAGCCACAAGTGGTGCGCAATTAGTACCCATCGGAATACCCACAACTTGTCTAAATAACTTAGTAACAAATCTTATGTAAATATTGTCAAGTAGAAAGGTGAGAGCTTCACACACTTTCTGACATGACCATAAAGGGACATCATGAAGTCTCTCTCCTATTAAAAACAAAAACAGATCAGCCACAAGGGGTGCGCAATTAGTACCCATCGGAATACCCACACTTGGCTAAATAACTTAGTACCAAATCTTATGTAAATAGTGTCAAGTAGAAAGGTGAGAGCTTCACACACTTTCTGACATGACCATAAAGTATAACTTGTATGCTCTTCAGAAGTGAAAAAAGCATTTCTTACATTACATGCAAGATTGAGGAAGTCTTCCCTATGAAATGCCCATTCAATTAAATATTTTTTTTTCTTTTATTAGATTATCAGGAAGTGTAGTGTAAAGGGTAGAAAAATCATATGTGGACAGACTTGAAGCAAGAAAAAGTCTTGATTTCAATTTATTTAAAACTTCATTGGATTTTTTTTAGACAAAAAGAGATTTCTACCTGATCTTTCGAAGACTCTATCGCAATATTTTATCATATGTTTTTTGGTGGCAGTTAAACAGGAAGTTAATAATTTGGAGAGTTCAGATGTGGAACAAGTGCTTGAATTTGCAATAAAACGTGCTTTGTATGGTCTTTGATGAAGTTTAGGTAACCAATATAACATAGGAAGCTTGTCTCGGCCTTCTGTATCACAGAGAGCAAACTATGTGGCTGAATGACAATGTGGTCATCAACAAAAGCCCTCTCTACAGCTAAAGACTGCGTCCATAGGCCTTAGTTCCACCAAGTTCTTGTTGAAGAGTGTAAACATAGTGAAGTCGTCAAACAACGACCACATTGTTAGCGGCCTTATCTGCTGGAACGAAAACAGTCGTCTTATGACATTATTGAATACCTAGTTAAAGGTGACCGTAATACGTCTTAGATTTAGGATGAATAAGTTGGCATTTTGAGAATAAACCGAAATGAGTTTATTCATTAGTTTTAGAATGCTAAGTTTCCATTCTTTAAGAGCTTTATGCTCAACATACTCTCGTTTACACCATCAATTACATTACAAAATTTCATCTCTACATTTATTGAAATCAATTTTAGAAGGAAAACGATATTTTGGTCCTTTAGAAATTATATTACGTATCCTAGACTCAGGAATAATTTTTAAATTGCAAGTTATAATATCACCAGCAGCAGGATAGCAATACACTGAATTTTTACAACCACAGGTACCGGGAGTGTTAGTGTCAATATCAAGATCAGAAACAAGTTTGTTGAAATTAAAAATGATAGATCTAACAGGTTTATTGCATTTATAGCAAATTATGGGTGTTTCAGTATTTTGAAAATAAGCAGGAATGGATGATATCACCGAACTGTCCCGGAAGAAACTAGGTAAATCTATAAATTCCAAAACCTTATTAATGAAGGGTATTTTGATGTAATTGCGTTTGTGATTAATTTCAGAATCGATGCAAGGACGAAGAGCATGCTGAGTATAACCTCTAGTTAAAAGAGCAGCATCGTATAACTGATGAGAACTATCGTAGACTTTATTCGCCTCGGTGTACAGAATCCGTAATGCAGAAATGGGTAATGACTTAAAAAAGCAAACATTGAGTGGCGTCCATGATTCAATAATATTATGTACAGTCACTTCAGCCTGGTATTGTTTCTTTTAAAAGTCATAACGTCGTAATTGTCCGATAATATTGGAGAGAATTGCTTTATTTCTAATGAGAAACGCGTGAGTAGCAGTCTCATCTGAATCTATACAGTTCGCTAGGCAGCTGCATCAGTTTGAAAGGGTTAACACACTAATCAACATGAACAGACAAAGGCTATGCAGTTATCGGTCTTGTTTCGGAGTTACTGCAAAGTCAACACTATCAACTAATGGCATGCTAGAAAAACATTGCTTTTAACTTGGTATTACATACCGGCCCCGATAGCTCAGTTGGTAGAGTGTCCGCTCCGGGGAACGGGAGGTCACGGGTTCGATCCCGGGCCGCGACATACCAAAGTCGTTAAGAATGGTACTAGCTGCTCCTCGCTTGGCACTCAGATTTACGGAGTAGGGCTAGGACTGGTCGACCCAGTGTCAGGATAATGTGACTGGGTGTGGTATCATGTAATGTGTCTGGGACATGATACTTCAGTGAGGCAGCACTATACAAATGAGCATTGAGCCCCCTGTCGCAACCAGACACCGTCGTGATATGACTGAAAGATTGTTGAAAGCGACGTTAAACCCGAATTCACACACATGCACACATACACACACACACACTTGGTATTACGACAACATACCCGTACGGAATAGTGCATTTTTCTCATCTCCAAAATGGCTACTTTTCTGACGAAAATCCTTCATATTTTTTCCTAAAAATGCTCAAAACATTGGTTGTGTGTGCTCGCAATGAGGCGGTTCTAACGAGTACCCACAGCCTATGTCTTGGAGTAATAATAAGAAAAGTAATGTTTACCCCCCCCCCTTAAACCCCAGTTTTCTCTATATAAAGTGGGGTGTAGGGGGTGTTTATTTAACGGACTTGTTCACGTGATGGAACTAGGTCGCATCTGCCAGTACCTCTGGTGAACCGACTCAATTAAACGGAATCGACTCTCTGTCATGATGCTTTTCTGATGAAAGTTGCTGATATTTTTTTCTTATTCATGAACCAAACATAGATTCTGGGTACTCGTTAGAACCTTTCCATTAAGTTGTAACTAGCACCCTCAATCTATGGCTTTGTGCAATAAATAAAGGACATACTATACACATAATCAAAGTACTGAAAGTACTAATAGAAGGTGATGGTAGAAAACTGTTAGTTTTTGCACTGGGTCATTTCATTTCATGGTCTTTTATTTTTTTTAATTTTTAAAACAGTCAATGGTTATGTATGATTGTAGTAACGCGAGGAGCAGACAAATGAAATGTCAAAAACAAATTCAGGATCGAACGGTACATGTTGTGAATCCCTTCTTGTGTCAACGAGAATAATTCTGGAAACAATTACATACATAGACTCTAGCAAACAAGAATATTTACTCAGCACTCTATACGTGCTAGCAACTGGCTTTCTTTCACCAACGGCTCCCGCCCATAGGGGGTTGAAGAAATATAAGGGCTGCATGATGCTTCCACGCAGAGCTGAATCCGGCCCACACACTAGTACTGGTAAACCGCTTAGAGGGTCTAAGCCTGTCCAGGAACCGCGATGCGAGGCGGACCGTCCATGCTAATAAACCATATTGGTTTCATTGGGCGACAGGACTTGAGATGTCATTTCATCTCAATGTCGGGTAAAAGTCCCACAAAATTGGAAGCAACGTCTCCAAAATGACCTTTACAGTGTTGACGGGGACGTTAAACCTCAAATCAAACAAACAAAAATTTCTTACACCAATATTCCGGGACACTGGCTGGTTTTTATCTGAGGCTTCGATCACAAGTTTAAAAGTTTGTTGGTTGCTATGTTTTGTCAAGTTTTTGAAAGACGTCCGTCGACCAAGTGAAACCTGGATTAAACAAGAGGGCCATAATGGCCCTGGATCGCTTACCTGATCCGAATTGTACAGATAAAAGGATAGGTAATATAAGGTGGAGTTGATGGTTTGAGCCATTTTGGTTGAGAGTGACCAAATGAACATTCCTGTGAAATTATTATATCCGCTTTTTTTGAAAGAAAAAAAACGGGTATATTATTTTCGTCACGGGTGTCCGTCCGTTCGGACGTCCGTCCGTCCTTCCGTCTGTCACGTTTCTTGTGGATGCAACTCCTTTTTTATTTCTTTACCTACAGTGACCAAACTTGGTACATACATTGCTTGGGGACTGCAGATGTGCATTAAGGTGTCGAAATTTTCATCTGACCCCCTGGGGTCATGGGGTGAGGTCAAAGGTCAAATTTCTAAGAAAAGGCTTGTTCACAGGAAAAGCGGGTATTTGCGATGGTATACCATCGACTGCTGCTCAAGTTAAAAAATCAGTCTACCTATTTAGTAGTACATCACGTGAACAAGTCCGTGAAATGAAAACTCCTCTTAACACCACTTCACTGAGAGAACACTGGGGTAACGGGGTGGGGGTATACATTATTTTTCATATTTCTGCTCAAAGAAATAGGTTGTGGGTACTCGTTAGAACCACCTCATTAAGGCGGTTCTAACGAGCACCCACAATCTATGTTTTGATCATTGTTAAGAAAAATATCACAGATTTTCTTCAGAAAAGTAGCCATTTTGGGGTTGTTAAAAATGCACTATTTCGCATGGGTGTGTTATCGTAATAAGAAGTTAGTTTAAAGCTTGTTTATTGTTCGTTTGGTGGCTTTTACGTTCAGTAGAGCGATGGCCCCCGCCCATAGGGGCTTGAAGAAATATATGGGCTGCATGATGCTTCCACGCAGAGCTGAATCCGGCCCGCACACTAGTACTGGTAAACCGCTTAGAGGATCTAAGCCTGTCCAGGAACCGCGGTGCGAGGCAGACCGTTCATGCTAATAAACCCTATTGGTTTCATTGGGCGACAGGGCTTGAGATGACATTTCATCTCAATGTCGCGTAAAAGTCCCACAAAATTGGAAGCAACGTCTCCAAAATTACCTTTACAGTGTTGACGGGGACGTTAAACCTCAAATCAAACAAACAAACAAAGGTTCAGTAGAGCGAAACTATTTTGAGCAACTTTGTCAGAGGGTCACGCATGGAACATTCCTTCCAAATTATTTTCTTTCTGCATGAGGATGAAGTCTTTTCAAAATTCTTTTCTATAGAGCTGACTTATATGTTACTATCTGGACATTTTCCGGACATAGCGGGTCATGTCCTAGTGCATGGAGATGAATTTGCTCAGCATCACGTGAACAAGTCCGTAAAATCACCCCCCCCCCCAAACCCCCTTTACGACTGCACGACCCGCATAAAAAGCGACCGACTGAAGTCGGTTGATTTTCTAAGAGTGCCCTAAAATCACCGTGTCATTCTGTCAGTTTGTCAGTCTGTCTGCCCGTCCGTAACCCGTTTGTGAAAATTGGTGATAGTGACTTAACCGCTTGGAATATTTAAAGAATTTTTGGCATACTGATAGATATCAATGAGATCTAACTTATGAACTTGCGAAATATTACATTCCATTTAGTATAGCCTCGCCGAGGCGAAAAATGTGAAAATTTTCAAACTGCTTCTCCTCGGAAACCGTTGGGCCGATTGAAGTCAAATTTCATATGGAGCCTCTATGGGATGGGGGAAACCAAAATTTGCTCATGGGGTCCAGGTTACATGACCAAAATGGCCGCCCAGCCATATATGGTCTGTCTGTCTGTCCGTCCGTAACCCGTTTGTGAAAATTGGTGATAGTGACTTAACCGCTTGGAATATTTAAACAATTTTTGGCATACTGATAGATATCAATGAGATCTAACCAATGAATTTGCGAAATATTACATTCCATTTAGTATAGCCTCGCCGAGGCGAAAAATGTGAAAATTTTCGAACTGCTTCTCCTCGGAAATGTTGGGCCGATTGTAGTCAAATTTCATATGGAGCCTCTATGGGATGGGGGAAACCAAAATTTGCTCATGGGGTCCAGGTCACATGACTAAAATGGCCGTCAAGCCATATATGGTAAAAACCCTTCAAAAATAGTCTTCTCCAG
This sequence comes from Lucinisca nassula, assembly GCA_963580285.1. Lineage (NCBI taxonomy): Eukaryota > Metazoa > Mollusca > Bivalvia > Lucinida > Lucinidae > Lucinisca > Lucinisca nassula. The sequence goes on along the minus strand of OY757019.1, from coordinate 108,640,719 downwards.
AACCACTGGGCAGATTTCCACGGAACTTGATAATTAGCATCTGGGACGTAGGCCCATCATAAATTGCTAAAAGAACACCTTGGGTTGACCTTGACCTTCTTTGTGCCTAGGTCAAACTTTGACACATATGCTTTTGTATTGGAAAAGTGAGAATGCATTTTATCCTGGAAACGATTCAGAATACAGTACAAAGTATAAGATATATTTTTGCTCCTTACGATAAGGCGCATTTATTGGGGAACCGTTTTAGGTCCAGGTCACATGACCAAAATGGCCGCCATACCCATATATGGTAAACTCATAAAGCTAAAAGCATCCGGCGGGTCGTGCACTTCAGCTGAAGCACCGGTTATTTTTCTTATTTCTGCTCCAAGACATAGGTTGTGGGTACTCGTTAGAACCGCCTTACTGAGGCGGTTCTAACGAGCACCCTCAACCTGTGTTTGAACATTTATATAAAAAATATCAAGGCTTCTCATCAGGAAACTAGCCGTGTTGGAGATGTGAAAAATGCTCTATGTCAAATGGGTGTGTTATCGTAATTGTCTAACTTACAATGCCTCGCTGTGACAATTGGCGGGGGTGGGAGGATGGGGGGGGGGGCAAGAATTGTCATAAAATGCTAGACATATGAGTCATTGGTTCCCTTTGACAATACAGAGCTAACTTGTATGTCACTATCTGGACATATTGTGGACATTGAGAGTCAGGTCCTAGTGCAACAGAGGGAAATGAAGAGGCTCAGTTTTACTAATAATGTCACATGGTGACAAAGGGAGGGTGGTTATGTGTCAGAGGTTCCCTTTGACAATACAGAGCTGACTTGTATGTCACTGTCTAGGCACCTTGTGGACATTGAGGGCCACGTCTTAGTGCAGCAGAAGGAGATTAACCGGCTCAGCCTTAACCCTATATAAAACCGTGGGCTCCGGGCACGTCCAGTTTTGACCCGATGGGGTTATAATTTGGACAATCTTGGTAGGGGGCAACTAGATGAAGTTTCATTCCAAATATCAAAGACTTCGACCTTCTGGTTTCAGACGAGAAGGTATTTAAAGGTTTTCAGTATGTAAGTCTATGTGAAACCAGTGGGCCCTGAGGCGGGGCCATTTTTGACTCAAGGGCTTTGATTTGAATAATCTTGGTAGAGGTCACCCACATGAAACTTCTAGCAAAATATCCAAAACCTGGGCCTTGTTTTTTTAGAATAACATTTTAAAGGTTATCCATATATGGCTATGTAAAACCGGGGGGGGGCCAGAGGCGGGGCAACCTTTGGCCCCAGGGCTATAATTTACACAGCATGCATAGTAGAGGACAACCAGATGAAGCACCATAACAAATATCAAAGACCTGGGCCTTCTGGTTTCAGACTAGAAGCTTTTTAAAGATTTTCCATATACAGGTCAAAATGAAACCAGTGGGTCCCAGGGCAGGGCCATTTTTGACCCAAGGGCTATAATTTGAACCATCTTGGTAGAGGTCTGCTGGATGAATCTTCACACCAAATATCAAAGACCTTGGCCTTGCGTTTTCAGAGAAGATTTTTAAGATTTTCCCTATATATCCCAATGAAATGCCAAAGGGCACCCGGGGTGTGTGTGTGTGGGGGGGGGGGGTGGCACAGGGACTATGTTAAATTGGAAAATCTTGATATAGGTCCACATGACGGAGCTACATACCAAATATAAAATATCTGAGATCTGAGGCTTATGGTTTCAGACAAGAAGATTTTTGAAGATTTTCCCGCGAGACGCAGCTTCATATCAAATATCAAACACCTCAGCCACCTGGTTTCTGACAAGAAGATTTTCAAAGGGTTTCCCTGTATAAGTCAATGTAAAACCAAAAGCTGTCCACCAGTACTCATGTTCGGTCGATTTCAGCTCTGCGTGGAAGCATCATGCAGCCCAATCTGTTTCCTCAAGCCCCGGTGGGCGGGGCCGTTATACAGTCTTGACGGGGACGTTAAACGTCAAATCAAACAAATCAAATACACCTCAGTAAAAAGAGGGAAATATTCAGATACAGAAGATGAGGAAACAAAATCTGATATTTTCTGACCTCGGCTCAAAAAAAAAAATAAAAATAAAACAAGCACCCACCGCCCGGAATAAATATGTATTACCCCGTACTATAAAAGTTAAGATTAAGGAGTTTAGGTTATAAAGTCATATTTTCCTGATGGTTCACAGAAATATACCCATGCAACAGTGAATCGGCCCCCTCCCATCGGGGCTTGAAGACATATATGGGTTGCATGATGCTTCCACGCAGAGTTGAATCCGACCCGCACACGAGTACGGGTAAACCGCTTAGAGGATCTAAGCCTGCCCAAGCAAAGCGGTGTGCACGAGTCGGACCGTCCATGCTTATAAACCCTATTGGTTTCATTGGCCGAAAGGGCTGGAGATGTCATTATATCTTAATGTCGGGTAAAAGTCCAACAGAATTGGAAATGACCTTTACAGTGTTGATCGGGACGTTAAACCTCAAATCAAACAAATGCAACAGTGAAGGTAACTTCGCTCTATCCGCCCCGCCCATAGGGGCTTGTAGAAATATTAGGCTACATGATGCTCCCACTTAGAGCTGAATCCGGCCCGCACACTAGTACTGGTAAACCGCTTAGAGGATCTAAGCCTGTCCAGGAACCGCGGTGCGAGGCGGACCGTCAATGCTAATAAACTCTATTGCTTTCATTGGGCGACAGGGCTTGAGATGTCACTTCATGTCAATTTCGAGTAAAGGTCCCACAAAATTGGAAACAACGTCTCCAAAATGACCTTTACAGTGTTGACGGGGACGTTAAACCTCAAATCAAACAAACAAACAAAACTTCGCTCTATCTGTAGTATAGCAAGTCGTAGTATTCCATTCATACTGTCAACTCATGCATTGAATTATTAATCCGCGATCTAGATTTTGATCCAGTTCAGTTGACGTACTAGAGTTAACAAGAGTTGACTTGCCCTTAAACGCGCCTTGTAGGAATATTGCGACTGCTTGAGTTAGCTTGGTATGAGAGTTGGAAGCCTTGCCTAGTAACAACGAATACGATGGAAGGTGGAAAATTGTAAGTTAAATGCAATCCGAAAATCTATTATTTCCACCTATTTGAAATTTTGGCCACCTGTTGGAAAAATCTTGTCCAACTTGAAAACATGTTTATACGGACATGAACATGTCCGTCTATAGACTAAGCGGTGCACGCATTGTCATAACAACGTAATTCGCTTCCCTCATAAATATTTTTGATGGTCAAATCACGTGAATTCTCGGTGAGACTATGCGAGACATCTTCCTGTGTATGGTTCACGCGTTCTTCCATCTAATAAAATGTCTGCCTTTCACACAGTCGGTCCCCAGTCTAGTACAACATTCATCTTTTACGATTCTTTTTCTCCTTTTCTTATTTCAATCCGCTATATTTTTGACGTATCCGACAAATAAAAATAAACAAAAAACTGTAAATTCGGAATCTTCAAAAAATGTCACGATGACTGCTTCTCTAATATTGATCCATTTTGCAGAGACGCTTATTGCATTTTCATAGACAAACTTTCTGACAGTTGCCGCAAAATAAAAGCATCTAGTACCGGTCTTCTATTCTATTCTGTTTACCTTCCGGCTGCGTTAATATCTGAGAAACGGCTTAGTTTTCGTTTATTTCCAGTATTTCCATGGTAGTTCCGACTCGCAGTGTGTGATACTATCAAGCATGAAGTAATGCCTAATGGGGCCTTGCAATTCCTTTCTTTTCTTTTACTGCAACACCCTCACACGAGGATTACCTGCAGGTGTAGATTACATACACTCGAAAGCCTACATTGTAACTGGACAGAGGGGTTGTCAGTAAACAGAGGTAGATAATTTTGGTAGGGATCTTTTACTTGCGTAGGGGATGGTTCTCCCTGCACAAGGGGCCTCCATTTAACGCCCCGATCCGAAGGACGGTGCACTTTGTGGCATTCATCCCTGCAATTGATGCCAGTGTAGCAGTTCGGACACCACAATGGTCTTACCGCTGCCCGGAATTTAACCGGGGGCATCTAGCATGATAGGCAAGTGCACTAACCACTGAGCTACCATGCTCCATTGGCAAACATGTTTAATTCCTTTTTTCAATCCATTCTGTGGATCGTTTATCCTGTCGCTTTCTATTTTCATTGTTTCTTTCACGTTTGTATAGGAAGCCAGTCTGCACTGAGAGTATTGATCACTCCAAATTCAGGGTACCAGGTGATGGAAACTGCTTTCTCAGTTCTTTTAAAGTGCAGCTCTTAATGGGAATTTCTCCAGAAGCATCATTACCGAAAATTCTTCCATGCCCATCGGAGCTTGAAGAAATATATGGGCTGCATGAAGCTTCCACGCAGAGCTGATTCCGACCCGCACACGAGTACTGGCAAACCGCTTAGAGGATCTTAGCCTGCCCAGGCAAAGCGGTGTACACAAGTCGGACCGTCCATGCTTATAAACCCTATTGGTTTCATTGGACGACAGGGCTTTAGAAGTCATTTCATCTCAATGTCGGGTAAAAGTCCCACACAGTTGGAAGCAACATCACCAAAATGACCTATACAGTATTAGTTTAGTTTAAAGGAGGTTATTCCAGTTTTCGTATTGAAATACAGGATTTTTATCCTGAGTGGGTACAAATCCGATAAACAAACAAGTGCATAGTTGAATGCGTATATTATATTTTATCGTTCGATTTATTTTTATGGGTTTATTGACAGCATTTTCTTTTAACAGAAAACTTACGACTATCACCCCATTTGGGGCCCAGTCATTTACCTGTCAATCACACTGATGAATAGTTTGAATACCCTCAGAAATCAATTTCCAAATTCATGATCAGCCGCCATTTTGTCTGGTATTTGTGAATGCGGGAAGGATAATTTTTCGCGTAATTCAGAGTTAATAATATTGTTTTGGACATGTTGGAGTGGAAACTAGAATTAATGTTTTCATTTGATAATAAGGAATATATACCCGATTAACTGAATCAATACCAAGGTAAGAAAGTAGAACAATTTGGTAATAATTTGCCTGATTCTGTACAGCAGATCAGCTGATTTGTCTATTTTGAATAGATGATGGTCTAATCATGAACGAAAACTGTGGCAAATGAGTATAATGGATGGCAAATACAATTGATAGCCTTTCGAACAGAAGACTCATTATCTGGATGAAGAAGAGAGCAGTTAGAGCCTGACTTGGGACCAACGGCGATACATTAGGACACATCCATAAAAGAAACTGGTTGCATGTCATTTGTAAACATTGTCAGTTAAAGAAGTGTTTCTTTGACATGCTTCTTGTGTACCCTTAAGGCAGCTAATTTGATTTGGATCTGTTCATAGACAACCAGATTGAGACAGATGTTCATACGACCCTGTAGAACCAAGCACATGGATGGTAGATGTAGATGACTTGGTTAACAGATAGGGTTGGCTAATCGGAGCTGAAAGGATGATCGATTATCAGTCCTGTCACCGGATCGATAATCCATTAGTAATTGCTAAGGTTTTTGTCATTATTTTACCTGTCTGGCTTTCTGTCTAAGCATGACTCTTACCATATGTTGGTCTTTACCATATGTATAATTGAACAGACATGCCTGAGCAAGCAGTGTAGACCCAGATGAGACGCCGCATAATCATCAGGGTCTGCAATAATTGCCACTCATCCAGCTATTTTAGGCATAACTTTGGGTAGTAAAGTGTACCTATCAAGTAATTGATTAAAAGCAAATCAGAAATGATTATCATTTTTGTGGAATTTATCGATAGATTAATCGATTATACGATTAATCGTGTCAGCCTTATAAGCAGACAAATTTACTGCCCATGGGATCTGAACTCATTCATGATGTCAGAAAGTATTTGCAATTCAGATAAAGAGAAAAGATGGGCAAAAGGGGGTCATATTTTAGATTATTTGAAAAAGATGTTATGGATACCTGTGAAATGCTATGTTGTGACTGTTCCAACAAGTGCCTACAGCATTCCTTTTTAGCTCACCTGTCACGTAGTGACAAGGTGAGCTTTTGTGATTACTTTTCATCCGTCGTCCATGCGTGAGTCCGTAAACAATTCTTCCAACGACATCTGCTCCTAAACCACTGATTGGATTTTGACCAAACTTCACAGGAATGATCCTTAGCTGGACCCCTTTCAAAGTTGTTCAAATGGTTCCAGTCCATTGCACATCTAGGTCACAGGAGCCAAAAATAGATTTTTTCACTGAAAACTTGAAAAATATTCTGCTCTGAAACCACAAGGTCCGGGCCTTTGATATTTGGTATGAATCTTCTTCTAGTGAACCTCTACCCAGATTGTTCAAATTGTAGCCCTGGGGCCAAAAATACCCCCGCCCGGGGCTCTTTGGTTTTACAGAGGCTTATACAAGGATTTTTTTTTAAAAAATCTTCTTTTCCGAAACTGCAAGGCCCAGGTCTTTGCTATTTGGTGTGAGCTTCACCAAATGGACCTCTACCAAAAATGCCCCCGCCCCGTGGCCCTTTGGTTTTTTCTTAGGCTTACATGTATATAGGGAAAATATTTAAAAATCTTCTTCTCTGTAACCACAAGGCCCAGATCTTAGATATTTGGTATAAGCTTAATCTACTGGACCTCTACCAAGATTGTTCAAATAATAGCCCTGGGGCCAAAAATGCCCCCGCCCCGGGGGCCTTTGGTTTTACATAGATTTATAGAGAGAAAATCTTTAAAAATCCGAAGGCTCAGTTCTTTGATATTTGGCTTTTTCTTAGGCGTACATGTATATAGGGAAACTATTTAAAAATCTTCTTCTCTGTAACCACAAGGCCCAGGTTTTAGATATTTGACATGAAGCTTAATCTACTGGACCTCTACCAAGATTGTTCAAATAATAGCCCTGGGGCCAAAAATGCCCCCGCCCCGGGGGCCTTTGGTTTTACATAGATTTATAGAGAGAAAATCTTTAAAAATCTTCTTCTCTAAAACCGCATGGCCCAGGTCTTTGATATCTGGTATGAAGCTTCATCTAGTGGACCTCTACCAAGATTGTTCAAATCATAGCCCTGGGGCCAAAAATGCCCCCGCACCGGGGGCCTTTGGTTTTACATAGGCTTATAGAGGGAAAAACTTTAAAAATCTTCTGCTCTGAAAGTGCAAGGCCTAGGTCTTTGGTATTTGGCATGAAGCTTCATCTAGTGAACCTCTATCAAGACTGTTCAAATTATAGCCCTAGGACCAAAATGTTGCCGCCCCGGGGCCCTTTGGTTTTTCATCGGCATATATAGTTAAAATATTTAAAAATATACTTCTGAAACCACAAGGCTCAGGTCTTTGATATTTGGTATACAGCTACATCTGCTGAACCTCTGCCAAGATTGTTCAAATCACTTTAAAATGAAGTAACATCTCAAGCCCCACCACCAAAAGAAACCACTCGGGTTTAAGGATCAGTCTGAGTGGCTCGAACTATCCCTGTCTCGAACAGATTTTCGAGGTCCTAAAGGTGTTCGAGCCATTGAAGTTCGATTGTAGTTTGTGGGTACTCGTTAGAGTCTTAAGAGCACCCACAACCTGTGTTTGACGTAAAAGAAATTGCATCACATTACGATAGCACATCCGTAAAACGAAATTTCCGACCGTAAAACCTCCGATTTACCTCCCCAAATCACAATTTTGAATACAGTTATCCCCATTCTAATGCACTTCTACGGTTGTTTTGTTAAAAACTGTATTATTTTGCACTAAACGGCTAGCGCTGTGAGTAGCGTAAAACCAAATGCCAGCCAATGAAAAGCGACGTTACGTGATGACGTCGGGTTTCCGACAGTATATCTCAGAATATACTGTCGCAAATTTTTGACGTTATCCAATAAGACGTCGCGTTACATACGCAAGTGCATTAGAATGTGCATTTTCATACCTCAAAAATTTTTTTTTTTTCTGAAGAAAATGTGTGATATTTTTCTAATTTATACTCCAAACATAGGTTTTTGTTGCTTGTAAGAACCGCCTCAATGAGGCGGTTCTTACGAGTACCCATAACGTATGCAAACATAGATTTTGGGTGCTAGTTAGAACCGCCTCAATGAGGCGGTTCTAAAGAGTACCCACAACCTATGTCTTGGAGCAGCAATAAGGAAAATGGTGTTTACCCCCGTAAACCCCAGTTTTCTCAATATAAAGTGGGGTTTAAGGGGGGTCTTTATATTTCACGGACTTGTTCACGTGATGTACAAGCAAACGATATGTGGAAAGTGCGAGTCAGGGGACATTCATAAAGCTTACAACGAAGAATCAGCTACGCATCGACAGGTCCGTGTAATAAACATCCCTCTTAACCCCACTAAATATAGAAAAAATCGGGCTGTACGGGGTTGTTGATTATTTTTCTTATTTCTGCTCCAAGACATAGTTTGTGGGTACTCACTCGATAGTGTCTAACCTATGTTTGATGTTTAAAACAAATTGCATCAGAAAAAAATCGTTTTGGACATAGAGGATCTTACATGAGTGTTCATGTATTATTGAATTTATTAAACGAGTTGAGGAAAAGGGATAAAATGCGAGGCTGGGCCGAGCATTTTATCCCTTTCTCTCGACGAGTTTAATAATTTCAATAATACATGAACACGAATGCAAGATTATATTTATCATATGGCATTTAAAAGGCATTTTATTCACGAATTGTTTACAAAAATGTCTATATTCCGCCATTAGGAACGTTATGGAGCGTATCTCACTAATTTGCATATTTAATCCACTAGTGGAGTATCGGATTTATTACATGGCGTTATTACACTCTCAGACGCGACGGCATATGATAAATACGGAATGCACTCTGTCACACGGATGTGTTGTCATCATGAGTCTTACATGCAAATGGGAAGCCCCCGGCCATAGGGGCTTGAAGAAATATATGGGCTGCATGATGCTTCCACGCAGAGCTAAATCCGGCCTGGACACTAGTACTGGTAAACCGCTTAGAGGATCTAAGCCTGTCCAGGAACCGCGGTGCGAGGCGGACCGTTCATGCCAATAAACCCTATTGGTTTCATTGGGCGACAGGGCTTGAGATGTCATTTCATATCAATGTCGGGTAAAAGTCCCACAAAATTGGAAGCAACGTCTACAGTGTTGACGGGGACGTTAAACCTCGAATCAAACAAACAAACATGCAAATGGGCACATATTTCGCTTAGCACATGTACCTATTATTTACCCATGTTCTATATTTCAGGATTCACGCACCGTTTGTCTTGCATGTCAGTAAAGTTTAACGAGTCTATACGAATCGTAAATACACATATGTTCAAATTTCAATGAATTATTGAAAAAAAAGAACATATCAAAGGTTGGACCAGTATTTACAAATGTAGTGGTTTATACAGAAGTGATACGTTTTATCATCCTTTAATAATAATAACATGTTGGTAAGAAAAGCATAATGGGAGAGACGAAAAAGGAATCTATGCAGGTATGTTAACACTACGAAACCACGCCTAATCAAATATATTGAAAATGAAAAACATACAACTAAAAATCACAATTTTCAGATAAAAATTTCTGATATTTTTATTTCTGTGCTTTAATCAGAAATAAGAAAAATAATGTTCATCCCTGTAAACCCAGTTTTACTATATAAAAGTGGGGCTTAATGGCGTCAAAATTATATATGCGTGTTTTCGTAATGTTTTAGCCATTTTGATCTTGGTTGAATATTGAATATACTTGTAGGATACTCGAAAAAGGAACCCCTATAGGTATGTTAATTTTGATTAGTAATATGGTGAAGAGCGGTATTTTGATATGTAATTTTTCACCTAGAGCCCTCTCTTAAACAGTTGTTCTTGCGCCGTTGCGGGCCTCGAGTCTCGCTCGGGTCACGTGCAATCGCCAAGATCTGCTACGGAATGTGGGGTGTTTTTCTTCTGGTATTCCAGTTTTCGTTTCGACCACGTCTGATAAACAATAGGCTCGATGTAAGTCACAGTCAAAAGATCTTAACCCTTGTCCTGCTGAGCCCGGATTTGCCTTATTTTCCAAACAATGAAGCTCCAGATCAGATGGCTTCTGACGAAGCCATCTGATCAGGATCTACATTGTTTGCCATTCAGATTGTGAATTTGTTGCAATAATTTGCATCAAGTAATCTGATTGGTTAATAATCAGTAGTGGGTGTGGCATATTTAAATATTCAGCAGGTTAAGGGTTAAAAAGGTCGTAAACATGATTAAATACTCATGGTCCTGTAAAGTTTCCACAAACATGACATTTTGTTGCCTGATTCCAGCACGTTTCGCGATTACAGTAAAATTCCTCTATTAACCCTTGTCCTGCTGAATATTCATATATGCCACACCCACTACCGATTATCAACCAATCAGATTACTTGATGCAAATTATTACAACAAATTCACAACCTGATTGACAAACAATGTAGATCCTGATCAGATGGCTTCGTCAGAAGCCATCTGATCTGGATCTACATTGTTTCAAAGAAAAGGCATATCCGGGATCAGCAGGACAAGGGTTAAGACCATCTTTGGGACTGTTCATCCGACCGTAAAACCGCCGAATTACCTCCCCAAATGACAATTCTGAATACAGTTATCCCCTAAATTTACAAAGGAACTGATGCAATAAGACGGCCCTGTTAACGTGATAATATAACAATTCTTAGGTGACTTTATTTAATTTTAGGAACACTCAACCGAAAAGAGTCAACCAACCTTCACAAAACCAAAACGAGGCAGGCAGATTACTGCGATAATTGTGGCTCTGGTGATTGGTCTCGCAGTCGTTGTCGCGGTGGTGCTGGCGGTGGTTCTCACCCGAAAAGAGAAAAAGGGAGATGGAAAGGAAGAGGTAGGAGACCGAATATAGCAAATTCAAAGCACTGGTGGGGCATTTGTTCTTAGAAAAGCTGAAGTGTTTCTGATCTTGGACATACATCATGTTAATCCTTTTTGTACCAAATGGAATCTTCCTCCTTAAACATACCGGGAGTCCATTCCAAAAATAAGGGGTGTCACGTTGTGTTTTCTTCGAAATTTACTTGGCAAATGTCTAAGAGTGTAGGCCCTGATCAGACGCCGCGTTCTGTGTGGGCGATAAACTAATGGTAACAGTCATTTGTCGCTAGAGACCCACCTGATATCTTCCAATATGGTCGTTGTTTTCTAAGATGGCCGCAAAAGTCCATTGAAAGTGCTTTAGTCAGCTTACTGGGCTCAATATACTTTACAATATTGCTTTATTTTGCATTGTTATGATTTGTTTGTCTAGGATTTACATGCTGCATCAAGACAAAGATATCTAAGCATACAGGTCATAACAATTCTATGTGGGGGTGGGGTGGGGCGGGAAAAGATGGGGGTATCTTCACCCACATCTTGCTACAAACCACAACCACCACCACTCACGACTGACAGGGATAATGCAAGGTTATGAAAGATTGTCATAAGCAAGATGTTGAATAAGAAAATATACAAACTGGAGTTATTAAATAGTCATTTGCCTCTATAATATGGGCATATTTCTTACTAAGGATAGTTCTATTAGTCAGAGTCATGATTGAAACGAAAAATGTTATAGTGAAACATCGAGTCCACTATCTTACTTCAGTTACATATAAGAACAAATCTGGCATTAAGAAAATAGTTTATCCCAAAAGTGGGTATGGGGGTAAAGATATCCTGGCCAGTTTAGCTTTACCCCCGTGGGGGGGGATATCCCAGCCGGGATATCTTCACCCCCTACTTTGCCACACACCACCACCAACACCACTGACAGCTGAAAGGGATAATGCAAGATTATGAAAGATTGTCATAAGCAAGATGTTGACTAAGTAAATATACAAAATGAAGTTATTAAAAGTCATGTTCCTCTATAATATAGTAATATTTCTTACTAAGGGTAGTTCTATTAGTCAGACTCATGACTGGAACAAAAACTGTTAAAGTGAAACATCGAGTCCATTATCTCACTTCAGTTACATAAGAGAACATATTGGGCATTTAGAAAACAGTTTAAACCAAAAGTGGGGATGGGGGTTAAGATATCCTGGCCAGTTTAGCTTAACCCCCGGGGGGCAAGATATCCCAGCCGGAATATCTTCAGCCCCACCTTGCCACACACCACCACCACCACCACTTACAACTGACAGGGATTATGCAAGATTATGAACGATTGCCATAAGCAAGATGTTTAATAAGAAAATATATAAAATTAAGTTATTTAATAGTCATATGCCTCTATAATATGGTAATAGTTATGACTAAGGGTAGTTCTATTAGTCAGAGTCATGATTGAAACGAAAAATATTAAGGTGAAACATCGAGACCACTTTATTACTTCTGTTACATATAAGAACAAGTGTGGTATTAAGAAAACAGTTTATCCCAAAAGTAGGGATGGAGTAAAGATATCCTGGCCAGTTTAGTTTACCCCCCCCCCCCCGGGGGGGGGGGCAAGATATCTGGGTCGGGATATCTTCACCCCAACTTGCTACACACCACCACCACCACCACCATCACTCACAGCTGACAGGGATAATGCAAGATTATGAAAGATTGTCTTAAGCAAGATGTTGACTAAGTAAATATACAAAATGAAGTTATTAATAATCAAATGCCTCTATAATATGGTAATATTTCTTACTAAGGGTAGTTCTATAAGTCAGACTTATGATTGAAACGAAAAATGTTAAAGTGAGACATCGAGTCCACTATCTTACTTCTGTTATATATAAGAACAAATTTGGCATTAGGAAAATAGTTTATCCCAAATGTGGGGATGGGGGTAAAGTTATCCTGGACAGTTAAGCTTTACCCCCTCGACCCACCTTGTCACACACCACCACCACCACCACTCACAGCTGACAGGATAATGCAAGATTGTGAAAGATTGTCATAAGCAAGATGTTGACTAAGAAAATATACAAAATGAAGTTATTAATAGTCATATGCCTCTATAATATGGTAATATTTCTTACTAAGGGTAGTTCTATTAGTCGGACTCATGACTGAAACAAAAAATGTTAAAGTGAAACATCGAGTCCACTAGCTTACTTCAGTTACATATAAGAACAAATTGGGCATTTAGAAAACTGTTTATACCAAAAGTGGTGATGGGGGTAATGATAACAGTTTATACCAAAAGTGGTGATGGGGGTAATGATATCCTAGCCAGTTTAGATTTACCCGCGGGGGGGGGGGGCAAGATATCCCTGCCGGGATATCTTCATCCCAAACCTTGCCACACACCACAACCACCACTCACAACTGACTGGGATAATGCATGATTATTAAAGATTGTCATAAGCAAGATGTTGGATAAGAAAATATACAAAGTGAAGTTATGTAATAATCATATGCCCCTATAATATGGTAACATTTCTTGGTAAGGGTAGTTCTATTAGTCAGAGTCATGATTGAAACGTAAAATGTTAAAGTGAAACATCAAATCCACTATCTTACTCTTGTTACATATAAGAACAAATTTGGCATTAAGATATTGTTTATCCCAAAAGTAGGGACGGGGATAAAGATATCCTGGCCAGTTTAGATTTACCCCCCCCCCACCCCCCCCCCGGGGTCCATCCGATTCGGGATATTTTCGCCCCTACCTTGCCAGACACCACCGCCACCACCGTTTACAGCTGACAGGGATAATGCAAGATTATGAAAGATTGTCATAAGCAAGATGTTGACTAAGTAAATATACAAAATGAAGATATTAATAGTCATATGCCTCTATAATATGGTAATATTTCTTACTAAGGGTAGTTCTATTAGTCAGACTCATGACTGAAACGTAAAATGTTAAAGTGAAACATCGAGTCCGCTATCTTACTTCAGTTACATATAAGAACAAATTGGGCATTTAGAAAATAGTTTATACCAAAAGTGGGGATGCGGGTAAAGATATCTTGGCCAGTTTAGCCTTACCCCTGGGGGGAAAGATATCCCAGCTGGGATATCTTCACCCCGACCTTGCCACACACCACCACCACCACCACTACTCACAACTGACAGGGATAATGCAAGATTATGAAAGATTGTCATAAGCAAGATGTTGAATAAGAAAATGTATAAAATGAAGTTATTAAATAGTCATATGCCTCTATAATATGGTAATATTTCTTACTAAGGGTAGTTCTATAAGTCAGACTCATGATTGAAACAAAAAATGTTAAAGTGAAACATCGAGTCCACTATCTTACTTCAGTTACATATAAGAACAAATTGGGCATTTAGAAAACAGTTTATACCAAAGGTGGGGATGGGGGTAATGATATCCTAGCCAGTTTAGATTTACCCCCGGGGGGTCAAGATATCCCTGCCGGGATATCTTCACCCCCAACCTTGCCACACACCACAACCACCACTCAAAACTGATAGGGATAATGCATGATTATTAAAGATTGTCATAAGCAAGATGTTGGATAAGAAAATATACAAAGTGAAGTTATTTAATAATCATATGCCTCTATAATATGGTAACATTCCTTGGTAAGGGTAGTTCTATTAGTCAGAGTCATGATTGAAACGTAAAATGTTAAAGTGAAACATCGAGTCCACTATCTTACTTCTGTTACATATAAGAACAAATTTGGTATTAAGAAAATAGTTTATCCCAAAAGTAGGGATAAGGATAAGGATATCCTGGCCAGTTTAGATTTACCCCCACCCGGTCCATCCGATTCGGGATATCTTCGCCCCTACCTTGCCACACACCACCGCCACCACCATTCACAGCTGACAGGGATAATGCAAGATTATGAAAGATTGTCATAAGCAAGATGTTGACAAAGTAAATATACAAAATGAAGTTATTAATAGTCATATGCCTCTATAATATGGTAATATTTCTTACTAAGGGTATATCTATTAGTCAGACTCATGATTGAAACGTAAAATGTTAAAGTGAAACATCGAGTCCGCTATCTTACTTCAGTTACATATAAGAACAGATTGGGTATTTAGAAAATAGTTTATACCAAAAGTGGGGTTGCGGGTAAAGATATCTTGGCCAGTTTAGCTTTACCCCTGGGGGGGGGCAAGATATCCCAGTCGGGATATCTTCACCCCGACCTTGCCACACACCACCACCACCACTCACAACTGACAGGGATAATGCAAGATTATGAAAGATTGTCATAAGCAAGATGTTGAATAAGAAAATATATAAAATGAAGTTATTTAATAGTCATATGCCTCTATAATATGGTAATATTTCTTACTAAGGGTAGTTCTATTAGTCAGAGTCATGATTGAAAAGAAAAATGTTAAAGTGAAACATCGAGTCCCCTATCTTACTTCAGTTACATATAAGAACAAATTTGGCATTAAGATATTGTTTATCCCAAAAGATGGGATGGGGGAAAAGATATCCTGGCCAGTTTAGCTTAACCCCCGTGGGGGGAGGGGGGGGCAAGATATCCCAGTTGGGATATCTTCACCCCACCTTGCCACACAACACCACCACCACTCACAGCTGACACGGATAATGCAAGATTATGAAAGATTTACATAAGCAAGATGTTGACTAAGTAAATATATAAAAATGAAGTTATTGAATAGTCATATGCCTCTATAATATGGTAATATTTCTTTCTAAGGGAAATTCTATTAGTCAGAGTCTTGACTGAAACAAAAAATGTTAAACTGAAACATCGAGTCCCCTATCTTACTTCAGTTACATATAAGAACAAATTTGGCATCAAGAAAATAGTTTATCCCAAAAGTGGGGATGTGGGTAAAGATATCCTGGCCAGTTTAGCGTTACCAACGAGGGTGGGGGGCAAGATATCCCAGCCGGGATATCTTCACCCCCACCTTGCCACGCACCAACACCACCACCACCACTCACAGCTGACAGGAATAATGCAAGATTATGAAAGATTGTCATAAGCAAAGATGTTGATTAAGTAAATATACAAAATGAAGTTATTAATAGTCATATGCCTCTATAATATGGTAATATTTCTTACTAAGGGTAGTTCTATTAGTCAGACTCATGATTGAAACAAAAAAAAATGTTAATGTCGAGTCCACTATCTTACTTCAGTTACAAATTGGGCATTTAGAAAACAGTTTATACCAAAAGTGGTGATGGGGGTAAATATATCCTGGCCAGTTTAGCTTTACCCCCGGGGGGGGGGGGCAAGATATCCCAGCCGGGATATCTTCTCCCCCACCTTGCCACACACCACCACCACCACCACCACTCACAGCTGACAGGGATAATGCAAGATTATGAAAGATTGTCATAAGCAAGATGTTGAATAAGAAAATATACAAAATGAAGTTATTTAACAGTCATATGCCTCTATAATATGGTAATATTTCCTTCTAAGGGTAGTTATATTAGTCAGAGTCATGACTGAAACAAGAAATGTTTAAGTGAAACATCGAGTCCACTATCTTACTTCAGTTATATATAAGAACAAATTGGGCATTAACAAAAGAGTTTATACCAAAAGTGGGGATGGGGGTAAAGATATCCATAGCTTTACCTCCCGGGGGCAAGATATCCCAGCCGGGATATTTTGCACCCCCCCCCCGGAGTCAAGATATCCAGGGTGGGGATAAAGATATCCCGGGGAATCTTTACCCCCGGGGGTAAAGCTACCCAGGGGGTAAGGATAAACTGTTACGAAAAATTAAATTTTAACCCATTTAGTACCGGAAACCGTAAAATGGGTAGGTGCATGCCCAGATCAGATGCCGCAGAACGTGGCGTCTGATCAGGGCCTACACTGTTTGTGAAAAGTTAAGCTATTTTCCAAATCAATTTTGAAGAAAAACAACCTGACACCCCTTAATTTTGGAATGGACTCCTGCTAAATGTGAGGGAGATTCGATTTGGTATAAAAAGTGTTAATGGCCTACACTTAGTGTTTAGGCAGTATTTCTCCGAGCAGACCACATGAATGTTCGAAAGATCTTCATAAAAGACCCCCATGATACTGCAATTACAATAAATATGCTAAACTATACTTTGTTGTAAATTGTTCTATGAGAGTGTTTGACGAATATTTTCAAATATTGCAACAAAGGTAAAAATGAACTTCTTGCTTCGTATGTGTTGTCACATTATTTCAATTAGAATACTCTCAAACTAGACCCAGGTTCAGCTTCACAGTATGTTCACGATCACAACCTTCCCCACATTTACATATTGCAGTACACAGCATTTCAGCCTTCCTGACACATTTGTAAATACCTCGTCAGTCTTTTTCCGTTTTACAACCGCATCTCAGTAATTCTTAAAAGGTTTCTAAAGTCTGAGATAACACGGACTACACTGGCTTCCACTCATCTGATGGCGCTTTCGTCAAACCCCATCAAACGGACTTCTTATTTCTGGTGATGAAACAAGAGTGTGTCCCCAGCAAAATCTACACGCTTTGTGTGTTGATTCAGAGCTGCGGATAATGCTAAGTGATTATCAATGACTGTGGTTTTATCGGTAAAATGTTGTTTCTTGCATCATTCACTCTTTTAAGTTACTTACTCTGTCATAAAGGGTTTTTGGTGTCTCTGATGGGAGCTGTGGGTTAATTGTATCGATTCCTGATCATTGCCTCCACTTCTATTTAGCCTAATCAGAGATTCTATTGTAGGAAATCTTGATAAAGTTTCAATCGCCGTAGAAACATCCTGAAATGCGTCAAATGTGTCCCACGATGTTTACTTGCATTTACCACGAATGTACAAATACAAAGGTTCAGAGCTGCGGATAAACCTGAAAAAAAAACATGGAATGCCTTTTCAGCAGCTATATCCTCAGCTGAAATGTACTCTAAATGTTTGCTAACTCCAAAAGCTATCCAAAAGCCTGAAACAAAAGGCTATGCTACACGCCAAAATAATTAGTATTGTCGTATCTACAGTTCGAAGCATTTCTCTCTTAAATCCTTTAGCTGAAGCATCTAAGTAACGAAGAAGTAGGATTGTGTCACCTTTTTAATGTGTATATTGGCAAAGTAAAGTTTGATCCCAAACAGAGCTGCTTCACCTTTGGTCGAAATAGCTTGTTTTTCACATTCGCACAGTAAGGAAATAGCTTGGTCTGACCGAAAGGAGAACAGTTCTGTTTATTTTCATCTATCCGCAGATAAGGCTCCCAGGTGCCAGGAAATCTGTAACCTGGTTTTACCCTCCTTCTGATTCCGTTTACCTCTTTGATCGTGTTTGAGCTTTCAGACTATACGGCAAAAACGGGTGTCATTCTATGTCTAGTTTGTTCACGTTTCAGAGCTGGCTTTCTTGGTATGGCGAAAAAACATGTCTGTGAATACTTAATAAATGAGCCAGCGCACAACAAAACCTACAATAAGACATGTGCGCCCAGCGAAGACTCAGATCAGCCTGCGCATTGACTGATCTGATTCTACGCTGGGTGCACATGTAAATAGTGGGAAATGCTGCGCCCCGGCTCGAATGTCTTGCAGCTATTTTGTTTCAGTATGTTGACAACAGCTTCACCATCCACAATTTCGTGAGGCTGGTACAGACAAGGACTGAATTTCTCCAAACAGTTAAGCAAAATAGAAGGAGAGATTAGGATCAGGAATCGATACAATTAACTCACAGCTCCCATCAGAGTCACCAAAGGGAAAGAAACACAAACATGAAGCAACAGACCCTAAAGGAAACACCGACAGCGGAAAGCCAAAAGGACAGTTATTCAGTTATTTTCCCACAAAATGTCCAAAAGGCTATCCAAAATAGAATAATATAAGCGATACATCACACAAAGGCAAAGCAAAGTAAAAGTAAAACAAAGATCAGGAATTGATACAATTAACTTACTCCACCCACAAAAGACACCAAAGGGAAAGAAATACAAACATTAAGCGACCAGACCATAATGGAAACCTAAACAAAGGAAGGCCATAAGGACAGTTACTTTCCCACAAAATGGCCATATGGCCATCCAAAACCAAAAGACACAAGTTATACACACAGTAAGTAACAAACAACAACATAAATAAATCGCCACAGAAGAGCCGCCTTGGAACGGTCAGTGGAAGATTTCCACTGGGGGGCTTAAATCGATTTTACGTGGCCACAATCCTCGCCCTTACTTCCGTCGCGATTTAGACAAATAATTTGTTCAGTCCGCATGAAGGCCTCCTAACTCATCAGTGCAACATCTCCGTGAACACAAAAATCAAAGAACCACAGAGGTGAGACAACGGTGAGGACTCGACAGCAGGAAACCACTGAAATGCTGGAGCAAAAGAAAACCAACAGTTAGACTCCGATGAGCCCGACGAGAGACAGAGCATCAGGCACCAACCGACATTATCTCTCTAATTTTCAATAAGCCTTTACGTTGGAGCCGTCATAGAATCTGAGGCCTGACCCACCGGCGTGCAATTAAAGAGGGAAGCAAAGTTGCCAACCGTGATTGGGTTAACTACCATGCATGCAGTCTGTCGTATAATATCCAAGTTGTACCCAATCTTTTTATATCGAAGAATGATTTTACGAAATTGGGTGCTGAAGTCATTGCGGTTATATATTTTTCTGAATTTATATGCTAAGTCACCATAAAATTCGGGTTCCGATAGACCTTGTTGCAGAAGAGATTTAAGTCCAATATTGAATTTTGAAATTAAATCAGAATGGCGTCTATAAAATTTTGAAAAGGCTTTGCGTAGTTTATGGTACCGATAACCCTGATTAAGGAGTTTAGCCGTTAATAATTTATTACGAGTGTTGAAGTCAGTTACATGACTACACACTCTAGCAAATCGAATTAATTGCGAAATATAAACGCCATAGGATGGCGCACGAGGAACATCACCATCCAAAAAAGGAAAATTTACAATCTCAAAATCAAAGTCATCGCGTTTATCATAAATTTTGCACGAAACAAATCCATCTACAATAGATAGATGTAAATCCAAAAACGGGGCCTCGGTATCAGAAGAATTTGCTTTATTTAACTGAAGTTCTAGGGGGTAAATCTGACTGATCAAACCATCAAAATAGGTATTATCAATATTTAATAAATCATCTAAATATCTAGAAGTAGAGCTAAAAGCTTCAATAATTTCAGATTGGTTATCAATGGAAAGCGACAAAATGAAGTCTCTTTCATAACAATACAAGAACAGATCAGCCACAAGAGGTGCGCAATTAGTACCCATCGGAATACCCACAATTTGTCTAAATAACTTAGTACCGAATCTAATATAAATATTGTCAAGTAGAAAGGTGAGGGCATCACACACTTTCTGACATGACCAAAGTGTATAATTCTTATGCTCTTTAGAAGTGAAAAATGCATTTCTGACATTACATGCAAGATAGAGAGAATCTTCTCTGTGAAAAGCCCATTCAATTAAATCAGTAAGCTTTTCTTTTATAAGATTATGAGGAAGTGTAGTGTAAAGAGTGGAAAAATCGTAGGTAGACAGACTAGAAGCACGAAAATGTCTAGATTTCAATTTATTTAAAACCTCATTCGAATTTTTTATAGACCAAAACAGATTTCTTCCTGATCTTTCAAAGACTTTATCACAATATTTAATTACATGCGTTTTAATAGCAGTAAGACAGGAAGTTAATAATTTAGAAAGTTCAGTAGTAGTGCAAGAGCTAGAATTTGCAATAAACCGTGCTTTGTAAGGTTTTTTATGAAGTTTTGGTAACCAGTATAGCGTAGGAAGCTTGTCTTGGCCTTCGTTAACACACACAGCAAACTTGGTGGCTGAAAGACAAACATGTTTATCTACTATAGCTCTCTCTTCAGCTAAAGGCTGAAGTTCATAGGCCATAGTACCACCAAGCTCCTGCTTTAGCGTGTTAACATAGTGGAGCCTTCACACAACGACGACGTTGTTAGCGGCCTTGTCTGCAGGGGCCAAAACAAACTTCTTATGAAATTCTTGAATACCTAGTTTAAGATGACGTAAAGACGTCTTGGGCTTAGGAGGTAATAAGTTAGTATTTTGAGAATAGAAAGAAATGCGTTTATTCACTAGTTTTAAAATGCTAAGTTTCCAGTCCTTAAGGGATTTATGCTCAACATACTCTCGCTTACACCATCGATTACCGAAGTCTGGTTTGTTTCCTGACCGTAGTTTCCCAAACTGCGAAAAAAATGGCGACAAGTTCTGATTTCCAACGCAATGACCATAAAAGCTTCCTTACCGAATCTGATACGACACATTTAGAGGGAACAGTTTTGTTTCAAGAAGCTATTTGCTGTTTTTCTGTGCAATTCAAAAGAGAGACAGGCTAATGTTGGGGGCGGGGGGACTTGTTCTGTATAAACGGATCTGTAAATGGCTTAGTCCTTCGTTATCAAAACGTGAGTACAGCTTCTGTCCAGCTTTATCTCTATTTTGTGCTGTCGCCATCATTTTTCGTCATTAATATCCTGAGATTCTAATATCAGAAGGTCCTTGAGGTTGTTGCTGAAATTTTGCCCATTTCATCCACTGTGGATAAATATCTAAAACGTGCTTTTAAAATGTCTCCTGCACGCAATTTGCTTGCAAATGGTGATGAAGATCTGGTCCTTTGCCTTGTCTGCGCTTAATAAGTTGTTAGGAAGTCTAAAAGGCGTTTATAACTATTACGACTTCTGGTCCTGACACAATCCACCGCAGAAGTTGGGAAGAGTTTTCTGTTAATCCATTAGCACTAAGGCTGACACGATTAATCGCATAATCTATTAATCGATCGATAAATTCCCCCAAAATGATTATCATTTCTGATTTGCTTTCAATCGATTACTTGATATGTACAATTAACTAGCAAACGTTATGCCTAAAATACCTGGATGAGTGGCAAACAGTGCAGACCCTGATGAGACGCCGCATTATGCGGCGTCTCATCTGGGTCTTCACTGTTTGCTCAGGCCTGTCTGTTCAAATATACATATGGTAAAGTGCAAAATATGGTGTCATGCTCAGACAGAAAGCCAGACAGGTAAAATTATAACAAAAAACCTTAGCGATTACTAATCGAGTATCGATCGCAACGGCGAGACTGATAATCGATTATCTTTTCTGCTCCGATAACCCTTATTAGCACCCGCTTCACCTTTTATTTGTTTCTTATGTTGTTCATGGGCATGATCCACCGAAAACGATGAAAAGGCTCATTACGCAAACACGCCTATACAAATACATTGCCACTTTTATCGCCGAAAAATGAAAATTTTATGATGAAAAATTGATATATTTTTCTTATTTCTGCTCAAAATATAGATTGTGGGCACTCGTTAGAACCGCCTCATCGAGGCGGTTCTAACGAGTACCCACAATCTATATTTTAGAGCAGAAATAAGAAAAATAAAGTATACCCCCGGAAACCCCAGTTTTACTATATAAAAGTGGGGTTTAAGGGGGTCAAAATTATATAATTTTGTTTTCGTTATATTTATACGCTTTCTTGACAACAAAGTGCTATTTTTCAAATTCTACAGCTGTATCTGGGTTTGTCTTGTCCAACTTCACAATGCCAAGAATGTGAACTGGTCGGAACCGTCTTGCATAATTTGGGCGACCAAAGGCATAGAACAATGCCACGAAAGTAATGAGGGAGTCTTTATAAAGCAAGCTCAAAATTTCCCTCGCGCAGTGAACGAACAAACGATAATATAGACTCTTCAAAATAGAAGTGAAGGCAATGATTCAAATCTTAAAACAAGATCCTAAACAGAAGTGAAGGCAACGATCAGGAATTGATACAACTACCACCGCCCCACCCAACCCAATCAGAGACACCAAAGGGAAAGGGACATTGACATGAAATAACTAAACCCTAATGAAAACATCGCTTGCGGAATACTAAAAGGACAGTTACTTTCCCACAAAATGGCTAAATGGCAATCAAATATATAAACAAATATATAAGCAATGCCAAGACGACCTATAATAAAACAAAACCGCGACAGAAAAGCCGCAAACCGTGGACTTCCGTTTGGAGGTGTGGGGAATTTCCTGATCATTGCCTTCACTTCTATTTTCCCCGCTCTCCTTATGTCATTCCTAAAACTGAACTTGAGTAATATGCTGTCCAGTAACTGACGACGGCTTGATTTTCTATATTGATGCATCTGTTTATATAGTACACAGGTATTTACCTGATGGGCTTGACGAGTTCTGGCTGCATGAGATGCTTTGGGGATGTAATCTGCCTTGCCTTCAGGATAGCATTCATCACGAAAACACGCCTATATCATTTTGACCCCCTTGAACCCCAGTTTTATATACTATTAGTAAAACTGGGGTTTACAGGGGTAAACCTTATGTTTCTTATATCTGCTCTGAAATATAAATTGTGGGTATTCGTTAGAACCGCCTCATCGAGGCGGTCCTAACGAGTACCCACACTCTCTATTTTGAGTAAAAATAAGAGAAATATCACAATTTTCACCTTAAAATTTTCGTTTTTTAGGCGATAAAGTTTACAGTGCATTTGTATAGGAGTGTTTTCGTGATGGGTCAATCCATTATCTTTCAGGAGATCTTCCGTTCTATTATGGGCTGCTATTCCAATATGAAACAATACAAAATACGTTTATTGCTATATATTTCTTGCAATTGCCACTAAATTTGTTTGGCTATAGCATACAGCTCTTGGTCGTGTCTGTCCAGGATTGAGGAAATTGATAGTCTGTCCAACAATATCCTAAAAATGACAGATAATGGCAATTAATGTTGCTTTATCTTGCACTTCAGTATGTAGTGATTCATCCGTGAGTGAATTTAATAAGGGTTTGGATTTTATAGATTTACCTGGTATTGTTTTTTTGATTTGAGGTTTAACGTCCCCGTCAACACTGTAAAGGTCAGTTTTGAGACGTTGCTTCCAATTTTGTGGGACTTTTACCCGACATTGAGATGAAATGGCATCTCAAGCCCAGTCGCCCTATGAAACCAATAGGGTTTATTAGCATGGACGGTCCGCCTCGCACCGCGGTTCCTGGACAGGCTTAGATCCTCTAAGCGGTTTAACAGTACTAGTGTGCGGGCCGAATTCAGCTCTGCGTGGAAGCATCGTGCAGCCCATATATATTTTTTCAAGCCCCTATGGGTGGGGGCTTAAGATTTACCTAGTATCTTCCGGGACAGTTCGGTGATTTCATCCATACCTGCTTATTTAAAAAAAAACTGAAACACTCATAATTTGCTATATATACCATAATCATTTTCAATTTCAATAAACTTGTTTCTGATCTTGATATTGACTCTGAATTCAGTGTATTGCTATCCTGCTGCTGGTCATATTATTATTACTGGAAATGTAAAATATATTCCTGATTCTAAGATACGACATATAATTCCAAAAGGACCGAAATATCGATTTCCTTCTAAATGGGATTTCAATAAGTGTAGATATGAAATCGCTGCTGCCTTAAATGAATTTGGTAATCGATGGTGTTAACGAGAGTATGTTGAGCATAAAGCCCTCAAAGAATGGAAACTTAGCATTCTGAAACTAGTGAACAACACATTGTTTCTACTCGCATTACCTCCTTGACCTAAAACGCCTTTACGTCACCTTAAACTAGGTATTCAATAATTTCCCATGCAGTTTGTTTTGGCTCCAGCAGCCAAGCCCGCTAACAATGTAGTCGTTGTTTGACGGCACCGCTATGCTAACACTCTTCAGCAAGAGCTTTGTGTTACTTAAGCCTATGAACTGCAGCATTTGGCTGTAGAGAGGGATGTAGATGGTAACCACAGTTGTCATTCACCTACCAAGTTTGTTGTATGTGTTAACAGAAGGCCAAGACAAGCTACCAGCGTTATATTGGTTACCTTAACTTCATAAAAGACAATACAAAGCACGGTTTATTGCAAATGCAATCTTTTGTACCACCACTGAACTTTCCAGATTATTAATTTCATGTTTTACTGCCATCGAAAAACATGTGATTAAATGTTGCGACAAAGTCTTTGAAAGCTCAGGGAGAAAATTGTTTTGGTCTATAAAAAAATTCTAATGAAGCTTTAAATAAATTGAAATGCAGACGTTTTCGTGCTTCAAGTCTGTCTACTTAAGATTTATCCATCCTTGACACTACACTTCCTCATAATAATATAAAGT
The DNA here is from genome assembly GCA_963580285.1 of Lucinisca nassula. Taxonomy (NCBI): domain Eukaryota; kingdom Metazoa; phylum Mollusca; class Bivalvia; order Lucinida; family Lucinidae; genus Lucinisca; species Lucinisca nassula. Next base: position 108,615,626 of record OY757019.1, on the reverse strand, counting down.
AAATTAATGATTTAATTGAATGGACATTTCATATGGACGCTTCCCGGTAACTTGAATGTAATGTAAGACATGTTTTTTCATTTCTGAAGAGCATACACATTATACTTTATGGTCATGTCATAAAGTGTGTGAAGCTCTCCCCTTTCTACTTGACAATATTTACATAAGATTTGGTACTAAGTTATTTAGACAAGTTGTAGGTATCCCGATGGGTACGAATCACACACCCCTTGTTGCTGATCTGTTCTTGTTTTGCTATGCAAGAGACTTTATGATGCCCTTTTCCGTTGTAAACCAATCTAAAATCATTGAAACTCGACTTTAAGATATTTTGATGATTTTTTAAATCTTGACAATACCTATTTCGATTGTTTGCTAAGTCAAATTTACCACCCCCTCTCCCCGACCCCAGAACTTCAGTTAAATAAAGCAAACTCTTCTTATACCGAGGCTCCGCTTTTGGATTTACATATAGCTATTGTAGATGGGTTTGTTTTCTATAAAATTTGTGATATTACGCGATGATTCTGATTTTGAGATTGTAATTTTTTTTATTTTTGGACGGTGATGTTGCTCGTGCGGCATCCTATACCTTGTTTCATCTCTGTGGTTGTTTGATATTTGTGTTCACGGAGATGTTCACTGATGAGTTAGGAGGCCTTCATGCGGACTGAACAAATTGTTTGTCATAATCGCAACGGACGTAAGGGCGAGGATTGTGGCCACGTAAAATTGATTTAAGCCCCCAAGTGGAATTCGTTTCCGCTGACCGTTCCAAGGCGGTTCTTCTGTCGCGGTTTATTTTTGTCATGGTTTGTCTTTGGGTGTTTGTGTCGCTTATATTATTTTATCTTTGATAGCCTATTGGCCATTTTGTGGGAAAGTAACTGTCCTTTTGGCTTTCCGTTATTGATGTTTCCATTAGTGTCTGTTGTTTCATATTTGTGTTTCTTTCCCTTTGGTGTCTCTGATGGGGGCTGTGGGTTAAGTGTTTCAATTCCTGATCATTGCATCCACTTCTGTTTTACTGTTTTCACACCCACGTTGTAAGTTGTAAAGCGTTTGGGATCAAGAAGTCCTGCTGTATCTTGCTGCGACCTTGTTGCAAATGCCTAAAAGGGGCTAATTTAATGTGAACTGAAGGTGTTTCTCTGCGAGAAATGAGCTGAATGATCACTATGAAGCCCCGCATTTGAGTATGTTTACCTAACGGGATAATGGGACGATGTCCCTCAAATATCGACAAAACTATCGTAATTATCTGTGTTTTACATGGGGGATAATGTGGTTCTGAAAGAATATCAGTAGTGACAGATATCCGTCATCCCGATGATACTCTCTCTCTCTCTCTCTCTCTCTCTCTCTCTCTCTCTCTCTCTCTCTCTCTCTCTCTCGCTCTCTCTCTCTCTCTCTCTCTGTTTCGAGTTTTCGATTTACGACATTTCACAATCATTTTCCAATCCACCAGAACAGACCCTCTTCTGTCCATTTTGTAAGAATACATGTAAGACAGTGCACAAAAAACAACATAGTGCACATGTACAGTAGAACTTCGATGGCTCGAACACCGATGGCTCGTTTACCATGGATGAGTCGAACCCATTCTTGAGCCCCTAGCGAAATCCTGTACATAAGAACTAGTGGGGGATAATAAAGGAGATTTTAGTCTTTTATCTTACAAATGTATGCTGTGTGTACTCATTAGAATCGCCTCCATCTGTATCTCGTTATGCAGTAACCCTCAGTGGCTCGAACTCCCCCTGTCTCGAACAGATTTTCGAGGTCCCAAAGGTGTTCGAGCTATTGAAGTTCGACTGTATTTTGTTAACGATTAGTATGTCTTTTCGTTTGTTATTTTGAAATAAATAACCATTGTAAGAGCCGCCGCATTTGCGTTCCTACAGTTCGAGGGTGCATCTTTGATATTCGATGTTTGTTGGAAATGTTTGAGTTGGGGTTTTACGTCCCCGTCAACACTATAAAGGTCATTTAAGCTTTCATTCTAATCCTTTCATGAATGAATATATTTATATGTGGTTATCGATTGTATGTATATATTTCTATGAATAAATATATTTAAACTATTTTGAAGACATTGCATCCGATTTGTTGGGACTTGATGAAATGACATCTCAAGCCGTACCGCCCAAACAAACCGATAAGGCTTATATACAGGGACGGTTCATCTCGCACCACTTTGTCCGAACCGGCTTAGGCCTTCTAAGCGGTATACCAGTACCCATGTGCGGTCGCTTTCAGCAACATGTTGTAAATGGCCAAAAGCGATCAATGGATAAACTTCTATTTCGCAATGAGGGTCATCTATGGGCAAACGTGGGCATGAGTGATCAGATGGGGCCCAGATCAGTTTGTGTAGTAAAAGAGTCTAGTTCTAGCATTGGTATCTGTGGATCATCATCTATCCGGCATAATCTATCCATACGCACCGGTTTGACTTAACATATAACGAAAACACGCCTATATAATTTTGATCCCCATTTTATAAAGTAAAACTGGGGTTTACAGGGATATACTTTTTTCTTATTTATGTTCGAAAACTTAGAGTGTGGGTACTCTTTAGAACCGTCTTGTCGTGGCGCTTCTATCGAGTTCCCAAGATATATGTTTTAAATAGAAATTTGAAGAATATCAGGGGCCAGTTGTTCAAAACTAACGACGTCATTAACGTATCGTTAAAATTTTTATCATTTATTACGGCAAATATCCTAATATTTTTGCTGAAACAATGTGAGCAGCTTTCGCAGATGCAAAAGCCGCTCACATTTTTTCAGCAAAATTAACAAAATGTTCGTTATTAAACTTGCTAGAACAGTTAACAATATGACCACTAACGAATGACCATTATAACATGTATAACACATCCATGCGCGATAGGCCACTTTATGCTAGGAACATTACGCAAACGCGCCAATACAAATACATTGCCACCTTTATCGCCGAAAACATGAAAATTGTATGGTGAAAAAATGTGATATTTTTCTTATTTCTGCTCCAAATATAGATTGTGGGCACTCGTTAGAACCGCCTCATCGAGGCGGTTCTAACGAGTACCCACAATCTATATTTTAGAGCAGAAATAAGAAAAATAAGGTATACCCCCGGAAAGCCCAATTTTACTGTATAAAAGTGGGGTTCAAGGGGGTCAAAATTATATAGGCGTGTTTTTGTGATGAAAAGTGGGATGTACAAGGATAATCATTATTTCCTTAGAACTGAGAATGTGGGCCCCGATTTGTGACAGAAATTATATTTATTGAACGTCACAACAGAGTTTTTTGTGTTTTTTTTTTGCTGGGGGTGGGCTGGCCGCACATGCTCACTCTGAATGTTAATGCTCTCACAATAGGAAAACACGCCTATGCTATCACAATACGAAAACACGCATATTCAAATAATACTGAAACATTTTACCAGCAAAAAATGAAAATTCTCTGACAAAAAAAAAAAAATTTGATATTATTTCACAGTTCTTCTCATAACATAGATTTTGGGTTCTCGTAAGAATCGCCTTGCGTACTCACAATGGTGTTAAGCAGAAATACGAATAATTTAAACCCCTGTAAACTCCAGTTTTACTATATGAAAGTAGGGGTTAAAAGGGGTCAAAATTTTTATAGGCGTGTTTTTGTGATGATTTAAAAAAAGGACGTCTATCGTAATGGAGCTGACGTCCATGCGTCTTTTCGTTAACTTGTTCGTTTCCGGATAACGCCCCAAGTAGGTTTGCAACGTGTAGGCAAAGTTGTATCAACACCGATACAACGTTAAGCTACTGCATCGGCCCTGTGGGTCCAACTGCATTGTATATCCTAGGCAAGTAGTAATACTCGTAGGCCAGCAATATGGCGACTAAATTGCTCACTTAATGATAAAAGCATTAGATTTGGCAGAATGGAAGAACACGTCATTCCAATTAATTTAAGCTAGAATAATCCAAGGTGGCTTCCAAATCCAAGATGGCCGCTGCCTGCTGGTAATATACATGGGTAGCATCAAGCAAGGTTCTATTTTATTGATATCTATACCAATCCATTCATTTTTTTGACATTTTGTCATGGCATATAATACCAAGAGTTTTCATTTTCAACCAAAAGTTTTTTCTTGTGGTACTCAAAATGGCTGTAGTGTGGCCTTTTTTAACGTCTTGCAGTTGTAGATATATTGGAAATGTCTGCTAGAGTACTTGCCTTTGACTTGTACATTGATTGGTAAACAACTATGTCGTCAAAATAAATGTATTGTTTATACTGTGTTATCTATAAGATTATTTTTTTCTGATTCCCACATTTAAGCAATTTACTCATTTTTTATTAGCTCACCTGACTGAAGGTCATGGTGAGCTTTTGCGACCGTGAGATGTCCGGCGTCGTCGTTCGTCCTATGTCGTGCGTGCGTAAACTTTTCTTGTTAACACACTAGAGACCACAGTTTTGATCCAGTCATCATTAACCTCGGTCAGAATGATCATTTTGACAATATCTCGATAACGTTTGAATATGTGTCATGTCGGATCAAAACGTAGGTCACCATGTCAAATCAAAGGAAACCCTTGTTAACACTCTAGAGGCCACAGTTTTCCTCCAATCATCCACAAACTTGCTCAGGATGATCATCCTGACAGTATCTCGGTCAAGTTTGAATATGGGTCATGTGGGGTCAAAATGTAGGTCAGTAGGCCAAACCATATAAAAACCTTGTTTACACTCTACAGGCCACAGTTTTGGTCCGATCATCTTCAAACTTGTTCAGAATGATCATCCTGACAATATCTCGGTAAGTTTGAATATGGGTCATATGGGGTCAAAAAGTAGGTCAGTAGGTCAAATCATAGAAAAACCTTGTTCACACTCTAGAGACCACAGTTTTGGTCGAATCATCATCAAACTTGCTCAGAATGATTACTCTACATTATCTAGGTCAAGTTCGAATATGGGTAATATGGGGTCAAAAAGTAGGTAAAATCATAGAAAAACCTTGTTTATATCCTAGAGATAATTTCATTTCACAATAATGTTCCTTGAGTCACTATCAGCCAAAATTGCTCTTACCCTCCACTCCACCTTATATTACCTACTATAAGGATCAGGTGAGCGATCCAGGGCCATCATGGCCCTCTTGCTGTGGTCTATAAAAAAGTCTGATGAAGTTTTAAATAAATTGAAATGCAGACGTTTTCGTGCTTCAAGTCTGTCTACACATGATTTTTCAACCCTTTACACTACACTTACTCATAATATTATAGAAGAAAAACTTAGTGATTTGATTTACTATCTTGCATGTAATATGAGAACTGATATTTTTCACTTCTGAAGAGCATAAAAAGTAAACTTTATGGTCATGTCAGAAAGTGTGTGAAGCTCTCACCTTTCTACCCGACAATATTTGCATAAGAGTTGATCTGTTTTTGTTATGTTATGAGAGAGACTTCATGATGTCCCTTTCTACTAAAAATCAATCTGAAATCATTGAAGCTTTTAGCTCCACTTCCGGATATTTGGATGATTTATACAACATTGAAAATACCTATTTCGATGGTTTGATCAGTCAAATTTACCCCCCAGAACATCAGTTAAATAAAGCAAATTCTTCTGAGACCGAGGCCACGTTTTTTTATTTACATCTATATCTATCTATTGCAGATGGGTTTGTTTCTTGCATAATTTATGATAAACGGGATAATTTTAATTTTGAGATTGTAAATTGTCCGTTTTTGGATGGTGATGTTCCTCGTGCGCCATACTATGGCGTTTATATTTCGCAATTAATTCGATTTGCCAGAGTGTGTAGTCATGTAACTGACTTCAACACTCGTAATAAATTGTTAACTGCTGAACTTCTTAATCATAAACTACGCAAAGCCTTTTCAAAATTTTATAGACGTCATTCTGTTTAATTTCAAAATTCAATATTGGACTTAAATCTCTTCCGCAACAAGATCTATCGCATCACGAAAACACACCTATATAATTTTGACCCCACTGAACCCCACTTTTATATAATAAAACTTGGATTTGCAGGGGTAAAGCTTATTTTTCTTATTTCTGCTCTAAAATATAGATTGTGGGTGTTACGTTTTGTTGGTATAAGACAACAACAAGTCAGTCTGCTGGGCAGTACCCACACTATTTAATTTGCATAAAGCTAGCTCTTTTATACTACAGACAAATACATACAATGAATCACTTTGATAAGAATTAGTGAGTAGGTGTATAGCATCATGCAACAATTCTAAAATACATAACATCCTTTCTTTTTTAAACGAAAATTAAAATCTCTAATTTTTAAAATGTAGAAACTAATAATTATTTTGCTTGGCCTAACTGGAGAAACACTCTTATCTAATATTATAATGATTACCACACAGACACAATGTTCTTGGTAATTAAGATTTACTGTGTTCTTTATCAAGGCGTTCACCATTTAAAATATCATATACCAGTCATGATCGTGATAAGCGAGTCTGCAGTCAATTATAGTTCATGAGAGATTTGAGATAAAACACTGCTTTCTTCTCTGTAAACTAGGTTGATGACTTAATTGAACCGTCTTTCACCTACTTCTTATTTACTTTTTATTTAAAATAATTACGGTAAAAGTCATTGTCAATTCTGGCTCTTGTACTGTCATTCATTGCATAAAACTGACACAAAACAAAATTTAAGCATATATATATAAGCATATGAAAGCATATTTTAAGCTAAACATGTATGATGTATTGTTAAAATTTGATACAGATGTTTCTTTGTCTGTTTTGTTCAAAAGTAGACTGCTGCTAGTCTATAAAATTTTGAGTCATCAGTGTTCATGGCTTTCTGAATGGAATTCCCTTACGATATAGTAAACTCAGAGTTTCTGTAGTATTTTCATTGATAAAATATCCAACATTTGTGAAAGATATGAGTATTGATATAATTCACAGAATATTTAATCCAATTATGAATTAGCACTTTAGTAATCCAAAATGAAGAATATTACACAGAATTTTAACAATATATCCACATCACAGACTATAAGCATGTATTAACACAAGAAGCACTTTACGGCCCTTAAACACTACTGAAGCGATTAGGAGGTTTCGAGATTCGACCGGATCTTGTTTTATATGGTGATTTTCCCGTATTTTCTGGTATAGGCACTGCTTGATCAGGCTGTTGAAATGTTGGTAATTCAAACGATTTTCTCGAGCCGTTGTTTGTACTTTCATTATTGTTCGACGTTGATTGTTGAGGTTTATTCCGAGTTGGTACCACGATTTCCTCTGGTTCTGTACGTGTTGGTACTGATTTTGTTGGTCTCAGGTGTTTTCTGTTTCGTCGATACTTCCGTCCGTCGGGTGTTTTGACTACGTATGATCTGGGTAAATCATGTTTTCGTTCAATTGTGCCATGCTTCCATTTATTTTCGTGTCGCATGACCACATTTTTTCCCTTTTCAAGAGGTTTTAGATCATTTTTCAAAGTATGTCTGTCATGATATTGTTTTTGTTTCTGCTGTCTATGTTTTAGACTTTTCCTTATTTCCTCCGTATTTGATGGTTTTAGGAGTGGTGTTGCTGTTGGTAACTTTGTTTTTAAACGTCTCCCATATAATATCTGTGCAGGTGACAAAGGTGTATCTGCATCAATTGGAGAATTACGGAAATCAAGAAGTGCCATGTAAGGATCATCGGCCTTCTTGAAGATGTTTTTCACTGTTCTGACAGTTCTTTCAATTTGACCGTTACTTGACGGAAATCCTGGAGATGACGTCACATGCGTAAATCCATATTCTTTTGCGAACTGACGCATCTGTGAATTGGCGAACTGTGGCCCATTGTCACTTACTAGTATGTCAATTAGCCCGTGTCTAGAAAATTGTCCCTTCATGTATTGAATTACATTCTTAGTTGACAAATTGTCTAGTTTGCTCACTTCTGGCCACTTTGAAAAATAGTCCACTGATATAAGATAGTGATGTCCTTTGAACTCGAATATGTCTATTCCTATTTTACTCCATGGCCTGTCTGGAATTTCAGAAGGAATTAATGGTTCTTTTGGGTTCAATGGCTGATTTACTGCGCAAGTAGCACATTTTGATACCTTTTCTTCAATGTCACTGTTCATAGACGGCCAAAACAACACTTCGCGTGCCCTGGATTTGCACTTTACTATTCCAAGGTGAGAAGAATGTATAATTTCAAGCATTTCATTTCTCAGTTTTTTAGGAATTATTAATTTCAATCCCTTGAACATTAATCCGTCTATGGTAGCAATTTCATCGCGATAATTCCAGTAAGTTTTCAGTTCTGGCGGTAGTGTATCTTTGGTCTCAGGTCAACCATTGATTGTGACATCTTTTAATAATGTCATTTCTCTATCTTCCCTTGTCATTTGTCGTATTTCATCCCTTTTTTCAGGCGATACTGACAAATATGACAATAACTGAATTTCATTTACGCTCATTTCTTCTACAAGATTGTCACTTGTCTCTTCTAAATACGATCTAGAGAGATGGTCAGATAAAAACATTGTTTTGCCAGGTTTGAAAACTATGTTTATGTCATACCTTTGTAACTGAAACATTAAGTTTTGCAGTCTAACTGGCATTTCATGTATTCCCTTTCTGTAAATGGATTGTAATGGCTTATGATCGCTTTCTACAGTTATATTTTGACCATATATGTATTGGTGAAATTTTCTACACCCGAATACAATTGCTAATGTCTCCTTTTCGATCTGGGAATATCTTTGCTGTGTCTCAGTTAATGCACACGAAGCATAAGCAACAGGTTTGTCCTCTTGCATAATTGCTGCTCCCATTCCTTTGGAACTACTATCCACGGAAAGAACAATATGTTTATTTTTGTCAAAGTACGCTAGTACTGGTGCATTTACACACATTTTCTTGAGTGACTGAAAACTATTTTCTTGTGCACTGTCCCAGTGCCATTCTATGTCCTTGTGTAACAATTCTCTCAATGGAGCTGATACCTCCGACATGTTTGGAAGAAATTTTGCAAGGTATTGAATGAATCCAAGAAAATGCTGCAATTCTTTCTTGTTTTCAGGTGCTTTCATTTGTTCTACAGCCCTGAGTTTCTCATAGTCTGGTTTGAGTCCATGTTCACTCAACACGTGTCCAACGTAGGTGACTTCTGACCTTCGAAATTCACATTTATTTGGCGAAAGCTTCAGATTATACTTCTGAGCTTTGTCTAGGACTTTTTTCAGTCTCTGATCATGCTCTTCTAATGTATTGCCCCATACTAATATGTCATCCATAATAACTTCTGCGCCTTCTATATCTTCAATCATTTCTGACATGACTGACTGATACAGTTCACTGGCACATTTTTCTCCAAAAGGTAATCTACAGTAACGATATCTCCCGAAAGGAGTATTGAATGTACACAATTTAGAGCTTTCATGGTCCAGTCCGAGCTGCCAAAATGACGATGTACAATCTATTTTACTAAATATCTTAGCATTCGGCATACGAGATACGACTTCCTCAACTGTCAAAAGTTGAAAGTGTTGCCTTTTTATAGCTTTATTCAGATCTCTAGGGTCAATACAAATTCTTATGGATCCGTTAGGTTTTGTAACCACAACCATACTGCTGACCCAACTTGTAGGTTTCTTAACCTTTTTAATGATTCCTTCTTTGGCCATGCGTGACAGTTCAGTTTTTACCTTATCTCTCATGGAAATAGGTATTCTTCTTGGAGGGTGTACGACAGGAGTGATATTTGGATCAATATGAATTTTATGTTTACCTGGTAAGTGTCCAATTCCTTGAAATAAATCTGAGTATTCCTTTTGAATGTCACTATTGTCCACCTGTTTAATTGGTTTGTCCAGTTTGTACATTCTTTGAACTAAACCTACTTTCTGGCAAGTCTCTGAACCTAATATCGTTGGTGCGTTCTGTTCAATAACCTGAAATTCTATGTCATGAATATTGTTATTGAAATAACAAGGTAGTCTAATTGAACCTATTGGTTTGATGGTGTGTCCACTGTAAGATCGTAATTTAGCATCTGTTCCTTTCAAAGCTGTTTTGATTTTCATTTGTTTGAGAACACTTTGACTGATAACGTTACATTTTGCCCCTGTGTCAATTTGCATGGAAACTTCATTGTCATAGATAATACTTTTCACTGTCCAATCATCTGATAATTTATGTATTTCCATTTCATCTGACAACATTTTAACATAAACCAAATCACTGTCGCAACTGTCATAATCCGTATTGTCACTGCTGTTAGAATCATAATCATAATCCTCAAGAGAGTTCACACCTTTTCGCTGCCTGTCATGCTTTTGTCTTCTTGCTAAGCACATTTTGCTAAAATGATTCATTTTCCGGCAATATCTGCACTTTTTACCCAGTGCTGGACATGGTTTTTCAGCATGATTGTAACCACATTTCATGCATTTTACTGCATGTGTGTCATGGTTTAACTTATCTCTGGTGCTTTTTCTGTTACCCTTGTATTTTGGAATACGTTGATTTGTCCGGGGTTTGCTTTTTATTGCACATACATTGGGGTCTTCACCAGCATTCATGGACTTCAACTGCTTTTGAGACAGTTCATATGTTCGTGCTATGTCCATACATTTTTCAAGTGTTAAGTCATTGCCTTCACTGATGAGCTTTTCTCTTACCTTTGATGATTTTATTCCAAATACGATATGATCCCTTATCATGTCATCATGTACTGTTTCATCATATCCACATTCCTTGAATAATAATTTTAAGTCAGTCACAAATTGTTCAAAAGGCTCCTCTGCTTCCTGAATTCTTGATTTGAAAATGTATCTGGAATATATCTTATTTGACTTTGGTTTACAATAACTTTTAAATTTTTCATAATGTGTCATAAGGTTCCTTTTCTCTTCCACTGTAAGATTCCATGTTGAATAAATGTTTCTTCCTTTTTCACCAGCCCATAACATTAAATAATTGCACTTTTCTTCTTCACTTTTGGCTTTTAAAGGTCCACCAAACATAAAGTCACAATGCTCTTTAAACGATTTGAATGCCGTGTCTAAGTCTTTTGCATCCCAGTTCATGTATGGATGTCTAGCATTTTGTTCATCCATTTTGTGTGATTTATTTCACCGATTATCTTTTAAAAATAATCTAACTTTTTCTTTTCACAAAAGAGAAATAGTCAGACTTTTCCTCTATCCTTTGAAAATAGAGTAAATCTGTAGACGTAAGCCCGCTCCGCTCTCTGACACCATGTTACGTTTTGTTGGTATAAGACAACAACAAGTCAGTCTGCTGGGCAGTACACACACTACTTAATTTGCATAAAGCTAGCTCTTTTATACTACAGACAAATACATACAATGAATCACTTTGATAAGAATTAGTGAGTAGGTGTATAGCATCATGCAACAATTCTAAAATACATAACAGTGGGTACTTGTTAGAACCGCCTTGATGAGGCGGCTCTAACGAGTGCCCACAATCTATATTTTGAGCAGAAAATAGAAAAATAACACAATTTTTTCATCTTAAAATTTTCGATTTTCGGCGGTAAAATTTACAATGTATTAGTATAGGCGTGTTTTCGTAATGGGAACCCGAATTTTGTGATGACTTAATATATATATTCAGAAAAAAATATATATCACCGCAATGACTTCAGCACCCAATTTCTTAAAATCATTATTCGATATAAAAAGATTGAGTACAACATAAATGTTATACGACAGACTACATGCATGGTAGAAGCCTCCGTGGTGTAGTGGTTACGCTACGCGCCTTGTAAACCAGGGATCGCAAGATCGATCCCGGGCTTCTCCAGACTTTCGGATGAGTCTTTAAACCGAGGTCCCGTCTCCGTAAGACCTTAGCTGTTGGCGGGACGTAAAACTCAAACACTCACTCACTCATGCATGGAAGTTAATACAATCAAGGTTGACAACTTTAATTGCACGCCGGTGGGTCAGGCCTCAGATTCTATGACGGTTCCAGCATAAAGGCTTACTGAAAGTTATAGAGAATTCTGTGTATTGTTGGTTGGTGCATGATGCTCTGTCTCTGGTCGGGCCCATCGGAGTCTAACTGTTGATTTTCTTTTGCTCCAGCATTTCATTGATTTCTTGCTGTCGAGTCCTCACCGTTGTTTCATCTCTGTGGTTGTTTGATTTTTTTTTTTTTGTATTCACGGAGATGTTGCACTGATGTTATCTAAATCGCCACGGAAGAAAGGGCGAGGATTGTGGCCGTTTAAAATCGATTTAAGCCCCCCCCCCCAGTGGAATTATTTTCACTGACCGTTCCGAGGCGGTTCTTCTGTCTATTATTTTTATTATGGTTTGTCTTTGAGTGTTTGTATCGCTTGCAGTATTTTGTTTTGGATAGCCAGTTGCCATTTTGTGGGAAAGTAACTGTCCTTTTGGCTTTCCGCTGTTGATGTTTCCATAAGGGTCTGTTCTTTCATGTTTGTGTTTCTTTCCCTTCGGTGTCTCTGGTATTTGTATCGATTCCTGATCATTGCCTTTGCTTCTATTTTATAAACCGAGAGCGGTTGAATATCCGATTAAGAAACGAGTACGCTTGCGCACGAGTTTATGTATCGATTGTTCAACATCCCGAGGTTTATAAATCCCATATTTTAAATAGGCTGAGCCAATAAACTGTATATTATATGCATTTGATAAAGCTGCTGGATAACTCTGCAACTGATTTCATGTACAGTTCACTCTTAACATACACTCCATGCAATAGGTAGTGTGCGCAGTGACACGTGAGCTGACTGAAACAAAAACTGTATAGACGCTTCCTATTGTAATGAATGAAAAAATTGAATACATCAAGTTATTATAGTGATAAAACAATTAAATGTGTGAGAGAACGGTAACCAAACGAACTCCTCATTCAGTAGTTATGCCCAGATAACCTTTAACTCTACCTTGCATCCGACTCGGACGTCAGTCACGCATTCTGAACGTCTGTTGATATCTTCTGAGGCTCGCCTGAACCTTCGCTGTTCGTATTGGCGATAAGTACCAAAATCGCTTGACGGGGCCCATATAATGTGAAGTAGTCGGGGATTTGAAATTCGTAGCACGCGTATTTAAGGAGTTTAATGCACCTTACTTTCTCACACTTAACTATGATACGAATTTATTTAGAGGTCTCTCAGCATCTTGAAAACGGAGTTAGAAAATAAAAAAAGTGGGGAAAAAGACATAAAAAGGGGAGATAAATGTTCCTACCCTCTTTACTCATTTAAGCATCCAAAGAATTCCAAACGACATCTCCTCTGAAACTACAAGGCCAACTGGAACCAAATTATATGTGAAACTGCCATGGGGTGGAAGAACAAACATATATTCTGAATAATCTGGGTCACGTGACCAAAATGTCCGCCATGCCCATATATGGTAAAAACCTTTGAAAATCGCCTTCTCAGGAACCAATCGACCGATGACCTTGAAACTTGGTATACCATATATAGGACCCGGTCCCTATCGAATTTGTTCAAATGATGACATTTCGTTGACCTTAACCTTTCTTACGTCAAGGTCACATTCGGTCACTTAGGTTTTTGTATGGAAAAGACAGGGTTTTCTGGTTCTGTTGCAGCTTATGACATCATAGTTGATATTTGCAATCAGCTTAATGATCCTGGGGCCATAAGATTAAATAGTTTTTAATTTTTCTAAAACTACTGGGCTAACTGATACCAAATAACATATACTGCATCAGTGTGGTCGAGAAATCCAAGTTTGTTAGAGGGATCTGTGTGATCGTCACACCGATAAACGGCCAAAAGTGATTTTAAATTCTGCATCTGAAGAAATACAAGACCTTGGTATGCAACATTTTGGACTCTAGCCCTAAGATGGTTCAAAGCTGACTATAATGTATGCGACGGCAACAAAAGAAAACAATGGTTGATTTCCAAATAATGTGGCATCAATGGTCCTGGGATTGGCCTCTACTAAACCATTATTGTCTGTTAAAATAAATGGCCACCACGGGTGTGTGTGTGTGGGGGAGATTTATGCCCACTTGAGCTCTGGTGAGAGTAGTTTCCCATCGGCCGCTTGTTTACAATTTTGTGTTCAGGGAAAAGTCGCGTAAGCTTGATGGCAAGCGTAAACCATATCTAATTGGCCTTGTCATGATACAGCAGCCACAGTTTTCTGCTTTACTGCGCTTGTTTGGTTATCTATTGTTGCTTAGCTTCATAAACAATTAATTGGTGACCAGTGGTAGTTTGTTATGAGGTTACCATGACAGCAATACATCTGAAAGACGACAATGTTCAGTGAAGATAACAGAGTGGCCCTATTTCAGTTTCGTTTTTTCAAAGGGTTGGCAGATTTTTGTTCAGTATTTCAAAATTGAAGGAAAGTCGTGTTTTAATGAACAATCTGAACAATCAAGCCTCCTTTTGACTGAAGGTGTGCGAAATTTTACTGCGAACAAGAAAGAAACATTATACAGTATTTGGTGGAACGATTTTACTTAAATGTTTAAGAGGTTTATTGTTTTGGTTTTTAACATTAATTTGCTGCAAAAAAGATACTCCACTAAATTTAAATATCGGCATCTAATTCTCCAGCTGCGGATTTGATATACTCCAACTTATTTGCTGATTGAATGACTCTGGTTTTGGTCGATCTTTTAGCAAACATGCGCAAATTGGGGTCACCAAGTTACATGAAGATGCAGAAAAGTTCAGTCGAGGGTCGGTGTTGAACCCTATGTTCCCACCCTTCTTGACAAAGGTGAAGAGAAGAAGCTTGATTTACGTAGGAATCGTAGCATTTATTATGCCAAACATCGTCCCTGTTCACTGTTCAATATATCTGACATATTAGGTTTCAACCTCAAGTAAATTAACCCGCCCGCCTAGTTAGTTCCTTTCTAATGTACGAACGCATTTCCGCCAGAACGCCTGAAGGTAGGTGTCTGATGTTCTGTCTCTGGTAGGGTTAACCGGAGCCTAATTGTTTGGTTTCCTTTGCTGCAGAATTCTAACTATTTCATGCTGTCGAGTCATCATCGTTATTTCATCTTTTTAGTCGTTTGATTTTCTGTTCTCGGAGATGTTGCACTGATGAGCTAGAACTCCATCATGTAGAGTGAACAATTTATCGGTTTTAACCACGACAATCAAGGGCGAGTAGTGTGACCATCTAAAATCTATTAAAGTGTCCAACCCCACCCCCGCCCCCGTAAAACTTCTTACTGACCCCGTCGTCGATCCTTTTATGAGGTTTATTATTTTCATAGTTAGTCCTTAAGATGTATGTATTGCTAATGCTTTTTTTTATTTTGGATAGCCGTTCGGTCATGTGGGGAGATAACTGTCATTCTGGCTTTCCATCCATGACGTTTTCATTTTGGTGTTTTGAATGGGAATTGCGAGATATTTTGTATAGATTCCTGATCATTGCATACACTCTGTTTTTCAAACGTGATAACTCCTGATGGCTTGTCATAGAAGGCCTTTTTTGCCAATCTATATGGGACAATTGGGGTGGTTGGGCGAGGCAAAGGTGACGTGTATCTTGCGTCAATGGGGCGTCCAGCTGATAGTGGCTTACAGCTGGACAAGACCTGCTGTTCTTCCCGCAGTTATGGGTAGAGGGGGAAAACAGTTATTTCTTCTACATTTTCTCATTTCTCCTCTGCCCCTTACTTTCATCTGCTCATCTATCTCTTCTGTCGCTTTTCTCCCTTTCTCTGGAGAGAGGACAAAAATGACCAACAAGGGGTGACGTGCCTTTAAACCCAAAACAATCAATATATGGGACAAATGTCAGAAAAAGGAAGTAGCAATAAAGGAGATGAAGAACAGATTAATCAGTGTGTGACAAGAGACATAGGATGATTAAGAGCTAATGGTGAATAGAGGGACAAGGCTATCGTAGGCAGGTTGCCCAACAAATTGGTAGAAAGTAAGTGCAGGTGACATCTTAAGATGCACGTTTACAGGTTATACCACAACTCTGGGAAAAGGGAAGATGGAAGAATGTTTAAGGGATGGATTTACGTTACATTAAACCTCGGGTACAATTTATTTTTAGTCGTGCGACTTAAAGGACACGGGAAATCATTCTCAAATAAATAACATCTTAAAATCGCCAGTTAACACTCCATGATGCTGAAATTCCGAGATTTATACACAGCGTAATAAATAAATAGTAGCCAGGTAAACATGTGCATTTGTCTGCTAGTGTAGTGTGCGTGAGAAAATTCCGATAATTAATCAGCTGTCGAATCACGTGGTGTAGTGACCACGGGAGCTTCAGTGAGTTGTGCTAAAAAGAATGATAGAATTCAGATTAAAACATCACGTAACACCTCAGCGGACACATGATCATTAACCCATTTTGTTCCAGAAAACCAAAAACGGGTAACTGGCAAACAGTGTAGGCCCATATCAGATGCCACGGCCATAAAATAAGTGAATATTCTGCGCTTCATTGAAAGTATTCAGTTGTCGGCTAATCTTCTAAGCATATCCGAAAACAAAGAAACGTGCAGAAAAAACACTCGGGGTGAGACTATCCGGGTCTACATCGCTAACTTGGCGTGCGAGTAGCCTGAGGCAAAGTGGGGCCTCTTCTACGGTCAGAAACCTACACACACCCACTTAAAACATCGGCCTTGCATTTGGGTATCCAAATTCAGCCATTTTCTGTGGGTCTCTTTCGTTACATTCACTTGAAAAATACGGCCCCCGCCCACCGGGGCTTGAAGAAATATATGGGCTGCATGATGCTTCCACACAGAGCTGAATCCGACCCGCACACGAGTACTGGTAACCCGCTTAGAGGATCTAAGCCTGCCCAGGCAAAGCGGTGCGCACGAGTCGGACCGCCCATGCTTATAAACCTTATTGGTTTCATTGGGCGACAGGGCTTGAGTTGTCATTTCATCTCAATGTCGGGTAAAAGTCCCACAAAATTGGAAGCAACGTCTCCAAATGACCTTTACAGTGTTGACGGGGAAGTTAAACCTCAAATCAAATCAAATCACTTGAAAAATGTAGTCTTCGGTCGTGCTTCTGAGAAGTCTTGTCTTTTACAATAAAACACCAATTGTTGTCGTAGTTTAGGATCACTTGGAAATGCAAAGAAATGAATCCCACATCCTTTTGAATGTTTACTTGTGCACCCAAATGCTACACAATACACCATATTAATGTATTTGTTTCCAGAAAATAAAAGCGTAATGCAAAGAAATAAATATTAATCTTTACACGTTCTTCAATGGAATGGGAACTGTGACGTCACTCACCGATAAGCAGCGTAGAGTGGCGGAATACATGCATATTGGAGGTATTTTTATCTCTAAGCGTTTACACAGGTAGCTGTAAGGTTAACAGACTAAGCTCTGCGGGGATGCGCAGGATTCTTATGACTGAACAATATTTGATTAAAAGTAAAATTGTTTCCATAGTCCTTTAACAGAAGATAAGGTACCCATTAAGATTTCAAGTGGCCAGTAACATTTACGTGTTTAAAATATAATAGTGTCGATGTTACTTGCGGAGCCTTCCGCACAAACCGGAAGCTTTGGATAATGATTCTTGAAATATAGGCCCTATGTATTCATTAAATGTTGGTTGTTTCAAGTCACCAGTTTAGAGAATCACTTGCCAATTCACCCGCTGACAAATATGCTTGGTGATGTATATTCCCCTCACTAAATATAAACCGGAAGGAAATAGCCATCAGTAACTTTTCAAAAATATATCTGTCAGTTTCTGTTATGATACATGTATGACCAGCCAGTAAAATAATTTAGTTTATGTTGGATTTAATATATTTTTTATCACGATCTGTGACACAACAGGAAAAAGTGGTACAATGGTCCATAGGTATCGGAGTCCCTTGTTCATGCCCGGATTGAAACAGGGTCATCAAGTTTCACATGCCCGTGAAAAAATAATCGTCCTTCATACTGACGCAAAAGAAATTGTTTCAAAAAGTACTAAACATTATTTAGCGCGAAAATAGTGTAAAATTTACCAAATTTTTGGGGTCAAATTTCAATGGTCAAAATTTATGGTAACACCGTATGTAATTACGTCATATCATGAACTTTGGTGTCTTCGAGTATTGACAAATATTTTGGCTGATGCAATAAATCAACATTCACATGTAAGCGCAAGCTACACACAACTAAACTCAATCCAACTATACCATCCGCATAGGGGTGGGTGTAAACTCATAGAATTTTCAACCCCTTTTCCCCACCAGATTTGCTAAATAATCACATGTCATATAGGTTAGTCTCCAATCTCAATGAAACGGCACAAATAAAGCGTGAGAATTTTGGGTGCATTAAATTTTTCGAAATCTGGTCTCAAATCCCGGACTAAAGTTGTCTATGTTTGTGCTTCTTTCAGTTTGGTGTTCTCGATGGAAGGGGTATCTTTGGTAATTGTATTGATTACTAATGATGATGATGATTATTTCGTGTTTAATTGATTACTAAGGTGGTATATTTAGGACATTCCATATAATATTTTGATAATTTGGAAAATATTTTGTCGAGCGCTCGACATATTTTCTCGAGCGCTCGACTTAGTATCTCGAGTGCTCAGCATATTATCTCGAGCGCTTGACATATAATATCGAGCGCTCGGCACAATACCTCCAGTGCTTGACAATTATGTTGAGTGCTCAACATATTATGTCGAGCGCTCGACATAATATCTCGAGCGCTCGACTGATTATCTCGAATGCTTAACAAATTATTTGAGTGCTCGACATATTATCTCGAGCGCTTAACATATTATCTCGAGCGTTGTACATAAGCGCTCTTGTTGTACATATTATGTCAAGCGATCGAAATATTATCTCGAGCGCTTGACTTATTATCTCGAATGCTAAACAAATTATTTGAGCGCTCGATATATTATCTCGAGCGCTCGACTTATTATCTCGAATGCTAAACAAATAATTTTAGCGCTCGACATAGTATCTCGAGCGATGTACATTATCTCGAGTGTTATACATACTATCTCGAGCGCTCAACATAATATCTCGAGCGCTCGACAGATAATGTTGAAAGCTCAACATATTATTTCGAGCGCTCGGCATATTATTTCGAGCACTCGACTTATTATCTCGAATGCTCAACATATTATTTCGAGCGCTGGACTTATTATCTCTAGCGCTCTACATTTTATGCCGAGTGCTCTACATGTTATCTCGAGGGCTCGTCGTAATAATCTCGAGCGCTCGACATGTTACCTCGAGTGTTCATTTTATCATCTCGAGCCTCGAAATGCGTGAAGACTCAAATAAGCCCGCGCGTTATGATCCGAGTTCTTGCTAGCCGCATGCCGAAGCATCCCGTCCACCGGGGCTTGGAGAAATTGATTGGGCTGCGCGATGCTTCCACGGCCCCCGCTCATAGGGGCTTGAAGAAATATATGGGCTGCACGATGCTTCCACGCAGAGCTGTATCCGGCCTGCACCCTAGTAGTGGTAAACGGCTTAGTGGATCTAAGCCTGTCCAGGAACCGCGGTGCGAGGCGGACCGTCCATGCTAATAAACCCTATTGGTTTCATTGGGCGAAAGGGCTTGAGATGTCTTTTCATCTCAATGTCGGGTAAAAGTCCCACAAAATTGGAAGCAACGTCTCCAAAATGACCTTTACAGTGTTGACGGGGACGTTAAACCTCAATCAAACAAACAAACAATCCACTTGAGCTGAAACTGACCACACATGAGTACTGGTAAACCGCTTAGAAGTTCTAAGCTTGCCAAGTAAAAGTAGTGCGAGTCGACTCGCCCAAGCATATAAACCCTTTGGTTCCAATGAACGGCATGGCTTGAGATGTCATTGCATCTCATTGTCGGGTAAAAGTCCCACAACATTGGAAGCAACGTCTCCAAAATGACCCAGATAGTGTTAACGGGGAGGTAAAACCTCAATCCAAGCAAAATAAAATAAGTAGTCAGTGAATGTTTAATTTACATACAAAATTGCTTAATGGTTGGAACGGTTTGGGGAGAACGACTTGGCTTTTGACACGAAACAACTGAGGCGTTGAAACAAGCGAAACTTCTAGGGAGGAACGTCTTTGGGCGAAACGTCTTGTTACCCTCTCCAATACTGAGCAAACCTCGGACCCCATTACGAAAAACACGTCTATAGCAATACACTGTAAAATTTACTGCTGTAAAAGTGAATAATTTAAGATGGAAATTGTGATATTTTTCTTAGTTCAGCTCTAAAATATAGATTAAGGGTACTCGTTAGAACCGCCTCATCGAGGCTGTTCTAACCAGTACCCTTAATCTTTACTTTAGAGCAGAAATAAGAAAAATAATGTTTACCCCTGTAAACCCCAGTTTTACTATATAAAAGTGGGGTTCAAGGGGGTCAAAACTGTATATGCTGTTTGCGTGATGCGGCCTCGAAACTACACAATCATTTTAACTACTTTCTGAAATAACAAGGCCGGAAAAATGATCCGTATATCACTGCTCAAAGAATGGACTGTACGTTCCTATAGGAGCCCTATTCGAAGAGATTCTAACGGGTACACATTTTTAGAGCAGAAATAAAATAATAGATAACTGAATACCCCTGTAAAATCCAAGTTTAACTATGATGTTAACTGGGACGTTAAATATTAATCTTTACATGATTTGGGATGTAATTTGTCCTAATGTCGGGTAAATGTCCGACGGACTTGGAGGCAACGACTCCAAAATGACTGAAATATTCTTGGCAGGGCCGTGATACCTTATACAATTAAACAAACTATACACAAGTGAGATTTTAGGGATCTTCAGTGCATAGACTTGCTAATTTGATTACTAAGTAAGGGCAGTAGCCAAACTGATGCTGCTATATGATTCTGAGCGCCCATAATAATACTACATTGAGCTCTTGGAATAATATTGTGAGCGCTCGAGAGAACATGTCGAGCGCTCGAGATGATATATCGATCGCTGGTGATAATTTCGCGGGCTAGCGATATTAATATCAAGCGCTCGAGTTACTATGTAGAGCGCTCGCGATTAGATGTACAGTGCTCGAGATAATATCTACAGCGCTCGAGATAATATGTAGAGCGCTCGAGAAATAATATGTTGAGCACCCGAGATAATAAGTCGAGCGCTCAAGATTAAATGTGGTGCGCTCGAGATAATATTTCGAGCGCTCGAAATAATATGTTGGAAGCTGTATATATTATCTCGAGCGCTCGAGATATTATGTTGATCGCTCGAGATAACATTTGGAGCGCTCGAGATATGTCGAGCGCTCAACATAATATTTTTCGAAACATTTTATTGACTAAATATACTACCGCAGATTCCTGATATACACATATATCTTTACGTGTGTTTGCTTGAATACAAAGATTGTGGGAATTCGTTAGAAGACACAACGTATACGAGTATTTACCGGCCCCGATAGCTCAGTTGGTAGAGTGTCCGCTCCGGGGAACGGGAGGTCACGGGTTCGATCCCGGGCCGCGACATACCAAAGTCGTTAAGAATGGTACTAGCTGCTCCTCGCTTGGCACTCAGATTTACGGAGTAGAGCTAGGACTGGTCGACCCAGTGTCAGGATAATGTGACTGGGTGTGGTATCATGTAATGTGTCTGGGACATGATACTTCAGTGAGGCAGCACTATAAAAGTGAGCATTGAGCTCCCTGTCGCAACCAGACACCGTCGTGATATGACAGTAAAATTGTTGAAAGCGACGTTAAACCCGAATTCACACACACACACACACACACACACACACACACACACACACACACACACACACACACACACCGCATATTTGGAGTATAAATAATAAACATTGGGAGTTTTCATTTAAGATAAAACAGTTTTTAGATATGACAGAATGCACTATGTTAAATGGATAAATGGATGTGTTTTCGCAATGTTCCTCTATAGCACACACAGGTCCGATGAAATTGGAGATTAACCGTTAGAGCCAGAACTTGGCATTACTAAAACACGCCTCCATAATTTAGACCGCATCAAACCTCAGTTGCATGTAGTAAAACTGGAGTTCACAGGGGTATACATTATATATATTTTTGAACCGCATCGGCGAGGCGGTTCTAATCTATGTTTAGTGCGGAAATATGAAAAAAATATCGGATTTTTTTTTTTTTTTTCTTTTATCAGATTATTATTATTATTTTTTTTTTTTGTGGCGAAATTCTCAGTATGTTTAATGTGTTTGTGAATTCGGGTTTAACGTCGCTTTCAACACTTTTTCAGTCATATCACGACAATGTCTGGTTGCGACAGGGAGCTCAATGCTCACTTTTATAGTGCTGCCTCACTGAAGTATCATGACACATTACATGATACCACACCCAATCACATTATCCTGACACTGGGTCGACCAGTCCCAGCCCTTCCCCGTGAATCTGAGTGCCAAGCGAGGAGCAGCTAGTACCATTTTTAACGACTTTGGTATGTCGCGGCCCTGGATCGAACCCGTGACCTCCCGTTCCCCGGAGCGGACACTCTACCAACTGAGCTATCGGGGCCGGTCAATATGTTTAAATAGGTGTGTTTTCGTAAAAAGTATTATTATTATACGGGCCTCGTCAAGCGATTTTGGTACTTATCGCCTATGCGAGCAGCGAAGGTTCAGACGAGCCTGCGCATTCGCGCAGTCTCGCCAGAACTTTTGCTGTTCGCTCATACAAGCGGTGAATCAAGAGGAACGTTCAGACAGAATGCCATATTCCTGGTCCCTCTGAATGGCTGGGCATGCGCAGTTGAAATTTGTCATGACGGAATGCTCGAAGACACAAATTCGCTTGGCGGGGCTCATACATGGTTGTGTTTACCATACGTTGTCAACATGCTTTTCCATTTTAGATAAAAATGGCAGTTTTGTCCGTAACATCGGACCGCGTGACCAAGAGTTCTGTCCGTATCTCGATTACCTATAGGGCTCCGGATGAACATACTACTGACTGGTTTATTCGTTATGAGGAGGCTGACACACTCAGAAAAGGTAAAATATATCCGGGGTTACATGTATCAAGATTGCCCCCGTCCATCGGGGTATGGAGAAATAGATTGGGCTGCATGGTGCTTTCAAGCAGAGCTGAAACCGACCGCATCTGCGTACTGGTAACCCGCTTTGAAGGTCTAAGCCTGTTAAGGCAAAGTGGGACTTGTTGGGCCGTCCATGCATACAGTATAAACCCTTTTGGTTTCATTTTTGCGGCTGGGCTTGAGATGTCCTTTCATCTCAGTGTCGGGTAAAAGTCCAACAAAATTGGAAGCAACATCTCCGAAATTACCCAAATAGTGTTGAAGGGGATCTTAAACCTCATTTCAAACAAACATAAAACATGTATAACATAAAAGCTCTGCTCAAAGTATCAAAAGATTCGCAGAAGCCAAAGACGGATTAACGCTATATTCTTTCTTTACCTAATATCCTAACACAGCGCGCCTATATAGGCAATGGAAAATTACTGTGTTTTATTCTACAACAAATCACGGCGAGGAAGAGCGTGACGAGTGACGTCATTAAAAACTGTCAATTCATGACGTCAAAAGTCGATTTCCTTGACGTTGGACGGTGTAACGTCATTTTCGCGCGTCGAAAACGTTAGATAAGGATATAAATGCATATGTTTCAGAGTATAATTTTAGCGGGATTTCTTCTAACAATGGCGAAAAGTTGTGAGATTTTGACGGAAACAACAACATTATTGCCGATTTTCAGCGTGTTAAAATCGAAATAGATTAGCTCTAGTCTGTGATTTGTTGAGTAATACATCACAGTTTGTCAGTTGTAAGTAGACAAATCACGCGCGCTACGCGCTCGTGATTTGTCTGCTTTAAAACTCACCACCAAACTGTGATTTATTATTCAACAAATCACAGTTAGAGCTGATCTATTTCTCAATCGAAGTTGAATGCTTGAGCATTTCTCTTGTTTTTTTTCTGTGGTCGAGCCAACAAAAATCATGAAATTGAGTCATGATCTTTGTCCGACATTTGTCGCTCTTAATGAAATCGATTGTTTTCGGCCTTCTCCGCGAAAATCACAGTTGGTTATGTCATGACAGTTCCACCATACGAACATTATGTCACGGTTGTTCTATTTATTTTTAACTGTTTAAATTGTCGACCTTAAATACGTGATAATTGCAAGTGTCGTTGGGGTGTAAGTCGCACTAAATGTATGCAATACCAGGTCTCAAAGGTTGTTGACCAGCCAAATCTTTTAAATATCCACTTAAAGTGAAATGTTCGTTCCATTAATTATTTTGAGGAGTGTAGTATAAATCTGTTTAAATGGCCACCTCTTTAAACCAGCATTCTGTTTTATGCAAGGTTGTATGCAGTTGCCGAAAAAATGCAAATACATTCAGTTTCATCTGTATTAAGCAAGCAGCTGCCTTAAGCAAGCACACTTTACTTGTCTCTAACATGACACACATATATATCTTCGGTTGATATCACACCATAGGAGGAGAAGCCTCCGTGGTGCAGTGGTTACGCTACTCGCCTTGTAAACCAGGGATCGCAGGATCGATCCCGGGCTTCTCCAGACTTTCGGATGAGTCTTTAAACCGAGGTCCGGTCTCCGTATGACCTTAGCTGTTGGTGGGACGTAAAACTAAAACTCACTCACTCACTCACCATAGGAGGAAATAACTTAATATACATGTAATTGAGCGAGAGAAAAAAACACCTCTTTTTATAGCCGGCGATTGGCCAATACGTGTGCCCCTTGCAACAATATTTTTACCTCCCAATTTCAACGCGTCTATTCTTTGCACAATTCTCTGATTTTCGAAGATACTAGAGTTCTAAGTTATTGCAATACAATCTTTGTAAATGTTTAGGGAGAGGACTATCTAATGTTGTATAACTTGTGTCCAATCCCATTGTTTAGAGGAATACAATAAAATATGTTTAATCTAATCTGGGTGTCAATATATATGTTTCCTTGTACGCTATTAAAAGACGGGATCCAGGTTTAAAAAGAAGCTATCCTTTCGGCTTCCTGTTTGTAATGTTTTGATTGCGGTGTCACTGTATTGTTTTGGATGGAGTGTGTTGGGATAAATGTATCGATTCAATGCATAGTCTTCACTAAGGTTGGCATGATTAATCGGATAATCGATTATTCAATCAATAAATTCCAAAAAAATGATCATCATTACTGATTTGCTTGTAATTGATTATTTGATAAGTACAATTTACTACCCAAAGTTCTGCCTAGCTGTATGAGTGGCAAACAGTGCAGACCCAGATGGGGCGCCGCGTTCTGCGGCGTCCCAGCTGGGTCTACACTGTTTGCTCAGGTCTGTCTGTTCAAATACATATGGCAAACTACAGCATATGGTAGGAGTCATGCTCAGACAGAAAGCCAGACAGGTAAAATTATGACCAAATCTTCAGTGATTACTAATCGATTATCGATCGCTATGATAGGAATGGTAATCGATTATCTTTTATGCTCCGATTAGCCAACCCTAGTCTTCACATCTCTTTTGATTTATCTATTCCCCATCCGTTCAATGGATGCCCGGAGCCGATCGAAACCGAGGATAAGCGGCAATTTCCGTTCAGCCCATCCATGCCGATGACTCGCAACGCCTACATTATGAAAACACGCCTATACAAATACATTGTAAATTTTACCGCCGTAAAAATAAAAATTCCAAATATAGATTGTTTGAACTCGTTAGCATCGAGGCGGTTCTAACGAGTACCCACAAAATATATTTTAGAGAAGAAATAAGAAAGATAAGGTTTATCCCTGTAAACCCAAGTTTTACTGTATAAAGGTGGGGTTCAAGGGGTCTATATTATATAGGCGTGTTTTCGTGATGTATATCAAATTCAGACAAAAATAAATAGATAGATTAAATCAAAGCACTGGCATCACTGGGGGATCGATTGTCATTGAGTGTAAAGTGGAAAAATAGGCCTGGGGGCAGCGGGGACGTAGACCGTTTCGTTTATCCTTTAAATCCGTGTATTGTAAGCAAACAGTGTAAACCATTACGAAAACACGCCTATACAAATACATTGTAACCTTTATCGCCGAAAAAATGAAAATTTAAGATGAAAAATTGTGATATTTTTCATATTTCTGCTCAAAATATAGATCGTGGATACTCTTTAGAACAGCCTCATCGAGGCGGTTCTATCGAGTACCACAATCTATATTTTAGAGCAGAAATAAGAAAAATAAGTTTACCCCTGTAAACCCCAGTTTTACTATATAAAAGTGGGGTTCAAGGGGGTCAAAATTATATAGGCGTGTTTTCGTGATGCCTGATCAGATGCCGCAGAAAGCGGCGTCTGAAATTCTGTAGCGTCTGATCTGGGCCTACACTGTTTGCCAAGCCTAGCACATGATCCCAGTAAAGATTCTGTAGATAACATTCTTGCGCAACAGTCTGACCTCACATGGATGAGAATAGCGCGGCTATTTCCTGTAAATAACCGTTACCCTATTGTCCTATAAGTCAGTAATAGTCACGTGGACGTTTTGCATCGAAGAGCTGTTATGCTTATAACTTTGGGTCGATTGATAAACAATCGACCAAAAAACGACTGTTTTTCTCTTGCATACCATATTTTTTTCCGTAACTCGTTATCCTTACAATTATTTCTTTCGGTGACTCGGACCACCTGTTGCGTGTTTGTTCTTGGGCAAAATAAGCCATAATGTTCTGCGCTATAAATAATGCTTGAAGAACATATGGTGAACACAGAAACTTGAGTCGAGATAAACTAGAGAGCGACGATAGTTTGCATTTAATGCATTACATCCCTATTTGTTATGCCCTTCTTGAAAGTGTATTCCATATATGCCTAGCATCCCCAGAAAGGACACTGACAAACTAGTGAATGCCAAAATCATACGTCACAGGAAACGGCGTCTGATCAGTTTTTCAGAGTTCCTTCGAAGTTCGGTACTTGCGAAAAAACTTATAATAAATGAATAAGATGCACCCCTTAAAATGGAAATGGAAAGAAATTATCTTCGTGCAAAATATGGCTTAGACCCGTTCTACTGACCATATTCAAACAGACAATTCTGTTTGTTTATATTTCAGCTGGGGATGTAAGAATGCTTACAGATGGTGGCGTAGATTCTCTCACCATAACGACCATAACCATTCAAGACTTTATTGGCGTCACGGCATTGTTTCTAAGAATATGGTCATCATATGAAAACGTGGGTATTCATTTCAATGTGGAGGCAATGTCAGAAAAAGGAAGTTCACTCATAACTGAGTGGAGAAATAATATCATACACATAGACAACAACGTCCTGGCACCTGATGATTCTAACCTGACTGTTGGTATCATCCTTATTGTTGATGATAAAAATATCATCTGGAACCAAGAGTCACAAAATCTTGACAATGTTTTCTTTGATTCAACATTTATTTTTTTTGACGCCCTTAATATCACTTCCGAACCTCCTGTTGTATTTGAGGTGGTAGACAGGTTACCTGGGAAAAAAGTCTTCTTTCCTAAGATAGTCAGCAGAAACGGAGCTGTGGTTCACTTGAAGATCAGCATAAGCGCAGATCTCGTTCAATATGGCGGATTATTTACCTTCAAAATTGCCGAGAATTCAACGAGTAAATATATAAATAAAATAACACACGGTGTCACTATCAACGTATTGTCACCTACTACGAGAGCTGTAGTCCCCGCAAACACTGTGGGTTTATTTCCATTGAGTAATGAGACGTACATCTACACAAAAAGGGGCAGCTTGTTTTGTTTTGCAATGGGGAACCCACGGCCGATTGCCTTGCTTTTTAAATCAGGAGACGATGGCAAAGACAATTTACTGAGTGAAGTAGAAGAAACAATAAGAGATCGGTACACTCACATGATAGCGTACACTCTGGAAAGAAGTAACCTTAACAACGAAGGAAAGTACAAATGCAGGTACTGTCAAAGAGTTTTGTGAAATAGATATGCATTACAATTCCGTTATTAAGACCACCTAAAATTAAGAGTGGATTTGCTTTTAAAAGCTTATTTTGAATGTTTAAGTCATACTTTCTTTGCGTTTTCTACACTCAGAGTCGCATATTATAAGAAACTCTTTGGGACTTTCAAAAGTGGTCTGAAAAACCACTTTTGAATAGTCCCAAAGATGGTCTTAATACAGGAATTTTAAAGTACCTAGTCATTTGAGTCAATTCTTTTAAGACAGTTTGTGCATCCCATTACGATAACACACCCGTGCGACATAGTGAATTTTTTCACATCTCCAAAATGGCCATTTTCTGATGAAATTCCTTGATATTTTTCTTATAAATACGGCAAACATAGGTTGTGGGTGCTCGTTAGAACCGCCTCAGTGAGGCGGTTCTAACGAGTACCCACAACCTATGTCTTTGAGCAGAAATAACAAAAATAATGTATACCCCCGTAAACCCCAGTTTTCTCTATATAAAGAGGGGTTCAGGGGGGTCTTTATTTCACGGACATGTTCACGTGATGTCAATATGGGTCAACTGTTAAAGACAGATTTTTCTCTATATAAAAGGGGTGACCTGTTTAATGATCTCCAATAGACAACAGTGCACATCAAAGGCTTATCTTACCTAATAAGTGATTATGATGTGATTATGAGCAAAGAGTCTCTGAGAGATATGTTCAAAAGGGAGCTCGTTAAGGGGAACTTGTGTGATGGTATATTTTGACTGAGAATGTTGTTTTAAATTACCATTCTTTTATTTAAAAAAAATGTAAAGGAAAACACTGACATCCGTTGTTCCATTAACTCAGAAGTGTAAATCAGTAAATTAAATGACTTTATTACTTCAAGGTTTAATCAATTAATGAACATTTATTTATTTAGAATGTCTAAAACATTAGCATTTTATAGATTCAGTCAAAATGCAACTACAAAATGTTTCTTGTTTGAGTCACAATCATATCAGAAATGAGAACCCATAAAACCCCGCACTTTTATAAGTAAAATGGGGGTCTAGAGGGGTATATATCATCTTTCTTATTTCTACTCAAAAACATCCTCGTTAAAAAAAACCTCGCAGAAGCAGTTCTAAGGAGTACTCACAATGTAAAAAGATGTTGAACAGTAAAACTGGGGCTTAGAGGAGTATACATTATTTTCCATATTTCTACTCAAAAACATGTAGTGTCGGTCCTCATTAGAACCATCCCTCAGAGGCAGTTGTAACGAATACTCACAATGTAAAAAGACTGTACAGTAAAACAGGGATTAAGAGGGGTATACATTACGTTTTGTTATTTCTACTCTAAAACATAGTGTGGGGTCTCGTTAGAACCACCTCACTGTGGCTGTTCTAACGAGTCCCACAATATATGGTTTGAGCCAAAATAATAAAGATTTCGGGATTTTTTTTATCATTTTTGGTCGTTGGTAGGTAGGTAAGTAGGTAAGATCGTAGGTAGCTAGGTTTGTAGGTATGTATGTTTTGGTAGGTAGGTAGATTGGTATGCAGGTAGGTAGGTAAGTAGGCAGGTAGGTGTGGGATGGTGATGAGGTAGGTATGTGGGTAAGTAGGTTGGTAGGTAAGTAGGTAGGATCGTAGTTATGTATGCTAAGGTAGATAGGTATGTGGGTAGGTAGGTCAGTAGGAAGGTACGTACGTATATTCACAGTGTTGACGGGGTCGTTAAACCTCAATTCAATCAAACAAACACCTACCTACTTACCTACCTTCCCACCAAAACACCATCATCCTACCTACCTACCTACCTATCTACCTACAAAGCTCCCATCCACTCACACTACCTGCCTACTCCTCCTTCCCTCCCCTACCCTACTTACCTACCTAAATCTACCCCGCCCATTGGGACCTGACGAAATAGCTGGGCTGCATGATGCCCGACCGCACATGAGTACTGGTAAACCGCTTAAGCCTGCCCTGGCAAAGTGATGCAAGTCGGACCGTCCATGCATATAAACCCAATTGGCTCCATTGGGCGGCAGGTCTTGAGATATCTTCATCTCTAAGTCGGGTAAAAGTCCCACGAAATTGGAAGCATCGTCTCCAAAATGACCTATATAGTGTTGACGGGGACGATAAACCTAAAGTCAAACCTACCTACCTACCTACCCACCAAGCGACCTACCTACCTACCTACCAAGCCACACACATACCTACCTACCGAGCCACACATCGACCTATCTACCGACCTACCTACGTACCCACCTACGTACCTAGCTTTCCAGCCACCTACCTACCTATCTACCTACCTACCTATTCATCCACCCACCTACCTACCTACCCAGCCACCCATCGACCTACCTACCTGCGTATCTATCTACGTACCTAGCTTCCCAGCCACCACCTACCGACCTATCTACCTACCCAGCCACACACCCACCTACCTACCCACCCACCCGCCAACATACGTATGTACCTAACTACCTAGTCACCCACCTACGCACCTACCTACGTACCTAGCTTCCCAGCCAACCACCTACCGACCTATCTACCTACCCAGCCACCCACCTACCTACCTACCTACCCACCCACCCGCCAACATACGTATGTACCTACCCACCTAGTCACCCACCTACCTACCTACCTCCTACTTACTTATCCACCAAACCACCTACCTACCTAAAGATATGTCTTTTTAGAAAGTTATCGTATTACACCTCTCACGGCTGAATTCCCTCATATCCCTCCGTGAGGCATTTCAGTCGCTTACGGTGCGACTGAAGAATCTCACGGGATCAATAATCTCACGCAACATCGCCTTGAAACGGTCAGTAAAATGTCTTTGACTGGGGTGGGGTGGGGCTTAAATTGTTTTTACGTGACTACAATTCTCGCTCTTAGTTCTGTCGCGGTTTAGAAAAATATTTTTTTTTCAGTCCGTATGAAGGATTTCTAACTCATCAGTGCACCATCTACGAGAACATAAAAATCAAACGAATACAGAAACAGAGATAAAACAACGATGGGGACTATACAGAATGAAATAATTGAAATGATGGAGCAAAAGAAAACCCACCGTTGGACTTCTTTGGGTCCGACAAGAGACAGAGCATCAGGCACCAAGCGACATAAAAAAAAACAGCGGACAGAGTTCCCTTGACAGGGCTCAAAAAACAAGCACGGCAAATAATGTAAAACACAGAAACAAAGCATAACTGTAAAATAGACGTGAAGGCGATGACCAGTAATCGTATAATAACCTTATATCCGCCATCAAAAAAAGGAAAATCGTACAAACACTAAGCAAACATAAACATAAACACCCAAAGTAGAAAGACAAACGGACTAAGCGGACAACGATCGCTCACCTGAGAATATTGGGCTGCACGAAACTGACCACACGTGAGCAATGGAAAACTGCTAAGACGGAGGCAAAGTGGTGCGAGTCAGACCTGATAATCTGCAAGTTTGATAAGGATCAGATCAGAATTCGCTGAAAAAAAATTGAGACATCATTTTTCCATACTAAGTAGAAGTAAAACAAAGCCTATGGCAAAATTTTTCACCCTCAAGGGGATGTAACTGGGAAAACGGTTGCCGGATTCAACCAAATTCGAACTCATCTGAGATATTATGCTTGCCCTTGTTTACTAAATGTTCCTAAAAAGATCAGATCAAAAACAGCTGAGAAAAAAGGGAGACACCAATTTTTCGCTAATATTTATGTTCCAGGGTAAGCAGAGCCAAAGCCGTTGGTCCTGTGAGGCCCATATTGGAACTCAACTTATGACTCTCTTGGTTATCTGCAAGTTTGATAAAGATCAGAGAAAAGTTGGAGGCATTGTTTTTCTATGAGAAGCCTATGGTAAAATTTTCACGTTTAAGGGGGTGTAACTGGGAACCGGTTGCCAGAGTCAAGCCAAATTCGAACTCATCTGAGATATTATACTTGTCCTTGTTTACTAAAAGTTTCAAAAAGATCAGATTGATAAGACACACTGATTCGTTCGTCCCCGAGGATATCTTCAGCTAAGTATTAGTTCCTTAGTGCTGAGGTTGATACTGCGGTGTTGACGTCTGTACTCAAGTACTGATTTAAATAACTATATTATATCTTTAATTTTTGCAGTATAAGTTTCTAATTTTTCTAAAACTAAGACTGACTTGACAGGTGGGACATGTATCTTAGCGGACTTGGTTGCCACGATTTGTAATATCATAAATTTTGCAAATCTCGCTACTATGGGCATCTCCTTCCTGATGCCTGGGACTTCCGTGGAGTGTGGGCCATGTTTGCTGATGTTGGCTCGGTGTGGGACGCCTGTAAGTTCCCTGGTAGGTGTTTCTTGCCTGATGCCTCCAGTTGACCTGTCTCATGAGCTACGTCGGTCGGTGTGTGCTCGGAGGGGGATGTACTGTGTTTGCCGGGTCTTGTCCATCATCCGTTTCGGTTTCAAAACTTTGGGGTTTAGACACACTGATGAAGATTAAATATCCGAAAGGCCTCTGTGTCACTAAATTTGGTATAGTTACACATTAATTGCAACCACTGGGTCGGTATATCTGCTGGTGGATGATTCGTTCGTACCCGAGGCTATCATCAGCTCAGTATTAGATCCTTAGTGCTGAGGTTGATACTGCAGTGTTGACGTCAGTACTCCAGTACTGATTTAAATAACTATATTATATCCTTAAGTTTTGCAATATAGATTTCTATTTTTTCTAAAACTAAGACTGACTTGTCAGGTGGGACATGTATCTTAGCGGATTTGGTTGCCACGTTTTGTAATATTATTAATTTTGCAAGTCTCGCTACTATGGGCATCTCCTTCCTGATGCCTGGGACTTCCGCGGAGTGTGGGCCATGTTTGCTGATGTTGGCTCGGTGGGGGGCGCCTATAAGTTCCCTGGTAGGTGTTTCTTGCCTGATGCCTCCAGTTGACCTGTCCCATGAGCTACGTCGGTCGGTGTGTGCTCGGAGGTGGATGTGCTGTGTTTGCCTGGTCTTGTCCATCATCCGTTTCGGTTTCAAAACTTTGGGGTTTAGACACACTGATGACGATTAAATATCAGAAGGACCTCAGTGTCACTAAATTTGGTATAGTTACACATTAATTGCAACCACTGGGTCGGTTTCTCTGCTGGTGGATGATTCGTTCGTCCCGAGCGTATCATCAGCTCAGTATTAGTTCCTTAATGCTGAGGTTGATACTGCGGTGGTGACGTCAGTACTCAAGTACTGATTTAAATAACTATATTATATCTTTAATTTTTTGCAGTATAAATTTCTAATTATTCTAAAACTAAGACCGACTTGTAAGGTGGAACATGTATCTTAGCGGATTTGTTTGCCAGGTTTTGTAATATTATGAATTTTGCAAGTCTCGCTACTATGGGCATCTCCTTCCTGATGCCTGGGACTTCCGCGGAGTGTGGGCCATGTTTGCTGATGTTGGCTCGGTGGGGGGCGCCTATAAGTTCCCTGGTAGGTGTTTCTTGCCTGATGCCTCCAGTTGACCAGTCTCATGAGCTACGTCGGTCGGTGTGTGCTCGGAGGGGGATGTGCTGTGTTTGCCGGGTCTTGTCCATCATCCGTTTCGGTTTCAAAACTTTGGGGTTTAGACACACTGAAGTATATTAAATATCCGAAAGGCCTCTTTGTTACTAAGTTTTGGTATAGTTACACATTAATTGGTTCCAGCTGTGTAAAAGTGGATACTTCATATTTCACTTATATTCATGCTCAAGGACAGGCAACTCCAAAGCAGTTGGTCCTGTGAGGCCCAAATCGACTCAACGTCGACTGTATGCTCTCCTGGTTATCTGCAAAGTTGATAATGATCAGATCAGACTTGGCTGAAAAAGTTCGAGACGTCGTTTTTCCATTATAAGCTTATTGTTAAATTTTTCACGCTCAAGGGGATGTAACTTCGGAACCGGTTGTCAGATGCAAGCCAAATTCAAATTTATCTAAGATATTATGCTTGTCCTTGTTTACTTAAAGTTTCAAACAGATCAGATCGATCTTTGTTTACTTATGTCCTTGTTTACTTAAAGTTTCAAACAGATCAGATCGAAACCACCCGAGAAAAAGTGGAGACACCATTTTGGCTTATATTTATGATCAAAGGCAGGTAGCCCCAAAGAAGTTGGTCTTGTGAGGCCCAAATTCGAACCCAACGTAAACTGTATTCCTCTCCTGGTTATCTGCAAGTCTGATAAAGATCAAATCAGATTTAGCTGAGAAAAGTTGGAGACGTAATTTTCCATTATAAGTATATAGTAAAACAATTTCACGCTGAAGGGGGTGTAACTGTAAAACCGGGTGTCACATTAAAAAATTCGAACTTATCTGAGATATTATGCTTGTCCTTGTTTACTAAACGTTTCAAAAATATCAGATCGAAAACAGCTGAAAAAGAGTGGAGACACCATATTTTTGCTTGAATTTATGCTCAAGGGCAGGACACTCGACTTTCCAATAATCATCTTACGCTAAGATACACGACCCGCAAATTTACCAGGTCAAACCATCGATGATAGATTTTGTCAAAGATCTTAGCTCTAATGGTTCTCATAGCAACTTCCTGTACACAAGAGTGTTGTATAAATAACTAGATCTAGTTATTAATATAAATTAAAGTGTGCATTGCGCAGTTTCGCACATGTGCCCTGGTTTGAAAGTTATTCGCCCACCATACGCAGATTTGGCCTCGACGAGGCTATTTATCAAGTTATCTGGCATTAGACAATCTCATTGTTTAGATCTTGTTTATATACATCTGCACGCCAAAAATTTCAAAATATGGTTTAAAAGTTTTATATCTGTATTTAATTTGTAAAAAACTTTGCCGCGACGAGGCTATTTATAAGAAATCTGGCTTTAGACAAATTCATTGGTTAGGTCCTGTCAGTAAACATCTGCATGCCAAAAGTTATTAAAATATTCCGAGCGGTTATTCTCCGTAATCATTTTAAATATTTTGCATCGACGAGGTCATTTGTAAAGTAATCTGACATATGACAATCTCTGGGGTCAAGCTCTCTCAATATCTCTCCGTATGCCAAAAATTATCAAAATATTCCAAAAGGTTTCCTTACAGCGATTTTCACACACTGACCACGGACGGACGGTCTAACAGGGTGATTATACATGTAGTAGTGCACACTCCACAAGTCGGCCTCGCCGAATTAGCTACGGGTCCTGCTATAACCCACAACGGAAGAGTCGCCTCAGAGCGGTAATTAAAATGTTTCTTTTCACAAGGCGCTTAAATCGATCGCCGGTTTGGATTTCTACAGCTGCATCGGAGACGGGTGTACGATTCCACATTTTGATAACACAGTCATCCACATTCACCTTATTTGCATTATCTGCTGGTTCCTAGTCTGAAGGTTATCGGTGATATTGACAATGGGCAAGCTGGGAGCCAGCCAATAGTGCATAATCACATCTCCAAAATGGCTACTTTTCTGATAAAAATGCATGATAATTCTTTGTTATTTATACTGTAAACATAGGTTGTTGGTGCTTGTTAGAACCACCTCATTGATGTGGTTCTAACGAGTACCCACAACAAATGTCTTGGAGAAAAAATAAGAAAATTATTGTGTAACCCCGTAAACCCCAGTTTTCTCTATATAAAGTGCCATGTGACACAGTGCATTATTTTACATCTCCAAATGGTTTCTTTTCTCGTAAAAATGGTGTATTTTCTGATTGAAACTCCATATAATTTTTATGGGTGGGACTTTTACAAGTAACCTCAGCCGCTGCCTTGGAGCTAAAATAAGAAAACGATATACAAATTTTCTCTAACAAAATTGGGTTTTGTTTTACGTGCGTTTAAACGAAACAATACTAGGCTGAAGTGACTGTCAATTATATTATTAAATCATGGAGGCCACTCTATGCTTTCATTTTTAAGTTCATTACCCGTTTCTGTTTTACGTCTTCTGGATACCGATGCGAATAAATTCTACGATAGTTCTAATCAGTTATATGATGCGGCTCTCTTAACTAGAGGCTATACTCAGCATACTCTCCGGTCTTACATTGATTCTGAAATTAATCATAAACGCCATTTCTTCAAAATATCCTTCATTAATAAGGGTATGGATTTTATAGATTTGCCCAGTACCTTCCGTGAGAGCTCGGTGCTTTCTTCCATTCCTGCTTATTTTCAAAATACTGAAACGCCTATAATTTGCTATAAATATAACAAACCTGTTAGATCTATCATTTTTAATTTCATTAAACTTGTTTCAGATCTTGATATTGATACTAATACTCCTGATTCACGTGATTGTGAAAACTCAGTGTATTGCTATACTGCTGCTGGTCATGTAATTAATGGCAATTTGAAAATTTCTGATTCCTGATTCTAGGATAAGAAATATAATTTCTAAAGGACCTAAATATCGGTTTCCTTCTAAAATTGATTTCAGTAAATGTAGAGATGAAATCGCTGCTGCCTTGAATGAATTCGGTAATCGATGGTGTAAGCGAGAGTATGTTGAGCATAAAGCCCTTAAGGACTGGAAATTTAGCATGTTAAAAATAGTGAATAAACGCATTTCTTTCTATTCTCAAAATACTAACTTATTACCTCCTAAGCCTAAGACGTCTTTACGTCATCTTAAACTAGGTATTCAAGAATTTCATAAGAAGTTTGTTTTGGCCCCTGCAGACAAGGCTGCTAACAACGTCATCGTTGTGTGACGGCTCCACTATGTTAACACGCTTAAGCAGGAGCTTGGTGGTACTAAGGCCTATGAACTTCAGCCTTTAGCTGAAGAGAGTGTTATAGTAGATTAACATATTTATCATTCATCCACCAAGTTTGCTGTGTGTGTTACCGAAGGCCAAGACAAGCTTGGAGTCTAACTGTTGGTTTTCTTTTGCTCCAGCATTTCAGTGGTTTCTTGCTGTCGAGTCCTCACCGTTGTCTCACCTCTGTGGTTCTTTGATTTCTGTGTTCACGGAGATGTTGCACTGATGGGTTAGGAGGCCTTCATGCGGACTGAACAAATTATTTGTCTAAATCGCGACGGAAGTAAGGGCGAGGATTGTGGCCACTTAAAATCGATTTAAGCCCCCCAGTGGAAATCTTCCACTGACCGTTCCAAGGCGGCTCTTCTGTGGCGAATTATTTATGTTGTTGTTTGTTACTTACTGTCTGTATCACTTGTGTCTTTTAATTTTGGATGGCCATATGGCCATTTTGTGGGAAAGTAACTGTCCGTATGGCCTTCCTTTGTTTAGGTTTCCATTATGGTCTGGTCGCTTAATGTTTGTATTTCTTTCCCTTTGGTGTCTTTTATGGATGGAGTAAGTTAATTGTATCAATTCCTGATCTTTGTTTTACTTCTACTTTTCCTACGCTATACTGGTTACCAAAACTTCATAAAAGACCTTACAAAGCACGGTTTATTGCAAATTCTAGCTCTTGCACTACCACTGAACTTTCTAAATTATTAACTTCCTGTCTTACTGCTATTAAAACGCATGAGATTAAATATTGTGATAAAGTCTTTGAAAGATCAGGAAGAAATCTGTTTTGTTCTATATAAAATTCGAATGAGGTTTTAAATAAATTGAAATCCAGACATTTTCGTGCTTCAAGTCTGTCTACTTACGATTTTTCCACTCTTTACACTACACTTCCTCATAATCTTATAAAAGAAAAGCTTAATGATTTAATTGAATGGGCTTTTCACAGAGAAGATTCTCTCTATCTTGCATGTAATGTCAGAAATGCATTTTTCACTTCTAAAGAGCATAAGAATTATACGCTTTGGTCATGTCAGAAAGTGTGTGATGCCCTCACCTTACTACTTGACAATATTTATATTAGATTCTGTACTAAGTTATTTAGACAAATTGTGGGTATTCCGATGGGTACGAATTGCGCACCTATTGTGGCTGATCTATTCTTGTATTGTTATGAAAGAGACTTCATGTTGTCGCTTTCCATTGATAACCAATCGGAAATTATTGAAGCTTTTAGCTCCACTTCTAGATATTTGCATGATTTATTAAATATTGATAATACCTATTTCGATGGTTTGATCAGTCAGATTTACCCCCCAGAACTTCAGTTAAATAAAGCGAATTCTTCTGATACCGAGGCCCCGTTTTTGGATTTACATCTATCTATTGTAGATGGGTTTGTTTCGTGCAAAATTTATGATAAACGCGATGACTTCGATTTTGAGGTTGTAAATTTTCCTTTTTTGGATGGTGATGTTCCTCGTGCGCCATCCTATGGCGTTTATATTTCGCAATTAATTCGATTTGCTAGAGTGTGTAGTGATGTAACTGACTTCAACACTCGTAATAAATTATTAACGGCTAAACTTCTTAATCAGG
This sequence comes from Lucinisca nassula, assembly GCA_963580285.1. Classification (NCBI taxonomy): domain Eukaryota; kingdom Metazoa; phylum Mollusca; class Bivalvia; order Lucinida; family Lucinidae; genus Lucinisca; species Lucinisca nassula. The sequence continues at coordinate 108,577,322 of OY757019.1, read as the reverse complement.
GGTATCGGTACGATAAACTACGCAAAGCCTTTTCAAAATTTTATAGACGCCATTCTGATTTAATTTCAAAATTCAATATTGGACTTAAATCTCTTCTACAACAAGGTCTATCGGAACCCGAATTTTATGGTGACTTAGTATATAAATTCAGAAAAATATATAACCGCAATGACTTTAGCACCCAATTTCGTAAAATCATTCTTCTTTATATAAAGATTGAGTACAACATGGATATTATACGACAGACTGCATGCATGGTGGTTAACCCAATCACGGTTGGCAACTTTGCTTCCCCCTTTAATTGCACGCCGGTGGGTCAGGCCTCAGATTCTATGACGGTTCCAACGTAAAGGCTTATTGAGAATTAGAGAGGTCTAATTCAAGGTAATGTTGGTTGGTGCCTGATGCTCTGTCTCTGGTCGCCCCATCGGAGTCTACATGTTGGCTTTCTTTTGCTCCAGCATTTCAGTGGTTTCTTGCTGTCGAGTCCTCACCGTTGTCTTACCTCTGTGGTTCTTTGATGATTTGTGTTCACGGAGATGTTGCACTGATTAGTTAGGAGGCCTTCATGCGGACTGAACAAATTATTTGTCTAAATCGCGACGGAAGTAAGGGCGAGGATTGTGGCCACGTAAAATCGATTTAAGCCCCCCCCCCACCCCCCCCCCCCCCCCCCCCCCCCCCCCCCCCCCCCCCCCCCCCCAGTGGAAATCGTTCCACTGACCGTTCCAAGACGGTTCTTCTGTGGCGATATATTTATGTTTTTGGTTGTTACTTACTGTGTGTATCACTTGTGTCTTTTTATTTTGAATGGCCATTTTGTGGGAAAGTAACTGTCCTTATGGCCTTCCTTTGTTTAGGTTTCCATTATGGTCTGGTCGCTTATTGTTTGTGTTTCTTTCCCTTTGGTGTCTTTGATTGGTGGAGTAAGTTAAGTGTATCGATTCCTGATCTTTGTTTTACTTCTACTTTGAGGGGTGTTTATTCCCGGCCTTGTTAGAATGATGATTCTTTATTTTAGGGCACAGAGCAACCAAACTACCAGTGAATCAGTTACAGTAGCTGTTTTTGGTGAACTTCCAGTGGTTGATGATGCCGGAACAGGTGTGATAGTGAACACTTCAGAAGAGATAACTATACAATGCAAAGCGACTGGGACACCACGGCCTACATTTCAAATTAATCTTTTCAAAGCCTTCGGACCGGATCTTATAAAAACTGACTTATATCAGGTATTGGACATTTTGTACTCCTTCATGCTTTGTTCATCGAATGGTATACAGTGAAAATCCGCTAATAAGGTCAGCTAAAATTAGGAAATTAAAATAATATTTCTTTTAAAACATACGTTGAAGGTTTAATTACCCTAAGGCTTTCTTTCTATTTACTGCTCCCAGAGACCTCTGCTACATGTATAACACAAAATTATGGGCTGCTTCAGAGTGGTCTTACTGTAAAGCCTCGCATTTTATCCCTTTTTCTCAACTCGTTTAATAAATTCAATAATACATGAACACTCATGTAAGATCCTCTATTTCTTGAACAGAACTGACCTCCGTGACCTAGTCGGTAAGAACTCTGTCGCTTGATCAGTAGGTCTATCACCGTTGTATGTTAGAGCCCCGCTCGGGTCACATGTGAGACGCAAAGTTTTGCAAATTTAATTTGGTGGTTTTCATCTGGGCCTCGCCCGCCTCTGATTAACGATCGGATTGAAATAAGTGAAATAATCTTGAAAGGGCCGTAAAACCAAAACAAAAAAGTCTTGTTCAGACAACATATCTTCTTCCTACAACATAAATAAAAATCAAAATTGAGTTCCTTTAAGAGCAATGAAAACATTCATAAGAAAGAAGATGGGTCACGATTTAGTCTTGTTCGAACAACAATTTGGTTCGCACAATATATCTTGTGCACACAACTTATTATTAGCGCATCTGTCATGTAGTGACAAGGTGAGCTTTTGTGATCACATTTTGTCCGTCGTCCGTAGTCAGTTCGTGCGTGCGTCCGTCCGTCCGTAAACAATTTCTTCAACCGACATCTCCTCCTAAACCGCTGATTGGATTTTGACCGAACTTCACAGGAATGATCCTTAGTTAATCGTCTTTCAAAGTTGTTTAAAAAGGTTCGGTCCATTGCTCATCTAAGACACAGGAGCTAAATTTTGACTGAAAACTTAAAAACTCTCTACCCTGCAACCACAAGACCCAGATCTTCGATATTTGGTATAAAGTTTCATCTTGTTGACCTCTACCAAGATTGTTAAAATTATAGCCCTTGGGCCAAAATGACCCCGGCCCAGGGCCCACATGTTTTACATAGAATTTTATGTAGAAAACCTTTAAAATCTTCTTGTCAAAAACCACAAGGTGCAGGCATTGAAGCTTCATCTAGTGGACCTCTACAAATATTTTTATATTATAGCTCTGGGGCCAAAATGGCCCCGCCCAGCGGTTTTACATAGACTTACCTAGGGGAAACCTTTAAAAATCTTCTTTTCTGAAACCACAAGGCCGGCAGTTTTATATTTGGAATAGCGCTTCATCTAGTAGACCTCCAACAAGATTATTTATATTATAGCCCTGGGGCCAAATATGGCTCCGCTCAGGGGCCCACATAATTTACATAGACTTATGAAGAAAATCTTTTAAAAAATCTTGTCTGAAATCAGAAGATACAGGTCTTTATTATTTGGTATGAAGCTTAATGTAGTTGACCTCTACAAAGATTGTTTAATTATAGTCTTGGGACCAAAAATGGACTACCCCGGCTACCCACGTTTAACACAGACTTAAACAGTGATAACCTTTAAAACTTTTCTTGTCTAAATCCAGAAAGCTGAGGTCTTTGATATTTTGTTTGAGGCTTCAACAAGTGGACTTCTATCAAGATTGTTCAAATTATAGCCTTGGGGAAATATGGCCCTGCCCCATGTACAATATGGACCAGGTGAGCGATCCAGTGCAATCATGGCCCTCTTCTTTTTTCTTTTTTTTTTTTTTTTTTTTTTTCGGACAACATAATAACTTGTTCGCATAATTTATTACCTTGTTCCGACAGCATTTAGTTTGACTTGATACCTTGTTCAGGCAACATAGTATCTTTTTTCAAATATGAACATGACTTCCTTATCTGGCAACATGGTATCATGTCTGATAAAGTTATTATTTTGAGCGAACAACATATTAACCCTCACTGATTTGTTTGGGGATCGGAGGTTAACGGCACATTTTACACTAGTTAGGTCATGTCGAACCGGTCAGTTTACCGAACAGCAGGTTTTCTTGACAAGCTTTTTAGCCCACGTACATCACGTGAACAGGTCCTTGAAATGAGTACCCCACTTAACCCCAATTTATATAGAGAAAACTGGGGTTTGCGGGGGTATACATTAATTTTCTTATTTCTGTTCCAAGACACAGGTTGTGGGTACTCGTTAGAACCGCATCAATGAGGCGGTTCTAACGAGCACCCAAACCCTATGTTTGCAATACAAATAATTAAAATCAGATTTCCACCAGACCATTTTGGGGATGTGAAAAAATGCAATATGTTGCATGGGAGTGTTATCGTTATGGAAAAGAAAAACGTTTCACTGACCGTTCATCTGTCGTATTTTTATTGTAACAGTTCGTCTTTGCCCGTATTTATTGCTAATTTTTATTTTGGATACCCTTTTGGCCATATTGAGGGAAAGTGACTTCAGTTTGCCTTCTACTTGTGAATTTATTTTTGTTATGGTGACGTGTATTTTTGTTTGAGTTTCTTTCCCTTTGTTGTCTTGGACAGGGGATGTGAGGCAATTGTATCAATTCCTAATCATTGCCTTTACTTCTTTTTAGCTCACCTGTCACGTAGTGACAAAGTGAGCTTTTGGGATCACTTTTTGTCCGTCGTGCGTCCGTGCGTCCGTGCGTCAGTAAACAATTTCAAATAAGTATATCTCTAATACCACATGGCTGATCTTGATCAAATTTCATGTGAAGCATTATCAGCTAGGGGGAAAGGCTGCATAAGGTTTTTGTGCTGATCAGATTGGAATTCTGGTTGCCATGGCAACATATAGCTCCCACAGACTTAGAAAGGGAAAATTTTTTAAAATCTTCTTCTCTGAAACCACAGGGCCCAGAGCTTAGATATTTAGCATGTAGCAAGGGCAAGTGGTCAACAACATAATTCCTGCCAATCATGCCCCTGGGTGCCAAATGGGCCACGCCCCGGGGCCCCTTCGCTCCAATAGACTCATAATGGAAAAAAGCTTCAAAAATCTTCTTCTCTGAAACCACAGGACCCTCATCTTAGATATTTAGCATGTAGCAATGGCAAGTGGTCACCTACATAATTCCTGCCAATCATGCCCCTGGGTTCAAAATGGGCCACGCCCTGGGGTCCCTTCGCTCCCATAGACTCATAATTGAAAAAAAGCTTCAAAAATCTTCTTCTCTGAAACCACAAGGCCCAGAGCTTATATATTTAGCATGTAGTAACGGCAAGTGGTCACCTACATAAGTCCTGCCAATCATGCCCCTGGGGTCCAAACGGACCACGCCCCGGGGCCCCTTAGCTCCTATAGACTCATAATGGAAAAAAGCTTCAAAAATCTTTTTCTCTGAAACCACAGGGCCCAGAGCTTATATATTTAGCATGTAGTAACGGCAAGTGGTCACCTACATAATTCCTGCCAATCATGCCCCTGGGGTCCAAACGGACCACGCCCCGGGGCCCCTTAGCTCCTATAGACTCATAATGGAAAAAAGCTTCAAAAATCTTCTTCTCTGAAACCACAGGGCCCAGAGCTTAGATATTTAGCATGTAGCAAGGGCAAGTGGTCACCTACATAATTCCTGCCAATCATGCCCCTGGGGTCCAAACGGACCACGCCCCTGGGCCCCTTAGCTCCTATAGATTCATAATGGAAAAAAGCTTAAAAAATCTTCTTCTCTGAAACCACAGGGCCCAGAGCTTAGATATTTAGCATGAAGCAATGGCAAGTGGTCAACTACATAATTCCTGCTTATCATGCCCCTGGGTTCAAAATGGACCACGCCCTGGGGCCCCTTTGCTCCCATTGACTCATAATTGAAAAAAGCTTCAAAAATCTTCTTCTCTGAAACAACAGGGCCTAGAGCTTAGATATTTAGCATGTAGTAACGACAAGTGGTCACGTACATAATTCCTGCCAATCATGCCCCTGGGGTCCAAACGGACCACGCCCCAGGGCCCCTTAGCTCATAATGGAAAAAAGCTTCAAAAATCTTCTTTTCTGAAACCACAGGGCCCAGAGTTTAGATATTTAGCATGTAGCAAGGGCAAGTAGTCACCTACATAATTCCTGCCAATCATGCCCCTGGGGTCCAAACGAACCACGCCCCTGGGCCCCTTAGCTCCTATAGACTCATAATGGAAAAAAGCTTCAAAAATCTTCTTCTCTGAAACCACAGGGCCCAGAGCTTAGATATTTAGCATGAAGCAATGGCAAGTGGTCACCTAAATAATTCCTGCAAATCATGCCCCTGGGTTCCAAATAGGCCACGCCCCGGGGCCCCTTCGCTCCCATAGACTCATAATGGAAAAAAGCTTCAAAAATCTTCTTCTCTGAAACCACAGGGCCCAGGGCTTATATATTTAGCGTGTAGTAATGGCAAGTGGTCACCTACATAATTCCTGCCAATCATGCCACTGGGGTCCAAACGGACCACGCCCCGGGGCCCCTTAGCTCCTATAGACTCATAATGGAAAAAAGCTTCAAAAATCTTCTTCTCTGAAATCACAGGGCCTAGAGCTTAGATATTTAGAATGTAGCAACGGCAAGTGTTCACCTACATAAATCCTGCCAATCATGCCCCTGGGATCCAAATGGGCCACATCCCGGGGCCCCTTAGCTCCCATTGACTCCTTATGGAAAAAAGCTTCAAAAATCTTCTTTTCTGAAACCACAGGGCCCAGAGCTTAGATATTTAGCATGTAGCAACGGCAAGAGGTCATCTACATAAATCCTGCCAATCATGCCCCTGGGGTCCAAACGGACCACGCCCCGGGGCCCCTTAGCTCCCATAGACCCCTAAAGGAAAAAAGTTTCAAAGATCTTCTTCTCTGAAACCACAGGGCCCAGAGCTTAGATATTTAGCAAGTAGCAACGGCAAATGGTCACCTACATAAATCTTGCCAATCATGCCCCTGGGGTCCAAATGGGCCACACCCCGGGGCCCTTAGCTCCCGTTGACTCCTAATGGAAAAAAAACTTCATAAATCTTCTTCTCTGAAACCACAGGGCCTAGAGCTTAGATATTTAGAATGTAGCAACGGAAAGTGGTCACCTACATAAATCCTGCCAATCATGCCCCTGGGGTCCAAATGGGCCACACCCCAGGCCCCTTAGTTTCCATAGACTCCTAATGGAAAAAATCTTCAAAAATCTTCTTCTCTGAAACCACAGGGCCCAGAGCTTAGATATTTAGCATGTGGCAACGGCAAGTGGTCACCTACATAAATCCTGCCAATCATGCCCTTGGGGTCCAAATGGGCCACGCCCTGGGGCCCCTTAGCTCCCATAGACTCATAATGGAAAAAAGCTTCAAAAATCTTCTTCTCTGAAACCACAGGGCCCAGAGCTTAGATATTTAGCATGTAGCAAAGACAAGTGGTCACCTACATAAATCCTGCCAATCATGCCCCTGGGGTCCAAATGGGCCACACCCCGGGGCCCCTTAACTCCCAATGACTGCTAATGGAAAAAACTTCAAAAATGTTCTTCTCTGAAACCACAGGGCCCAGAGCTTAGATATTTATCATGTAGCAACGGCAAGTGGTCACCTACATAAATCCTGCCAATCATGCCCTTGGGGTCCAAATGGACCACGAGCCGGGACCCCTTACCTCCAATAGACTCATAATGGAAAAAAAGCTTCAAAAATATTCTTTTCTGAAACCACAGGGCCCGGAGCTTAGATATTTAGCATGTAGCAACGGCATGTGGTCACCTACATAAATCCTGCCAATCATGCCCCTGGGGTCCAAATGGGCCACACCCCAGGCCCCCTAGTTCCCATAGACTCCTAATAGGAAAAAATCTTCAAAAATCTTCTTTTCTGAAACCACAGGGCCCAGAGCTTAGATATTTAGCATGCAGCAACGGCAAATGGTCACCTACATAAATCCTGCCAATCATGCCCTTGGGGTCCAAATGGGCCACACCCCGGGGCCCCTTAGCTCCCATAGACTCATAATGGAAAAAAGCTTCAAAAATCTTCTTCTCTGAAACCCCAGGGCCCATAGCTTATATATTTAGCATGTAGCAAAGGCAAGTGGGCACCTACATAAATCCTGCCAACCATGTCCCTGGGGTCCAAATTGGCCGCACCCCGGGGCCCCTTAATTCCCATAGACTCCTAATGGAAAAAGCTTAAAAAATGTTCTTCACTGAAACCACAGGGCCCAGAGCTTAGATATTTAGCATGTAGCAAGGGCAAGTGGTCACCTACATAAATCTTGCCAATCATGCCCCTTGGGACAGAATTGGCCATGCCCATGGCCAATTAGCTACCATGGATGGACTTAAAATGGTAAAAAAAAAACTTAAAATGGAAAAAAAATCAAAAATAGTCTTCTCTGAAACCATAAGGCCCAGAGCTTTGGTGTTTAGGATGTAACATGGAGTGGTTGCCTACATGAATCCTGCCTGAGTCTTGCCCCTTGGGTTCAAATTGGCCAAATCCTGTGGCTTCTTAACTCCAATAAACTTATAATGGAAAAAAGCTTCAAAAATCTTCTTCTCTGAAACCATGAAGTACAGACCTTAGATATTTAGTATATAGCAACATAAAATGGTCGCCTACATAAATCCTGCCAACCATGCCCTTTGGGTCAAAATTGACCATGGACTTATACTGGAATAAAATAAAAAATCTTCTTCTCCAAAGCCATAAGGCCCAGAGCTCAGATATTTAGTATGTAGCAATGTCAAGTGGTCTCCTACACTTACGATTTTCTGGTACACAGGTGAGCGATATAGGGCTATTGGGCCCTCTTGTTTATCATATCTCGTCGCATCTGAGAATGTAATAACGCCATGTATTAAATTCGGTGATCCACTAGCGGATTAAATATTTAAAGTAGTTCGATACGCCCTATAACGTTACACGAACGTCGTTATCAACGATGTCGCGTTTCCTAATGGCGGAAAATTGACATTGTTTTGTAAACAAATCGTGAATAAAATGTCATAAGATAAATAGAATGTTGCATTCGTGCTGATGTTTTATTGAATTTATTAAACTCGTTGAGGAAAAGAGATAAAATGCTCAGCGAATCCCCGCATTTCATTCCATTTCCTCAACTCGTTTAATACATTCAATAATACATGAATACTCATGTAAGATTATAGGGATCAACCATGGATTTTCATGCATTAACATTCGCCAGGTCCCGAGGAAGCTGTTTGAACATGAGGCCGCCAGGCCGAATGTTCAAATATCTTCCGATGGATCCGGCAAATGTTAATGCAATGAAATAACCATGGTTGCATAACTTACGATTCCGACAGCAAATTTTGACGAAAACGACCAAAAGCATCATATAAACTCCATATAAACTCTTCAAATGCGACCGGCGAACCCACATGGCGGGCAATTCAGAATGTTGTTTACAATAACGTTGTTACGCAGTTACCATCTGACGTCATCATAGAACCCCAAAACACTACGTTTAGAGCGATAACGTTACGTCGCTCAACGTTACGTAAACAAAGCAAGGCCGGTCTTGTGCTATCAAAAGCTCAAAATCCATGTTCAAGCAGCACGCGAATTTCATGATTTGAACATGGTTTTCGCAGTTTGAGCCGCGTGACGGCTTTCGGTCCATTTGACAATGGCTTCAAACAGCCATGCGCATAGATATTTATGCAAGAACTTCTATTTACATAACAATTCTTTCGCTACCCTCTTCGAAACAGGGGAAGCAAGAAATGACTCATTTGTCACGTTCTGGTGTGGATTTTAAAGGTCCTGTCAGCACTAATTATGTGCCGTCAGTTTAAAGAGTGGCATTTTTTCTTAGCATCACGCAAAGACGCCTATATAATTTTGACCGCATTAAACCCCAATTTTATGTAGTAAAATTGGGATTCGCAGGGTCCTACATTATTTTTCTTATTTGTGCTAAAAACACATGGATTGTGGGTACTCGTTAGAACCGCCTCACCGAGGCGGTTCGGGCGAGTTGCCACAATCTATGTTTTGTGCAGAAATATGAAAACTATCAGGATTTTTTAGTATGAAAATTTTCCTTTTTGGGTGCTGAAACTTTCAAAATATTTAAATATTTGAATAGGCGTGTTTTCGTAACGGCAGGCTGTTAGCCAGTGCAGTACACATTCTATTGTTGTCTTTACTGAATTTGCAGAAGGGAGAAAATGACCGTAGAAAATAGTTTATGATAAATCTCCAATGAATATTGTTACCCGACCTGGTCGTGATCGAACTCGCGACCTTTGATCATCAATTAATTGGTTTAAACTTTATTTCATTTGCATAATACATAGTAAATATACAAAACAGTATAGAATACGATTACAATACAACCACTATACAAATGGGATTCAGAAAAAAGTCCAGTGACTTATTCGAATCTGTATCCCAAGTGTTTGCAATACTATTGTGTGTACAATCATATTGTAATTGTCATTTAATAATTGTAAAATTAATCACACTTTTATATCTGAGTAAACATAAATATAGTAGATAGTTGGTTGGGGCTCCACGGGGAATGGAACATATAGCCAGTTTTGTAATAGTTAAAGGTCATTATATTATGGACAACATTCAGCAATAAACCTGTAAAAAGCTGGATTTAATGTTTTCAATATATGTCCGACGTGTGTGTGTGTGTGTGTGTGTGTGTGTGTGTGTGTGTGTGTGTGTGTGTGTGTGTGTGTGTGTGTGTGTGTGTGTGTGTGTGTGTGTGTATTTAAAGTAGCGCATCTAAATTTTCCTTAACGTAGTTTATGCCATATAAACGCTTGTGGTCAAAACTAATTAATTCTAAAGACAGTTCGACGTTTAAACAGTCGAACGAACTAACAAAATCGTTTAGTTTTTAGTATGTAATCTTGCACAGCTAAAAAGATGTCTTCGTTTTGATCCTCTGGCAGGTCAGTACTACCATATAAGAGAATATTTAGTGTTGGCTGGCAATATATCGATACTCTATTTAGCAGCTCTTGCCTGATCTGTCCGAAGCGGTTGCATATTAAGAAAAAATGTGAAGTGTTTTCAACTATGCCACATTCACATAAAGGATTGTCAATAATATTTTTCTGAAAAAGATGTTGGCGTAAAGAGCTACAGTTCAGTCGTAATCGAGCATGATATATTTGTCCTAGTCGTGAACCAGTTTGGTAGTATCGTGGGGGTTTGCTAATATTATTATTAAGTTTGTTTTTAAAAGTTGCTACAGATGGTGAGTTCTTAGTGTCTTCCGGAAGATTATTCCAAATTCGCGTAGTTGAAGGAAGAAATGAGTTATAGTATTGTTGAGATCTTGCAGGAATTGTCTGAAGGTTCGTCTCATTACGCAAATTATATCTCGATATACTGCCAACAGTTGGAGGTACAAGTGAAGAGAGGTATTCGGGGGTCATATTGTTAACCATCTTATAGTAGAGGATGAGTTTATGTTTTTCTCTTCTAGATGCAAGACTTTCCCACCCTGTGTCAGATAGAAGTGATTGGATTGATGCAAGTTTAGTTGCTCCTGTGACAATACGAGCAGCTTCATTTTGGATTTTTTCCAAATCGTTTGACTCTTGCTGAGTGCAATTATCCCAAACAACATTTGCATATTCTAGAAGTGGTCTTACAAAAGATATAAATATAGTTTGAAGAGACTTTCTATCAAGCTGGAATTTCAGTCTCCGCATAATATTTATGCGAAGCCATGCTTTTGCTTTTACGAGTTCTATATGGTCGTGCCAGGAACAGTCCTTTGAGAATGTAAGACCTAAGTGTTTGTGGAAGTTCACATCATCAATCAATTGCTGGTTCATGTTGAGCGGTGGATGAAGGGGTTTATTATGTTTCCGTGATAATACCATGGAGTCAGATTTCGCCGGGTTGAAAGATACAAGCCATTTAGTCGCCCACGAATGTATTTTTGCGAGATCTGCATTCAGTTCATCAGCCGCATGTATAGGGTTATCTACAATAATATAAAGGCTGGTATCGTCGGCAAATAGCCGTATGCAAGAGTGAATATCGTCTACAATATCATTAATATAGATAAGAAAAAGAATGGGGCCTAAAATAGATCCCTGCGGTACACCTGCTTTAAGAGCTGCCCACGAAGAAGCAGATCCAGGTAATACAACTCTCTGTTTCCTGTCGTTCAAATAGTCCTTAAGCCACGCCAGGAAAGAACCAGAGATCCCAGCAGATTCAAGCTTATAGAGAAGGCCTCGGTGCCACACTCTATCAAATGCCTTGCTTATATCGCAAAACACTGCGCGAACTTCTTTGCCTTGGTCAAGAGATTGGCAGAAAGTGTTATATATATCTACGAGCTGATTAACTGTAGAGTCTCCGGGAATAAATCCTGACTGTAATGTTGTCAGTATGTCATTATCACGGATGAAATTAAATAAATGTTTATGCACTATTTTTTCTAAGACTTTACCCACTGCACTCAGAAGAGATATAGGTCTGTAATTAGAAACAACTGAGGGGTCATCTTTTTTAAAAATCGGAGTTACATTTGCTTCCTTCCATATCAAAGGTACCTTGCCAGAGGTTAACGAGAAGTTAAATAAATCACAAAGAGGGAAAGAAAGAGGTTGTGCTAGTTCCTTCAACACGCGATTGTTTATAGAGTCGGGACCCGTTGCCTTGCCTAATTTTAGAGATTTTAAAACGGATTCAACTTCTGAGGGTGAAGTAGAGAGAGAGTTTAGGCTATGTCCAGGACAGGGAATATCATATGATAAAGTGGCATTTGTTTCGTCAAGTTCGGTTTGTCCTACAAAGAAATCGTTCATCAGCCTTGCCTTAGCATCCTCTTCTGTGTAGACAATATCATCTTTATATAAGGGAGGGACTGAGGATGATTGGTCAGGTTTTATAAACTGCTTAAGGGTCTTCCACCAGTCACGTGGTCCTATATCGTTATTACTAAGTTTTGCCGCCAATTTGTCTATTTGCTGTTGTTTAAGCCTGCGAATTTCTGCTGTAGTTTTATTCCTTACGCGTTTATAGCTTTCAAAGTCTGTTAAGTTATTTGTTCTTTTAAATTTTTTGTATAAACGTTTGCGTTTTCTAATTAATTTTTTAGCATCGTTTGTTAACCAGGAAGGATCAGATTGCCGTATCTTAACTCTTTTATTGGGAATATGTTTGTCAGCTAGTTCTGAGATACGTCTTGTTATATTTGCTGCATAAATGTCCATATCATTGTTCTTGAGTGTTTCCCAGTCAGTTTCTCGAATATCGCGAGAAAAGGATTCATAGTCACCACGATCAAATAACCATATATGCCTGTAAAAAGCGGGAACTACATTTTTATGAAAGTTTAATACAAAATAGACTGGACAATGGTACCTAATATGTTGATCGAGAAATGGGTCACCTACCCCGCTTAAAAGTATACTATTTTTATTGGCAGTAAAGACCAAATCTATAATAGAAGATGAGTTTTCAGTGAAGTGGGTCGGCTCCACGATTATCTGGTCTATACTGAATTGCTGACAGATATCAGAAATTTTTTGGTTAGATGCGTTTTTTAGGGTATCGAGATTGAGGTCACCTGTAATAAATACATCGTTTATATTACAATCAAATGCAAGACTAATTGAATCTTCAATAGCAGACAAGATTTGAGCAGGGGAGTTAGGGGGTCTATAGAATGTTCCTAGAAGAAATTTTCTATGGTGAACTGTGACCTCGACCCAGACGCACTCAATATTCGGTAGTTCAAGATCGCTCCTGCGGCGAGAGAATATGTTATCCTTTATGTAGACGCATACCCCTCCGTGATTATCTCCACCTCGATCACGGCGATAAAGTTTAAAGCCATCTATTTTTATGGAGTCGTCAGGTATATTTGGGTTAAGCCAAGTTTCTGTTAAGCAAATGATAGAAAAGTTTCTTAGTTCAGTTCCTATCAAATCAATTTTATTAGTAATGCTTTGGATGTTGTAATGAACTATGGAGAAGTATTTTGATAGTAACGCGTCGTCCATGGTTATTGAGTCAGTCTCAGTTTGAGATAGATTCGGACCGGGGTTGAGTTCAATATCCCCTGATCGTAGTAATAAAAGTGATAGGATTATTAATAATTCAAAGAGCGTAATGTGTTTTATACCTTTAACTTTGCATTGGCGAACGTAATGTAAGCCTATCCGCATCCTGTAAAGTTGTATATCACTCATTAAATCCTGAGAAAATGTCCATGGATGCGGCTAGTGCCAGCAACATGCGGACAATATATTTGGGATACCAGCGTCGTCCGTGATTTAACATTTCGTTTAGTTGAAAATCAGGTAATACAGTCAATTAGCCAACGTGTTAATTTGGACGATGCTAGTACCGGTTTAATTTGAATCCTGCCCATAGTATTACCAATTGTGATTGAAAGTGAAAAAGAATAAAATTCCCCGTGGAGCAAAGTTATGGTAAAGTGAAAAACAGCAAAAGTAAGTACAAAATATAACATAATGTTACAGGTAAAACACGGTGAAAGGATAAAGGACAAATGTTTTTTTAATCAATGATTTCAACATCAGCTATTGAGAAATTGACTTTCTATAACAGACGGGAAACAATTTCATAAAAAAGAGTATTGTTTAGCTTCATGAACAAAAAAGAACTATGCTTGATTGGACCCTCACAGCGGTCATACAGCGTCGAAACAAAGCTCAGCCAACGTCGAATCGACGTCGCGATGTCAAATCGATGCTGTACCAGTGTTGTTCCATCGCTATACTCCCACTGGAATAAGTAAGATCTCTCAACCCAAGACTTGACAACAATGATTCAATAACAGTTCGGTACTTTTAAGCAGGTATAAACGCAATATAAGTTAAACAAGTTCGAGCCGGGGCATGGCAACCCGAGTTGTAACTTCCAAAGGAAAAAAAAAAAAAGAAAAAAATGCCAATTTATACTGTTAAACAAGATAAAAATGAAATTTGTGAAAGTCTTCAGAGGGTCACGTTGACCCGGGCAAGACATAAGCACCTTTGGCCGTCAGTATTGTTTCACATGTTTCTCCATGCCGCGGCTCTTCAGTAGCACGAGATAACCGTGTTTAAGTCAGATACACAGATTACCTGCTATCGATGAAATCAATAGGTCAGCCATGAAACAGAGCATGGAAAAGAAGATAGGTCTTTGTCAAAGTCAACAGTGAATCTTAATTAGTGGAATACTTGATACAGATGTAAGTACATGAACAGATCACATACGTTTTATTTTAACCCATTCCGTACCGGAAACTCCAAAACGGGTAAATGGCAAACAGTGCAGGCCCAGATCAGACGCCGCAGAACGCGGCGCCTGATCAGGGCTCTCACTGTCCGCAGGAAGTTCAGCGATTTTTCGATTTTTGTTTTAGAAAAACACAACCTTTCACCCCACCCCCAAACTCCGAGATGGGCTCCTGCTATATATAATTAGGAAGACTCCATTTGGTACCAAATGGGTAACACGCACAGTAAAACAGTATTTCGACTACTCGTTACACTTGGTATGAGCCGTTGTATAAGAAAACGGGACATTTAGGTTTGTCACGACAACATCATGCCCTTCACAGATGGAAAAGAAAAACTCGAAAATACTTCAAATTGAAGTTAGCGTCGCACGGTGCATTTTAAAATTTATAAGAGGGCTAATATTCGGATCCAGTTCAAGTCATGGTCTTACTCTCGAGCAAGGCCATTCGTTGACACTAGTCCATTCGTGTACCTCACATTATCATGACTCCATTGTCTCCGCCTTGTCGAAACGAAACACAAGGTCGGAGCGTCAGAGTCATGAAATGGTACCTAAAAAATATATATCATCACGAAAACGCACCTATGCAATTTTGAACCCTTTGAACCCCACCTTTATATAGTAAAACTGTGGTTTACAGGGGTAAACTTTATTGTTCTTATTCCCGCCCCAAAATACAGACCGTGGTTGCTCGTTAAATTAATTGTGCAACCGACTGAGATATCGAAATTTGCCTTACTGACATTGGTTAACCTTTAACCTGCTAAATATTCAATTAAGCCACACCCATTTCTGTCTATCAACCAATCAAATTACTTGATGTAATTTATTGCTACAAATTCATAAACTAAATGCCAAACAGTGTAGATCCAGATCAGATGGCTTCTTCAGAAGCCATCTGATCTGGATCTACGCTGTTTGCAAAGACAGGGCTTGTCGCCTACAGCAGGGTAAAGGTTAAATCCTTTCTAAGACAAAATGGACAGTAGAGCGTTAGGTCTGAAGGTTTATTTTTAGCTGGGAGTAATATACACAGACAGTATGTATCTGCGTTTGGTTTCAGTCTGAGAAACCTGAAGCGCATTATAAAAAAAACATGCTTATTCAAATACATTGAAAATTTGTGGGTGCTCGTTAGAACCGCCTTATCGAGAAAAGCTATAATGACTTCTTTGAAGGGTCGCGTTAACACATAAATACCAATTAAAACCTTGTAGAGACGACAACCTTCTTTCGTTTTTTTTTTTTTTTTTTTTTTTTTTTTTTGTTTTTTTTTTTGTTTTTTGTTACAAGCCAAAGAAAAAGCAAACAAGCCTTTTGGAAAAATTTAACAAAATTTATTTACAAAGTATCTTTAACCTGTAGAAGTAAGAAAATTAAATGTATTTAGCTCTGTTATGAAATATCCTTGACTATTTACATTTCCAGTGTAAAGTCTAATGTAAACCTATAGAAAACAATTGCGTTCATACGCCAATGAACGCATCGAATCACATGATTTTCAGTGACGTTAAGTGACGTCATTCTAAACCATTGTTCTCTACGGGCGTTGATGACGTCAACGCTGCTCCGCTCTTGGTAGAAAAACAGCGTGTAAATGTTTTTCAGCTTTAAAAGTTTGCCCTACAAGCATTGTTTCGCCCATTGATGAGGGGCAAATCATGTAAATATAAAAAAATAAACTTAATTTTTCTGCTTTTCATGAAAGTATGAACGACAGTTGGTCGCGAGCAAAGTTTACATGAACCCCGAAGCGGGGTTCATTTACTTTGCACGCGACCCACTGCGTTCATACTTCCATGAACTGCAGAAAAATAAATTTTATTTCTTAAATGAATCTATTTTCCTTGATCCCACAGAATTCACAGTCCAAAATGAAACATAATATCCTTTAACAATCCAGCACAGAATATAGTAATAACTTTTCTTGAAAACCCAAGCTTCAAACTCCAAAGTCTGACTAAAAGAGAAAAATCAAGCTCTTTTATAGACCCTAAGAATTCTCTAGAATGTTCCACAGGGCTGTGGAATAAGATGATTTAATTATCTAAAAAAAATTATAATGCAAACCTGAACTTTCTGGAAGATTTCAAAGTACTTTTCCTTGTTAAAAAGATGTTTATTTTTTTTTTTTTTGGTTTTGGTTTTACGGCCCTTTCGAGATTATTTCACTCATATCGAGCCGATTGTTAATCAGAGGTGGGCGAAAACCGGAGTACCCGGAGAAAAACCACCTGACCTTCCGTTGCAGAACTTGGCGTCTCACATGTGACCCGAGCGAGGCTCGAACCACAGCGGTGAGAGACCTAATGATCAAGAGTCAGCGCTCTTAACCTTTAGGCCACGGAGAAAGAAGATGTTTACAAAATAAAATTAATCTTCGGCTAATTTTTCGAGAATCTTCTATAAACAAGATATTTATAGCACTATTAGGTCACCCAATGGGGTGAAAGTGGGAATCAGAAAAAAGAAAAGTTATTCTTATGCATAACATTTTTTTTTTTTCGATTTTTGCACAGAAGCCCAGAAAAACTTGAGTAACAGAATAATTTTCAGTTCTGTGGCATATTACTTGTTTCAAAATATAACCTGTTTATGAAATATTGTATTTGATTGTAATTATTTACTGGACTGTCACGAAAACTCACGTTTATAATTTTCGCCACTTAAACACACTTTTATATAGTAAAACTGGGGTAAACTGGGGTAAACAGGGGTAAACAGGGGTAAATATCATTCTTATTTCTCGAGATGATTCCAACGAGTACCCGCAATCCATGTTTTAAGCATAAATAAGAAAAAAGGTAAGATTCCTTACCTGAAACATTTCATTATAAGTGGTAAAACTTTCAATAGGCATGTTTTTGTAATAACGTTATTGTCAGACCAAGTTTCCAAAATTTTAGATATTTTAAAATTATAGTATGTTAGTCTATAGCCGTTTAAAGTACATCGCCTGAAAGGCAAGCCAGGGAGTAGTGCAAACATAGGTATTCGATTAGGAATCATATACAGTCGAACTTCAATGCCTCGAACACCTTTGGGACCATGCAAACCTGTTCGAGACAGGGGTAGTTCGAGCGACTGAGGGTTACTACCAGGAGGCATTACGACATACTTTAGGGCATATTTTCGGTGTTCTATAATGAAAAATGTATGCTGTGTGTACTCATTAGAATCGCCTCATCGAGGCGATTCTAATGAGTACACACATCATACATTTGCAAGATAAAAGACGAATATATCCTCAATTTTACCCTCCCTAATCCTTATGTAGAGAAATTCCATAGGGACTCAAGAACGGGTTCGACTCAGCCATGGTTAACGAGCCATCGGTGTTCGAGCCATCGAAGTTATAGTAGTAACGGTTTTGTTTTATAGGTTAACCAATCATTCCCAGACAAAAGGACCTCCATTGTCAGACTGACCATTTCACCTCCAGACACAGCTATCCATACGGTGTACTGCACACCAGTTCAGCAAGACAACAAACGATACAGAATGCTAAAGAGGATCGAACTGTTCCAACACGACGAGGCAAAGGGCATTGACTGGAAAATGTTTAATCGCATGCAAAACTTAATACTTGGAACCACATGAGGCAGTCCAAGTGCTGACTAATGACATGATACGTATGTGATACATAAGAGTTATTAGACCCGATTGCACAAAACAATGCATTTAGACGAAAATATGCATCTTATATATTTCTGGCTTTGTGTACATGGGATAAACTTTATATCCGTTTGCTTTCATTTGACTGAAATGGTGCACTCTTTATTACGACAATACATCCGTGCGAGAAAATGCATTCTTTCAGAAACTCAAAACGGTTAATTTTCTTTTGAAAATTTATGATAGTTTTCTTATTTATACTCGAAACATAGGTTGTGATGCTCATTTGAACCGCCTCATTGGTTTTAACCAGTACCAACACCCTATGCTTGAAGACTAAATCGATGATATTCAAAATATACGTTGTTGGTGCTCATTGAAACGGTTATAATGAGCACCGGCACCTTATATTTGAAGTATTGGAGTATAAATAATAAAAAGAAATCACAAATGTCCACCAGAAAATAGCAGTACAATTTAAGATAATAATGTGTCACATGGGTGATAATCTTTGTCTGAGCCAAAATATTGAAACCATAACATACCCTGTAAACCTCGCTTTTGTCTGATTAAAATAAAAAAAAAATCTCCTACTTTTTCCTTGTTCGATTTTCATGATGCTTTATTTCCATAGTTTCTTACGTTGCAGCTGCATGTTGTCACTTTTTATGACTTGTATCACTCTGCTGTTCAATCTAGACATATCTCACTTTTGTCGTTTTACCGTCAAGAAAAGTCAATGTTTCATGTTGGCCTTCACAAATGCACTATCTGTGCATGTCATAGGTCACATTTCTGTATGTAAAGACTCTCAGTATCATTAATCTTTTTCAGTTTACTTACTCTGTTTCGGGGTCGAAAAAGGAAAACGAATAAGGCAAAAATATTTTCCTTTTTCCTCATTCGATTTTCATGACGCCACAACTCCATATTTTCTTCGGCTGCAGCTGCCTTCTGTCGTTTTTTATGGCTTGTGTCACTGTGACATTCAATCTAGACATATTTCACTTTTGTCGTTTTACCTTCATGAAATGTTTCATGTCTTCTTTCAAAAAAGTACTATCGGTGCATGTCATAAGGCACATTTCTGTATGTAACGCCTCTCAGTATCATTAATTTGTTCAGTTTACTTACTCTGTTGGACAAAGGAAAAGGAATAAGAAAAAAGGGGAAAGAATATGGAAAAGAAATAAGGAAAAAGAAAAAAGAAACATACTTTGTGGTCATATATATGCGGTCTAGTGAGATCATCGGCCAGTTCACTAGTGAAATAACTTATGTCCACCTAATGTGGAAGTGCTAAAGCCGGCATTTGTGTGTGTGTTTTGTGTTATTTGTTTTTATATGATTTTCACGTTGCTGTGCCGAGCGTACAAGTTAGTTTTGCCTTCGAGACAGCGCCGTGAAATGATATAGAAACAAATATTCTTTAAGTGTTAGTGTTAATCGTTAAGTATTGTTGTATACAGTTATTGTTAATAATTAATGTCTCGCATCTTCCGTGCGATTTGCCTGTCGGAGATCGCCCTTGGTCGTCTTTTCAGCATGTGGTTTGCGGAACGCCGTAACCCCAAATGTAACACTTTCAGACAAGCTGTACCTCCGTTTATGAAGGTTAATTTATCCCCCCTTTATTCAAAAATACAATATGTATTATAAATTCAGTAGAGTATGATATAACATGTTTACATAGAACCTGTAGTGATCAAGGTCTTAATTAAGCTGACAAATCAGTGCAGCGACACACGGAGATACTTATGATTAACGCCTGGTGTAAAGAATCTGTCATTACGTTAGTAAGTCCATGCGATTGATAAGCAAACTATAGAGCCAACAAATGGTCACACCAGGGTATCTGTCACAAGATGCATGGACGAGGTATAGGTCCTTCAGGGGCTGTGTGCTAACTGTGGTCTGCCTCTTCCTTGCACAGGCCTTTTTAGCTCACCTGGGCCGAAGGCTCCAGAGGAGATTATAGGATGGTAGTCCCTCCGTCGTCCGGTCTAACATTTGGCCAGCTATATCTCTGCAGCCTGCAGGCTGATCTCAATAATTTCTTATCTGTTGCATGCCTCTGTTGGGGCATTGTTTGATAAGCTTTTTTTTTTCAAAATAGCACGAAAACTGTGGTCGCTATGTTAAACACAAGGTCCCATAGACTTACATTATGCTTGTCATCAGCATAGCGCCTTCAGTTTTGATCTGATCTTTCTGAAACTTATACGTATAGTGGCTGGGGATAAAAACTCGAAGGAGTTCGAAAACTGGACAAGTCGGTCTATTTTAAATAGGGTTATGTCCCTTTGATTGCTGAAAATGCCGATGTGTGACGTTGTCATCACCGTAGCCCATTTAGTTTTGGTCGGATCTTTCTGAAACTTATATGTAAGGTGGCTGGGGATAAAACCTCGGATGAGTTCGAACACCGGCCATATCGGCCCATTTATCATAGAGTAACGTCCCTTTGCTTGCTGAAAATGCCGATTTTTGATATTGTCATTACCGTAGCCCTTTCAGTTTTGATCGGATCTTTTTGAAACTTATTTGTTAGGTGGCAGGGGACAAAAATTCGGATGAGTTTGACAACCGGCCAATTTGGCCCATTAATAATAGAGTTACGTCCCTTTGATTGCTGAAAATGTCGATTGTTGACCCTTGTCGTCACTGTAGGCCCTTCAGTTTTGATCGGATCTTGTAAGGTGGCTGAGGATAAAACCTCGGATGAGTGCGTTTACCGGCCAAGTCGGCCCATTTATCATAGTTACGTCCCTTTGATTGCTGAAATGCCGATTTTTGACCTTGTCATCACCGTAGCACCTTCAGTTTTGATTGGATCTTTCTGAAACCTATATATCGATGGCTGGCGATAAAAACTCGGACGAATTCGAAAAACGGCCAAGTCGGTCAATTTATCAGTTATTTAGAGTTAGTTCCCTTTTATTGCTGAAAATGTCGATTTTGACCTCGTTGTTTTTTTCTTTTCTTAGAAGCCTCCGTGGTGTAGTGGTTATGCTACTTGCATTTCAGTGGTTTCTTGCTGTCGAGTCCTAACCGTTGTTTCATCTCTGTGGCTGTTTGATTTTTTTGTGTTCAAGGAGATGTTGCACTGATGAGTTAGGAGACCTTCATGTGGACAGAACAAAATATTTGTCTAAATCGCGACGGATGTAAGGGCGAGGATTGTGGCAACGTAAAATCGATTTAAGTCCCCCAGTGGAATTCGTTTCACTGACCGTTCAAAGGCGGTTCTTCTGTCGCGTTTTTTTATGTTTTGTTATGGTTTGTTTTTGAGTGGTTGTATCGCTTATATTATTTTGTTTTGGATACCAAATTGGCCATTATGTGGGACAGTTTCTGTCCTTTTGGCTTTCCGCTATTGATGTTTCCATTAGGGTTTGTTGTTTCATGTTTGCGTTTCTTTCCCTTTGGTGTCTCTGATGGGAGCTGTGGGTTAATTGTATCGATTCCTGATCATTGGCTTCACTTCTAGTTTGCCTTGTAAACTAGGGGTTGCAGGATCGATCCCGGGCTTCTCAAGACTTTCGGATAAGTCTTTAAAGTAGTTTAGGTCGTAGTACCAAAGTGTTAATTCAAAATCATTAGTCCATAGACAAAATGGCAAATATCAATGTTCAGATCAACAGACATGGACTCCAGAAGAGTGTAATCAGGCGTCCGCGGATAGTAAGCATTACTTGGTAAGCAAGCTTCGCCCACCATGCCCATCGACGCGAACGAAGAAAAGGTGTAAACCGAGGTCCCGTCTCTGTATGACCTTAGCTGTTAGTGAGACACTCACTCTTCTTTTCTTCTAAACATCCCTCATGATTTTTTGGTCCACAGGTTAGCGTCTCTGTATGATCTTAGCTGTTAGTGAGACACTCACTCTTCTTTTCTTCTAAACATCCCTCATGATTTTTTTTGGGCCACAGGTTATCGAAACAGAGCCAGCTTTGTCCTCTTGTTTTACTTTATTATTCTGTCTCAGTAACATAGATTGGGGTTACTCAGTAGAACCGCATTTCTCAAACACTTCTAACGAGCACGCACAATATTAAGTTTTCTAAATGCCATTTGCACCAAACAATGTGCAGGGAAGCAGCATCAGCGCCACTCCCCCCCCCCCAACACACACACACACACACACACACACACACACACACACACACACACACACACACACACACACACACACACACACTTCTTATTGTCAGATGAATGGGACCGATTTAATAAAATTTTGGGCCTAATGTGATCTAAAAGAGAAGACTGCGTATCAATCGTATGAACATTTTTAGAAATTTAATCAGAGCAGTGACAGCTTTCGTGTCTCAGTGTAAGTTGTGAGGATGGGCCTGAAAGGAGATTAGTCTCTTGGCGTTTCATTACGAAAACTCGCCTATACAAATACATTGTAAATTTGTCGCCGAAAAAGAGAAAATATTAAGATAAAAAATTGTGATATTTTTCTTATTTCTGCTCAAAATATAGGCTGTTGGTACTCTTTAGAACCGCCTCAATGAGGCGGTTCTAACGAGTACCCACAATTTTTATTATAGAGCAGAAATAAGAACAATAAGGTTTACCCCTGTAAGCCCCAGTATTACTATGTTAAACTTGGGTTCAAGAGGGTCAGAACTACGTGTTTTTGAGATGTAAATCCCTGTATCTTAGACAAACAGTGTAGACCTTTATCACACGCATTTTACAAGTGCCCCAGCATATGAGCCTACTTCGTGTTTTACAGATACATGTGTAAAGTACGAGTACTCGTATAAAGCACTAAATAGGCTCTCACCACGCTGAATAACTGACATGTTTACGAAAACATCCGAAATTCACAGTTTAAGCCTGCGATCAAATGACAACGACTTTATTACTTGTTTCATGTTTGTGTTTCTTTCCCTTCGGTGTCTCTGATTGGTGGTGTGGGTTAATTGTATCGATTCCTGATCATTGTCTGGCCCCCTCGCATCGGGGCTTGAAGAAATATATACTAAGTCAAAAAAGTAACTATACCAACTTCTGATATGCCCCCGCCCATAGGGGCTTGAAGAAATATATGGGCTGCATGATGCTTCCACGCAGAGCTGAATCTGGCCCGCACACTAGTACTGGTAAACCGCTTAGAGGATCTAAGCCTGTCCAGGAACCGCGGTGCGAGGCGGACCGTCCATGCTAATAAACCCTATTGGTTTCATTGGGCGACAGGGCTTGAGATGTCATTTCATCTCAATGTCGGGTAAAAGTCCCACAAAATTGGTAGCAACGTCTCCAAAATGACCTTTACAGTGTTGACGGGGACGTTAAACCTCAAATCAAACAAAAAAAAAAACCAACTTCTGGGTGAAACTCACTAGATATCTGGCAGCTATTGAGCTAAATTTGGCTGTAGACATGTAAATCGAACGTTTAGCTAGAGTATGCCCAAACTTGCATTTGCTCATACATTTCTGCTCCAGAGTCGTCTTGCAATATGTGTCTAGAAAGATTTTGGTAGAAAATGAACATTGCCCATGCGCAGAAATCTCGTTTTGTCTAAGATGGAAGACAATATCCTCTGAACATCGGATAACACTTTACATTTGCAATAGCTCTTGATCTCGCATTATAAGCGAGGTTTTAATTTGTGAAATTCTCAAATTATCTCCCTTACAATTAAAAATATAGCAATTTTCGAACTGCTGTAATTTTTATTCCTATCAATCAATTTTTGCCATTTTTCAAAAAACGCTTTGTTTCCACCATTGCTGTTCATCATGATGGTAAAAAGTACAGAAAAATCATGTAGCATGTAGCACTATCGATTGCGATTTTCTATGGAGTTCCCATTGAAAGCAGCATTTGCACACAACTTCTAAGAATCGGAGGTCATTATGTGATAGCCTGTTTCTCGTAGCTGGTGCAATTAAAGTTCCAAATCTTTTGTGAATAGACGCAAATGGTATCTAATGAAATATAACTTGTATCAAATTTTAGAAATGTAGGGTACAGGGAAATTTTGTGACGTTAGATCATAGCATGTTTTAATGTTTTCCTCTGTGAAAATGACACAGTGACCCCTTGGGTGTTTAAAGCAATACTCTACAATGATGTGTTTACGGGAAGAAAAACGAAAGGGGCTTTTTCACGGAAAAATGAGTCTTCTTACCAAAACATAACAAACTTTGTGTAGTTTTGTTCTGTAGTAGCTATAGTCACAGAAGCAATTTTACGTATAGGAACTTTTTTGACTGAGTATATATAGGCTGCATGATGCTTCCACGCAGAGCTGAAACTGACCCGCACACGAGTACTGGTAAACCGCTTAGAGGATCTAAGCCTGCCAAGGCAAAGCGGTGTGAGTGTCGGACCGTCCATGCTTATAAACCCTATTGGTTTCATTAGGTGACAGGGCATGATATGTCATTTCATCTCAATGTCGGGTAAAAGTCCCACAAAATTGGAAGCAACGTCTCCAAAATGACCTTTACAGTGTTGACGGGGACGTTAAACCTCAAATCAATCAATCAATCCTTATCATTGTCTTCAATTCTATTTTGCTTAGAGTCCCTTTCTCACGTACTTACTAGCAGCCTCCGTTGTGCAGTGGTTACGCTACTCGCCTTGTAAACCAGTGATCGCAGGATCGATCCCGGGCTTCTCCAGACTTTCGGATGAGTCTTTAAACCGAGGTCCCGTCTCCGTATGACCTAAGCTGTTGGTGGGACGTAAAACTCGAACACTCACTCACTACTTTGAAAGCTCCTTCAGAGTTAATGGTGCCAAACAATGGAATACGCTACCTGAAGAATTGAGGCGAATATCAGAAATGAACACCGTAACGAAAACACGACTATAAATTTGACCCCCTTAAACCCAACTTTTATATAGTAAAACTGGGTTTTGCAGGGGTATGCATTATTTTTCTTATTTCTGCTCAAAAACATAGATTGTGGGTTCTCGTTAGAACCGCCATATCGAGCCGATCGTTAATCAGACGTAATCAAAAGCCGAAGTAACCGGCGAAAAGCCATCTGGACTTCGGTTGCAGAACTTGGCGTCTTACATTGGCGTGCGTGTATGGGTTTTGATTTTCCGGCCCTTTCAAGATTTTTACAATCATTTTAGCCGATCGTTAATCAGAGGTAAGCAAAATCCGAAGTACCCGGAGAAAGCCATCTGGACTTCCGTTGCCGAATTTGGCGTGTGTGTGTGGGTTGTGTGTGTGTGTGTGGGGGGGGGGGGCTGTGTTGTGTGTGGGGGAGGCATTTCTTGTTTGATTTGAGGTTAAACGTCCCCGTCAACACTGTAAATTTCATTTTGGATACGTTGCTTCCAATGTTGTGGTACTTTTACACGACATTGAGACGAAATGACATCTCATGCCCTGTCACCCAATAAATAATCATAGATGGTTTGACACTCGCACTTCTTTGCTTGGGCAGGCTTGGATCCTCTAAGCGGTTATCAGTACTCGTGTACGGGTCTGTTTCAGCTCTGCGTGGAAGCATCATGCAGCCCATCTATTTCTTCAAGCCCCGGGGCCGGCTTTTCTCCGGGTACTTCGGCTTTTGCTTACCTCTGATTAACGATCGTCTCGATACTATTTAAAAAATCTTGAAAGGGCCGGAAAATCAAAACCAAATAAAAAAAAAACGAAAAAAAAAAAACAAACAAAAAGACATATAACATGGAAGTTAGAAGTTAGAAATTAGAAGTTAGAAGTAAAACGTTAGAAGCAAGAAGTTAGAAATAAGAAATGTCCCACACCCACACCCACACGCGCACGTGCGCGCGCACGCACGCAACCACCACACACCCCCACACACCTCCGGATTAATCGACTCTTGCTTACCTCTGATCAACGATCGTCTCGATATGATTGTGAAAATCTTAATAGGGCCGGAAAATTACCACCCCCCCCCCCCCCCCCCTCGAAAAAAAAAAAACAACATGCACCATTGAAGTAAGAAGTTAGAGATTAGAAGTTCGAAGTAAGAAGTTAGGAGTAAGAAGTTAAAAGTTTGAAATAAGAAATGCCGCCCCCAATCCCCCCCCCCCCCCCACACACACACACATACAACATGGAAATTAGAAATTAGATGTAAGAAGTTAGAAATAAAAAGACACAGTCCCCCCCCCCCACACACACACACGCCAAAATCAGCAACGGAAGTCCAGATAGCTTTTCTCCGGGTACTTCGGCTTTTGCTTACCTCTGATTAACGATCAGCCAGCTATGGTTGTAAAATCTTGAAAGGGCTGGAAAATCAAAACCCACACACGCACGCAAATTTGAGATGCCAAGTTCTGCAACGGGCCGTAAAATCAAGAGAAAAAAAAACAACTTACAACGTAGAAGTGTTAGAAGTTAGAAGTAAGAAGTTAGAAGTAAGAAGTTAGAAGTAAGCAGTTAGAAGTAAGAAGTTAGACGTTAGAAGTAAGAAATTAGAAGTTAGAAGTAAGAAATGTCACCCCTACACACACGCACGCATGCACGCACACACCACCCCCCCACACACACACACGCCGAATTCTTCAACGGAAGTTCAGATGGCTTTTTTCCGGGTACTCCGGGTTTTGCTTACCTCTGATTAACGATCGTCTCGGTCTGTAAAAATCTTGGAAGGGTAGGAAAATCAAAACAAAAAAAAAATACAACATACAACATGGAAGTTAGAAGTAAGAAGTTGGAAGTAAGAAGTTAGAAGTAAGAAGTTAGAAGTTAGAAATTAGATGTTGGGAGTAAAAAGCTAGAAGTTAGAAGTTAGAAATAAGTAATGTCTCACCACACACACACGCACGCACGCACACATTACACCCGCACACAAACGCCAAGTTCTGCAACGAAAGTCCAGATGCCTTTCCTCCGGGTACTTCAACTTTTGCTTACCTCTGATTAACGATCGTCTCGATATGATTGTCAAAATCTTGAAAGGGTCGGAAAATCAAAAAAAAAAAACAAAAAAAACATACAACATGGAAGTTAGAAATTGGAAGTCAGAAGTAAGAAGTTAGAAGTTAGAAGTAAGAAGTTAGAAGTAAGAAGTAAGAAGTTAGAAATAAAAAATGACCCTACCCCGCTTTCTTAAGCGAGAGCCCCCATTGGACTTGACATATAGTAAATATATGGTTAGCGTCCCAACAACAAAAACCAATTAGCGAGCCTTAGACAATTCTACAGAGATTAGCTTCAGCATGAAACTATAATATTGTTGAGACTAAATGAAAACACTACATTACTAAAGCCACCAATCATGCACTTAGCGACGGACCTCCGTGGCCTACTAGTGGATAAGAGCGCTGACTCTTAGTCATTAGATCTCTCACCGCCGTAGGTTCGAACCTCGCTCGGGCCACGTGTGAGACGCCAAGTTCTGCAACGGAAGGTCAGGTGGTTTTTCTCCGGGTACTCCGGTTTTCGCCCACCTCTGATTAACGATCGGCTCGATATGAGTGAAATAATCTTGAAAGGGCCGTAAAACCCAAACCAAAAAAAAAAAAATCATGCACTTAGCTTATACTGCAATCAGGAAATGGCAATAATTCAGCAAAGATTTCCTTAAAGGACTGCAGACGGTGTGACATGTTAAACAACACCCAGTGGCATGGCGCGCACACGTAGCCGTGCCTACCAACGTACCTGCCTGCCTGGCTACAAACGTACCTGCCTGCCTGCTTACCAACGTACCTGCCTGCCTAACAAGATACCTGCCTGCCTGCCTGCCTGCCTACCTGTCTACCAACGTATCTGCCTGTCTCCATACTGCCTGCCTGTCCGTTCTGCCTGCCTGCGTGTCTGCCTACCCGTTCTGCCTGCCTGTCTATCGGTTCTTTCTGCCTGCCTACCCGTTCTGCTTGCATGTCTGCCTACCCGTTCTGCCTGCCTGCCTATCTACCCGTTCTGCCTGCCTGTCTATCGGTTCTTTCTGCCTGCCTGCTTACCCGTTCTTCTTGCATGTCTGCCTACCCGATCTGCCTGCCTGCCTGCCTACCCGTTCTGCCTGCCTGTCTATCGGTTCTTTCTGCCTGCCTGCCTGCCTACCCGTTCTACTTGCATGTCTGCCTACTCGTTCTGTCTGCCTGCCTATCTATCCGTTCTGCCTGCCTGTCTATCGGTCCTTTCTGCCTGCCTGCCTGCCTACCCGATCTGCTTGCATGTCTGCCTACCCGTTCTGCCTGCCTGCCTGCCTATCTATCCGTTCTGCCTGCCTGTCTATCGGTTCTTTCTGCCTGCCTGCCTACCCGTTCTGCTTGCATGTCTGCATAGCCGATCTGCCTGCCTGCCTGCCTACCCGTCCTGCCTGCCTGTCTATCGGTTCTTTCTGCCTGCCTACCTACCCGTTCTGCTTGCATGTCTGCCTACCCGTTCTGCCTGCCTGCCTGTCCATCCGTTCTGCCTGCCTGTCTACCCGTTCTGCCTGTCTGCATGCCCGTTCTGCCTGCCTTCATGCCCGTTCTGCCTGCCTGCCTGTTCTGCCTGCCTGCCTGCCTGATCTGTCTGCCCGTTCTGCCTGACTGCCTGTTCCGCATGTCTGCCTACATGCCGTTCTGTCTGCCTGCCCGATCTGCCGCGTGCCTGCCTGTCCGTTCTGTCTGCCTACCTACCTGCCTGCCTGGATACCTGCCCGTTCTGCCTGGCTGTCCGTTCTGCATGCCTGCATGCCTGTCCGTTCTGCCTGCCTGCATGCCTGCCCGTTCTGCCTGCCTGTCCGTTCTACCTGTCTGCCCGTTCTGCCTGCCTGCCTGCCTGATCTGCCTTCCTGTTCTGCCAACCTGCCTGCCAATACTGCCGCCTGCCCGTTCTGCCTGCCTACCTGCCTGCCCACATGCCTGCCAGTTCTGCCTGCCCACATGTCTGCCCGTTCTGTCTGCCTGCCCGTTCTGCCAGACTGCTTGTCTGCTCGTTCTGACTGCCTGCCCGTTCTGACTGCCTGACCATTCTGCCGGCCTGCCTGCCCGTTCTGCCTATCTACCTGCCTGCTCGTTCTGCCTGCCTACCTTCCTGCCCGTTCCGCCTGCCTGCCCGTTCTGCCTGCCCACATGCCTGTCCGTTCTGTCTGCCCACATGCCTGCTCGTTCTGCCAGACTGCTTGTGTGCTCGTTCTGACTGCCTGCCCGTTCTGTCTGCCTGACCATTCTGCCGGCCCGCCTGCCTGTCCGTTCTGCCTGCCTGCCTGCCTGCCTGCCCATTCCGCTTGTCTGCTTGCTTTTCCGTTCTGCCTGCCTACCTGCCAGTTCTGCCTGCCTGCCTGGCCATTCGGCCTGCCTGCCTAACTGCCCGTTCTGCCTGCCTGACTGCCTGCCAACCTGCCTGGCCGTTTTGCCTGCCTGATTACCTGCCCGTTCTGCTTGCTGTCTGCCTGTTCTGCCTGCCTGTCTGCCTGCCTGTCGGCCTGCCCGTTCTGCATGCCCGTTCTTTCCGTTCTGTCTGCCCGTTCTGCCTGCCTGTCTGTCTGCCTGCCTGCCCGTTCTGCCTGCCCGGCCTGCGTGCCCGTTCTGCCAGTCCGGCCTGTGTGCCCGTGTTGCCTGCCTGACCTGCCTTGCCTGCCCTATCTGCCTTGTCTGCCCTACCTGCCTATAACCGTATACTACTACTATAGATATGGAAGTAGGTAGGTGGGTAGTCAGGTCGTTTTTTGTATGTTGGGAGGTAGGTGTGTGTAGGGGGTAGGTAGTAGGTAGGTAGGTACATGTAGGTAGGTAGGTAGGTAGGTAGGTAGGTAGGTAGGAAGGTAGGTAGGTAGGTAGGTAGGTAGGTAGGTAGGTAGGTAGGTAGGTAGGTAGGTAGGTAGGTAGGTAGGTAGGTAGGTAGGTAGGTAGGTAGGTAGGTAGGTAGGTAGGTAGGTTTGCAGCTATCTAGACAGCCAGGTAGGTCGGTCGGTCGATCGGTCAGGTAAGCAGGTTGGTAAATAGAAAGGTAGGTAGGTAGTTCTTTAGGATAGGTAGGTGAGTAGGTAGGTAGGTGCGTTGGTAGGCAGGCAAGTTAGTAGGTATACAGGGTGGTAAGTAGTAAGGTAGGCAGGTAGGTAGGTATGAAGTTAGGTAGGTAGCTACGTAGTTATGTAGATAGGTCGATTTTAGGTAGGTAGGTGGGCAGTCGAGTTGGTGGGTGGGTGGGTGGGCTTGCAGGCGGGCGGTCGTGCGGGCGGGCCTTATGGGTGGGTAGGTCGGTCGGTAGGTAGGTAGGAAGGTATTGTAAGGTAGGTGGGTTTTGTGTATAGGTAGTAATTAGCTACCAATCTAAACATACATGCATTGCCCCCGCACCCCCCCCCCGCCCTTTGGGGCATGAATAAATAGATGGGCTGCATGATGCTTCCACGCAGAGCTGAAACCGACCGCACAAGAATACTGGCAAACTGCTTGAAGGATCTAAGCCTGACCAGGCAAAGCGGTGTGCGTCGGACCGTCGATGCTTGTAAACCCTGTTGGTTTCTTTGGGCGACAGGGCTTGATATATCATTTCATCTCAATGTCGGGTCAAAGCTCAACAAAATTGGAAACAACGTCGCCAAAATGACCTTTACAGTATTAACGGGGACAAATCAAACAAACAAACAAACAAACAAACACAGACACACACACAGACACACACACACACACACACACACACACACAGACAGACAGACACACACACACACACACAGACACACACAAACATACTACCTACCTACCTACCTACCTACATTCTTACCTGCCTACCTACCTACCTTCCCGCCCGATAGGGCTCCATGGGTACGATGGGTAAGAATTGCGCACCTCTTGTGGCTGATATGTTCTTGTATTGTTATGAAAGAGACTTCATGTTGTCGCTTTCCATTGATAACCAATCTGAAATTATTGAAGCTTTTAGCTCCACTTCTAGATATTTAGATGATTTATTAAATGTTGATAATACCTATTTCGATGGTTTGATCAGTCAGATTTACCCCCCAGAACTTCAGTTAAATAAAGCAAATTCTTCTGATACCGAGGCCCCGTTTTTGGATTTACATATATCTATTGTAGATGGGTTTGTTTCGTGCAAAATTTATGATAAACGCGAAGACTTTGATTTTGAGATTGTAACTTTTCCTTTTTTGGATGTTGATGTTCCTCGTGCGCCATCCTATGGGGTTTATATTTCGCAATTAATTCGATTTGCTAGAGTGTGTAGTCATGTAACTGACTTCAACACTCGTGATAAATTATTAACGGCTAAAATTCTTAATCAGGGTTATCGGTACCATAAACTACGCAAAGCCTTTTCAAAATTTTATAGACGCCATTCTGATTTAATTTCAAAATTCAATATTGGACTTAAATCTCTTCTGCAACAAGGTCTATCGGAACCCGAATTTTATGGTGACTTAGTATATAAAGTCAGAAAAATATATAACCGCAATGACTTCAGCACCCAATTTCGTAAAATCATTCTTCGATATAAAAAGATTGGGTACAAGATGGATGTTATACGACAGACTGCATGCATGGTAGTTAACCCAATCACGGTTGGCAACTTTGCTTCCCTCTTTAATTGCACGCCGGTGGGTCAGGCCTCAGATTCTATGACGGGTCCAACGTAAAGGCTTATTGAGAATTAGAGAGATCTAATTCAAGGTAATGTTGGTTGGTGCCTGATGCTCTGTCTCTTGTCGGGCCCATCGGAGTCTAACTGTTGGTTTTCTTTTGCTCCAGCATTTCAGTGGTTTCTTGCTGTCGAGTCCTCACCGTTGTCTCACCTCTGTGGTTCTTTGATTATTTGTTTTTACGGAGATGTTGCACTGATGATTTAGGAGACCTTCATGCGGACTGAACAAATTATTTGTCTAAATCGCGACGGGAGTAAGGGCGAGGATTGTGGCCTAGCAAAATCAATTTAAGCCCCCTAGTGGAAATCTTTCCACTGACCGTTCCAAGGCGGTTCTTCTGTGGCGGTTTATTTATATTGTTGTTTGGTACTTACTGTGTGTATCACTTGTGTCTTTTTATTTTGGATGGCCATATGGCCATTTTGTGGGAAAGTAACTGTCCTTATGGCCTTCCTTTGTTTAGGTTTCCATTGTGGTCTGGTGGCTTAATGTTTGTGTTTCTTTCCCTTTGGTGTCTTTGATGGATGGAGTAAGTTAATTGTATCGAGTACTGATCTTTGTTTTACTTCTACTTTCCATGGTGCTTCCACGAAGCCCGTCCATGCATATAAACCCTATTGGTTTCATTGGGCTGCAGGGCTCGAGATGTCATTTCATCTCAATGTCGGGAAAAAACTCCACAACATTGGAAGCAAGGCAAAGTACCTAAATTGTGTTGACGGAGATGTTAAACCGCAAATCACACAATCTAGTTTTGGAGGCAGACGTCATTATCCATCTGTGGGACTCATGGTCTTACGGCATATAGAGTATCTTACATGAGTGCTCACGCATTTCATAAAAAGAGTATCTTACAGTCGTGTAGCTTACTTCTGCGCACCTGCGAAATCTGCACACTAGGATAAGATTTAGTCATTGAAGTTCGACATGAAGATAACAGTAACAGCAGCATCACTGCTTCTACTACCAGCAGTAGCAGTAACGCTAATTCAGTCCTTTAAATAAATCTTGTTTCATTGCGCGCATCTTTTATGAAATAAGCACCCACTCTATATACCGCGAGACCAAAATACCATTTCACATCGCAATGGTCCGAGTCTGGCTCGGGTCACATGTTAGACGCCAAGTTCTGCAACGGAATCTTGAAAGGGTTGCTGAACCAGACCACGTCTATGTAAAAGCGGTATCGATTGATTACGTCACGCTATTTAACTTCCCGGCATGCTTATGAATCTAAATCTAAATGTGTTTTGAAAATTAAACCACGTTTATGCATTAAATTGAGTTTGTGAATTTAAATGTGTTTTGAAAATGTAAACTGTGTTTATGCATTTAAAATCATTTTATATCATTTAAATATAAAATGAAACTAAAATAATATTTTGCAATTTAAATAATTATATAGCAGTTAAAATAAAAAGTTTATACGTCTAAAACAAAAAATATTGCACCTATATAACGATTTTGCATCAGAATCAGAATCAGAATTGTTACTGGTGACACGTCAAATGACATTCATACACAATTCAAATAATTCAATATATCATTTAAGTGTATTTTATGCATATGAATTTTATTTATTAAATTTTGCAACATATCACACGCCATATCTTCCATACATTACACAATGTACTACTGAGCGTAATTACACACGTCATTCACAAATCCGGCAGCTAATGCATTCCGTGTGACCACATGCGAGGCAAATCTGCGAACGAGAGGGTAATGATTCATTATTATTATTATTATTATTATTATTATTATTATTATTATTATTATTATTATTATTATTATTATTGAACACTTAATTGTCAAAGGAGTTAAAGGAAAAAAGGGAACTGTCAAATATTTTGAATTAAAAATATCATATTATATGTTAATGAAGACTACAAAGACGCATGCTCAAACCACGCAACATGAAGAATATCGCCAGGCAACATCCGACGAACGTCGAAACAACGTCGAACATAAACATGTATGCCTTAATTGTGGCCTCTTTAGCGCAGGCGGATAAGCGTTTGATTGGTAATCAAAGCATTATCTGCTTGTTCCTAGTCTGAAGGTTATCAGTGTTGGAAAAACATGTAACCAGACCCCCTGACCTTAAAAGGTCAGGGTGGTCTGGTTACCTGTTTTTCCAATATTGACAATGTGCAAGCTGGGAGCCAGCAAATAATGCAAATATGGTGACCTATCACGACTTCATCTGGAGCCAGTGGCTACCTTTGGCTTCTTTCATTGCTGTTCCATTTTCCTATATCACGCCTACGGCAAGGGTCAAAGTTAGGCAAATCCATAAACAGCCAATCAAAAACCAAAACTGCTACCTCCAATTTATAGAGTGCTAATGAGTGCGCATGCGTGGAAAACCGGACTCACTATTCCTCAAGGCACGGTATCATTGGCTTTACTGGCATGCGCAGATTATGATCACGTGACCTGCCAATAGTACCAGCAGCCTATGTTCAACTGATACCGTCGTTGCTATTTGACGTACTTAGGTTCGAGGTGAAGTCGGCCCTGGAAAACAAAATCGTATTGAACGATGAGAAATGCACAATAAAATCCAAGGGACTTGGATGCATTCGAATTTTAACGTTAGCTTACACTGTATCTAATGACGTCACGCAAAATTCGTTATGCTAATATATTCTGTTGATAATATTTTCAGGAAAAAAAAAAACAACATTTTAGTGACATAGCTAGAGGGATATTGCACTGACATTATAGCGATTACTCATGGTTTTTGATGTATTAACATTTGTCAGGTCTTGAGGAAGCTGTTTGAACACATGGTCGCTAGGCTGTTTGTTCATATATCTTCCGAAGGACCCGGCAAACATTAATAATGTTATTAAATAACCATGGGTGATCCTTATTCTTGTATAATTGACGATTGCAACGGCAAATTATGATGAAAACGCCCCCGAAAACATATAAACTCTTCAAATGCAACAGTAAAACCAATATGGCGGCTAGTTTCGAACGTTGTTAACAATGACATCACTTCCATAATGGCCATTAACGTCATCATAAAATTTTAAAATGCTACGTCCAGGGCGACAACGTTACGTCGCTCAACATAACGTAGGGAAAGCAAGGCTCATCTCTTGATGGCAAAAGTTCAAAATCGATGTTCAACAGCAAGTGAATTTCATTATTTTAAGGTAGGCATTTTGCTCATTCAAGAGCAGTTTCAAACAGCTATGTTCATTGGCCTGTGACTATTGTCCCTTGTTATCATATCGAAGGACTCGAGCAAGCTCGAGATACGTATACCAACTCGGGACAATTTTCACCGATATCAGCTTGCAGGAATCCAGCATCGGCATCAAACAGTTTAGATTATGTCGATAAATTAGGTTCATTTTACGGCCGAAAATGTGTGCTTTTAAGGAGACCTATCTTGACAGGCAAGTCACATGTAAAGTATCATTTTCATTCCGCTATTATCGAATGAAACAATACTGAATAACGATATCTATACAACATGAGACACGCCAAGCGAAATGTTTCTCAACATGTCTGCCAAGAGCAGACTCGCAATCAGCGTAGTCTGGTTGGAGTTTTTTTTTTTTTTTTTTTTTTTTTTTTTGCCAATTGACAAAAACTTCTTTATGCAGACAGGGAAGTTTACGTTCTAATTGAGTGGGTATCGAACTTCCCCATGTTCAGAAGTCCATGAAATGATTAACCATGTATGCCCTACTTCATACGGAAAAAGTGTGTTTTACAGGGGTGTACTATAAGAATCTTACATGGGTGTGAGGGGTGGATGGAACAATCCGTCCCGAGGGTCACTGTCCGGCATCACAAGGCCTGCCGAGTGATGCAGGACAGTGAGCTCGAGGGACGGATTCCCCCCCCCCCCCTCCATGTAGGATTCTTTTTCTTGCAATCCTTCTATTTCTGAGCGTTAATTTTAATACTGCAGTTACTTCGGTTGCCGAAGTCCGCCAGATTGTGATGACACTACCACGGTGTTTAGTGACGTCAACATAACATGATGTGACGTCAACCCTAACGACGGCGCATATGAGGTCTATGAGGCGGTTCAAACGAGTATCAACAATCCATGTTTAGACTAGAAATAGGAAAATTATTAACAATTTTCATTTGATTATTGTTTTTATTATTATTATAATTATTATTATAATTTTTTTTTTTTAAAGACGCCATTTTAGCGCACGGGTGCGTTATCTCAATGCAGAGCTCGTTATCAAACTGAGTCACGGTGAGCATCACATCGTGCATGTGTATGTACGCAAGCAGATACCTTTTTGCATGCTGTGGCTAAACTGAGTTTGACAAAAAAAATACCATATAGTATTTCGGTGTTCTCCCATTACTCAGTGTTTCAATCAATTTCAAGGTGACGCTTTACCTGCACAAAGCCCAGTTGACATACATAACAAAACATGTAGCGTCCTTTTTCGCAATCAATGATCTAAATATATAAACACATATTAACTATTTCCGTTTGCAATAAGAGCGCAGTCATTACTTATAAATAAATCTAAGTGATTTAAAGGACAAAATGAAGATTATGGACAATACCCTGGTTATCATACCACTTTTATGGAGTGGCTTTCTTGTGATAAGTTGTCTTTCGCAAGGTAAGATAGAATTACTAACAGAGACAAAAGTCACCCATTAGCTCAGTCCGAAATTGTCAATCTCTGCATTTTGACAATAAATTCATTGTCAATGTCTCCATTTTGACAGTATAGTTCTTTTGACTAGGCTCCGGATTCGAGCTCACAAAGACAGTATCCCCAATTATCATATGACGTCGCTTCTGATAGTGTAATAACGCCATGTAATAAATTCGATAATCCACTAGTGGATTAAATATGCAAATAAGTTAGATACGCCCCATAACGTTACACGTATGACGTCCATAACAACGTCGTATAATTATACTAATAGCGGAATATTGACATTTTTGTAAATAAATCGTGAATAAAATGCGTTTTAAAGGTCATATGATAATTTGTTCTCATGTATTATCAAATTTATTAAACTCGTTGAGGAAAAGGGATAAAATGCTCGACAGAGCCTCGCATTTTATCCATTTTCCTCAACTCGTTTAATAAGTTCAATTCATGTATTATTAAATTTATTAAACTCGTTGAGGAAAAGGGGTAAAATGCTAGGCAGAGCCTCGCATTTTATCCATTTTCCTCAACTCATTTAATAAATTCAATAATACATGAACACTCATGTTAGATCCTCTATATAAAGCTTCAGATAACAGATACTTATGGATACTCTAGAGACACTTGTCTTTATAATGTACATGTATATTGTGTCTACTCATTAGAATCTTATGGAAGATCGAAAAAGATGTCCTTAAATCATCCATATTTAGGCTATGCTTTTATTAATCAGTGCTTTTAATTTAAATAATAATAATAATAATAATAATAATAATAATAATAATAATAGACTTTATTTTCAGAGGGTGGCACATTTAGCAACAGCTTATTTTCCAAAAGGTCCTCTGTGCAATCTAGCTGAACTATTGGGAACATATACTGTAAACTTCCTATATTAAGACCACCTTTAGGACTGTTCAGAAGTGGTCTTTAAGACCACTTTTGAACAGTCCCAAAGGTGGTCTCTGACCAGAGGACACTGTATGTAGAAAACACAGAGAAAGAATAACTGTAGCCTACTAATTCTAAAAACCTTTTAAAGCAGAATTAGTCTTAATTTCAGGTGGTCTTATTAAATGGCGGAATTGTACTGTATTTGCAAGTATCAAAGAACATTGTCTACTCACACCCAAACAATTAAGAAATGAAATTTATTTTTCTGCAGTTCATGGAAGTATGAACGCAGTAGGTCGCGTGCAAATGAACTCCGAAGGGGTTCATGTAAACTTTGCTAGCGACCCGCTGCCGTTCATACTTTCACGAAAAGCAGAAACATTAAGTTATATAATTTTTTATATACATTATTGCCACTCATCACTTGGCGGAAAAATGCTTATAGGGCAACTTTTAAAGCTGAAAAACATTTACACGCTGTTACAATGGTTTAGAATGACGACACTTGACGACACTGATAATCATGTGATTCAATGCGTTCATGGAAGTATGAACTGCATTGTTTTCTACGTTTTGCATTAGACTTTACACTGGCAATGTAAATATTTACACATAAACCCCACAGAAAGAAAAGTTAAGTGAAACACTAAAATACAATAACAATACGAAAACAAAAACTAAGAATTAACTCTGAGACGCTCGAACTATCACTATGTTAAAACAAAGTTCCATTGTCTCATAGTGTTCAGTTATAAAGTCTGACTGTTTTACAAATGTGATGCTGTTTATATGCTCAGTCAAAACAGAGGTTGAGCATTGCCTCGGATACATCTCCTCTACTATCTCTTCTATCCCTTTTCTCCTCTTCTCCGCGGGAGACTACATAAAATGACCCAGGAGGGTAGACGGGTAAACGCGTGTCGTTAAACTAATACAGTAAAGTTCCGCTATTAAGACCGCCTAAAATTAAGTCTATATTCTGCTTTAAAACGCTTATTTAGAACGGTGCAGTTATACTAATTTGTGTTTTCTGCACACAGTGTACCCTGGTCATGGACCACCTTTGGGACTGTTCAAAAGTGGTCTTAAAGACCACTTTTGAACAGTCCCAAAGCTGGTCTTAACTGTACCTTAATAAGAGATATAATAAATCTCTCTCTCTCTCTCTCTCTCTCTCTCTCTCTCTCTCTCTCTCTCTCTCTCTCTCTCTGTGGGTGGGTACGTGCGTGCGTGCGTGCAAGCGTACGTGCGTACCTGTCTCTGAATTCTCAACTATCTTGCGTGTAGCTGTATACATTGTAGTAGAGTATAACGCATTGGGTTTAGCACGGGGTATGTTTTTTCCGTAGCTTTGCTTAAATAAATAGAATGACGTTTCCCATTATAACGGTTTCGTATAAGTGATTCTAACGCATACCCACAATATATGTTTGTGGGAGAAATGAGAGAGAAAAATATCACAAGTGTTTCAACCAAACAAGGATCTTTTTTAGTCAATATATCTTACATGGGTGCGTTATGTTATGTTACCTGTTTTGCGTTTTATAAAATCAGAAAAAAGAACATTTATAACTCTTTTGTACCGGTGTAGTTCATTACTTCCTTGTTTTTGACAAAACAGTGGTTAAATATAAATGCATTGAGACTTCTTTTGCTCCAGCATTTCAGTGGTTTCTTGCTGTCGAGTCCTCACCGTTGTCTCACCTCTGTGGTTCTTTGATTTTTGTGTTCACGGAGATGTTGCACTGATGAGTTAGGAGGCCTTCATGCGGACTGAACAAATTATTTGTCTAAATCGCGACGGAAGTAAGGGCGAGGATTGTGGCCACGTAAAATCGATTAAAGCCCCCCAGTGGAAATCTTCCACTGACCGTTCCAAGGCGGCTCTTCTGTGGCGATTTATTTATGTTGTTGTTTGTTACTTGCTGTGTGTATCACTTGTGTCTTTTGGTTTTGGATGGCCATATGGCCATTTTGTGGGAAAGTAACTGTCCTTATGGCCTTCCTTTGTTTAGGTTTCCATTATGGTCTGGTCGCTTAATGTTTGTATTTCTTTCCCTTTGGTGTCTTTTATGGGTGGAGTAAGTTAATTGTATCAATTCCTGATCTTTGTTTTACTTCTACTTTGGAAAACTCGAATATGAATGCAACGTTTTACGTGGCTAGCTCGAACGCATTGTGGCGCTCGAACGCATTGGGGCGTCAATAGAGAATTCACTACATAGCTCAAGATAACCATATACAGTAAAATGCCTATATTAAGACCATCTTTGGAACTGTTCGAAAGTGGTCTTTTGATATGTTACACGACCATGTTCGCTTTTCTATAAGCCCTGCCTCACTGAAAAGGGGGTCTACTCTTAAAGGGTTGACCTCTATTGATATGGGAGACAAAAATACTTTCGCAAGAGTTGCCTCCCCTGAAGGTGTATCCATTCCCCTTAAGGCTGGCGTCAGGATAAACACTTAGTGTTTCGAACTACCCCAATATCAAACAAAGTCTCATAGTCCCAAGTGTATTCGAGCTACCGAAGTTCGACTGTATGGTATACAAATACATGTATGTGAGATTAGTCGAAGCTATGATGGGTTAGAGACCAAGACGAGGAAATCTCAGACAAGTTTTCAGTTTATTTAAGTCTCATGCGAGGCTATGCCGAGCAAGAGACTTAAATAAACTTGGAACGACCCTGAGATTTCCAGGTATCGACACCATCATTGATTATTATTCTCATTCACCTAACTTAATAGTGTGTGTGTGTGTGTGTGTGTGTGTGTGTGTGTGTGTGTGTGTGAATTCGGGTTTAACGTCGCTTTCAACAATTTTTCAGTCATATCACGACGGTGTCTGGTTGTGACAGGGAGCTCAATGGTCACGTTTATAGTGCTGCCTCACTGAAGTATCATGTCCCAGACACATTACATGATACCACACCCAGTCACATTATCCTGACACTGGATCGACCAGTCCTAGCTCTTCCCCGTAAACCTGAGTGCCAAGCGAGGAGCAGCTAGTACCATTTTTAACGACTTTGGTATGTCGCGGCCCGGGATCGAACCCCAGACCTCCCGTTCCCCGGAGCGGACACTCTACCAACTGAGCTATCGGGGCCGGTCCTAACTTAATAGTGTGATGTCAATGTTAAAATGCTTCCAAAGCTATAACCACCAGACTACCCAAGAATACAGAAAAATCAAATGCAAAAATGGCCCCTCTACCTAAATGTAACAGAAGGAAAATGGTAAAGCCCTTTTAAAGAAAGCTGTTTCCACGTCTGAAACATATATCACATTACTTTAATCTAATGTGAAGCCTCCGTGGTGTAGTGGTTATGCTACTCGCCTTGTAAACCAGGGGATGCAGTATCTATTTCTTTCTGTTCTTAAAGAACCTCCTTTACATTATCCTTGATCGTCTTATCCAAAATTTCCATCTTACAGTAGAACGCCGATCGCTCTAAAACCGATGGCTCGTTTACCATGGCTGAGTCGAATCCGTTCTTGAGCCCCTAGCGAAATCCTCTACATAGGAAATAGTGGGAGATAATTTAGGAGATTTTCGTCCTTTATCTTGCAAATGTATGCTGTGTGTACTCATTAGAATCGCCTGGATGAGGCGATTCTAATGAGTACACACAGCATACATTTTCGTTATAGAACATCGATAAGATATCAAAAATATATCGTATACCTCCTGGCAGTAGCCCTCAGAGGTTCGAACTACCCCTGTCTCGAACAAATTTTCAAGGTCCCAAAGGTGTTCGAGCCATTGACGTTGGACTGTATTTTGTTGGCCTGATTTTAATTAATTGAAGCTTTTCAAATATAGGTGACCTTGTTACTAATAACAGTGATATTTACATTATCAGCTCCACAGAATATTTGTTCGCTAAAGACATTGTACACCCTGTTAAATAGAAGTGAAGGCAATGATCATGAATCGATACAATTAACCCGCAGCTCCCATCAGAGACACCAAAGGGAAAGAAGCACAAACATGAAACAACTGGACCCTAATTGAAACATCAATAGCGGAAAGCCAAAAGGAGAGTTAGGTTCCCACAAAATGGCCAACTGGCTATCCAAAAGACAAACCATAACAAAAATAAACCGCGACAGAAGACAATGTAAATTCATACAAGTAGCGTGCTTTGCATCATCATCAATCTCTTTCAGTATCTAACGCCACCTTGTTTCAAATGGGACATTGTTTGTTTGTTTCAATTGGAGCTTAACGGCCAAGTCAACACTATTTAGGTCATGTTTGAGCCGGTCAGTTTACCTGTCTGCACTGTTCCTGGGCCGGCTTATACGTAAGCGGTTAACCAGTACAGTGCACATTCTTTCGCCAGAAACGGACAACTGCCCTTCTTGAATCAGCAGAATGGAGAGAAAGACCATAGAAAAGCACGATTAATCTCCACGAAATAATGTTGCCGACCCCGGCTCAAATGGGATACACACTAGAATCATCCATAAGGAAAACATGTCCATGTGAAAAAATGGCGTGCAACATAGTGTCAGAAATGACAAACGGTACCATCTTTATTATTTCTGCTTTCATCATAGATTGCGGGTACTCGTTAGAACCGCCTCAATGAGGCGGTTCTAACGAGTACCCACACTCTATATTTTGGGGCAAATATAAGGCAGATAATGTATACCACCGTAAATCTCACTTTTCTCTATATGGCGTGGGGTTTAGAGGGGCCATCGTTTCACGGACTTGTTCACGTGATGTCAGTTTCTGTGGCATGGGTTTTCGTGACATATCAATTGTCATCTGCAGCTGCTCTCCCTCTTTGGCCTGAACCATCAGACATTTGGACAGAGGACTTATGAGCCTATACTCGAAACCCCAATTTATAGCCCACCTCTTCTTTCTGTATTTAAATCTCCTTAAGTTTTCATTTGATCGGAGTTCCATGTCATGTGCCTTCAACCGGAACCGGAAGAGAAAAAATGTGCACTGTACTGGTTAACCGCTTACGTATAAGCTTGCCCAGGAAAAGTGTGGACAGTTAAACAGACCGGCTCAAAAATGACCTAAATAGTGTTGACTGGGCCGTTAAACTCCAATACAAACAAACAAACTTAAAAAAACGGCAAATATCCTTCGCCATTGTAACATACTACAGCTATAGGACAGTAGTGATGGTAACAATGCGAACGACATCTTTAAAATTTGCTTCAAAGCATGCGCAACAAATTGTAGACCACTCGGATGTCTGAAATGGGATATGCTCTTTTCCGTCTTAAACACTGAAAGCGTCAATCCCAACATATGTAGATAACATTCTGAAATATTCGTTATTTCTGTTTTGGGAGAAATAAAGCTTGGCATTTCAGTCGCAGTGCGATTCACATGAAATGGCAAGCCTTATTCTATCAGAAAAATGGCAAAACACATACGATACCGTTTGCTCAAAAATTTAGCTTGGCGCTTAAATTTTAAACTAGACAATACTTAGCCTTGAACACAATGTATTCCCTGTAATGGATACGGGATTAATTTCAAAATATGGTTTAAAGAATGTTAATTTCCATTGACGATACATCATAAAACTGAGAGAAACATCTTAAGTTAACCTTCCAGACAACATTTATGGTCATTTCGGGTCGGTCAGTTCACCTGACCAGACTTCCTCGCGGCTCCGTTCGCGGCTGGTTTAGATATTGAAGCTGTTTACCGCTGCAATGATCGCCCCCGCCCATTGAGGCTTTGAAAAATAGATTGGGTTGCATGGCGTACATGCGTACTGTCAAACCGCTTAGAAGGTTTAAGTCTGCCCAGGCAAAGTGGTGTGAGTCGGACCTTCCCTGGCTATAAACTCTAGCGTGCTTCGTTTTGTGTGTGTGTGTGGGGGGGGGGGGGGGGGGAGGAAGCGGGGAATATGGCTTGAGAGGTCTGTATAGGGTAAAAGTCCCACAAAATCGGAAGCAAGATCTTCAACATGACCTAAATAGTGTTGACGGGAACGTAAAATCTTAACTCAAACAAAACAACTCTTTGCGGTGCATTCGTTTGCAAAAGCAACAGGAACAGTAAAACATCAGTTGCTCAAATATTTTCGTACAGGTCAGTTTTCAGTCCCCGCCCACAAGGTCTTGAAGAAATGGATGGGCTGCATGATGCTTCCACACAGAGCAGAAACCGACCGCTCACGAGTATACTGGTAAACCGCTTAGAGGATCTAAGCCTGCGCGAGCAAAGCGGTGCGAGTATAAACCCTGTTGGTTTCAATGGGCGACAGGGCTTGA
Source organism: Lucinisca nassula (assembly GCA_963580285.1). Taxonomy (NCBI): domain Eukaryota; kingdom Metazoa; phylum Mollusca; class Bivalvia; order Lucinida; family Lucinidae; genus Lucinisca; species Lucinisca nassula. The sequence goes on along the minus strand of OY757019.1, from coordinate 108,533,858 downwards.
GATGTCATTTCATCTCACTGTCGGGTAAAAGTCCCACAAAATTGGAAGCAACGTCTCCAAAATGACCTATACAGTGTTGACGGGGACGTTAAACATCAAATCAAACAAAACAAAACAGGTCAGTTTATGAAGCAAATGGGGACGAGGATTTTTTTCAATACGGATGCTATTTCGCCTGATCGATGCCAGTCTTTTGTGTACACACAACTTATCAATGTGACTACTCTTAACCCTTTGTGTACCAAATGGAATCTTCCTCCTTATATATAGCAGGTGTCCATTTCAAACTTTGGGGGTGTCAGGTTGTGTTTTCTTCAAAATTTATTTGGAAAATGGCTACTTGAAACCTTTTGCAAATAGTGTAGGCCCTGATCAGACGCCGCGTTATACGGCGTCTGATCTGGGCCTGCACTGTTTGCCAACTACCCGTTTTGGGGTTGCCGGTACTAAATGGGTTAATCTTATGGGCCTCCGTCCATCATCACGTGAACAAGTCCGTGAAATAAACGTCCCCTAAGCCCCACTTTATACAGGGAAAACTGGGGTTTATGGGGTAAATATTATTTCTCTTATTTCTGCTCTAAGATAAGAGCAGGTTCTAACAAGCACCCATTACCTATGTTTTCAGTTTAAATAAGAAAATCTTCAGAAAAGTAGCCATTTTCATCACGAAAACACGCCTTTGTGGTTTTCACCCCCTGGAATCCCACTTTTATATAGTAAAACTGGGGCTTACAGCGGTTAACAGTATTTTTCGTATTTCTGTTCTAACATATAAATTGTGGGTACTCGTTAGAACCGCCTCGATGAGTGATGTCAAAATGGAGTATGACCCTCGGATGTGTTATCATAATGATAGGGACTTCGTTACGAAAACACGCCTATACAAATACACTGTAAGTTTTAACGCGAGAAAAATGAAAGTTTTAAGATAAAAATTTGTGATATTTTTCTTATTTCTGCTCAAATATAGATTGTGTGTACTCGTTAGAACCGCCTCATCGAGGCGGTTCTAACGAGTACCCGCAATCTATATTTTAGAGCAGAAATAAGAATAATAAGGTTTACCCCTGTAAACCCTAGTTTAACTATATAAAATGGGGTTCAAGGGGGTGGCTACATGATGACATGGAGCTGAAACAAACCGCACATGAGTACTGGTAAACCGCTAAGAAGGTCTAAGCCTGCCCAGGAAAGTGACGCGAGTCGGAACCCCCTACATATACGCCTTTTTTGTTTAGTTTTGCTTTTTTCGAGATTGGGCTTAAGATGTCACTTCATTTCAGTGTTTGGTAAAAGTCCCACATATTTGGAAGCAACGTCTCCAAAATGACCTAAATAGTATTGACGGGGAGATTAAACCGCAACTCACACCAACAAGCACACCCTTAGGAACTCCACTTTCTATAAAACATAGAATTAACTAGCGTATAATAATATTATTTTCGTTTTTCGGGTCAGAAAGATCGAAAAAAAATGTTGGATTTGGAGACGTGAAGGATTTGTTTGTTTGTTTATTTGTTTGATTTGAGGTTTAACGTCCCCGTCAACACTGTAAAGGTCATTTAGGTGACGTTGCTTCCAATATTGTGGGACTTTTACCCGACATTGAGATTAAATGACATCTCAAGCCCTGTCGTCCAATGAAACCAATAGGGTTTATAAGCACGGGCGGTCCGATTCGCACCGCTTTGCCAGGGCGGGGGCTGCAGAGACGTGAAGGAATGTACTATGTTAGATGACTTAAAACCTCATTAACCCGTTTTGTACCATATGGAATCTTCCTTCTTATACATAGCAGGAGTCCATTTCAAAATTTAGGGGTGTCAGGTTGTGTGTTCATCAAAATTTATTTCGCAAATGACTGAACTTTTAGCAAAGAGTGTAGGCTCTGATCAGACGCCGCGTTCTGTGGCGTCTGATCTTGGCATGCCCTGTTTACCATAGTACCCTTCTAGGGGTTTCTGGTACTGAATGAATTAAAAAAAAAACAACATTCTTATTCTTATTATTGGACTGGAATTCATTTTTGTGAGTTTTATAGCTGTGTTAACTCCGGTGAATCAAACACTTAGCATGAAGCCCGAAAGTGGATTTTATCGTTGTGTAAACTCCGGCGAATTACACACAAACTTAGCATGAAGCCCTTCCAACAAAAATGATAATTCATTCCTTAAAATTCCAACTTTGTCATCGAAATATTCAAAAAGTGTCACGAAAATGGAATCTTTTTAGGAATTATTTCGTAAGCGTAAGCATGAACTTACCAACGGTCTTGGCGAAATGATTATTCAATTGGAAGCTGCCATCTTTGAAAGAAACCCAAGCGGAAAAAAAATAAAGTCTTTAAATTCATTTTATGTGTCTTCTAACATAATTTTACATTTTCAATAGTTTCCCACCTTTTATCGAACAATGTTGACGTCACTTCCTCTATTAAGACCATCTTTTGGACTGTTCAAAAGTGGTCTTTAAGACCACTTTTAAACAGTTCTTAAGGTGGTCTCTGACCACAAGACACTATATGCAGAAAAACCAAAGAAAGAATAACTGCAGCCTACTGAATAAGGTTTTTAAAGCAGATTTAGTCTAAATTTTAGGTTGTCTAAATAGCGGAATTTCACTGTAAAGCGCGGGTTTCACAAGTGCTCTTTGATCTCACTATGTTCTGAGTTTCTTGCTCATAAAATTTATCGAGGTATACAACGTTTTTTTTTTTTTTTTTTTTTTTTCAACCAATTAAATCGCTCGAAATCGAATGAGAATTAGTCTAATATATTTACATCAGTACTGCAAGTTTTTGTTTGATTTGAGGTTTAACGTCCCCGTCAACACTGTAAAGGTCATTTTGGAGACGTTGCTTCCAATTTTGTGGGACTTTTACCCGATATTGAGATGAAATGACATCTCAAGCCCTGCCGCCAAATGAAACCAAAAGGGGTTTATAAGCATGGACGGTCCGACTCGCACCGCTTTGCCTGGGCAGGCTTAGATCCTCAAAGCTGTTTACCAGTACTCGTGTGCGATGCGGTTTCAGCTCTGCGTGGAAGCATCATGCAGCCCATCTATTTCTTCAAGCCCAGATGGGCGGGGGCCTATTTCAGTACTGCAAGAAACAAATAACGGGCCTCCGTGGCCTAGTGGAGAGCGCTGACTCTTACCCATTAGGTCTCTCGTCGCTGTGGGTTCGAGCCTGGCTCGGGTCACATGTGAGCCAACAAGTTCTGCAACGGAAGGCGATGTGGTTTCCGGGTCCTCCGGTTTTCGCCAACCTCTGATTAACGATCGGCTCGATAGGAGTAAAATGATATTGAAAGGGCCGTAAAACCAAAACCAGTAAAACAAACCAAGAAACAAATGTTGTTGATATTTGTAAGAACCGCCTCCTCGAAATATATCCACATTTGTTTTTGTACTAAATCTATGTTCTTGAATATCCCTTCTATATGGAGCTAAAGATTCGTTCCATATAAATTATCACGAGTTTTGTCGTCATATGAAATGTCGGTATAAAGAGGGTTATCTCTCCTTTGAACAATTCTCCTAAAGATATGGCTATCTGGAGCTATATATGGCTATCTGGAGCTATATATGGCTATCTGAAGCTATATATGGATATCTGGATCTAAATATGGCTAGCTGAAGCTATATATGAATATCTGGAGTTAAATATGGCTATCTGGAGTTAAATATGGCTATCTGAAGCTAAAAATGGATATCTGGAGCTATATATGGCTATCTGGAGCTATACATGGATATCTGACACTGCATATGGCTATCTGGAGCTATATATGGCTATCTGGAGCTATATATGGATATCTGAAGCTATATATAGATATATGGAGCTATATATGGCTATCTGGAGCTATATATGGCTATCTGGAGCTATAAATGGATATTTGGAGCTATATATAGATATCTGGAGTTATATATGGATATCTGGAGCTATAAATGGATATCTGGAGCTATATATGGCTATCTGAAGCTATATATAGATATCTGGAGTTATATATGGATATCGTGAGCTATATATGGATATTTGGAGCCATATATGGGTACCAAGAGCTATATGTGGATATCTGGAGCTATATATGGCTATCTGGAGCTATATATGGATATCCAAAGATATATATATAGATATTTGGAGCTATATATGGCGATCTGGAGCTAAATATGGCTATCATGAGCTATATATGGATATTTGGAGCTATATATAGATATCTGGAGTTATATATGGATATTTGGAGCTATATATGGATATCTGGAGCTATATATGGCTATCTGGAACTATATATGGATATTTAGAGCTATATATAGATAACTGGAGTTATATATGGATATCTGGAGCTATATATGGTTATCTGGAGCTATATATGGCTATCTGGAGCTATATATAGATATCTGGAGTTATATATGGATACCTGGAGCTATATATGGATATTTGAAGCTATATATGGTTACCAAGAGCTATATATGGCTACCTGGAGTTATAAATGGATATCTGGCGCTATATATGGCTATCTGGAGCTATATATGGATATCTAGAGCTAAATATGGATATCTGAAGCTATATATGGATATCAGGAGCTATATATGGCTATCTGGACCTTAATATGGATATCTGAAGCTAAATATGGATATCTGAAGCTATATAGGGATATCAGGAGCTACTCATTGACGGCTCTAGTTTAGATAACATTTTTGTCAATTGCGAACAACAAAGGTGTAGTCTGGTCAGCTCCTTAGCGTTCGCTGCTTTTAAACTGCAATATTCTCTATACTTGCAAAATAGGAGTCATAACTTAAACACGCCTATATAATTTTGACCCTCTTGAACCCCACTTTTATATAGTAAAACTGGGGTTTCCGGAGGTATACATTATTTTTCTTATTTCTGCTCTAAAATATAGATTGTTGGTACTCATTATAACCGCCTCGATGAGGCGGTTCTAACGAGTGCTCACAATCTATATTTTGAGCAGAAATAAGAAAAATATTACAATTTTTTTATCATACAATTTTCATTTTTTTTCGTCGACAAAGGTAGCAATGTATTTGTATAGGCGTGTTTGCGTAATGGAAGGCAATGATCGGGAATAGATACAGTTATCCCATACCTTTCATCAGAGATACCAAAGGGAGAGAAACACGAACATAAAATAATTAAACTCTAATCGAAACATCACTAGCGGATAGCCAAAATGACAGTCACTTTCTAACAACATGGCCAAATAGCTATCCAGCATAAACATATATTTACTTAGTCAAAAAAGAAACTATACCAACTTTCGGGTGAAACTCACTAGATATCTGGCAGCTACTGAGCTAAATTTGGCTGTAGACATTTAAGTCGAACGTTTAGCTAGAGAATGCTCAAACTTGCATTTGCTCATACCTTTCTGCTCCAGAGTTGTCTTGCAATATGTGCCTAGAAAGATTTTGATAGAAAATGGACATTGCGCATGCGCATGAAGCTCTTTTTTGTCTAAGATGGAAGACAATATTCTCTGAACATCGGATAACACTTTACGTTTACAATATCTCATGATCTCGCATAATAAGCGAGGTTTTAATTTGTGAAATTCTCAAATTATCTCCCTTGCAATTAAAAATATAGCATTTTTCGAACTGGTGTAATTTTTATTCCTGTCAATCAATGTTTGCCATTTTTTTTTTCAAAAAAACGCTTTGTGTCCACCATTGCTGTTCATCATGATGGTAAAAATACAGAAAATTCATGTAGCATGTAGCACTATCGATTGCGATTTTCTATGGAGTTCCCACTGAAAGCAGCATTTGCACACAACTTCTAAGAATTGGTGGTGGATATGTGATAGCCTGTTTCTCGTAGCTGATGCAACTAAATTTCCAAATCTTTTTGTGAATAGACGCAAATGGTATCTAAAGAATGTAACATGTATCAACTTTTAGAAATGTAGGGTACAGGGAAATTTTGTGATGTTAAATCATAGCATGTTTTAATGATTTATCTGCGAAAATGACACAGTGACCCCTTGGGTGTTTAAAGCAATAGTCTACGATGATGTGTTTACGAAAACAAAAACGAATGGTGCTTTTGCACGGAAAAATGAGTCTTCTTATCAAAACATAACAAACTTTGTGTAGTTTTTATCTGTAGTAGCTAAAGTAACAGAAGCAATTTTAGGTGTAGGAACTTAAATAAGCAATACACACATGCAAAGACAAACATTAAAAACATAAATCACTACAGGAGAACCGCATCGGACCGGTCCGTAAACAGTGTTTCACTGGGGGTGGGTCGGGGGGGGGGGGCTTAAACCGATTTTACGTGGCCACAATCCTCGCCCTTACTTCTGTCGTGGCTTAGACAAATAATTTGTTCAGTCTGCATCAAGGCTTCCTAACTCATCGGTGCTAAATCTCCGAGAACATAAAACATGAACAATTACAGAGATGAAACGAGGGTGCGGTCTCGACAGCATGAAATAATTGAAATGCTGGAGCAAAAGAAAACCAACAGTTAGACTCCGGAGGGCCCAACGAGGGACAGAAGTCAGTATAGCTGTGTAGACCCGTTTAAGTCATGCCGGTTCGTAAACCCTGAAGAAGGGGTTTCTTGAGAGGGGGTTCCAACTGTTTTCTGTTTTCCAGACTGCTCCACTACCAAGGCTGATCTAGTGTTTGTTGTTGATGACTCCACATCTGTTCAACGTGCGAATTTCAAAAAAGTTCTTGCCTTTGTACAGGACATTGTCCGCTCCCTAAATATTAGCTCGGATACAACTCAGGTTGGCTTTGTGAGCTTTTCCAATACCGTCCAGACCCAGTTTTTCTTCAATGAATTCACTGATAAAGACAGCCTAATAAACGAAATTGGAAAAATCAAGTTCCGCGGAGGAAATACCGACATTGCAAAGGCACTCTCTGAAGCATACCAGAAGCATTTTCAAGACCAGTCCAAAGGTGTAAGAGATGACGCTGGAAAGGTACTACTTTTAATCACGGACGGAAAATCACTCGGGACAGAAGACATAGCAGAAACTATAAGAAATGCAGGCATTGACATACTCTGCGTAGGAATATCAGCAGGCATAGACTTTAAGCAGCTGGTTGACATTTCGGGAGATGCTACAAAAGTATTTACCGAAAGTTCGTTTGCCAACCTTGGAGCGATACAAGGACGCTTGATTACAGAAACCTGTGCTGGTAAGATACGATTTGATCCCCGACGCGACCACGACCAGTTGTCCGAAACTAATGACATCATTAGTTAACCCTTTTTGTACCAAATGGAATCTTCCTCCTTATATACGGCAGGAGTCCATTTCGAAATTTAGGGGTGTCAGGTTGTGGTTTCTTCAGAATTTGTCCGGAAAATGGCTGAACTTTTTGCAAACAATGTAGACCCTGATCAGACGCCGCGTTCTGCGGCGTCTGATCTGGGCCTGCACTGTTTGCCAATTACACGTTATGGGGTTTCTGGTACTAAATGGGTTAACGTATAGTTAAGATATGGAAAGTATGCTTATATGTTTGCTAAAATTAATGTGAGTAGCTTTTGCTTTTGCAAAACAAACTCGTACTTTTTGTTGTTGTTGTTGTTTTTCAGTGTATGAGATATTGTACTTGTATTTTGACCACTAACGAGGTTGTTAATGGGAATGGATACACCTTCAGGGGAGGCAACTCCTTAAAAAGTATTCTTGCCTCCCATGTCAATACGGGTCAACCCTTGAAGGAAAGAATTTGCTCCTGAGGAGCAAATTCTTTCCTTTAAGAGTAGAACCCTTTTTCAGTGGAACAGGGCTCATAGAAAAGTGAACAGCAAACCTTTGAAAAATGGCGGGAAAATCTGTCAGGTGTTCCCATTCCCCTTGAGCTAACGAAGCTTTGGACAACTAGTCCAAGGTAAGAAACAAACCGCAGCTACAAAGATTTGCTTTTGTTGTGGTATACATGCAGAGACTACAGATAGTATACTATCAATGCAGCGATGACTTGGGTGCGGATGCATATATCATTCTTAATATGATTTTAACCCTTTTTGTACCAAATGGAATCCGCCTATTTATATATAGCAGGAGTCCAATTCAAAATTTAGGGGTGGCAGGTTGTGTTTTTCTTCATAATTGATTAGGAAAATGCCTGAACGTTTTGCAAACAGTGTAGGCCCAGATCAGTAGCCACGTTCTGCGGCGTCTGATCTGGGCCTGCACTGTTTGTCAGGGTACCCGTTTTGGAGCTTCTGGTACTAAATTGGATATTATGGTCTTAATATGAGTTACCACAGAGAAGTTCAATTCGTGCATAAAATGACGACGCCTGTAAACCCTACTTTATACAGAGAAAATCTGGGTTTAACGGGGTCTATAATTCGGCTCTTTAGTTTGGTTGCTATGGCATCTTAGAGTTTCTATAGATTTGTAAAGGGGAAATTGAAAAATCGCATCTACTGCCAAGCCTTAGTAGATATTTTGGCAAACCATTCATAGAAATATTTTTAAGCAATCTTGTTTCTGCCATATGATTTTAGGCACACTACTCATTTTTATTGGTTGCCACTGGAAACCAAATATTAAAAAAAAAGAAAAAAAAAACAAAAACAGAACGAACAAGAATTAAATATCTTTAAACAATATGCGGCTAAAATTTAATTGGAAGGTTGTTTTGAAATATGAAATATCAGCCACGAGAGTTATTTAGCAACGATTGATTGTTTTGGATTTAACGAAACTTCAACCCTTGTGGGTCATTTTGTGTCGTCAACCACAGAAAGAGAAAAAAAGAGGGAGAAGAAGATGAGATGAAAGTAAGGGACAGAGGAGAAAGAGGAAGATTAATGGAAGTGCAGACCCATAAGAAATAACAACAGTCCCCTTCTATCCTTACCTGCTTTAAGGACAGCAGGTCTTGTCGAACTGTCAGCCTGTATCAGTTGGGCGCCCCACTGATGCAAGATACACGTCACCTTTGCCTCACTCGCATCATATACTGTATATTTTTAAAGCAAATTAACCCATTTTGTACCAGAAACCCCAAAACTGGTACCCTGGTAAACAGTGCAGGCCCAGATCAGACGCCGCAGAACGCGGCAGCGTCTGAACAGGGCCTCCACTCTTTACTTAAAGCTCAGTCATTTTCAAAATAAATTTTGATGGAAACGCAACCTGACACTCATAATTTTGTTTAAATGGACTCCTGCTATATATAAGGAGGAAGATTCCATTTGTAACAAAAAGGGTTACACATCTGTCAATTTGTTAACAATTTACAATAACGCTGATCACCTATCAAAATGTTACTGTAATCAATCCCACCCAAAAATGGAATATAGTTCTTTACAGCACATCATTTATGTTCAAAGCATTTAGATGGAATAGCAAAAAGTGAATACCCTGATCAAACTGCTCTTCTAACGATGTTTCGAATTTAATATTTTTTTTTATAATTGAATGATGTTATCAATTAAAACAGAAGCCTCCGTGGTGCAGTGGTTACGCTACTCGCCTTGTAAACCAGAGATCGCAGGATCGATCCCGGGCTTCTCCAGACTTTCGGATGAGTCTTTAAACCGAGGTCCCGTCTCCGTATGACCTTAGCTGTTGGTGGGACGTAAAACTAAAACCCACTCACTCACTTATCAATTGAAACGTTGGTAATATCAAGGGAGACAACAAAATCTTTAAATAAGTCTGCCATTAGGCGCTTGCAATGCGTTCAAATATATATGGAAACCGAAAGTAGGAACGTTGATTGTCTTTTCACCGTAATAAATCCGTAATTGTTTTCGCTTCTTCATTAAAATTAAGGTAGATTAAAATACTAGAATATTAATAAGGTACTAAACTGTCTCTGTTAGACACACAAACTAGGTTAAAATGAAAAGGATGGACACTTCGGTAAACTGTCGTAGTTGATAAATGGAACTTTTTAATATGCAAATTATTGTCCCAATCATCTCCTCGAACATGTGGTTTTATAACGAAAAATATAGAACAAAACCCAAAAACGCCGAAAACAATTAATAAAATAAAACAATCATCTCCTCATAAACCATATGCTCTATGAGGTTGAGGCTTTGTGGAAACATTCACCATATTTGCCTTTACAAGTTTTTTGTTTGTTTGTTTTTGTTGTTGTTTTTTTTTTTTTTTTATGAAATTTGGCTCTTTAGTTTGGTTGCTATGCGGGGTGAAGAGTTTCCATAGACTTATAATGGGGAAAATTGAAAAAATGACTTTTACACCTTTCAAGATATTTTTAAATCTTTCATAGAAATGTTCCTTAAACAATGTTCTATCTGCCATATGATTTTAATGGCTTGGAGAAATATATGGGCTGCATGATGCTTCCACGCAGAGCTGAATCCGGCCCGCAGACTAGTACTGGTAAACCGCTTAGAGGATCTCAGCCTGTCCAGGAACCGCTGTGCGAGGCGGACCGTCCATGCTAATAAACCCTATTGGTTTCATTGGGCGACCGGGCTTGAGATGTCATTTCATCTCAATGTCGGGTAAAAGTCCCACAAAAATGGAAGCAACGTCTCCAAAATGACCTTTACAGTGTTGACGGAGACGTTAAACCTCAAATCAAACAAACAAACCATATGATTTTAAGGCTAAATGGTTGCCACAGATGGTTGTCAATTGTCAATTGTTGTCTTGCAACAAAACGTTCAAGAAACATCAGACCTGTAGCGTCTTAGGGCGCAGGGTTTCCATGGTTAATTAAAATACATGGGTGCCAGTTGGCAGTGCTTCCTGAATTCTGGTGAGCATAGTGGTCCATGTGCCTCTTGTTAAAAAGTAGATCAAAAGTCAAGGTTATGGTCACAATGTCCTACCACTGGCAAGATTTTGTGACAAGGAATGCACATGCGATTTATGAAAGCCATATCAGTTACAAATGTACCATTCCAACGGTATACCCAATGATAAAGTTTTTGAAGCATACACACATATGAACAGACACACAAAACTGCTCCGTATGCTCCGTATTGCTCTGGTAAGTTATCCTATTGGAAAAAAGGAATCCAATGTACATCCGATTGAATCCCTTATTTGCTCAGTCAGTTTCAGCTCTGGAAGCCTCATGCAGCCCACCTATTCCTTCAAGCCCCGATTTGAGAGGGCCGCATTTTTTCATTCTGAATGCGGGCTGATGTTGCATCTCCATCCCGGAAACACACCTATATAATTTTGACCCCCTTGAACCCCACTTTTATATAGTAAAACTGGGGTTTCCGGGGGTATACCTTATTTTTCTTATTTCTGCTCTAAAATATAGATTGTGGGTACCCGTTAGAACCGCCTCGTCATAAAATTTTCATTTTTTCGGCGATAAAGGTGGCAATGTATTTGTATAGGCGTGTTTGCGTAATGGAATGCGGGCTGATGTTGCATCTCGTCCTATGGCGCTTGGCAATAAGAGTGAACGGGCATGATTTTTAGGCCGATTGTTACCAACTGACCCAAAGTTACTAAGTACATAAGCTTCCTGATTGCTCTTATCTGCATGAGTTTCGCTGACAATGTCTCGTATGACGTCAGATGGCGGCGTACAAAAACTGCACCGGGCTCGTGTACTGGGTCATTGGCAAGCAGTAAAGACTCAACCACATTCAGGTGCAGATCAATGTCTACACTGCAGTACAGGAATTTAAGCGTTTAACGAAACAGTCTAAGTCCCCGATCAGGCCATTTTTAGCATACAGAAAGAGACAAGCGACACATCAGTGTTGCGAGTGCTTTGACTTTTTGAACGATTTCATCGCTGATATACTGGATCCTTCTATAGGAAGAGACATTAGCTGCATTAATAATCTTAAGAGGAATCGGAACACCTGGCAGATTTTTCGCCATTTTTTAAAGGGAGACAACTTTCGGGACTTCCTGTTCACTTTTCTATAAGCCCTGTCCCACTGAAAAAGGGGTCTACTCTTAAAGGAAAGAATTTGCTCCTGAGGAGCAAATTCTTCCGTTAAGAGTTGACCCCTATTGACGTGGGAAACAAAAAACACTTTGGCAGGATTTGCCTCCCCTGGAGGTGTTCCCATTCCCCTTAATATAGACCTATACGGTGCACATATTGCACCGGACAACGGCGATCTGCTTAGCTATACTAACAAAATGTAAACTGTAGGCAATGCAAGCATATGAATGACAGCGCTATTCATTCATCATATTATATCTATATTAAATCTGGGCCCAAGGTTAGGAAACTTTTTTCATACTCAAAGCAACTGAGTATGAAAGACTTTCTCATGATTTTTAAATGCAGGCATGCTTTGCTTTTTGCAATCTCAGATCAATAGAAAATAACATTTGTCCTGTTCATTAATGTTTAAATGCTAACTATAGTTGGCGTTTTAATATTTATGAGCATAAGAAATTTATACTCAGTTGAGTATGAACAAAAAATTTATAATCTCTGGACCAGTACATTGCTATACGCTTATATTAGCCATTTTCATCACCATTGTCATCAGCTCTAGTCCATGAAATTCTGAACATCACGAAAACGGGTCCTTGAAACGAAGATGATCGTTTCTGTTCATGTTAGAAACATATTGGCCAGCGCAGGACAAAAACCTACAATAAGACATGTGCGCCCAGCGAAGCCTCAGACCAGCCTGCGCATCCGCGCAGTCTGATCAGAGTTTGCGTTGTGCACTCTAAGGATAGCTAAGGGTCCAACAACATATGAGCCAGCGCACGACAAAACCTATAATAAGACGGAATGGCAAACAGTGTAGACCCTGATCAGACTGCTCCTTCAGGAGCAGTCTGATCTGGGTCTGCACTGTTTGCTTTGTGCGCCCAGTGAAGCCTCAGATCCGCCTGCGCATCCATATAGTCTAACCAGAGACTTCTCTTGCTGCATGGAGGAGCATTGGACAACAAGTCCGTGAAATGAACAACCCCATAAACCTCACTTTACATAGCGAAATCGGGGGTTTACGGGCGTATATATTATTCTTCTTAATTCTACTGCAAACATAGGTTGTAAGTACTCGTTAGTACCGCCTCATTGGGGCGGTTCTAACGACCACCCTAAAACCTTTGTGTGCAGTAGAAATAAGAACAATACCTCGGCATTTCATCAGAAAAGTAGCCATCTCGGAGAGTGATGTAAAAAAAGCACTTTATCATATGACGCCGTTGATAAGCAGTGGAGAAGCCTCCGTGGTGTAATGGATACACTACTCGCCTTGTAAACCAGTGGTCGCAGGATCGATCTCGGGCTTCTCCAGACTTTCGGATGAGTCTTTAAACCGAGGTCCCGTCTCCGTATGACCTTAGCTGTTGGTGGGACGTAAACTTGTCTCAAACACTCACTCACTGATGAGCAGTGGATAAAGTTGTGAAATAAAAAATTGTATGACCACACGTGTAATAACACGTTGGCGGGTTTAAGTAACGTCATGACGACGTCCATGTCAACGATGCATTTTTTGTGGAAAATTTGTCAAATTTAAAGGCGAAAAAATCGAATTTAAAGTGGTGATATGATAAAAAGAATCTTACCCTCGTGGTCATTTCATATGAAATTAACGAAATTCGCCGAAGGCTCGTTTCATAAATTTCATATGAAATGACCACGAGTGTAAGATCCTGTATATGTATCGAAGTTTTATTGTTTTTGCAGCAGCTGAGCCAGATGTAGACCCGTGTGACAGCAGTCCTTGTCAGCACGCGGGGACCTGTGTTCACCATGGTGGAGGAGACTTTACCTGTTATTGCAGCAGAAAATACGTTGGAAAACTTTGCGAGATGCGTAAGTTCACTGACCTTGTAAGCAACCATTACGTGAACAAGTCCGTGAAATAAAGACCCCACTAAACCCCACTTTATATAGAGAAAACTGGGGTTTAAGGGGGTTAACATTATTTTCCTTATTTCTGCTCCAAGACATACGTTGTGGGTACTCGTTAGAACCGCCTCGATGAGGCGGTTCTAACGAGCACCCAAAACCTATGTTTGGAGTATAAATAAACATAATATCACATATTTTCATGAGAAAAATGGCCTTTTTTGAGGTCTAAAAAATGTACTATATCACACGGGTGTGTTTTCGTAATGGTCGTATAAACGTCGATGCCTATTGAAGTTGACGCAACGTTTCTTTAACGTATTGTGTCGTTTGTGGGTATTAATTGTTTTTGACAGACAGGCGGTGTGTTCAACACTATTAAGGTCATGTTTAGACCTCATATATTCATGATATTTACACCGCCATCCCGATTGGCAAGTATAGATACGCCGGCCTCGGTAGTTCAGTCGGATGCGCATCTGACTGGTGATCAGGAGGACGCGGGTTCGATACCTGCCGGGGTCGGCAACATTTTTTCGTGGAGATTGATCATGGAATATTTTCTACGGCCATTCTCTGCTTTCCGCTGATTCAAGAAGGGTAGTCGTCAGTTTCTAGCGAAAAGGTGTGCTCTGTACTGGTTAACCGCTTACATATAAGCGTATCCAGGAAAAGCGCGGATAGGTTAACCGACCGGCTCAAAAAATGACCTAAACTTGTGTTCACTGGGCTGTCAAACTCCAAAACAAACCTACAAACAAAGTATAGATATATACCTTTGCAAACGGTGTTTGATTCATTTCATAATACGTTTTCTCATCAGAAGCTTCACTGATTGTCATTCTCCTAATGGTTTATTGGCGACAATCATGGCATACCTAGCTGGCACACAATGCGTAAGCAGCGTCGTGTCAACGTCGACGCAACGTCAATACTTTGAATCGAGATTGCTCAGACGCCATGTGCACAGTGTTTATATAGTCCCCTTTAGAAGCCTCCGTGGTGTAGTGGTTACGCTACTCGCCTTGTAAATCATGGATCGCAGGATCGATTTCGGGCTTCTCCAGACTTTCGGATGAGTCTTTAAACCGAGGTCACGTCTCCGTATGACTTAGCTGTTGATGGGACGTAAAACTCAAACACTCACTCACTATATAGTCTACTTTAGAAACCCAGAAATGAAAGCGCTAACCAATAACTGGTGCGTACATTTTCGAAAGTAATTTGCAGCAGGGAAAGGGAAGAAAACAGAAAAAAAAGAAATCATGCCATGCCACTACGTTGCCTGGATATCATGTCAACGCGGGAACACGGCATGCCTCCGATTGATATTTGTCAGAAGAACGTTTCATTCATCAATGTTCTTTCCATAACGAAACCACGCCTATACAAATATATTGTAAATTTTTCGCCGAAAAAAAATAAATAAAATTTTAGGATGAAAAATTGCGATATTTTCCCTATTTCTGAAAACTAAGGTTTACCCCTGTGAACCCCAGTTTTACTATATAAAAGTTGGGTTCAAGCGGGGTCAAAATTATATCGGCGCGTTTTCGTTATGCAGTCTTCAGCTCCTTAACCCCTTGAAACCCTGTAGGTCATTACCTATTCAAACAGTGTACACCCAGATAAACTGCCTCAGCAGGATCTACACAACCAAAATGTTACTGATTTTGGCCAAGGAAAGAAGTCGTCCAAATCCAGACATTACGAAAGCAAGCCTTTTCAAATACATTGTGTATCTAACCGCCGAAATTAACGAAAATTTTGTGTGTTTTTTTTTTTTTTAATTTCTGCTCAAAATATTGATGTGGGTACATGTTAGAACCGCCTCACCATCGCACAATCTATATTTCAGAGCCGAAATAAGAAAAATAACGTTTATCTCTGTAAACCCCAGTCTTGCTATATAAAAGCGGGGTCCAACGGGGCAAAATTATATAGGCGTGTTGTCGTGATGGGTAGAAGTGTCCACTGTTGAAAAGCAGCCGACCGAGTCCTCAATCACCAAGTCTGCCAAGGTATTGTCCTATTCCTGGTCCAAAAATAATAAACACATAGAGGATATTTGATTTTTTCAGTGTAAGATCGAATTTTATTTCATCGAATGAACACCCAAACTGTTATTTTCACGAGTGGCGTAGCCACGAGTGAAAATAGCAGTTTTGGTGTTCATGAGTGAAATAAAATTTGATCTTGCACTGAAAAAATCAAATTTTCTGTTTCTTACATGCTTCAAAAGGCAATATTTAGCGTCTTTAATGGTGTCGCTCAAATTCGGAGAAAATTATCTTTGTTCCTGTTCGTTTCGCGTCAATTTAGTGGTGTCCATCGTGTTTAGTGGGTATACTATTGGGTGTAAACTGTAAGTTTGCACCTGAGAAATGGCCTGGGATGGTATTATTATGAATGATTAATGAAATAATTGAGAGAGTAGTTTTCCAAAGAAGTTGCTGGCAAGTCTAACGTCGCGCGACAAAAGACGTGACGTCAGGGTCATAAATGACGTCAGTAACGTCCCCGTCACACATGAACGGGCTATGCGTCAATTAGAACACATTTCAGTATTGTTCAGTTATCTGACAAAGATAAAATTGAAATTAGAATTAGATTTGAAGAAAAAAGTAGTCCCAAACAGTGAAAAGTAAAAATCGTATTTTCACTGTTTGAAACAGTGAAAATATCGATTTATATTTCACTGATAAATCTCTATCATTCATTGAAAAGCATGTAAGAAATAGAGGATATTTGATTTTTTCAGTGTAAGATCGAATTTTATTTCATCGAATGAACACCAAAACCGGTATTTTCACGAGTGGCGTAGCCACGAGTGAAAATACCAGTTTTGGTGTTCATGAGTGAAATAAAATTTGATCTTACACTGAAAAAATCAAATTTTCTGTTTCTTACATGCTTAAAAGGGGCAAAATTTAGCTTCACTAATCTCTTCACTCACCCTCAGAGAAAACTAACTTTGTTCCTGGTCGTTTCGCGTCAATTTAGTGGTATCCAGCGTATTTACTGGGTATAATATTGGGTGTAAACTGAAAGTTTGCACCTGAGAAATAGCCTTGGATAACATTTTTATGAATGGTTACTGAAATAATTGAGATATTAGTTTCCCAAAGAAAGCGCGGGCAGATCTAACGTCGCGCAATAAAATAAGTGACGTCAGCGTCGAAAATGACGTCATTAACGTCCTCGTGACATGTGAACGGGCTTAGCGTCAATTCTAATACAGTTCATTAATTTTCAATCATCTGACGATGGAAAAACTGACCAAAGAATTAGATTTGGAGAAAAAAGTAGTCCCAAACAGTGAAAAATAAAATTGATATCTGTCACTGTTTCAAACAGTGACAATATCGTTTTCGATTTCACTGAGAAATCTCTATATTTCATTGAAAAGCATGTAAGAAATGGATATTCAGACAGTCTTATCATCCTCGGATATATCAAAATACAAAAGAAAATATCAAATTGCATGCATAATTTGACATGACATCACGAAAACACGCCTATATAAATTTGACCCTCTTGATCCCCACTTTTATATATATAGAAAAACTTGGGTTGACAAGGGTAAACCTTATTTTTCTTATTTCTGCTCTAAAATATTGATCGTGGGTACTCGTTAGAACCGCCTCGATGAGGCGGTTCTAACGAGTACCCAAAATCTATAAGGTTTACTTGATCTTACAAATTTCGTTTTTTCGGCGGTAAAGGTTACAATACGTTTATATAGACGTGTTTTCGTGATAATATGTTTCCGTAAATGCTAAAATAAAATGTAAAAAAGGGTGTCAAAAGGTAGTCTAGACCATAGAATTAATATAACGTCTACATCAACATTTGTATACAAATTGATTCAGAGCAGGCTTAACCGGTTTGAACAGAATAAACTTCTTTAATAAAAGAAGTTGCACGCATGTTTTAATATGCAACAAATGAACCACTGAAAAGCCTACAATATGGTAATATGCGATTGGGTTTGAAAGACACCGAGACATTGCCCCACCGGGCACACAACGAGTAATCAACGTTGAATTAAATATCGATGCAACGTTGTATCAGCTTCAATACAACGTCATGACATTGGATCGACGTTGATCCGACGTTGCTGAAGCGACAGGTGCCCAGTGGGTGATATCTCAAGCGAGTATTCAGATTATTTAAGCTCATGTGAGGCTATGCGGAGCATGATACCGGGTATATGTAACTTCACATGAGACAATTTAATCTGAAAGCGGCCTATACTGTCCTCGTTAAGACCCCAATATCACCTTTCCGTGATTTCTTGAGTAATAAATCACAGTTTGTCGGTCAGTTGTAAGTAGACAAACCACTCGCGCTACGTGCTCGTAATTTGATCTACTTAACAATTGACCGACAATCTGTGATTTATTACTCAAGAAATCACTGCTTTAGTTGATCTATTTCTTTAACATCGCGTTCTGGTGGGCGAGTCAGAATTTCTCTGCACCACTAAAAAAATACCAGATCATAAAAAAACACTCGCTTGCACGCTTGTAAAGTGAAGTTATATATGCATATACTGGATACCCTTTTATCACATGTCGTCGCGTCTAAAATGCAATAACTCTATGTAATAAATTCGTTAATACACTGGTGGATTTTTATGCAAATTAGTTAAATACGCCCCGTTACGTTACGTACGACGTCCTTAACTACGTCGCGTTTACGTATGACAGATTTTGACATTTTTAAAACAAAAATCGTGAATAAAATGCGTTTTAAATGTCTTATGATAAAAAGAATCTTGCATTCGTGCTCATGTATTCTTGAATTTATTAATCTCGTTACGGAAAAGGGAAAAAATGCGCGGCAAAGCCTCGCATTATATACCTTTTTCTCAACTTGTCTAACATGTATTATTGAATTTATTAAACTCGTTGAGGAAAAAGGATAAAATGTGAGGCTTCGCATTCTATCCCTTTTTTCTCACCTCGTTTAATAAATCCAATATCCTCTTTTACTTGCACAGAGTAATTTCTGAAAAGCTTATATTTTTTCAGAGATCGATCCTTGTGATCCCAGTCCCTGCCTTAATAATGCTGTTTGCCGTTCTATCACGATGGAGTCTTTCTTCTGTGAGTGTACTCCAGAATTTATGGGTGCTCTGTGTAACGAAGGTATGTTGTCTGTCCTTTCATGTGCATTATTTTAGCAAACTATACACCCAGATGAGATAATGTTTTCTTTCCATATAGCGGAGGCTGCTTCAGGTATTGTCCCCTGTTTGCCCAGGTAAATTAGTCACGTTCAGTAAAACAGTTATTTCCCTTGCCATTTTTAACCACATTTGAACCATTACGACCACATTTGAACAGTTCCAAAGGTGGTTTGAACATAGGATTTTACTGTATAATGCAATTCAAGCCGCTTCCGTTGAGCGACAAATTCATTACGAAAACACACACATGCTAAATAGTGCATTTTTCAAATCTCCAAAATGGCTACTTTTCTAGTGAAAATCGGTGACATTTTTCTTATTTATACTGCAAACATATTTCGTGGGTGCTCGTTACCTCAATGAGGCAGTTCAAACGAGTACCCACAAACCATGTCTTTTAGCAGAAATAAGAAAAATAATGTATCGCCCCGTAAACTGCGGATTTCTCTATATAAAGTGGGGTTTATTGGTGTTCATTTCAAGGACATGTTCACGTGGTGTTATAAGTAAATTGTCATTAAACCATCCTCTTTAAAGCCCTAGTGGGGACTCGACTGGCAAGTTTATTTCGGAACCACGAAATACCCAAGTTTCATGTATAACTTATTCTGTCTTTTTGTACACGTGTGTTTGTAAAGCAAAAAGATAAGAACGAAACTTTGAATGCACATCACGTGAACAAGTCCGTGAAATGAAGACCCCCTAAACCCCGCTTTATATAGAGAAAACTGGGGTTTACGGGGGTATGCATGTTTTTTCTTATTTCTGCTCCGAGACATAGGTTGTGGGTACTCGTTAGAACCGCCTCAATGAGGCGGTTCTAACGAGCACCCACAACCTATGTTTGCAATATACATGTAAATAAGAAAAGTATCATAGATTTTCATTAGAAAAGGAGCCATTTTGGAGATATGAAAGAATGCACTATGTCAAACGGGTGTGTTATCGTAATGAACTTACTTTTAGCTGTTTCTATGAAATAATTCAAGTTTTAATTGAACGTCAACAAGCCCTGTACTTAAACGATGGAACGAAATTTATCATATAACGTCGCTGTTGTTTAATGGATAACGTCATATCATTAAAATAATAGAACCCCACGTGTTATAATAACACATGGTTACTGACGCGGAACGACATGACGTTGTCCGTGACAACCCTATGTTTTCTTAAGAACTTCTTCCGATTTAAAATCAGAATCTTACTCTCTTTGTTTTATGAACCTCGCCGAAGGGTCGTTTAATAGATTCATATGAAATGATTACTCGCGTTAGATCCTCTATAGAATAATACACTGACAGCAATGACAGTGATGATTAATTTTTAGCTCACTTGACGCTTATGCCATGGCCTGTTGTCCGTCATTTGTCGTCCGTCCGTCCGCCTGTGGTTAAATTTTCACATTTTGGAACCAAATTAAGCTGATACCTGATGGGAAGTATCCTGGTGACACTGAGATTCAGATTTGCTTAAATGGTACCGTTCAGATTTCCAAGGTCTAATTGAGCTTAACCCATTTCAGACTGAAAACCCCTAAACGGGTACCGTGGCAAACAGTTCATGCCCAGATCAGACGCCGCAAAACGCGGCGTCTGATCAGGGCCTCCACTGTTTGCAAAAAGTTTAGCCATTTTCCAAACATATTTTGAAAAAAAAAAAACACAAACTGACATCCCTAAATTTCGTAATTGACTCCTGCCATATATAAGGAGGAAGATACCATCTGGTACTTAAAGGGGTAAACTTGATGGGAGGCATCGGGGTGACATCGAGATTCAGATTTGCTAAACTTCTGTCCGATATCCAAGATGGCCATCTTAAAATTCTTCAAACGACATCTCTTCCCGAACCAAAGGTCTAATTATCCCGAACAAAAGGTCTAAATAAGCTGAAATTTGATGGGAGGCATCGGTGTGACATGAAGATTCAGTTTTGCTTAAATTGTTCTGTTCCGATATCCAACATGGCCGCTATGGCAATCCTGAAATACTTCAAATGTCATCTCTTCCCTAACAAACGGTACGATTAAGATGAAACTAATGGGAGGCATCGGGGATACATGGAGATTCAGATTTCCTAACATTGTTCTGTTCCAATATCTAAGATGGCTGCCATGGAGGCCATCTTAAAATTCTTCCAAAGACATCTCTCCCAAACCAAAGGTCAGACCAAGCCGAACCTTGATGGGAGGCAATCGGGTGATATGGGAATTCGGATTTGTTAAAATCGTTCCATTCCGATATACAAGATGGCCAATATGGCGGTCATCTTGAAATATTTCAAAATATATCTCCTCCGGAACCAAAGGTCGGATGGAGCGACATGGAGATTCAGAATTGCTGAAATTATTCTGTTCTGTTGTCTAAGACGGCTTCCATGTGGGCTATCTGGAAAATTTCCAAACCACATTAAGTCGAATTGAGCCCAAACTTGATGTGAGTCATTGGGAGGACATGGGGATTCAGACTTCTTCGAACCATTCTATTCAGACTTCTTCGAACCATTCTATTCAGACTTCTTCGAACCATTCTATTCTGCTATCCCAGATGGCTACAGCGTTGGTCATCTTGAAAACCTTCAAACCATATCTGATACCGAATGGTCTGTTGCATTGAGTTGAAATTGGTAGGACGCATTTGTGTGACATGGAGATTCAGAATTGATAAAATTGTTGCATTCTGATATACCAGATGGCAGCCATCTTGTAATCTTCAAAGCATCTGCATAATAATGGCATATAAGATTTACAGGGCGGGGCAGCTCAAGTGTTGTCAGTATATGTCAAATTCACAAGAAGATTCGGTATTGTGGCTTTTTTGCAAGCGGCCATATACACCACAGCTGTGTTTGTTTATGCAGTTGTATTCACATGTCTGGATTGATTGTTGACTTGGTTTACATTTTTATATCAGAAAGCGCCAAAGGCAGGCGCAAACGATAGCTCTGTCCTGCCAAACTATATTCACTTCCACTCTGCATCAGCATCAACCATACCCGAATCCTAAATCAGACTAAGTTGTTCAGAAACTTAACCAGAAGCATCAAGACAACATGCAGGTTCAGAATTGCTAAAGGCAATGCGATCTGACAGACAAGATGGCGTACTATATGATCATCCAGGTGAGAGATTTGTGGCTCACCCGGGCCTCTAGTTTGTCCGGGAGTATACATAGATTTACTTATCTTGAGCTACTGGAATACAAATAAAACTCTTTCGAGACACAAGAACGAGTTCGAATAATGAGCCAGTCCAGTACGAAAAGGCACTTAAAGAAATAAATTGTAAATGTTATCGCCGAAAACGTGAAAATTTTAAGATGAAAACTTGTGATATGTTTCTTATTTCTGCTCAAAATATAGATTATGGGTTCTGTTTAGGGCAGAAATAAAAAAAATAAGGTTTACCGCTGGAAACCCCAGTTCTACTATATACAAGGAGGTCAGAATTATATAAGCATGTGATCGCGATATATGTGTTTGAGCAACTGAAGCTTTTTCTTATTTTTTATCTACATTTCTGTCTACAGAAGTTCCAGTTAAACCATGCGACCCGAACCCCTGTCTTAATGGTGGCCAATGTTTAGAATCCGGAGACGACTTTGTATGTAGCTGTATGCCAACGTTCACTGGACAAACGTGTGAAACAGGTAAATTGTATTTTACAATCAGCACTGGAATGTCACTCACCTAGCATTACAAAAACACGCCTATTTAAATAAATTGAGAATTTTGCCATCAAAACGAATTTGCTTCCGATAAAAAAAAAAATCCGATTTTATTTTATCTTTCTGACCTAAGCATAGATTTTTGGTTAGAACCGCTCGCCGTTTTAACGAGTACCCACAATCTTTGTTTTGTCAGAAATAGGAAATATAATGTATACCCCTGTAAACCACAGTTTGTTCCTGAGTTCGACCCTCCGTGATCTAGTATATAGTATCAGCTGACCATGTTTTTCCTATGATACTTTCTTTTTCAAGTAATTTTGCCATTTTTCCCGTTACAATAACATTTTTGTCATTTTCCAGTTGTCCGGTTCATTCATAAAAGTGCAATGTCACGTTGACGTGATAAAGCTCACTGTCCTGAGATAGTATATCTTTATCAGGTCAGTGCGTTACAATGCAATCTATACAGGGGGTAACTGATAAATAATAATACACTGACAGCTACATGTAATGACAGTGATGTTTAATTTTAGCTCACATGGAAGCTTAAGTTAAGAGTTTAACATCCCCCCCTCCCCACACACACACACACCACACACACACACAGTAGTTTTACTACTGACCGTCCCAAAATGGTCGTTCTTTTAAAGTGTCTTATTTTCATTATGAAAACACGCCTATACAAATGCATTGCAACCTTTATCGACGAAAAAAAAAAGAAAATTTTAAGATGAAAAATTGTGTATTTTTTTTTATTTCTGCTCAAAATATGGATTGCTGGTACTCTTTTGAACCGCCTCGATGAGGCGGTTCTAATGAGTACCCACAATCTATATTTTAGAGCAGAAATAAGAAAAATAAAGTTTACCCCTGTAACCGCAATTTTACTATATAAAAGTGGGGTTCAAGGGGGTCACAATTATATAGGCGTGTTTTCGTGATGATTTGCTCATTGGCTTTTTGCCGTTCTGATGTTTTTGGGTGTGCCTCCACGTCGCTTACTTTCTTTAGGTGACCAGAGATGGATGCGTTCTTTGCATTACGAAAACACGCCTATACAAATACATAGTACTATTTATCGCCGAAAAAAAACCCGAAAAATTTAAGATTAAAAAATTGTTGTATTTTACTTATTTCTGCTCAAAATGAAGATTGGGGGCACTCGTTAGAACCGCCTACGAGGCGGTTCTAACGAGTATCCACAATCTATATTTCAGAGCAGAAATAAGAACAATAAGGTATTTTAATTATATCTGCTCATAATAAAGATTGGGGGTACGCGTGAGAATCGCTTCATCGAGGCAGTTCTAACAAGTACCCACAATTTAAATTTCAGAGCAGAAATAAGAAAATAAGGTTTACCCCTGTAAACCCCAGTTTTACTGTATAAAAGTGGGTTTCAAGTGGGTCAGAATTATATAGGCGTGTTTACGTGATGGATTGTGGCCTTTCCTGAGTGACCTTTGCTTTCTTGTTTACCGTATAAAAATGGAGTTCGATTGGATCATGTTTTCGAGATGGATGCAAATTCGCATCATAACTATTTATAGCGAAAAATAGGGTTTACAGGAGTCAGTCTCATTCACCCTATTTTGGTCAAAAACATGTATTGTGGGTACCCGTTTACAACGTTGAGGCGGCTCTAGCAAGGACTGACAATCTATGGTTGGACTAGAAATAAGGAAAATATACAAAATGTCATCAGAAATGTTAGTTTATGAGGTATGAAATACGTCATTTTAGCTTTTGGGCGTGTGTGGTAATAGCAAGTCATGGAAAACTAGCAGTCCATGTAGAAAGTATAGTCCATTTAGAAAGTATGAACACAACTAAAACATTTAGAAGAAAGTAGCAGACGATTCACATGCATGCCCCGTCTGTTTAAGTGGTTTATTAAGCAAAATTTATTACATCAAACTTCCTGCTAACCTAACGGTTTTATATATTTATGTTGTGTTTTATTTTTAGAATTTTCTCCGTCGGCCTGTGTTCCCAGTCCATGTAGAAACGAGGCCAGTTGTATCGAGTCGGGATCGACACCAGTCTGCGTGTGCAAAGAAGGTTTCGGCAACAAATACTGTCAGATGGGTAATGTTGTTAACCCAGAAATCTTCCATTGTTATATGTTGACAATTTAAGTCCATTTGTCATTTGATGGATGAGGGGTTTATATTTCTATTTCTATTTTGACCAAATCTCCTGTTAGCAAACAGTGTAAACCCTGATACGAAGCTGAATAATGCGGTGTCCTATCCTGGCCTGTACTGTCTGGCTTTGTCCTTTTTAGCTCACCTGTCACTGAGGTGAGCTTTTGGGATCACTTTTTGTCCGTCGTGCGTCCGTGCGTGCGTCCGTGCGTGCGTAAACGTTTTCTTCAAACAACATCTCCTCCTAAACTATGATCGGATTTTGATCAAACATCACAGGAATGATCCTTAGGTGGTCCCCTTTCAAAGTTGTTCAAATGGTTTCGGTCCGTTGCACATCTAGGTCACATGAGCCAAAAATAGATTTTTTTTCACGGAAAACTTAAAAAATCTTCTTCTCTGAAACCAAAAGGCCCAGGTCTTTGATATTTGGTATGAAGCTTCATCTAGTGGACCCATACCAAGATTGTTCAAATCATTTTGCTGGGGCCAAGAATGCCCCCGCCTAGGGGCCCTTTGGTTTTACATAGGCTTATATAGAGAAAATATTTAAAAATCTGCTTCTCTGAAACCCCAAGGCCAAGGTCTTTGCTATTTGGTATGATGCTTCATCTAGTGGACCCCTACCAAGATTGTTCAAATTATAGTGCTGGGGCCAAAAATGCCCCCGATCCGGGGCCCTTTGGTTTTACATGGGCTTATATAGGGTAAATCTTTAAAAGTCATCTTCTCTGAAACCGCAAGGCCCTTATCTTTGATATTTGGTATGAAGCTTCATCTAGTGGACGCTTACCAAGATTGTTCAAATTATAGTGCTGGGGCCAAAAATGCCCTCGCACCGGGGCCCTGTGGTTTTACATGGGCTTATATAGGGAAAATATTAAAACAATCTTCTTCTCTGAAACCGCAAGGCCCATATCTTTGATATTTGGTATGAAGCTTCATCTAGTCGACCCCTACCAAGATTGTTCAAATTATAGTGCTGAGGCCAAAAATGCCCCCGTTCCGGGGCCCTTTCGTTTTACATTGGCTTATATAGGGAAACTCTTTAAAAATCTTCTTCTCTGAAACCGCAAGGCCCAGGTCTTTGCTATTTGGTATGAAGCTTCATTTAGTGGACCCCTACCAAGATCGTTCAAATTATAGTGCTGGGGCTAAAAATGCCCCTGCTCCGGGGCCCTTTGGTTTTACATGAGCTTATATAGGGAAAATCTTTAAAAATCTTCTTCTCTGTCACCGCAAGGCTTATATTTTTGATATTTGGTATGAAGCTTCATCTAGTCGACCCCTACCAAGATTATTCAAATTATAGTGCTGGGGCCAAAAATGTCCCCGCTCCGGGGCCCTTTGGTTTTACATGGGCTTATATAGGGAAAATCTTTAAAAATCTTCTCTGAAACCGCAAGGCCCAGGTATTTACTATTTGGTATGACTTCATTTAGTTGACCCCTACCTCGATCGTTCAAATTATAGTGCTGGGGCCAAAAATGCCCCCGCCCCGGGGCCCTTTGGTTTTACATGGGCTTATATAGCGCAAATCTTTAAAAATCTTCTTCTCTGAAACCACAAGGCCTAGGTCTTTGCTATTTGGTATGAAGCTTCATCTAGTGGACCCCTACCAAGATCGTTCAAATTATAGTGCTGGGGCCAAAAATGCCCCCAGCCCGAGGCCTTTGGTTTTACATGGGCTTATATAGGGAAAATATTTAAAAATCTTCTTCTCTGAAACCGCAAGGCCGAGGTCTTTGCTATTTGGTATGAAGCTTCATCTAGTGGACCCCTACCAAGATTGTTCAAATCATAGTGCTGGGGCCAAGAATGCCCCCGCCCTGGGGCCCTTTGGTTTTACATAGGCTTATATCGGGAAAATATTTAAAAATCTTCTTTTCTGTAACTGCAAGGCCTATATCTTTGATATTTGGTATGAAGCTTTATCTTGTTGACCCCTACCAAGATTGTTCAAATTATAGTGCTGGGGCCAAAAATGCCCCCGATCCGGGGCCCTTTGGTTTTACATGGGCTTATATAGGGAAAATCTTTAAAAATCTTCTTCTCTGAAACTGCAAGGCCCAGGTCTTTGCTATTGGGTATGAAGCTTCATTTAGTGGACCCCTACCTAGATCGTTCAAATTAAAGTGCTGGGGCCAAAAATGCTCCCGCCCCGGGGCCCTTTGGTTTTACATGGGCTTATATAGGGAAAATCTTTAAAAATCTTCCTCTCGGAAACCGCAAGGCCCAGGACTTTGCTATTCGGTATGAAGCTTCATCAAGTGGACCCATACCAATATCTTTCAAATTATAGTGCTGGGGCCAAAAATGCTCCTGATTCTCAGGTGAGCGATTCAGGGCCCTCTGGGCCCTCTTGTTATAAGGATGGGTAACAACATAAATTATGTGGGATATTCAGGTATGATTTTCTCATATATCCAAATAAAGAATGGAATGTGGGTCCTCGAAAGAACCGCCTCATTGAGGCCGTTGTAAAGAGCACCAACATTCTATTTTTTCAGCAAAAATAAGGAAATATAAGACATAAGGAAAACTATATACACAATTGTAAACCCCGTTTTACTGTGTGTAAAATTGGGGATTGTCTTGGTGTTTGTTTCATGCACTAGTTAACGTGATGCTATTTAGTGTCCAGTAGTTTGAAGCATTGTTAGCTTAACGAGCTCGTTAATGTCAAAGTGTAAGTGTTTGGACAACAAAAATGCATCAAACAGTGGTAGCTTTTGCGGGAAAAGGTAAAGTAAATCTCAAGCTACGTTATTTTTGACATATATTATGGGTACTCAATGATGTGGTTCTAAGGAGTACCTATAACCAGTATTTTGATATTATACCACGATTAATACAGAAAAATAACCATTTTGGGGATATGAAAAAATAAACTATGCACAATGGTGTGTTACCGTAATGGAATGCTCCAGATTTATGACATACCATCACGTGAACAAGTCCGTGAAAAAAGGCCCCCCTAAACCCCACTTTATATACAGAGAACTGGGGTTTACGGGAGTAAACTTTAATTTCCTTATTTCTGCCCCAAGACATAGGTTGTGGGTACTCGTTAGAACCGCCTCAATGAGGCGGTTCTAACGAACACCCAAAACCTATGTTTGGGGTATAAATAAGAAAAGTATTACAAATTTTCATCCGAAAAATTACCTTTTTTTGAGGTTTGAAAAATGCACTTTGTCACACACGGATGTGTTATCGTAATGCTAAAACCAGTATTTTGATATTATACCACGATTTATACAGAAAAATAACCATTTTGGGGATATGAAAGAATACGCTATGGACAAGGGTGTGTTACCGTAATGGAAAGCTCCAGATTTATGACATACCATCACGTGAAATAATGACCCCCCCTCCTAAACCCCACTTTATATAGAGAAAACTGGGGTTTACGGGGGTAAACATTATTTTCCTTATTTCTACTCCAAGACATAGGTTGTGGGTACTCGTTAGAACCGCCTCAATGAGGCGGTTCTAACGAGCAACCAAAACCTATGTTTGGGGTATAAATAAGAAAAATATCACAAATTTTCATCAGAAAAAAATGCTTTTTTGAGGTTTGAAAAATGTACAATATCCATAGAAATGCATACAATAACAATAATAAACTACAACAGAAACATTTATTTAATCCTATTTTATGAAGATGGTACCATTACGCAAACACGCCTATACAAATACATTGCCACCTTTATCGCCGAAAAAATGAAAATTTTATGATGAAAAATTGTGATATTTTTCTTAGTTCTGTTCAAAATATTTATTGTGGGCACTCGTTAGAACCGCCTCGATCCGCCTCATCGAGGCGGTTCTAACGAGTACCCACAATCTATATTTTAGAGCAGAAATAAGAAAAATAAGGTAGACCCCCGGAAACCCCAGTTTTACTATATAAAAGTGGGATTCAAGGGGATCAAAATTATATAGGCGTGTTTTCGTGATGCTCCGGTTTTCGCCCACCTCTGATTAACGATCGGCTCGATATGTGTGACATTATCTTAAAAGGGCCGTAAAAACAAACAAAAAAAAAAGAAAAAAAAGAAAAAATATGAAGAGAAACAGAAAATATTTTCTTGTTTACTAATACAGTGAGCCCTCTATATAACGACATTCGTTATAACAGCAAAACTCGTCAATAGAATGACTACTTTGCTAACGGCTTAGCCTAGGTTCCGAGCGACGTGGGATTCCCTCGGGTTGGAAATGCATAAATCGAATCCATAGTCATGAAAGAGTCTTGTAATCTAATACTCCAAGTAACAAATGTTGTAGATTTTTGTTAGAATCGCCTCGCCGAGTAACGTATCATACTCCTAACTGCATGGATTCTTTATAACGACAAATTCATTCTGACGGCACAACAAAAGGGAACAAATATTGCCGTTATAACGCGGGTCCTCTGCACATCGAAGATTTTCAACCGAAATATACTATAAAAATAGATTATGTTTATCTTAAAGTTTTGTGGATTTTTAATGATTGAAATAGAAGGCGAGGTTTTAAACTGAAAGCTACAGAGTTATGTTGACCAGCCCCGATAGCTCAGGTGGTAGAGTGTCCGCTTCGGGGAACGGGAGGTCACGGGTTCGATCCCAGGCCGCGACATACCAAAGTCGTTAAAAATGGTACTAGCTGCTCCTCGCTTGGCACTCAGATTTACGGGGTAGAGCTAGGACTGGTCGACCCAGTGTCAGGATAATGTGACTGGGTGTGGTATCATGTAATGTGTCTGGGACATGATACTTCAGTGAGGCAGCACTATAAAAGTGAGCATTGAGCTCCCTGTCGCAACCAGACACCGTCGTGATATGACTGAAAAATTGTTGAAAGCGACTTTACACACATACAGAGTTATGTTTCCAAGTTTTATGGACTCATCAAGTTAACAAGTCCATAGCGAACATCCCTCTTAAAGGCATTCATTCTTAGACAGTAGGACACACCATGTGTTCGTAATTGTTTTATTACCCTCTGTGATATACTGTCTATAGCAGATCAAAGGCGGCCTTTAATAGGGTGATTAGTAGCTCCTGTTGAATCCCCTGACTGAGGCACTAAAGAGGAAAATCAATAAGGTACACGGTTGTAATTATTGATTTTACTCAAGAAGTCCCCTTACCTGTTGCAGACAGAGGACTTCTCTTTAGTCAGCACTGAGGGCTACATAATATTATGAAATGAAATAATAGTCCTCAATAATCAATAATAAATGCCTTTAACCCCACTTTAAGCAGAAAAAATGGGGTTTACAGTGGTAAACGTAAGTGTTCGGACAAGAAAATGTCTCAGACAGTGGTATTTTTGCGTTTGCGGAAAACGGTAAAGTGAAGCTGTAGCTGCTTTATTTTTGACAAAGGTTGGGGATACTGGTTAGAACCGCCACAATAAGGTGGTTCTAAAGAGTACCCACAACCTACATTTGGAGCATAAATAAATAAAATACCACGAATTTTATCATTTTGGAGACCATCAGGAAAACACGCCTATATGGTTTTCACCCCCTTGAACCCCACTTTTATATAGTAAAACTGGGTTTGCAGGGGTAAACCTTATTTTTCTTATTTCTGCTCTAAAATATAGATTGTGGGTACTCGTTAGAACCGCCTCGATGAGGCTGTTCTAACGTGTACCCACAATCTATATTTTGAGCAGAAAAAAAGAAAAATATCACAATTTATAATCTGAAAATGTTCATATTTTTGGTGGTAAAATTTGCTATGTATTTGTATAGGCGTGTTTTCGTAATGAATAACGCAAACATGCCAATATTAATTTGACCCCATTGAACGCCACTTTTATATAGTAAAACGGGGGTTTGCAGGGGTAAACCTTATTTTTTTTTATTTCTGCTCTAAACATATAGATTGTGGGTACTCTTTAGAACCGCCTCCAGGCGGTTCTATCGAGTACCAACAATCCATGTTTTGAGCAGAAAATATGAAAAAATATCAGGATGTTTATGTGAAATAAAATCATTTTTGGAGGTAAAAGTTTACCAAAATATTTCAATAGGCGTGTTTTCGTAACGTTTGAAAAATTCACTATGCCCACGCATCACGAAAACACGCCTATATAAATTTGACCCCCTTGAACCCCACTTTTATATAGTAAAACATGGGTTTGCAGGGGTAAACCTATTTTTTTTTATTTCTGCTCTAAACATATAGATTGTGGGTACTCTTTAGAACCGCCTCCAGGCGGTTCTATCGAGTACCAACAATCTATGTTTTGAGCAGAAAATATGAAAAATATCAGGATGTTTATGTGAAAAAAAAAATCATTTTCGGAGGTAAAAGTTTACCAATATATTTCAATAGGCGTGTTTTCGTAACGTTTGAAAAAAATCACTATGCCCACGCATCACGAAAACACGCCTATATAATTTTGACCCCCTTTATATAGTAAAACTGGGGGTTTGCAGGGGTAAACCTTATTTTTCTTATTTCTGCTCTAAAATATAGATCGTGGGTACTCGTTAGAACCGCCTCGCCGAGGCGGTTCTAACGAGTACCCACAATCTATGTTCTGAGCAGATTTGAAAAATATTAGGATTTTTATCTGAAAAAAAAATCATATTTGGAGGTCAAATTTCACAAATATATTTCAATAGGCGTGCGTTCGTAGTATATGAAAGAATTTACTATGCACACGGGTGTGTTTTCGTAAAGGAAACCTCCACAATTTTTATGGACTCGAAAACGAGTTCTTCTCTACATCGCCAATGAGCTATTGGTTTTCGATTCATTGAAATATCGCTCTATTATTCAGGTGGTGTAATTCCAACGGTCACACAGGTAGGCGGAGATGCAGATATATCATGTAAAATCTCGCCAAGTTCCTTAAACGTGGTTGTCGAAGTACCAGATGTCAACCAGCAGCGACTGGAAAGACAATCAAGTAATAAATTGAGCCTCAGAAATGTTGGTCAGTATTTTGCTTATAAACCTACTTGATGAGTGAAATTCTTCTTCTTCTAATTCTTATTATTATTATTAACATCATTGTCATCATCATTACCACCACGCCTAACGAAAAGATATAAGCGATGCACACATATATAGATGAATTATAACAAAAATATACCGCAACAGAAGAACTGCCTTGGAACGGTAAAAGTATTTCACTTCGGGGCTTAAATCGATTTTACCCCGCCGCAATCCTCGCGGAATTTTTCAGTCCGCATGACGGCTTCCTAACTCTTGGAGAACACAAAAACTTAACAACCACAGAGATGAAACAACGGTGAGGACTCGACAGCAAGAAATAACCGAAATGCTTGAGCAAAAGGTTAAACAACAGTTAGACTCTAGTTGCTTATACTAATCATCTCCCGTGAAAATTTATTCGAGTGTTATTAGGAGTAGTATGAACTACTGAGATTTAATCACTGTGCCATGTCATCGAGGCATAAAAGGGAATAATTTAAGAATATGTCCAGGGTTTTCTCTAAAATGAAAGTATGTTTTGTGTATTCAGTAGAATCGCCTCAATGAGGCGATTCTAGTGAATACGCAAAACACCTCATTGAGGTTATTCCAATTAACACACAAAACCTACCTTTTGAAGATAAGTCAGAAAACTTTCCTTATATGAGGATATCTGGATCTACTGGAAAGATTCTCTCGGGACCCTAGTACGAATTCTAATTAGCCAAGGCAAATGAAAGTCCCACAAAATTGGAAGCAACGTGTCCAAAATGGCATATACAGTGTGGACGGAAACGTTAAACCTCAAACCAACCAAACAGGCGCACCATCACGTCAACACGACTGTGTAATGTACATCCTTTTAAACCCCACTTTATATAGAGAAAACCGGGTTTACGGGGCATACATTATTATTATTCTTATTTCTGCCCCAAGACCTAGGTTGTGGGAATGAAGCGGTTCTAACGAGCACCGACAGCATATTTTTGCAGTATAAATAAGAAAAATATTACGGATTTTCACCAGAAAAGTAACCATTTTGGATTTGAGAAAGAAATGCACTATGTCGCACGACCCGTGTGTTTTCGTAATGGAGCCGTGTTCAAAGTCATTGTTGTTGTATTGTATTTCATCATATGACGTCGCGTCTGAGAGTGTAATAACGCCATGTAATATTTTCGATAATCCACTAGTGGATTAAATATGCAAATTAGGTAGATATGTCCCGTAACGTTACATATAAGACGTCCTTTACGACGTCGCGTTTACTAATGGCGGAATATTGATATTTTTTTGTAAACAATCGGGGATAAAATGCGTTTTAAATGTCATATGATAAATAGAATCTCGCATTCGTGTTCATGTATTATTGAATTTATTAAGCCTCGCATTTTATCCCTTTTTCTCAACTCGTTTAATAAATTCAATAAGATATGAACACTCATGTAAGATCTTCTATTTTTTTCTGTATTACTTTCAGAGAAATCAGATATCAACAAAACACAATTGTGCCATTATATTTCTTCAAGTGCAAACACCAGCACATCGACAACCCTACCCTTAATTGGTAAGTTCTTTAACGTTATTATCATTATTATTTTTTATTATTATTATTATTATTATTATTATTATATTGATTTTATTTTATACTTAGCAGTGAAATCAAACTGTATCTGAAAAACATAACAATGTTGTTTTTTCATTTGTGAAAAGAAATGTTATTTTCAAATGGTGAAAGAGAAAAAAAAAAAAACATGACTGTGTTGTTTTCATAGAAATAGCTTGGTTTGTTTTTCGTATAAAGTAAAGATCAAAATTACTTGCAATGAATACCAAATGTTTTTCGCCGTCTGATCCGGCACTACACTGTTTGCAAAAGTAGGGTTTTGCAGGTACATCATCATAGTGCAGATTATATTTTCTGGTCCTTTTGGATCATTGAGTTCATTTGGTATCATTTTGAAAATAGAGTTCTGCTTAAGCCGGTGCTAGAGGGCGTGGCCGGTGTTGCACATTTCAGTACTTGCCATGAACAACCTCTATAAAACCGAGTCTGCTATTTTCGTTTATTTGGTGTATCCTTGCTTCCAAAGGATCTTACTTCAGAACTTATTTGTCGTATTCAGCGGCATAATGATTAATCATTTTTACAAGTTGTGAGTTGGAGATATGAAAAAAAATATCTCGAAACCGGAGAAGGATTTCGACTCAGCCATGGCAAACGAGCCAACCGTATTCGAGTCCATCACGAAAGCACGCCTATACAAATACATTGTACATTTTAACGCCGAAAACCCGAAAATTTTAAGAGTAAAAATGTGATATTTTTCTATATAGATTGTGGATACACATTAGAACCGCCTCATCGAGGCGGTTCTAACGGGTACCAACAATCTGTATTTCAGAGCTGAAATAAGAAAAACGAGATTTACCCCTGTAAACCAAGTTTTACTTTATAAAAGTGGGATTCAAGGGGGCCAAAATTGTTTAGGCGTGTTTTCTTGACGCATTGAAGTTTCACTGAAATTACTTAAACGAATTGTGTATGTCTGGCACGTTAAAGGGAGGTGACGTTATTGGCCTACAGATGGCCTTCCTACATATTCAAGGGCCTCTCTTTTAAAACTGCCAACTATTAAACGTTAAGCGAAAAGCCAGAAAGCGATATTTGCTAAATAAGAATTCTCACTTTGCGCAACAATTCCGGAATTGTACCAGTACAGTTCTAGAACTGCGCAAGGAATTGTTGTCAACGGCATGGTAAATGTCCCTGCGCAAAGACAATGTAAGAATCAACTCGATGAAAAAATGACTAGGCGATTTAATTTTATTTTATCTTCGTTCCTTAAACTTCGTTTTATCCCATTATTCAACATTGGTTTTCAGGAATAAATATATCTTAATGCAGAACTTGGCAAATCTCTCAAAGAACCAGTTACCACAGAACGCGGCGTCTGATCAAGATCTACACTATTTGCTTACAAACCCGCATTTTAGGATTAAATGAAATAGCACAAATCACAGTCTGGGAAATTATTGGGACAATCGACCCACCAGTACTCTCAGTGCTTTGATTTCCATTAAGGCGCTCTTCAGCAAACACTCGGTGGTGAAGAGCCCTGTGAGCTGCAGCATTTGCCTCAGAGGTTGATAATCGCAGCTGTCATTCAGCCACCAAGTTTGCTGTATGTGTTATAGAAGGTCGGGATGGGATTCCTGTGCTAAACTGGTTCCCTAGCGACCTCGTGGCTCAGTCGGATGCACGACTGACTGGTGAGCAGGAGGACGGGCTGCGATACCTCTCAGGGTCGGCAACATTCTTTCGTGGAGATTGATCATGAAATCTTTTTTACGGTCATTCTCTCCCTTCCGCTCATTCAAAAAGAGCAGTTGTCAGTCTCTGGCGAAAGTATATGCACTGTACTGGTTAACCGCTTACATATAAGCCTGCCCAGGAAAGTGTGGATAGGTAAACTGACCGGCTAAAATGACCTAAATAGTGTTGACTGGTCTGTTAAACAAACAAAAGACTTCATAGGGGCTATGCTAGGCGCGTTTATGTGCGTATTCAAACTCTTGTGCAGCTGGGTTGTTAACTTCGTGTCGTGTTGCCTTCGATGGGCTTGTGATTGAGTGTTGCGGCAATGTACATGTTTTGGATCAGGGAGAAATCTGTTTTGGTCTGCTGAAATTAGCATGTTTTATGTGGACTGCAGTCCAGATGTTTTCGTGGTTTTTGGTCTGTCTGCGTCTGTGTTTTTTGCACTTTGCGCTGCTCTGCTTTGCTTCTAACTTCTTCTTTGGTTGCGCGCCGGCGGGTCGAGCCTCCGATTCTGTGGCCACTCCTGCCGAGAGACTAACTAAAATTAGGTAATATCGGTTGGTGTCTGATGCTCTTTCTCTGGTCGGGCTTGTCGATGCCCAGCTGTTGGTTTTATTTTGCTCCAGCGTTTCAGTTATTTAATCCTGTCGAATCCTCGTTATTGTTTCATCTATGTGGCAGTTTGATTTTTATGTTTTCGGGGACGTTGCGCGAGTGAGTTTGAGTTCCTTTGTGTGGACTGAGTGGGTTGTTTATCTGGGCCACTGCGGGGCCGGGGCGGGGACGGTGTCCGCGGAGAGTCGATTTGAGTGTCCTTGTAAATTACCTTTTTACTGATCGTTCCGAGGCGATTCGTCTGGACTGTCCTTTTGGCTTTCCGCTTATGACATTTTTCTTTCTATAGTGAAGTTATTTTGTGTTCGTGTTTTTCCATTTGATGTCTTGGGTAAGAGTTGTTAGGTAATTGTACATACCGTTTCTGATTGTTGCCTTCACTTCTGTTCTCCACCAGGCTGCTTACACTTAGTGTTTTGTTTTTTTTTTTTTTTGTTTTTTTTTTTTTTTGTTTTTTTTTTACTTTTTAGCCCGAATAAAATTTACGTTAGTCTGAGTGAGTGAGTGTTTGAGTTTTACGTCCCACGGTTATACGGAGACGGGACCTCGGTTTAAAGACCGATCCGAAAATCTGGAGAAGCCCGGGATCGATCCTGCGATCCCTGGTTTACAAGGCGAGTAGCGTAACCACTACACCACGGAGGCTTCTATAGTTTTAGCCTTGTCTATCTATAATGACAATCATAATTAACTTAAAATCACACCCGATCCGTATTAGCAAAAGAATAAATTAGCTGGAAAATCTTTTGGCCCCTACATCGCCAACTGGGCATGATTTGGCGTGACCTCACGCAGTTGCTATGCGTATAAAGCTGTATAATTGGACAGGATGTTTGTTCTAATAAACACAGAATTTTCATATACTTGAAAGAAATATTAAGGTCATACAGAGCCGGTCAGTTTACATATCCACGTATTTCCTAGAACGGCTTTTACGGATACGGTCAACAGTACGGAGTGTTTCTTTTGACAGAATCTGATAATTGCCATTCTTGAATCAGCAGAAGAGAGAGACTAATACATCTAGTACGTTCAATCTTCACAAAAACATGTTGCTGGCTTGGATCGATTCCGTGACCTCTTGATGTCGAAGGCGCAACTAAAATATGCATAGCGTTTAGTTAAACTCACACATGATACCAGTTTGTGTTCAGATACTTCAATGTACTTGTTTCTTTGCGCCAGATATGAGCAGAAACTGCATGCTTTTATTCTGAACTTAAATCATTTGTATAATTAGTTGGCTACTCAAGATTCCATTAACTAAACCTTCATAATAAGATTTATCATAGCAATACTTACTAAATTAAACATAGCAACATTTAATTATTCTTAGTTTGTCACGATTATGACTTTGCACAGGGACATCCAGGAATTGTATTGCACAAGGTAGCAATTATCACGTGAACAAAGTGAAATTCCTTCTT
The DNA here is from genome assembly GCA_963580285.1 of Lucinisca nassula. NCBI lineage: Eukaryota > Metazoa > Mollusca > Bivalvia > Lucinida > Lucinidae > Lucinisca > Lucinisca nassula. The sequence goes on along the minus strand of OY757019.1, from coordinate 108,496,744 downwards.
TGCGCAGAACAATTCCGGAATTGTACAGGACAATTCAAAAATTGCGCAGAAAGTGTATATTTCTTCGAAGAAAATAGTTTAATGTATTTAACATTTGGGCCAGCGCATGACAAAACCTACAATAAGACATGTGCGCCCAACGAAGACTCAGATCAGCCTGCGCATCCGCGCAGTCTGATCAGAATGTTCGTTGTGCGCTCTTAGGATGGCTAAGGATGCTCCTCCAAGCAGCAAGACAGGTCTCTGGTTAGACTATATAGTCTTATTGTAGGTTTTGTCATGCGCTGGCTCAATTTTTTTTACAGTGGTAGAGAAAATGACTGACATGTCACAGACATCCACAACGTACACATGTACAATCTTCACGCATCTCACGAATGCTAATGTTAACATCAAGGTATCTGTGTCGCCACCAAACGGGACAGAAGAACCAGATATGTACACCAGCAACATAGTGGACAGTAACGACGGAATCGACTTAGAATACAAAGTTGCACAGAAATCGACCTTTTATACAACGTCAGAACCAGGCAATACTAACGTAGAATGTTCTGTTACCTATAATAACGAGGAGGTGTGGTCTGGTCGTTTCTCAGAAGATAAAGGTAAATCGAAGCAGTGTATATACTGGTGGGTCATTGTCTCTTGGTTCGGGCTGGGAAAATAGTCCTTAAAGGAGACTTAGACAGTTTCGTTAACCCTTATAGTTGAGTTGGAAAGTAACTGTCCTTTGGCTTTCCGCTAGTGATGTTTCCATTACAGTTTAGTTGTTTCATGTCTGTGTTTATTTCCCTTTGGTGTCTCTGGTGGGAGCTGTGGGTTAATTGCATTGATTCCTGATCACTGCCTTCACTTCTGTTTCACTTTTATTTTGCACTAATGAGCTAGGAGGCTTTCATGCGGACTGCAAATATTTGTCTAACATCCCCCCCCCCACCGAAAGAAGAAATTCTTTTCACTGACCGTTCAAAGGGCGGGTATATTTTATGTTGCGGTTTGTCTTTAAGTGTGTGTATCGCTTATACATTTTTGTTTTGGATAGTCATTTGGTTATTTTATGGGAAAGTACTGTCCTTTTGGCTTTCCGCCACCGATGTTTCCATTAGGGTCTAGTTATTTCATGTTTGTGTTCTTTCCCTTTGGTGTCTCTGATTGGAGTTGTGGGTTAACTGTATCGATTTCTGATCATTGCCTGTACTTCTATTTTGTCCATACATTCAAAAGACCAATAAATACATAAATATACATGAGCGGCTTATATGTGTTGAACATGAAAAGCGTTTAACTTGAAGAAGTGTGAAAATTATAAAAAGTAGAAGCAAAACAAAGATCAGGAATCGATACAATTACCTTACTCCACCCCTCAAAGACACCAACGGGACAGAAACACGAACAATAAGCGACCAGACCATATTGGAAACCTAAACAAAGGAAGGCCATAAGGACAGTTACTTTCACACAAAATGACCATATGGTCATCCAAAATAAAAAGACACAAGTGATACACACAATAAGTAACAAACAAAAACATAAATAAACCCAATAAAGTGCAGAATAATAGATCAGATGGTTGTTTAGGTTCGGAAATGGAGGGCACTGCAGCCAGCAGTGGCTCTTTTGATCCTAGTCAATTAACATTTCAAAAGAACTTAAGTGTAAATATGTAAATGCATTGAGTCTGTTAGTTTTGTTTTTCAATTAACTTGGTTAAATATCCGCGTCAACACTTTCTAGGTCATTTTGGATACGTTGCGTCCAATTTTGTGGGACTTTTAGCCGATACTGATATGAACCGACATTTCAAACCCTAACCCCCAAACTAACTAAAATGGTTTATATGCAGGAATGGTCCGACTCCTACCACTTTGCCTTGGAAGGCTTAGACCTCAGCGCTGTATCAGTACTCACGCCTCTGTGTGAAAAAAACATCCAGCCCAATCTGTTCTCCAAGCCCCGATGACGGGGAACAATTTGTGGGTGTAAGATGTTTGCAACTCTGATTTCCATTTTTTCTGTTCGGAAGTTTTAGTTCATCAAAGGAGGTGAAACGGGATATTCGCTCACATTTAATTAAATGTGAGCGAATATCCCGTTTCACCTCCTTTGATGAACTATACAAACATTAAGGAGCTGAAAACGGAATCATCATATTAAAATTGCATGAGAGTTGAGCAATGATATAAAAGATAAGTTCTATATAGTTAGATCCTTTGGAAGCAAAGTATACACCAAATAAATGAAAAAACCAGACTCGGTTGTAATGAGTTTGCTCATGACCAGTACTGAAATGTACAACACCGGCCATGCCCTCTAGCACCGGCCTAAGCAGAACCCTATTTTCAAAATTATTCTAAATGAATTCAATGATCCCAAAGGTCCAGAAAATATAATCTGCACTATGATGATGTACGTGGAGACTTTTTACGGCGGCCACACTGCACATCCCCAGCTTCAGTGAAGATGAATAAGTTCTGAATAGTTATATCTGTTCGAAGCAAAAATACACCAAATAAATGAAAATAGCAGACTCGGTTTTATTGAGTCTGTTCATGACCAGTACTGAAATGGGCACCCCACCGCGCCCTCTAGGAAATCTATTTCCAAAATGATACTAAATGAACTCAATGATCCCAAAGGACCAGAAAATATAATATGCACTATGATGATGAAGGTGGGGGACTTTTTACGGCCGCCACACTGCACAACGCCAGCTGCAGTGAAGATATATAAGTTCTGAAAAGGTAGATACAGGGAAGCAAATAATATAACCAAATAACTGAAAATAGCAGACTCGATTTTATTGAGTTTTATTTTATAACCAGTACTGAAATGTGCAACACCGGCCACACCCTCTTAGCACCGGCTTAAGTAGAACACTATTTTCAAAATGATTCTAAATGAACGTAATGATCCCAAAGGACCAGAAAATATAATCTGCCCTATGAGGCTGTAGTAATATCCGCAGCTCAAATATATACCGCCATCTTTACGACTATACACAATCTTATAGAAGAAACACTTCATGATTTCATGGAATGGGCATTCTACAGTGAAGACTCCACTACTTTGCATATAATGTTAGAAATTCTTTTTTGTTTTTCTTCCGAAGATCGTACAAATTATACATTATGGTCCTGCAAAAAGGGTATGGAACTGACACCTTTCTACTTAACAATATTTATTATAGATTTGGTACTAAGGTTTTCGACAAACTGGGGTAATTTCGTGTGAACGAATTGCGCACCCTTGTTGGCTGATTTGTTCTTGTTCCGTTATGAAATAGTATCAGATCGCGAGCTACTGGGCTCGATCCCCACGAGCATCAAAGTAGAAGTAAAACAAAGATCAGGAATCGATACAATTAACTTACTCCACCCATCAAAGACACCAAAGGGAAAGAAACACAAACATGAAGCGACCAGACCATAATGGTAAACTAAACAAAGGAAGGCCATAAGGACAGTTACTTTCCAACAAAATGGCCAAATGGCTATCCAAAATAAAAAGACACAAGTGATACACACAGTAAGTAACAAACAACAGCATAAATAAACCGCTACAGATGAACCGCCTTGGAACGGTCAGTGGAAAGAATTAAATCGATTTTACATGGCCATAATCCTCGCCCTTACCTCCGTCTTGGTATTCACTAATTTTGTTGCTTCCTTGAGCAAGAGAATTAATCACATTGCTTAGTACTGGTCTCAGCCCAGGAAGAAAAGAGGGTCAAATGGAAGAATATTACTAGTCCTAATTGCGTTACCCTCTATAAATAAAGTCAATTATAATTATCATTGAAAAGCAATCTGGATTTATTGAAGCTATCAGCTAGACGTCTTGATATTTGGATAAGTTATCAAATACTAACAAAACTTACATCGATTTTTTATCAATTAAACCTGCCTTCAGAACTCAAGTTCTTCAGATAACAAAGCCAGGCTGTTTTGATTTACATTGATGTATTTTTGATGGGTTTGTTTCATGGAAACAAATTTTTATTATTACCGCGATGCTTTTGATTATGAGATTGTGAATTATCCTTTTTTTGGATGGCAATATTCCTCTGTGTGGCATCCTTTGGCGTTTATATATCGTATTCAATTCAGTTCTCAAGAGTGTTTAACTTCAGCTATCGTATTAACTTATTTTATCATATGATGTCGTTGATAAGCAGTGGATAACGTCGTGTACTAAAAATCATATGGCCACACGTGTAATAACACTTTGGTGGGATTAAGTAATGTCATGACGACGTCCATGTCAACAATGCATTTTTCGTAGGAAAAATTGTCAAATTAAAAGGCGATAAAATCCTATTTAAAGTAGTCATATGATAAAGAGAATCTTACACTCGTGGTCATTTCATATGAAATTTATGAAACTCGCCGAAGGCTCGTTTCATAAATTTCATATGAAATGACCACTCGAGTAAGATCCCTATAATTTCTAAATTTTCGGTGACTTTAACGTCCCAGAGCTTTTTCTTAGTTTTATAAACCGTTTATACTTTTCACACCCGTGGCCGGCTAGGGTGCTGGGCCGTCCACCGCGGCTTCCGGGCGTCATTTCGATATAATTTCAAAATTCCACGGCGGACTTAAATCTCTTCTGCAACAAGACATATCGGAACTTGAATTGTACGGTGACTTAGCATACAGACTCAGAACATATGCTTGTAATGATGATAGTATCTGAATCTGATATTTACTGGTCATACGTCAAATGACATTCATTCACCACGACCTATGAAAAGTCGCCAGCCCTCGCCAAAGAATAAACTTAGTTACATTTTCCTTTTCACCTTACGCGGATGACATGACCGAATCCGGAAGGGCATTCAAATCTCTAATTGTATGAGGAAAGAAGGATCCCTTGTAGATGATGCAGATGTCGATTCTTGCAAACGGTCGGCCACCGCCCGTAGGGGCTTGAAGAAAAAGATGGGCTGCATGATGCTTCCAAGCAGAGCTGAAATTGACCGCACACGAGTACTGGTAAACCGCTTAGATGATCTAAAATAGAAGTGGAGGCAAAGATCGGGAATCGATACAATTAACCCACAGCTCCCAGCAGAGAAACCAAAGGGAAAGAAACTCAAACATGAAACAACAGACCCTAATGGAAACATCAATAGTGGAAAGGCCAAAAGGACAGTTACATTCCCACAAAACTGCCAATTGGCTATCCAAAACAAAATAATATAAGCGACATCAACACCCAAATACAAACCATAACAAAAATAAACCGCGACAATCCTCGCCCTTACGCCCGTCGCGACTTAGCCTGACAAATGATTTGTTCAGTCCGCATGAAGGCCTCCTAACTCATCAGTGCAACATCTCCGTGAACACAGAAAAATCAAACAACCACAGAGATGGAACAACGGTGAGGACTCGACAGCAAGAAACCACTGAAGTGCTTGAGGAAAGGAAAACCAACAGTTGCATTAGCTTCATTATCCATTGCACCTTACGCGGATGACATGACCGAATCTGGAAGAGCATTCAAATCTCTAATTGTATGAGGAAAGCAGGATCCCTTGCAGGTGATGGAGATGTCCGACTTTTGCAAAGGGTCGGCCCCCGCCCATAGGGGCTTGAATAAAAGATGGGCTGCACGATGCTTCCACGCAGAGCTGAAACTGACCGCACACGAGTACTGGTAAACCGCTTAGCCCAGGCAAAGTGGTACGAGTCAAACCGTCCATGCTTATAAACTCTACTGCTTTATTGAGCGACAGGGCTTTAGATATCTTTTCATCTCAATGTCGGGTAAAAGTCCCACAAAATTGGAAGCAACGTCTCCAAAATGACCTATACAGTGTTGACGGGGACGTAAAACCACAAATCAAACAAACAAAAACGTGCAAAGGGCACCTGAAATGCCAAAGTGTAAGGCCTTCTGTCGCTCCTAATGGGGGGATAAGGTCATCTGTTGAAATGTTGGCAGCACCCTTTAGACCTTTTCACCAGAGTATAACCCTACTGTCCCTCCTCCTTTTATTGAGAGACTATCATCCTAAGTATTTTCAGTATTTCAGTCATAATCCAGTTTCAAAGCGGTAATTGCTTGGAACACAACTAGCTGCTCTATTCTGAACTTTTTTTCAATTGCTTCCTGAAGAACTATTCTACCATATTCCAAGATGGGGCGAACGAGTCCCATATATGCTGCTTCTTTTACATCTTTGGGGCATTGATAAAGAAGCCAAGTGTTAAAACTCATTGTTTTCTGTAGCAAAGGAAATAATCTATCCATTTTAGGGTATTTCCACCAATGCCGTAACGATATAGTTTGCTTTTAAGTAGTTCATGAAGGGGTGTGTCAAAAGGTTTTTCAAACTCTAGGGTAAATGTATCCACCTGTCCTCCTTTGTCTAAGAGCTTTACCCAATCATTTTACTGTGGTCAGCTGGGGCATGTTGTCTGTTAGACAAAACTTGGTGTTCATCCAAGTGAGCCGATTGATTAAGCAAACGATATGGTCAACGTACATGGCACGCATGTCAGTGACACAGCATGATCGTTGCGGGTAAGATCTCTATCTCCTTTCTTAAAGAGGGGACAGATGTTTGAAATAAGCCATTCTCTTCGGACTCCACCGGTATCAATAGATTGCTGAAACAAATGTAAAAGCACAGGACCCAATTCGTTTGCCAGTACTTTAAGGACTCTAGGATGAAGCTCATCAGGCCCGAAAGCTGTAGAGGGATTTACGCCCTTGAGCAACTTTATAGCTCCCTCTGATGAAACTACAATCTTATCAATGACAGGAGCCAACCTCTCAGTTAATGGAACCTCCTTGTACGTAGTTGTATTAAACGAACCATTGAACTGACCAATAGCGTAACATTTTCCTTTAATATATAAGGATTTGGGTACAACATAAATGTTATACGATGGACTGCGTGCATGGTAGTTCACCCAGTCACGGTTTATAATTTGTCCACTCTTTAATTGAACGCCAGCGGGTCGGGCCTCAGACTCAGCCTAAACACTTACTTAATGTCGGTTGGCGCCTAATGCTCTGTCTCTAGTCGTGTCCTTCGGAGTCTAACTGTTGGTTTCGCATTTTCAGTTACATGTATTGCATAAAAGAAGTAATGGGATTGATCAGGAATCTCTACAATTAACCCACAGCTACCATCAGTGACACCAGAGGGAAAAATTTCCAACAAAATAGCCAATTGGCTATCCAAAACCCAATAATATAAATATGTTCTATAAAAGGGTTATCCTTTGGAAGCAAGGAATACACTAGAGAACTGAAAAATATGAAGTGTACAAGGTTATCTGGGCCAGACTAGATAGTTTCGGCCAATTAGGCCTCATCAGTGACCCTCAAATATTTTCAAAATTCCACAATGGAATCAATGATCCCAAAGGACAAGAAAATATAAACTACACTATGCTGTAGGGCAGGGAGACATTTTACGGCCGCCACACATTCCCAGACACCAGCTGTAGTGACGTTAAATATGTTCTATAAAAGGGTTATCCTTTGGAAGCAAGGAATACACTAGAGAACTGAAAAATATGAAGTGTACACGTTTTCTGGGCCAAACTAGCTAGTTTCGGGCAATTAGGCCTCATCAGTGACCCTCAAATATTTTCGAAATTCCACAATGGAATCAATTATCCCAAAGGACAAGAAAATATAAACTACACTATGTAAGCCATTCACACACTCATACTATTTGACTTATGACACTGACCTTTACATTTGACATACTTTGTAAAAAAACACTTTTACATTGGTGTGTGATAGGGTATCATATTTCACAAATGCATTCCTTGTCACAAGACCTTTCCAGTGGTACCATAATTTTTTACCTTTTAACCTTGACTTTGGCCTACTTTATAAAAACTTTAAAAACTTTAACATTGACCATAACTTTCGATTGGTAATTGGTATGGCTTTCATATTTAATATATGCATTCCCTGTCAAAAGATCTTTCCAACGAATGCATTATTGTTGATGTTATGACCTTGACCTTTGACCTTTGACCTACTTTTTGAAAACTTTAACATTAGCCATAACTTACGATTGGTAGGTGATAGCGCTTTCATATTTCACATTTATATACCGTGTCGCAAGACCTTTCAAGTAGTACCATAATTTTGACCCTGTGACCTTGACCTTGCCGTTTGACCTGCTCTTTAAAACAGTAATATTTTCCATAACTTTTGATTGAGCTTTCATATTACACATGTACATTCCTTGTCATAGACCTTTCCAGTAGTACCATAATTTTTATATAGGGACTTGACAGTGACCTACTTTTAAAAAGTTTGAACATCGACCATACCTTTGATTGGTTAGTGATAGGGCTTTCATATTTCACATGCGCTGTCCGGAACCATCAATGTTTCTCAAACACATTTTTAAGTCCGTCTATATTGGCAATTTTACCATCCTTATATGATACACAATTTGTAAGGATAAGAGAGAAATTGGAATGAAAATAAAATTTTATCTGTAAATGGTTAAATATATTTTACTATAAAATTATGCAAGGTGTTCAACGGCCATAAAATATCACCATCAATAAATGTTGCTTTCAGTAACAAATTTCTCAGGCCTTAAGTCTTAAGTAATTACCGTCTTATGTAGATGCTTTTTGTAACAAGTAGTTAAGTATTGGATAATTACAAGTTTTTAATCTCTCCAGGATTGATGTTCCGCCAATAAAGTGTTGTCATTAAACTGGTGGGGCTATTCTTGTAATTTAATAACAGGTCTGAAAGAATCCAAATATATTGGGCTGCACGATGTTTCCACACATAGCTGAAACTGACCGCTCTTGAGTGCTGATAAACCGCTTAGACGGACTAAGCCTGCCCAGGCAAAGTGGTGCGAGTCAGACCGTCCAGTGTATATAAGCCCTATTGGATTCATTTGGTGGCCGGGACTGAGATGTCATTTCATCTCACATGTCGGTCAAAGTCCCACAAAATTGGAAGCAGCGTCTCCAAAACTTAGCTTTGTCTAATTTTGTTTGAGTGTTTATTTGTTGAAACCAATGTTCACCCTTCAAACAGAAAATAACATAATGTCTTTGCTTTTCAACATTTTTTTCATCTAATCTTTAACCATAACTTTTATCTGTTTCAGAAATACAACCCAAAGTAAAGGAGAACGGAGGTATGCATGATGGTTTGGCATAATTTTAAATAGATAACTGAATCGACTTCTTCTTTTTTCTTCTTCATTTTTTCTTTCTTCTGTCAAACCTTAGAACCGGTTATAACGCGCACTCTGAATCTATGTTTTGGTCAGGGATATGTGAGTGAGTGTTTGAGTTTTACGTCCCACCAACAACTAAGGTCATACGGAGGCGGGACCTCGGTTTAAAGACTCATCCGAAAGTCTGCGTCAGGGATATGTAATATAAAAATTAGTTCTACACTTCTGGAAGTAATGATGCATGGTCTTAACCCTTATCTTGCTGTTCACGACAACCCCTTTCTTTGCAAACAGTGTAGATCCAGATCAGATGGCTTCTGAAGGATCTACACGGTTTGGCATTCAGTTTACGAATTTGTAGCAATAAATTACATCAAGTAATTTGATTGGTTGATAGACAGAAATGGGTGTGGCTTAAATGAATATTCAGCAAGATAAGGGTTAAAATATAAAATTGAATTTATTTCTTTTTGTACTTCTTATTTTTCTTCGTATTCATTTCTTCTTTTTCACCTTCTTCTTCTGAACATTGACAAATAAATTGCTGCAAAACTGTTAAAAATTTGTTCCGTTGAGCTATACTATAAATGCAAATACCATTGTTTCAAATTCTGTATTGAATGTTTGGTTAAATACTTGTTTGTATTATTTATTGATTGATTTATTTATTTCAGGTCTTCCTGTATGGGTTTTGGTCCTTTTAGTTATTGTCATAGTAGGAGCTATAACAGCGGGAATTGTGTTCATCATCTGTCGGAAGCGAGCGAAAGGCATCGCAAAGAACAGGAAGTCTACGTCGGATGCTAAAACAGAAGAAGAAGGAGAAGAGCTAAAAGACTTAGGAGACAAAAAAGAATTCAACAGCATTGAAGTTGAGGATGAAAAAAAGACAGATGAAACAAAAGATAAAGAGCCGCTCGCACCAGATGAAACTTATGAGAAGGAGCCGCTTAAACCCGATATTCATGAGTATACTTCAGAATAATGCTCAAGTGGGATTAGAATATGAACTAATGCAAACAAAACAAATAACTGCCACAGACGTATTATATAGACATATCAAGAGAATGTCTTTAATACTAGACTTACAATATTTGGCAGCATGTTCGAACCACAAGTTTGAATAAGACTAGTACATGTTTAACTTTTGGATAGGAGCTAGTGGCATGGCTAGGAGCTAGTAGCAGTCGCACTGACAATGAAAGAAATCCGTATCTGGCTGAGTATAGAGAATGAGATAAGAAAGTATGGAGATTCATGTACAACAGTGCTCTGATGGTTTATTTTAACAGAGGATTAGGAAGCACCACGTTAACAAGCCCGTGTTATGAAAATCTTCTATACCCACCTTTTACATAGCATAATTGGGTAACCAAAGACAGGAACGTGTAATTCTCTCGTAGGACTAATGTACTGCGTTCAGATTAAGCCTATGAACTTTTTGCTCCATTGGCTGCTGCCTCACAGCAAGATCATCATTATTTGTTATGTTAACTGCTTACTTGGATTATGATAAAGTTTTGACCCTTTTCTTGGCATGTAGTTCTGCTTGCTCTGTGATGTGCTCCATATTCTGCGGGCGAGATTTGATGTACGTCATTTGTGTCATGCTGTAAAAAATGCTTATTCAATGAATGATACTGAACGGATGTTGGTAACCTGGGGATTTATTCTCAGAGCAGGAGCCAATAGGCAATGGCTTTACCATCACTTAAGGCACACACAAGACTTTGTTATAGGAATGAATTTCATTTTATTTTTTTTGGATTTTATCTATCTGTTTACACATCGATAAAACCTACAAAACTGGTAATTCATTCCGTATAATTCCAACGTTGTCATAGACATGTTTAAAATGCCAACAAATGGTACATTTTAGGAATTCGTTCGAAAGCGTTATAATAAACTTACCAACGACCACGGCGGAATGATTATTCAATTGGAAGGTGCCATCTGTGAAAGAAATTCAAGTGAAAAAATGTTGTCTTTAAATTCAGTTTATTTGTCTTCTAAAATGTTATTTCTCAACAGTTTTCCATCTTTCAATCGAACGCTGTTGACTTCGCTTCATAAAAAGGCTTAACGCACGGGTTATAAACATGCTCTTTGGCGTCACGGTATATTACTACCAAACAGATCTAGTATTCTTGCTCATGGAATATATCCAACTATAAAAAGTAGAAGTAAAACAAAGATCAGGAATTGATACAATTAACTTACTCCACCCATAAAAGACACCAAAGGGAAAGAAATACAAACATTAAGCGACCAGACCATAATGGAAACCTAAACAAAGGAAGGCCATAAGGACAGTTACTTTCCCACAAAATGGCCATATGGCCATCCAAAATAAAAAGACACAAGTGATACACACAGTAAGTAACAAACAACAACATAAATAAATCGCCACAGAAGTGCCGCCTTGGAACGGTCAGTGGAAGATTTCCACCGGGGGGCTTAAATCGATTTTACGTGGCCACAAACCTTTTTTTAACCAATCAAATCGCTCCAAATGCACGTAATGATGGAGAATTAGTATTACAGGAAACTATTAGACCCGTGAGAGAACCATATGCTCCTGACAAAAGGTACACATTATTTTCTTTTTTTTGGCTCCAAAAGTAGATTATGGGTAATCCTTAGAATCGGTTATAACGCGCACTCTCAATCTATGTTCGGGTCAAAACTAAGATAATATAAAAATAGTTATACAGACATGAAAGACAGCATTTCAAGGACACAGGTGCTGAATTATGTTTAATATCTTGTACGGAATATGAGTAAAGAACTTTACTCGGACAAATTTGTTAGGAATACACAGAAATAAGATTAAAGTACAATAATCAGAAAACGTTTTATAACTAAATTGTGATACTAAAGACTAGATGTAATTTAACTTGGTAATTCCACTAATGTTGAAGTACTAAAAGGTTATCTGATTAACGAAAAGAAAAATCTTTGATATTGTCGTAGAAACTCATAATGGAGAAAATATATACAATGGGTATGGTATAGCAGACGCAGATAAGATTGCATTACGATAACACACCCGTGCGACATAGTCCATTTTTTCACATCTCCAAAATGGCCGGTTTCTTAATGAAAATCCGTGATAATTTTGTTATAAATACTGCAAACATCGGTTGTGTGTGCTCGTTTGAACCGCCTTATTGAGGCGGTTCTAACGAGTACCCACAACCAATGTCTTGGAGCAAAAATAAGAAAAATGATGTATACCCCCGTAAACCCCAGTTTTCTCTATATAAAGTGTGGTTTAGTGGGGGGTCTTTATTTCACGGAATTGTTTACGTGATGACTAGGCGGAGCTATTCAGATGTTGTCAATTTATGTGAAATTCGCACAGAGTGCCTTTCGCATGCATTCTGCAAGCGGACCAAATGGCCATATACGCCTAAGCTTTGTTTATGTTACAGTTGAATTCACACAATCGGGTGACTTGCTTTACCTTTTTATTAATAGAATATTCCGAAGGCAGGTGCAAACGATGGCTCCGCCGAGTGAATCTTATCTGCGACTACTATACCTTGCACGACTCTACCATGTAAACATGGACATGTGCAACACTCATGTAACTCCCACATTATACAGATAAAACTGGGGTTATCAGGGGTGCAACATGTATAAAGCATTTTGGGGTCCAAAAGTTACAAAATGACATAATCTGATTTGGGGAAACCAAGGTGATGGATAGTATTAGAAAATTGCGGCGCTATTTTTATCGATGTTATACGTAGGTCAGAGTGTTGAGCGTTGCTGGACGCCTTCGGCAAACCAAATGCGGCGTCTTTTCAGCCGGCTGCTCGGTGTCTACACCGTTTGCTTCAAATACTGGTATTTAGGTACAAGTCTCAGCTGTCAATTCAATGATATATAATTTGTTTTCTTTTATCGAAAGGGTGTACGGTTTTGATGATTGCTTTGATTTCAGTTAGTACAGTCCTGATACTTCACTGTGGAATTGTCTCAAAATTAAAATTCAGTGTTTGAAGCAGATGACGGCATGCCTGTGTATGTTTGAAATAGATGACAGTATTCCTACATAGAATGCTTCACAATACTTTTTGATTCAAACGTTTGTTACTGCATAATAATGGTTATCCCTTACAACCCTAAAGCCAGTACAGATACTTATGCAAACAGTGTAGATCCTGATATGATGGCTCTGAACCATCTTTTCGGGATATTTTCTTACCGTTCAGCTGGACGCCCGTTTTAGTAGAATGGATATGCTCAACTTCAGTGATGGAATAGTGCACTCCAGAAACTCACGGGTGAGAGGGGTTTGAGGATATAAAGAAATCAAAGCATTGACGGCACTGATTGGGCGATTGTATCTGAGTGGAGGCTGGGAAACGGTCATGGCCGAGGACTTTAACTGTTTTGCTATATCCTTAAGTTCTTGTACATAGTGCAAACAGTGAATAACCTGTTCAGACGCCGCTTTCTGTGGCGTCTGATCCGGGTCTATACTGTGACCATTACTGACAAGTCGGAATACTTTTTTATATGGAATATAACCGCAGTGATATCAGACGTTATATTGGAATCACAGGTTGGGCTTGTCGAACAGTGTAGATCAAAACCAGAGGGCTACAGAAAGCGGCGTCTGATCAAGGGCTAAACTATTTGCCTTAAAACCGGAATTTCGGGGTTAAGTAGTTAAGGTCGTAGTACCAAAGCGTTAATCCAAAATCGTTAATCCAGAGACAAACTGGCAAATATCAATGTTCGGATCAACAGACATGGACTCCAAAAGAGTGTAATCAGGCGTCCGCGGATATTAAGCAAACTTCGCCCACCATGCCCATCAAAATGAAACAACATAAATGTTTTAATGAAACAACATAAATCACAGTTTCTTTGACCTACACTCAGAGACAATCAACTCACCCGTACTATCAGTGCTCTGGGGCCAGTTGTTCAAAACTAACGATGTCGTTAGTTAACGAATCGTTAAATCTTTGATCATTTATTATGGCAAATATGTTAATATTTTTGCTGAAAAAAAATGTAAGCAGCTTTTGCAAATGCAAAAGCTGCTCACACTTGCTAGAACTGCCTGAAAAGCACCTGCAGCCCATGTTTGAACCCTATTTCTTGCATAAATACCTATGCGCATGGCTGTTTGAAGCCATTGTCAAATGAACCCAAAGCCGTGCTCAAACAGCCAAAACCATGTTCAAATCATGAAATTCGCGTGCTGTTTGAACATGGATTTTGAGCTTTTGATATCACAAGACGGGCCTTGCTTTATTTACTTACGTTGAACGACGTAACGTTATCGCCATGAACATAGCGTTTTAGGGGTCCATGATGACTTCACTGCATGACAACGACATTGTAAACAACATTCTGAACTGGCCGGCATTTTGGTTTGCCTGTCGCATTTGAAGAGTTTATATGGAATTTATATAGATTTTTGGGGCGTTTTTGTCAAAATTTGCTGTCGGATTCGTAGGTTATGCCAGAACAACGAGCATCCATGGTTATTCATTGCATTAACATTTGCCGGATCCCTCGGAAGATATTTGAACATTCGGCCTAGCGGCCTAATGTTCAAACAGCTTCCTCGGGATCCGGCAAATGTTAATGCATGAAAAACCATGGTTGATCCCTATAATAAAGAAAAAATGTCACACATTTTCGTCTGAAAAATAGCCGTTTTCAAGATATAAAAATAGCAATTTGTCACGCGTATGTGTTATCGGAATAGAATAAATTAGGGCTGTTTTATATGTTCTATATCATAAAGTTAACATTACGAAAACACGCCTATACAAATACATTGCCACCTTTATCGCCGTAAAAATGAAAATTTTATGATGAAAAATTGTGATATTTTTCTTATTTCTGCTCAAAATATAGATTGTGCCACAATCTATATTTAGAGGAGAAATAAGAAAAATAAGGTATACCCCCGCAAACCCCAGTTTTACTATATAAAAGTGGGGTTCAAGGGGGTCAAAATTATATAGGCGTATTTTCCTGATGGCCTATCAATTCGCCAAGGCGATTCAAAGGAGTAAACACAACATGCTTTTTCAAAATAGAATCCGACCAAGTCCTCTTAAATATATCCATTATATCTGGTGAAAGTTTTCAAAGTGACTAAAACGAGCTAGAATCAGCTATGGTAAATGTCTTGTGCAAGTCATTGAAATTTCTCTGCTAATATATGTGTTTTCTTCTTTCCATTTAACACATGAGATGCCAAACACAACAACTGTCGTCTGCTTTGTCGCCTGCTGGTAACTTTAAACGACATTTCATACCAAACCACACAATAATTACAAAAACACGCGTATTCAAATATATTGGAAATTTTATCAGCAAACAAATGAAAATTTTCAGATGAAAAATTGTGACATTTTTCTTGTTTCTGCTCTAAAATATAGATTGTGGGTACTCGTTAGAGACGCCTTTATGAGGCGGTTCTAACGAGTACCCACAATCTATATTTTAGAGCAGAAATAAGATAAATAAGGTTTACCCTGTAAACCCCAGTTTTACAATATAAAAGTTGGATTCATGGGGGTAAAAATTATAAAGGCGTGTTTTCGTGATGAGTGGCGAGGGAATTATGATATACCCTCTGCTGTATGTCTTATGTATGTCTTTTCATCCGTCCGCACGATTTACGATCGATAACTTGCGTATTTTGTCACGGATTATTCATAGGACGTGTGGTTTTTGTCTGGATGTCTTTTATCCGTCCGCACGAGTTAAGATCCATAACTTGCGAATTGTGTCACTGATTTTTCATAGACATTCACACTGGGAACGTGTGGCTTTGGATTGTTAATGGGCGAAATCAGTCAACATTTGACAGAGTTATGGCTCATGTCTCATCACTCAATGGGATATAAAGATATATGGACCATTAACGGAAGAATGTTGTTTCCAAGGACCGCCACTCTAAAAAGCACTGGGCTTGAGTGACCTGTCCTTAATGGATGTGAAAAATGTTTTTGCCTGTTTCTTTTTTTCTGTATGGAATATCTCTAGACGGATAGATGATTATCATATGACGTCGTTGATAAGCAATGGATAACGTCGTGTAATAAAAATCGTATGACCACACGTGTAATAACACGTTGGTGGGATTATGTAACGTCATGACGACGTCCATGTCAACAATACATTTTTCGTAGAAAAAATATTAAATCACAAGGCAATAAAATCCAATTTAAAGTAGTCATATGATAAAGAGAATCTTACACTCGTGGTCCTCTATTTATCATATGACGTCGCGTCTGAGAGTGTAATAACGCCATGTAATATTTTCGATAATCCACTAGTGGATTAAATATGCAAATTAAATAGATACGTCCCGTAACGTTACATGTGCGACGTTCTTAACGACGTCGCGTTTACTAACGGTGGAGTATTGAAATTGTTGTAAACAATCGTGAATAAAATGCGTTTAAAATGTCATATGATAAATAGAATCTTGCATTCGTGCTCATGTATTTTTGAATTTATTAAACTCGTTGAAGAAAAGGGATAAAATGCTCGGCAAAGCCTCGCATTTTATTCCTTTTCCTCAACTCGTTTAATAAATTCAATAATACATAAGCACTCATGTAAGATCCTCTATGAACTTCTATATAGACGGATAGATGTATAAAACACTAAAGGAAGCATTTTATGGCCAAGGACAGTTAATCTGCCAATTCTGGTTCTTGTGTTATCTGCCCTTGACATATGTAAAATGTTTTTGGCCCAAAGCTACTTTACTATATGGAATACCTTGAGGACATTTTACTGATTTATACAACGCTAAAGGACTGAGCCTATTGTGGATTGTGGCCAAGTAACCATTACTAAAACACGCCTATACAAATATATTGTAAATTTTACCACCGAAAAATGAATTTTTTCAGATGAAAAATTTCGATACTTTTCTTATTTCTGCTCAAAACATAGATTGTGGATACTCGTTAGAACCGCCTCGACGAGGCGATTCAAACGAGTATCCACAATCTCTGTTTTGAGCAGCAATAAGAAAAATAATGTAAACCCCTGCAAACCCCTGTTTAACTATATAGAAGTTGCGTTTAAGGTGTCAAATTGATATAGGCGTGTTTTTGTGATGAAATTTGACCATTTTAGGTCTTGAGTTACCTGTCATTGTATCCTACAGAAATAGAGACAAAAATAAATAAAAATAAAAAATTTACACACACATGCTTTTGGCAGATAACAGTCTGCTTGATGAAACTTGACAAATACTACTATACTATATTCCTCACGACGCTGAAAATTTCAATCCGCAACACCTCTCTTCGATCTTCAGTTTTTTTGTGTTGCATGATTTTGATTTTACCATGGATTCAGAGTGAGTGAGTGAGTGAGTTGTACGTCTCACCAACAGCTAAGGTCATACGGAGACGGGACCTCGGTTTAAAGACGCATCCGAAAGTCTAGAGAAGCCCGGGATCGATCCTGTGACCTCTGGTTTACAAGGCGAGTATCATAACCACTACACCATGGAGGCTTCTACCATGGATTTAAAAGTGAAATATAAAAAAGTATAGAATCTAATTAGCTGGCTTCTGAGCTGGTCTAGATCTATAACGTTTCCCTGTAGGCACAAAACGTTGAATCAACGTTGAACTAACGTTGAAACAACGTTTTCAACGTTGTTTCATTGTTAGTTCAACGTTGAGTGCTTGCTGTGTTGCTGCTTTCGAAAACGTATTTATCGAGTTTCAGCTTGGTGGGGGTTAAGCTCTCGTGTTATCTGGCTTTTGTGTACATTACGAAAACACGCCTATACAAATACATTGCCACCTTTATCGCCGAAAAAATGAAGATTTTAAGACGAAAAATTACTATATTTTTCTTATTTCTGCTCAAAATATAGATTGTTGGTACTCGTTAGAACCGCCTCGATGAGGCGGTTCTAACGAGTACCAACAATCTATATTTTAGAGCACAAATAAGAAAAATAAGGTTTACCCATGCAAACCCCAGTTTTACTATATAAAAATGGGGTTCGAGGGGGTCAAAATTATATAGGCGTGTTTTCGTGATGGTCTGAAACATGGATTGTTTTTCTTGTAGTTTCTTTGTTTGTATTGGAGCTTAACGGCCCAGACAACAATATTTAGGTCATGTTTGAGCCGGTTAGTCTACCTAGCCACACTTTTCCTGGGCAGGCTTATAAGTAAGCGGTTAACCAGTACAGTGCACATGCTTTCGCCAGAAACTGAAAAATGCCCTTCTTGAATAAGCGGAAGGGAGAGAATGACCGTTGAAAAGATTTCATGATCAATCTCCACGAAAGAATGTTGCCAACCGCGGCAGGTATCGAACCGGCGTCCTGCTGATCACCAGTCAGACGCGCATCCGACTGAGCTACCGAGGCCGGCCCTGTAGTTTCTGCACTAGAGATAAATAAAATAACGTTCACATAGTTGTCATGGCTTTTAGATACTGGCTGTCCTATTTCTAAGTTTGTCTGCTCTGGGACCACCTGAAATATACATGTTATTGGCCTACAGTGTGGGGTATCATGTAGTGCCAGGGTTGCTTTTATTTGCAGATAATGTGGACATAGATCAGACTGCTCCTCTAGGAGCGGTCTGATTAGGTCCACAATGTTTGCCTGTATGCACAAAAGGTTTGGAACTCTTGCAAGAGGATGTAACAGACGACAGAATCATGCGTTATTTTCAGATGCAGATGTTCTTTGCATTTTCAATAACTCGCCCGGGCGACATAGTGCATTTTTCACATCTCCAAAATGGCTACCATTCTGATGAAATCCGTGATATTTTTGTTATAAATGCTCAAAACATAGGTTGTGGGTGCTCGTTAGAACCGCCGCTTTGTGGCGGTCCTAACGAGTACCCACAACCCATTACTGAAACACGCCTATATAATTTTGACCCCCTTGAACCCCACTTTTATACAGTAAAACTGGGGTTTACAGGTGTAAACCTACTTTTTCTTATTTCTGCTCTATAATATAGGTTGTGGGTACTCGTTAGAACCGCCTCGACGAGGCGGTTCTAACGTGTACCCACACTCTATATTTTGAGCAAAAATAAGAAAAATATCATAATTTTTCATCTTAAATTTACGTTTTTCTGGCAGTAAATTTTCCAATATATTTAAATAGGCGTGTTTTCGTAATGTATGTGTAGGAACAGAAATAAGAAAAATAATATTTATCCCCGTACACTCCAGTTTTCTCTTTATAAAGTGGGGTTTATTGGAGTCTTTATTTCACGAATTTGTTCACGTGGTACATACTTATAGACATTGTTTCGTAAGGTCGCCTTGTTTTGTAAGTTCACCTGTGAGCCATGATATTTGCTTTTTGTACAAGCACATGTAGTAAATTTTGGACACATTTTTTGCCATGAATAAAAATAAAATCTGGAACGATAAAAATGCCTAGCATCTTCTGTCCAAGAAACAGAAAGAAGAGGACGCACTTAATGCAATGCCACACTCCCAACAACGCAAGCATGAAGTCAGATCTGAACCTTCATTGTTTGCCAGTGTTCCTTCTTGTGGTTTCCAGACAGCCATATTTTGATATTATCTCATGTACGCCATTGATAAAGGTATTTTTAAATATATGTATAAAATAGATAACCATTCATGCCTCGTCATATAGGAAAGCCATATTTGTGAAGTAAATCTATGAAAAAAATAAGATGAAAGTATTCTACATGCACAAAAGTATCGTCCATCGAAATGGAACTACCCCTCACCCGCCCCCACCCCCACCCTCACGCCCTCAGCTGTCTTCTGGTACGTGTTTTGTTACCATGCAAAATGAGGGGCACTTCTTGACGTCCATTCTTGACAGCCACAGTTCCATGTCCCTGTTTTACTTCTGATGAAATGGACAACAACGCGGCATCCGCCTTCTGCCAGGTGTCAGGAAGAACGTCATGCCACTACAGGTATAGTAGTTGCAGATAAAATTGACTAGGCGGAGCCATTCAGGTGTTGTCAATATATGTCAAATTCGCTAAGTCCACCAGAGGATTCGGTAGAATGCCTTTCGCATGCTTTCTGCAAGCGGACCAAATGGCCATATATACGTCACAGCTTTGTTCGTGTTACAGTTGAATTCACACAATGTGGTGACTTGGTTTACCTTTTTGTTAATAGAACATTCCAATGCAGGTGTAAACGATAGCTCCGCCTAGTCAATGATTTTATCTGCGTAGTCGCAGATAAGATTGACTAATCGAAGCTATTCATGTGTCAAATTCGCTGAGTCCACCAGAAAATTGGGTAGAGTGCCTTTCGCTTGACCCCGTGTTGTTGTTTTTTTTACTACCGGGCCCGGCTTTACAATCGTTCCTTTAACCCATTTAGACCAGAAACCCAAAACAGGTACCCTGGCAAACAGTGTAGGCCCAGATCAGACGCCGCAGAACGCGGCGTCTGATCAGGGCCTCCACTGTTTGCTAAAAGTTCAGCCTTTTTCCAAATAAATTTTGATGAAACACAACCTGACACCCATGATGATGATGATGATGATTTCGTGTTTAACGACGCGTCAACCCTCTTGATGGGTCATAAGCGTCAGTCGGTTAATGGTTAAACGGCATGAATAATTATGACGATATTAAAAGTAAGAAGTCAGAATGATAATGTATAAAAATCTGAAACAGTTAAACCTGACACCCATAAATTTTGAAATGAACTCCTGCTATATATAAGGAGGAAGATTCCATTTTGTACAAAACGGGTTAATCTGGCAGTTAGTTCCAAGATAGAAAACCATCTAAATGTTTAAGATAACCCAATCCATCTGATCCCAATAAAACTCGCTTTCGGTTAATTCTTCATGTATAGTAGTCGCAGTTAAGGCGGAGCCTGCCTTTGGAATGTTCTATAAACAAAAAGATAAAACCAAGGCACCACATTGTGTGAATTCAACTGTAACACGAACAAAGCTGTGGCGTATATATGGCCACATTTGGTCCGCTTGCTGAAAGCATGCGAAAGGCATTTTACCGAATCCTCTGGTGGACTCAGCGGATTTGACATATATTGACAACACCTGAATGGCTCCGCCTAGTCAGTTGTTTGGTAGGAGGAAGGCATAGTTGGGTAACGCATCACGAAACCACGCCTATATAATTCTGATCCCCTCCAACCCCACATGTATAGAGTAAAACTGAGGTTTTTAGGGGTAAACCTATTTTTTTCTTATTTATGCTCAAAAATATTGATTGTGGGTACTCGTTATAACGTGTACCCTGAATCTGTATTTTGGAGCAGAAATAAGAAAAATATCACAAATTTTCATCTTTCATTTTTTTTTTTTTTTTACTTCTTCGGTTAAATTCACAATGTATTTGTAAATATACGTGGTTTCGTAATGGTGTTGTTCCAGCCTTCTATATTTATCTATTTTGGCAGTCTCGAGCATCACGTCAACAAGTCCCCCTAGACCCTAATTTATGTAGGAAAACCTGGGGTTTACGGGGGTATACATGATTTTCCTTATTTCTGCTCCAAATATTTGTTTGCTTGTTTGATTGATTTGAGGGTTAACGTCCCCCACTTTTGTGGGACTTTTACCCGACATTGAGATGAAATAACATCTCAAGCCCTGTCGCCCAATGAAACCAATAGGGTTTGTTAGCATGGACGGACCGACTCGCACCGCTTTGCCTGGGCAGGCTTAGATCCTCTTAGCGGTTTACCAGTACTCTTGTGCGGTCGGTTTCAACTCTGCGTGGAAGCATCATGCAGCCCATCTATTTCTTCAAGCCCAAATGGGCGGGGGCCGCGCCTTCTATATTTATCTGTTTTGACAGTTTCGAAGATCACGTGAACAAGTCCGTGAAATGAACACCCCCTAGACCCCACTTTATATAGAGAAAACTGGGGTTTGCGGTGGTATACATGATTTTCATTATTTCTGCTCCACGACATAGGTTGTGGGTACTCGTTAGAACCGTCTCAATGAAGCGGTTCTAAAGAGCACCCACTACCTAAGTTTGCAGTATAAATAAGAAAAACATCATGGATTTTCATCAGAAAAGTAGCCATTTTGGATATGTGAAAAAATGCACTATGTTTCACGGCTGTGTTATCGTAATGGTAACAAACGTGACATGACTGCCATCTGAGGCTGGCACGATTTATCAGATAATCGATTATTCAATCGATAAATTCCACAAAAATGATTATCATTACTGATATAGCTTGCAATCAATTATTTGATAAGTCCAATTATGACCCAAAAGTGCCTAAAATAACTGTATGAGTGGCAAACAGTGCAGACCCAGATGAGAAGCCGCGTTCTGCGGCGTCTCATCTGGGTCTACACTGTTTGCTCAGGTCTGTCTGTTCAAATACACGTGGAAAAGTATAACATATGGCAGGAGTCAAGCTCAGACAGAAAATTATAACCAAATCTTCATTGATTACTAATCGATTATCGATCGCAATGACAGGAATGATAATCGATTATCTTTTCAGCTCCGATTAGCCAGCCCTACTGCCACCCAATAACGAAAAGCGCTGAGTTGCATTACGAAAACACGCCTACAAATGCATTGTAAACTTTACCACCGAACAAAAACAAAAAAAAAATAATAAGATGAACAGTTGTTATATTGTTTTATATTTCTCTTCTAAACATAGTTTGTAGGTACTCGTAAGAACCACCTCGACGAGGCGGCTCTAACGAGTACCCACAATCTATGGTTTTGAGCAGAAATAAGGAAAATAATGTATACCCATGTAAACCCCAGTTTTACTATATAAAAGTGGGTTTTCAGGGGGTCAAAATTCTATAGGCGTGTTTTCGTGATGAGTGGTAAAATCGTTCCGCTGTAATGAAAAAGATTGCCGCCAGAACTAAAAATATAAAAATCTTTAAACGACTAATCCAATCATACCCTTGGGCCAATTTGATTCAAACTTCATATGAAAGTTGTTTAGCTGACCCTCTACCAAAGGAGGTAAAATCGTTCCACTAAGCGTTAAAAAATAGAAAACTCTTTAAACGACTACTACACCTAAACCCCTGGGCCCAATTTTATTTTCCACAATGTATGGTTTTGAGCAGAAACAAGGAAAATAATGTATACCCCTGTAAACCCCAGTTTTACGATATAAAAGTGGGTTTTCAGGGGGTCAAAATTCTAAAGGCGTGTTTTCGTGATGAGAGGTATGAAAAAAAATGCCTTTATTACAGCAGTTTCCGAGATAGAAGGAGCTTTAACTTTGCATTTCCCATATAAACGAATAGCTTTTCTTTGCTAAAAAAGTAAATTCACAATTAGCAAAAATAGTTATCTACAGGCACAGTAAGGTGCGGAGTCTTTAAAATTACATTTGATGGGTTTACCATGAAATGGGCCCCGTCAAGCGATTTTGGTACTTATCACCTATGCGAGCAGCGAAGGTTCTGTCGAGCCTGCGCATCCGCGCAGTCTCGCCAGAACCTTCACTGCTCGCTCATACAAGCAGTGAATCGAGAGGGACCTTCAGACAGAAAGCCATATCCCTGGCCCCTCTGAATGGCTGGGCATGCGCAGTTAAAATTTGTCATGCCGGAATGCTCGAAGACACAAATTCGCTTGGCGGGGCTCAAATGATGTTATGACGTTTCCTTCCTTCAGACAGAAATATTTATGTGAAGTGTGCTTAAGATGTAAAATCTTTCTTACTCTTTAAGATGTTTTTCGATCTATGATATGAACAAGATGAATGAAAAAAAAACCCATTCATATTCTTTAATACGAATTTACCATCTTATTGAGAAGCCTCCGTGGTCGCGTGGTTACGCTACTCGCCTTGTAAACCAGGGGTCGCAGGTTCGATCCCGGGCTTCTCCAGACTTTCGGATGAGTCTATAAACCGAGGTCCCGTCTCCGTATGACCTTAGCTGTTGGTGGGACGTAAATCTGAAACACTCACTTACCATCTTATTGCGTTTATAGCTCACCGGAGCACGAAGTGCTCATTATGATGAGCTATTGTGATCAGTGAATGTCCGTCGTCCTTCGTCCTGTGTCCCGCATCAACAATTTGCTTTAAAAGACTACTCCTCCTAAACCCTAGGGCCAATTTTATTTAAACTTCACAGGATTGTTGCTTAGGTTTCTCTATACCAAAATGGCTAAAATCGTTCTGCTCTGGTAAACAAGATGGCCGCTAGAGCTACAAATAGAAACATCTTTAAACGACTACTCCTCCCATACCCATGACCAATTACAGTCAAACTTGATAGGAATGTTGCTTAGGTGACCCTCTACCAAAATACCTAAAATTGTTCCGCTCCGATGAACAAGATGGCCACCAGAGCTGAAAATAGAAAAAAAATATTTAAATGACTAATCCTCCCATACCCTTGGGCCAATTTCATTCAAAATTCATTTGAATGTTGCTTAGGTGACCCTCTACCAAAGTAGCTAAAACCGTTGCGCTCCAATAAACATGATAGCCGCCAGAGCTAAAAATAGAATAAAAACATCAACATTTTGCTTTAAATGCCAACGCCTCCTGAACCCTTGGGATAATTTCGGTAAAACGTCAAAGGAATGTTGCCTAGGTGGCTGTCAATAAAAAAATGCTAAAATCGTTTTGCTCTGATGAACAGGATGGTCACCAGGGCTAAAAGTAGAAACAACTATTTAAACGACTACTCCTTCCATACCCCTGGGCCAATTTCATTCAAACTTCATAGGAATGTTGTTTAGGTGACCCTCTACCAAAAGAGCTAAACTTGATTAGCTCCAATGAACAAGTTGTCTGCCAGACAGGAATGCTGCATAGGTGACTCTCTACCAAAATAGCTAAAATCGTTCCGCTGCAATGAAAAAGATGGCCACCAGAACTAAAAATATAAAAATCTTTAAACGACTACTCCAACCATACCCTTGGGCCAATTTGATTCAAACTTCATATGAATGTTGTTTAGCTGACCCTCTACCAAAGGCGGTAAAATCGTTCCACTAAGCGCTAAAAATATAAAACTCTTTAAACGACTACTCCACCTAAACCCCTAGGCCCATTTCATTTTCCACAATGTATGGTTTTGAGCAGAAACAAGGAAAATAATGTATACCCCTGCAAACCCCAGTTTTACGATATAAAAGTGGGTTTTCAGGGGGTCAAAATTCTAAAGGCGTGTTTTCGTGATGAGAGGTATGAAAAAAAAAATGCCTTTATTACAGCAGTTTCCGAGATAGAAGGAGCTTTAACTTTGCATTTCCCATATAAACGAATAGCTTTTCTTTGCTAAAAAAGTAAATTCACAATTAGCAAAAATAGTTATCTACAGGCACAGTAAAGTGCGGATTCTGTAAAATTACATTAGATGCGTTTACCATGAAATAATGTCATGACGTTTCCTTTCTTCAGACAGAAATATTTATGTGAAGTGTGCTTAAGATGTAAAATCTTTCTTACTCTTTAAGATGTTTTTCGATCTATGATATGAACAAGATGAATAAAAAAAACAACATTCATATTCTTTAATACGAATTTACCATCTTATTGCGTTTATAGCTCACCGGAGCACGAAGTGCTCATTATGATGAGCTATTGTGATCAGTGAATGTCCGTCGTCCTTCGTCCTGTGTCCCGCATCAACAATTTGCTTTAAAAGACTACTCCTCCTAAACCCTAGGGCCAATTTTATTTAAACTTCACAGGATTGTTGCTTAGGTTGCTCGATACCAAAATAGCTAAAATCGTTCTGCTCTGGTAAACAAGATGGCCGCTAGAGCTACAAATAGAAACATCTTTAAACGACTACTCCTCCCATACCCATGACCAATTACAGTCAAACTTGATAGGAATGTTGCTTAGGTGACCCTCTACCAAAATACCTAAAATTGTTCCGCTCCGATGAACAAGATGGCCACCAGAGCTGAAAATAGAAAAAAAATATTTAAATGACTAATCCTCCCATACCCTTGGGCCAATTTCATTCAAAATTCATTTGAATGTTGCTTAGGTGACCCTCTACCAAAGTAGCTAAAACCGTTGCGCTCCAATAAACATGATAGCCGCCAGAGCTAAAAATAGAATAACATCAACAATTTGCTTTAAATGCCAATTCCTCCTGAACCCTTGGGATAATTTCGGTAAAACGTCAAAAGAATGTTGCCTAGGTGGCTGTCAATAAAAAATGCTAAAATCGTTTTGCTCTGATGAACAGGATGGTCACCAGAGCTAAAAGTAAAAACAACTATTTAAACGACTACTCCTTCCATACCCCTGGGCCAATTTCATTCGAACTTCATAGGAATGTTGTTTAGGTGACCCTCTACCAAAAGAGCTAAACTTGATTAGCTCCAATGAACTAGTTGTCTGCCAGACAGGAATGCTGCATAGGTGACTCTCTACCAAAATAGCTAAAATCGTTCCGCTGCAATGAAAAAGATGGCCGCCAGAACTAAAAATATAAAAATCTTTAAACGACTACTCCAACCATACCATTGGGCCAATTTGATTCAAACTTCATATGAGTGTTGTTTAGCTGACCCTCTACCGAAGGAGCTAAAATCGTTCCACTAAGCGCTAAAAATAGAAAACTCTTTAAACGATTACTCCACCTAAACTCCTGGGCCAATTTCATTTTCCACAATCTATGGTTTTGAGCAGAAATAAGGAAAATAATGTTTACCCCTGTAAACCCCAGTTTTACTATATAAAAGTGGGTTTTCAGGGGGTCAAAATTCTAAAGGCGTGTTTTCGTGATGAGAGGTATGAAAAAAATGCCTTTATTACAGCAGTTTCCGAGATAGAAGGAGCTTTAACTTTGCATTTCCCATATAAACGAATAGTTTTTCTTTGCTAAAAAAGTAAATTCACAATTTTCAAAAATAGTTATCTACAGGCACAGTAAGGTGCGGATTCTGTAAAATTACATTTGATGGATTTACCATGAAATGATGTCATGACGTTTCCTTCCTTCAGAATGAAATATTTATGTGAAGTGTGCTTAAGATGTAAAATCTTTCTTACTCTTTAAGATTTTTCGATCTATGATATGAACAAGATGAAAAAAAAAACATTCTCATTCTTTAATACGAATTTACCATCTTATTGCGTTTATAGCTCACCGGAGCACGAAGTGCTCATTTTGATGAGCTATTGTGATCAGTGAATGTCCGTCGTCCTTCGTCCTGTGTCCCGCATCAACAATTTGCTTTAAAAGACTACTCCTCCTAAACCCTAGGGCCAATTTCATTTAAACTTCACAGGATTAAACTTCACAATATCTAAATGACTAAACCTCCCTGAACAATATCAGCAATTTGCTTTAAATGGAAACTCACATCACGTGAACAAGTCCGTGAAATAAAGACCCCCCTAAACCCCAGTTTATAAAGAGAAAACTGGGGTTTGCGGGGGTAAACATTATTTTCCTTATTTGTGCTCCAAGAAATAAGTTTTGGGTACTCGTAAGAACCGGCTTAATGAGGCAGTTCTTACGAGCACCCAAAACCTATGTTTGGAGCAGAAATAAGGAAAATATCACAAATTTTCATCAGACAAAAATAACTTTTTTGAGGTTTGAAAAATGCACTATATCACACGGATGTGTTAGCGTAATGATAATGAACTCATGGGTCAGTTTGTTTCAAACTTCAAAGGCATGTTGCAATCTCAAGTATAAGATGTCCTCCAGAGCATTTTTTTTTTTTTTTAGTTTTTGTTTTTGTTGTTTTTTATACTAAAATGTTTTTGTCCTTCTTGGGTTTGTCCGTTTAAGATTTCCTTAAATAAGGTATAAGATTTTGTAAACTTCATTACGATTACACACCTGTGTGACACATAGAGGATCTTACATGAGTGTTGATGTATTATTGAATTTATTAAACTCGTTGAAGAAAAGGGATAAAATACAAGGCCTTTGCCGAGCATTTTATCCCTTTTCTTCAACGAGTTTAATAAATTCAAAAATACATGAGCAGGAATGCAAGATTCTATTTATCATATGCCATTTAAAAAGCCTTTTTATTCACAAAAATGTCAATATTCCGTCAGTAGTTAACGCGACGTCGTTGAGGACGTCGTACATGTAACGTTACGGGGCGTATCTAACTAATTTGCATATTTAATCCACTAGTGGATTATCGAATTTATTACATGGCGTTATTACACTCTCAGACGCGACGTCATATGATAAAGTGCTTTCTTTCTTTTCTCAAACATTGTTAGTTTTCTGTCGATTTGTGATATTTGTCATACTTATACTGCAAATATAGGTTGTGGGTGCACGTGAGGACTGTCTCACAAGGCGGTTCTTATGAGCCACCTCAACCTATGTCTCGGAACAGAAATTAGAAAAATAATGTACACCCCTGTAAACCCCATTTTATGCCCTCGCCATTAAAAGAATGGTGGAAGGGCACATAGCATCGCCCCTGTCCGTCCGGCCGTCCGAAACTTAAACGCGATCAATTACTTTCTTATTTCCGGATGGATTTTGCAATTACTTGGCAAAAATGTTAACCATCATGTGGAGTGTAAAACTCGGGTCCGTACCTCCAAGCCCATGGTCGAACTTAGAGGTCAGAGGTGAAAACAAGAGGCCCATGGGCCACAATGCTCACCAGAGCTCAGGGGGGCACTGCCCACTGGCAGCAATGTATTTTAATTAACCATGGAAGCCCTGCACCCAATGCTGCTACAGATAAAACTTCGACCCAATCAGACTAGTGGCTTCAGAGGTCTGATGTCGCTTGAAGACAACAGATGACAATTGACAATTTTCCATCTGTGGCAACAAATAGGCCAAAAAGAACATTATTAAAGGAACATTTCTATGAAAGTTTGAAAAAATATCTTGTCATGTTTCAATTTTCCCCATTATAAGTCAATGGAAACCCTTAACTTGCCATAGCAAACAAACCAAAGAGCCAAATTTCATAAACCAGAGCTCAGGTGGGCACTGCCCAATGGAGCCCTGATTGGTGTCACTAAATGGGTCTTATAAAAAGGAACAGAGACATATATGGTTTAGCGGTGGGGATATGTACGGTTCCTGAGACGTAAGGCCTTTTAAGCAATGGAGGGATTCGGGCATGGCAGATCCCAGAAAAGCCCAAGATTTTTGTCACTGAATATGTCTTATCATAAAGATCAAGAATATATATGGTTAAATGGTGGGGATCTGAACGGTTTCTGAGACATGAGGCCCTTTTATGAAGTGGAAGGGAGAGAAATGGGCCCTGCGGACCCCCCCCCCCCCCCCCCCCAAGACAGGGTTGACTGAATGTGTCTAATGACAATGAACAAGAATATATGTGATTATAGGATGAGGATTTGAATGGTTTCTGAGATATATGGTCTATTATTAAGTGGAGTCTTATCATCAGGAACAAGAATATATATGGTTTAGGGGTGGGGATCTGAACGGTTCCTGAGATATATGGATTTTAATGAAGTAAAGGGGAGGGGCATGGCCCGTGGCACCCCGGGGAGACCCATGCTGGTGTCACTGTTGGCGTATTATCATAAGGAACAAGAGTATATATATGGTTTAGGGGTGGGTTCTGAAAGGTTTCTCAGATATATGGTCTTTTGTGAAGTCGAGGGGTGGAGTGTGGCCCGGGCGCACCCTGGTGACCCCTAGGTTGGTGTCACTGAATGTGTCTTATCATAAGGAACAAGAATATATATGGTTTTGGGGGTGGGGATCTGTAAGGTTTCTGGAATATTAAGCATATCCCGGGGGATCCCCATGTTGGTGTCACTGAGATATATGGATTTTAATGAAGTAAAGGGGTGAGGCATGGCCCATGGCACCCCGGGGGACCCATGATGGTGCCACTGTTGGCGTCTTATCATAAGGAACAAGAATATATATGGTTTAGGGGTGGGTTCTGAACAGTTTCTCAGATATATGGTCTTTTGTGAAGTCGAGGGGTGGAGTGTGGCCCGGGCGCACCCTGGGTGACCCCTAGGTTGGTGTCACTGAATGTGTCCTATCATAAGGAACAAGAATATATATGGTTTTGGGGTTGGGATCTGTAAGGTTTCTGGAATATTAAGCACATCCCGGGGGATCCCCAAGTTGGTGTCACTGAGATATATGGATTTTAATGAAGTAAAGGGGTGAGGCATGGCCCGTGGCACCCCGGGGGCCCCATGATGGTGTCACCGTAGGCGTATTATCATAAGGAACAAAGATATATATGGTTTAGGGGTGGGTTCTGAACAGTTTCTCAGATATATGGTCTTTTGTGAAGTCGAGGGGTGGAGTGTGGTCCGGGCGCACCCTGGGTGACCCCTAGGTTGGTGTCACTGAATGTGTCTTCTCATAAGGAACAAGAATATATATGGTTTTGGGGGTGGGGATCTGTAAGGTTACTGGGATATTGGGCCTTTTATGAGGTGAGGGGGTGGGGCATGGCCCCGGCACATCCCGGGGTACCCAATGGTTGGTGTCACTGAGCCCATCTTATCATAAGGGACAACAGAATATATGGTTTAGGGGTGGGGACCTCAATGGTTTCTGAGATAAATGAAATTTTATGAAGTGGAGGGGGTGGGGCATGTACCCGGCACATCCCGGCGGATGCACTTAATGCATCTTAGCATAAGGAACAATAATATATATAGTTTAGGGGTGGGGGATCTGAATGGTTTCTGAGATAAATGGCATTTTATGAAATAGAGGGGGCAGGGCATGACCCGGGCACATCCCAGGGGACCCCCAGGTTGGTGTCACTTAATGCATCTCATCATAAGGAACAAGAATCTATATGGTTTAGGGGTTGTGATCAGTAAGGTTTCTGAGATATAAGGCATTTTATGAAGTGGAGCGGGCGGGGCATGGCCCGGCACAATCTAGGTACCCCCAGGTTGACATAAAAGCATATGGCTGAGAGAAGTTTACTCAAGGAACATGTCTAGGTAATTTTGTCAAAATATCTGCAATGACTTAGCAGTAAATGCCATTTTTTAGTTTTCCCCATTATAAGTCAATGGAAACTCTAAGTTGCCATAGCAACAAAACTAAAAGGCCAAATTTCATAAAAAACACAAAACCTGTAAAGGCAAATATGGTGAATATTTTCATAAAGTCTCAGCCTCCTAGAGCATATGGTTTCTGAGGAGATGATTTTTTTTTTTATTATTTTTTTTATTTTTTATTTATTTTTTTTTTCATTTTGGTTTCCATGGCAACCAATAAAAATGAGCACAAGGCCTAAAATCATACGGCAGATAGTAGATTGCCTATGGAACATTTCTATGAAAGTTTTATCAAAATATCTGCAGAGGCTTGGCAGTAAATGCCATTTTTCAATTTTCCCCATTATAAGTCTATGGAAACTACAAGTTGCCATAGCAACCACACTAATGAGCCGATTTTCATAAAAACACAAACTTTCAATCCCCCAGCCCAAGGATGCTAAAGATAAAATTTGGGCCTAATCGGCCCAGTGGCTTCAGAGGAGATGTCGTTTGAAAGTGTTGACGGACGCAGACGCAGACGACGCAGACGACGACGGACAACTGCCTATCCTATAAGCTCCCCAGGAGCCTTCGGCTCTGGTGAGCTAAAAAAAAGTCCGAAACTTAAACACACGGTTAATAACTTTCTTACTGTTGTATGGATTTTGATATAGCTTGGCAAAGATGTTAACCGTCATTATACGATGTGTCATGCGATAAACCCATGTTCTTAACTTCAAGGTCAATGTCGTATTTAGAGGTCAAGGCTCTGAGAAAAAGGGTCCGTAATTAGGGCCCCGCACTGAAAGTGTGGGTGCCCTATAGTAATCACTCTGTCCGTCCGTCTGTCTGTCTGTCCGTACACACAAATGGATAGATAGGTGGCTATGAACTTGGACAGAATCAATGTAAGTCAATGAGAGAAAGTGCGATTTATTCCGTTAGACACATAAAAGGTCTGTTATGTGGTTAAAATTAGCCACCTAAGTATCAATCTTGCTCAAAATAGCCACATAAGTATCCATTTGTGAGAACGTTCGTCCGTCTGTCCGTCCGTCCGTCCACAAATTTTTTTATCCTCCATAACTTTTTATTATTCCTGGATGGATTTAAATATTACTTGGCATCATTCTGTCCGTCCGTCTGTCTGTCTGTCTGTCTGTCCGTCTGTCCGTCTGTCCGTCCACAAATTTTTTTATCCTCCATAACTTTCTTATTCCTGGATGGATTTAAATATTACTTGGCAGAAATGTTAACCATAATGTGATGGAGTGTTGCGCGCAAGACTCAGGTCCGTACCTCAAAGGTCAAGGTCATACTTAGAGGTTAAAGGTCAAAAAAGGGTCTTTCCTGTGTCCAATTAATAACTTTGTTATTATTCCTGGATGGATTTAAATATTACTTGGCAGAAATGTTAACCATAATGTGACGAAGTGTCACACGGAAGACCCACAGTCGTACCTCAAAGGTCAAGGTCATACTCAGAGATAAAAGGTCAAAAAAGCGTCTTTTTCATTGTGTCCAATCTATAACTTTCTTATACCTGGATGGATTTAAATATTACTTAGCAGAAATATTAACCATAATGTGAGAGTGTGTCACGCGCAAGACCTAGGTCCGTACCTCAAAGGTCAAGGTCATACTTAGAGGTGAAAGGAAAAAAAAAAACGTCTTTTTTAACATCAACATTTTCCTACTCCTCTGATAGCGCTGCCGGGGCCCTAGTCAGTTTCACTGACAGCTCTAGTTAAACACTGTCAATAACTTGGATGGATTTGCAATTACTTGGCAGAAATATTATTCATCATGTGCCGATGTGTAGCGAGAAAAACGCATATCCGTCTCAAAGGTTAAGGTCGTATTTAGAGGCAGAGCCATTTGCAACGCAACAAACACAAGGAGTGACGAAACCTAAAGACCCGAAACAGGTTGCAGCCGGACGTGCCGGCGCCGACGCTCGAAAGGTCAAGCAAGAACGACTGCTCAAGGAGCTTCAGGAAACCAAAGAAAACATCATGTCACGGATAAGGACGGCGCAGTAAGAGATGTCGCCGCCGTTAGTTCACATGTTGTTGCAGAGCAACATGTTGCAAGGCAACAACAGGAACATCACGGGCCAGAAGGACAAAGAGACTGGACTCCATGGATTATCGGGGTTGGCTTGCGGGTGGCATTGCTGTAGTTGCTCTGAAACATGTGAGCCTATCGCGGCGACAAGTCGCTTCGTTGTTTCACAACAGCAACAGCAACATGTTGCAGAGCAACAACAACAATGATAAGTCGAATAGGGATAAACCCCGGGCATGAAACAATTAGAGACCCTGCCAGATCCATTCTATATGGAGTGAAGTCCGTTGCGAAGCAACAACAACCATGACAACCCCAGCAACTGATGGTAAAATGCTTGTCAACGCGCTCTACCATAGCGCAGTCGTCTGTGGCATCGCTGTGGGATACGCCCGGCTTGGCAAGATGACGATGGGGGGTAGCCCCCCGAAGCTAGACTTCACACCCCGTGATGTGGGCATGGCCATAGTTGACGTCGCGCTCGCCATGGCAACCAAAGATATGCTAATTAAACAGGGGATTATACCTGCTGATATCATGAAGTAATCGATTACTTTATTACTTATTAATAATAAGTAATAATAATAAAATGGCAAGTATTGCTTTACTCGTTGGCGGTGCTCTGGTGAACGCCCTCCAGTTTGAAGAGCTCTGGCATCGACGAAGGGCGCAAGCGTCACGGTAAAGCAGTCGAACTGCTACAGGCTGCACAGGCAGACTGGTCTCGAAAACGGACCGAGCGTATTGATTTCATTACTGAGGAACTCCGCCGCCAGGGGCACGCCGTTAGAACCTTCAAAGACGTCGATGACGCGATGCGTCTGTATGCGCAGGTCGCCGAGCATAACATTGGACTCCTGAGGCCCGAGCCCCTCCTCTCCGACTTTTACACCCGAGTGACGACCAGAAAGACCGCGAGATTGCCTTCATCATCCTGGGGATGGCAGCGACCGGCCTTGTGGTTTACAAACTCGCCTAGCCAATTCTGCAGCAGTTGTTTCCATTAGAGACGTACCCGTTGCAAAGCAACGATCATTGCTAACAATAAATACATGGATCGGAAGTTGTCCATCCGCCTTACGGATATTTATTACAGCCCTAAAGGTTACTGGCGGGGTCTTGAGGCCATAAAGAAGCTGGCTTCTGCGGCTAAGACCTCAGAAGATGTGGCCCGAGCTTGGTTGAAGAAGCAGGCCATCTGGCAGATCGACCTCGCCGCCCCGCTGCACATTCCACGACCAAAATTCGACATCAGCACGCCGAACGAGGTCCATCAAGCTGACCTGCTCTTTCTGCCGCACGACCGTGTTCGCAAAGCGAACAAGCGCACATACAAATACGCCCTTACCGTGGTTGATGTAGCCTCACGCTACAAAGAAGCTAAGCTTATGGCCACTAAAGAAGCCAAAGAGGTTGCTGAAGCTTTGTCTCGCATCTACAGGCGAGGCCCGTTGAGGTGGCCCAAATTGCTCCAGGTTGATCCCGGTCGAGAGTTCATGGGCTCTGTCAGCCAGCTTTTGGCAGCAAAGCACTCTGTCCAGGTTCGGCGCGGTTGGGTTGACAGCCATCGGGACCAGGGCATTGTTGAGCGCTTCAATCGTACCTTGGCTGAGCGGCTCTTTGGGCACCAGTACGCTCAAGAGATGCGACTCACTTCTGGTCAAATGTCTACAGAGTGGGTGAAAAGGTTGCCTGCCGTTGTGGCAGCCTTGAATGGCGAGGTCACCCGACTGAACGGCAAAAAAGCCCTCTGAGGCCATAAGGGCGCGATCAGTGACACAAAAGCCCTCTTCTCTAGTTCCTGGTCGTCTTGTTGGTCTCGAGGAGACAAAAATCCCCCCGGTGTCGGCGTTCGCTATTTGTACCAGTCTGGCGAGCTTGAAGGGGGGGGGGGCGCCGGCGAGCGACTGATCCCATATGGTCCCTGGATGTGCACCGGCTCGGGCGCACACTGACCAAGCCCGACGAGCCCGTGGTGTATTACTTGCAGGATGGACCTCAGCGCGGTTTTGTGCGCGAAGAACTTCTTATTGTGCCTCCCGACACTCAGCTTCCTCCGGATGGGGTTCTTAAGCGCCGATGACTGCGTAACCTCTTTTTCAGTTGCACTCCAGGCACGTCAGGCGAACATTGTCACGGGTGTGGCCTTGGGTATTGTCCAGCCGGTAAACACTGAACTGCTGGGTGTCCTTTGGTTGGTAAGCCCATAGGAGCTCAATATCACACGCGGCACAGTGATTGTTCTGTGCCTCCTTCAGTGCTAGGATGTGAACAACCTTCAGGCTAAACCTGAGCATTTTGGCTTGGTACTGTCGCTTGTTGGCCACAAGCTTCTTCGCAATAACTTTGCATATATGCGCCGCATATTGCTACTCGGTCAGTATGGGTGGCCCCTCAGAACCCTACTCTGGGGGACAGACTACCCTTTCGAGCTGGTGCATGTACTCCACCCTTGACACTGCCAAATATGCGAGATTGGACCACTGCAGGAAGTCATCGATAATCCAGAGTTTTGGTGGATCTGCGATGATGAGACCTTGGCTTGAGTGGACTGTGATGGCATAGCCAAGAGCCCAGTCCTGGCCCCATAAGCCGTCGAGGACCTCGCGGGCGGTTTGCAAGGAACCCTCGACAACGTCGTTCAGAACGAGCTCGTGCTGGTCTCGCTCACCATTCAGCACCAAGGGCCCAGGGATGGTGACCATTATGTTTTGCCGCCGAGTATCCTTGGGACGATATAGCAGAGGAACGGGGAGGTCAGGGAAATGCTTCTCATGACTCTCCAACAGCCGCATCTGGGCCCGGTCGCGAACCTTCTGCCTTGAGGTCAGGATCAAGTCCCCCGACTTCCAAGCTTCCACGAATCTGTCCCATCCAAGGCAGGCCGGTAGCGCTTGTCTCATAGCCCGACACTGTACTCGGTCTGTTTGAAGAGGGATCTACTTTTTAAGAGCTTTCAGAGCCGGTTCTTTTGCCCTGTGGTCGGTCGGGACCTCTTCATAGTAATCGGCTCTCCGCTGCAGCCAGTTGTGTGGCATTTCTCCAGCAATTGGGGGCAGCTGCCCCTGGTCGCCACAACAGATGACCTGGACCATCGAGCCAGTCGAGGAAGGTTTCAAGAGTGGGGCGGGGCACTGTGCAGATCTCGTTCCAGATTATCACGCGGGGAATGAACTTCTGTCCCATCCTTTCGGGTGTCCAGTCTGTCTGGCCACTCCAGCGGAAGAAGCTGTGATAAGTCTGGGCCTGGACGCCCCTGGCCCGCATCTCTTTGGCCAGGCGATGGGTCGGGGTAAAGATGAGGGGGTTCTTGTCGCGGAAGAGCTCGATCGCTCGGGTGGTCTTGCCGCTACCTCCACCACCGTTTAGGTAACTCAGCTGGTGTCGGGTCAGGGGATCGTCATAAAGTGGCGCGGACGAATCGGGCAGGTCTTTGATGTTTGCTATATATTCGGGGTCGGGGGCGTAGACCGCGTGCCACAATGGCATGTAGAGTTGTTCACCCTTGTCACGCCACTGAGCTGGGGCAAGCACGTCTCGTCGTGGCATCGGTGTCTCCTCGTCCTGGCGGGTGAAACAGATGCGGCAATATCCTTTTGGATGGATTTCATGAGGTTTGAAAGACTCAACCCCCTCTAGTTTATAGAGTGCCGCTTTCCGGATATAGATAGAATCGGTAGCCACTCGGACAACCTCATCGGGTTCAAACCTTGAAAGCATGGAGATTAGATTGATGTTGGTGTAGGCTAGCATGCACGCCCTCAGGTGAGAGAACTGTGGTTGGGAGCTATCATAATACGTGAGAATATAGCCTAGAGGACACTTTTCGGGAGCTCCGCCCAGGGTACCGCTTTGGCGGGTGTCTCGCACGAAGAAGTTGAGTTCTCCCTGGTCAGTCACAAGCCTTCGTGTCAGTCTTTGGCCACCAGCTCCATTGGCAGCTTTGGCGCCCTGGGTGAACTTGCCGATAACACTGAAGCCTTGGTCACGGTCTTCTGGCAGCCAAACATCGGTTTGCTTCTTAAAGGCGATGATGGCTTCCGGGAACTTAAGGCTCTTCAGCAAGCCAGACTCTGTGAGGAAGGCAAGGAGCTGTGTTGGGGCCCAACCACCACTTTCGGAGGCGAAATGCTTCCCGAACCAGGCAGGGAGGACAGGATTGCAGGTTGCATCAAACTCCCATTCTTGAATCTCGGCGAAGCCTGTGCCTATGTCTTTGGGGAAAGCGCTATTGATGGCTACACGGACCATCCGGTGGGTTGGTTGTCCGAACCGCTCGAAATAGGGTTTGGCTTCACCAATGCCCTGGAAGGATGCCGGATAGTAGGCCTTCATATCGATACTGACGACTCCCCTCGTGTCATAATTCATAGAGTTCCAGAGGCCGCCATGACCGTGCACCACACAGGCCTTCTCGACGTCTGGAAGGAGGTTGGCTGGGGTTGGCTTCCAACCGTTCCTTTCCTTTGCTACAATACTGGCCGCGTGATTTTCGCCGAAGACTCTTTCAGCAAATTCAGGGTTACTAAGTTTGACGCAGATTGCTTGGAGTCGGTCTTGGGCCTCTCGTGTCCTGTACGTGCGGCCGTCCTGGAGCACGAACTGGCCGACTGAGAGTTGTCGGCCTATATTCATGTCTTGGCCACCCAGGAGACAGATCGCAATCGGCTCCCTAGACGTCGCCCTCGTAGATGTGAACCTCTCTACTCTGGGGGAAGTGGAGGTCTTTGAACCAAGCGTGGCCGTTGTGGCAGATGAGTTCTATGGCTCGTTGACAACCATTCCCACCTCTACCATATTCGCCACTGTTGAAAATATCCTCCCTAGCAATATCCCTCAGGATGATTGCCCGCTTAAGAATTTTCTCTAGGTTAGACACATCTACAACCGAGGCTCCAGTTTCACGGATCCTCTCTTCCCATTCGTGTATTTTCTGGCGGCAGGTCGGTGTCAAACCCTGACCCCTCATAGCGCCTCCAAAATGCTCCACAACTCTCTGGGCCACACAGTTGAGGTCACCATCTCTTAGTGGGCGAGGTTGGCAGGATCCGGGTCTCTGATAGAGTAGAAGCCGTAGACGCCAGCGGTTACGGGATAGGCGTTTTGGTAGAATACTTTGTCAATTCCAGTCAACACACCTGGCCGAGTGTCCCGTGAAATCTCAACGATGACCTGTCCCCTCCTTCTCTCCTCGCGAACTGGGTCAAATTTGTCTTCTAAGAACCAACCGCCTCCTTGTTGTTCGCAAAGAAACTTGAGTTTCAATAGAAATCCACCCTCCGGAAGGTTATGAACCAACCTTTCCGCCCTCTCGTCTATCATGCTGACATCAAAAGCCAGTCGACCCGCTCTGGCATGAACACCGTCAACAAATTCGACATCACCGATTCCAAATGGGTCTTCTCCCTCCTTCCTCCATGTAGAGAAGACCGCAGCAGCGCCGTCGACTTCGGACTCATCTTTGGCGTCGTTAAGAATCCCGACCCACTGATCGTCTGGAAGCCCCACCGGGTGATGGACCTGACTGTCCAGGTCGGTACATTGTTGACCCTGTGGGACTGGGTCGGGCATTTCTGCAAGAATCTCATTGATCAATTCATCCATGTCGTTAAACGGGTATACTATTTACACAAATATCTCTAAATGGAAATTCGAAGGTCAAGGAGCTCGCACATTACTAGATCCAATTGTATCCTGGCTTTCTTCTCCAAGGCCATGTGCCGACCACGTATTTTATCCCGTCCACAGGCCCGACAGATAGCTATTTCGCTTTGAACACCTTTCCCACATTTTCTACAGGGAATGGGGATTTTCTTTACCTTTACGAATTTTGGCTAAATGAATCTTGCAGTACACCTTGCAGCAATTCTTCACACAGGTGGTTGACCTGCCTACATTCAACCACCCACAATTGTCGTATTCCTTCATTATTAGATAGGTATACTATGTATATCGATATCCATATATTCTCGATTGAAAAATGTAAGTTCCTGTAACAATTTTCAGCTTCACTAAACGCCTTGTGACCAAATGTATAGGTACTGTACATATCTTTAGCAAGCCATGGATTTGTCCGGGTTGATAGCAGTCATAATTAAGATACAAAAGTGAAGGGTATAGTTTACAATCTGCGATGACTCTATCACTCCAATAACGATTTACGGCAATTTTTATCAGTCTTTTCCATTCAACTTTCCCATAGGTTCTTTCAATAAAGATAGAGCATCAGGGAGCTCATATTTATGTAAGACTCGGTGTAGTATAACAAGCCAGCTACAACTTTTGTTGTCTTTTAAAATCAGTTGAAGAAAAGCTATTCTTTTCTCGAGAATAATTTCATCTTGTCTACATAAACAATTATAAAATGTTAATATTTTCATATGAATCTGGCCCTCTATTGGGATGAATGATGATGTTCGGCAAACTGCCTGAGTGATTGGATATACAATGTATGATCTAAATAGTGTTCAATTAGCCGTTAAACTATAAACAAATAACATATTCAGCCAAATTCATTCAAATTTCATGTCACAGCTAGGATACAGGATATATGTATGGAGCACACTGGAATTATGACTGCCTTGCAGTATATACCAGCTTTCATGGGGACATTATAGGGTCTTTGCTCATCACTCGGGCAAACAGAGTTCGATTCCGTTCTAAAACAGAAGTGAAGGCAATGATTAGGAATTGATACAATTATCCACACCTCCAATCAGAGACACCAAAGGGAAAGAAACACAAACTCGAAATAACTAGACCCCAAATTCGCCAAAGGACAGTAACTTTCTCACAAAATGGCCAATTGGCTATCCAAAACAAAAATATATAAGCGATACACACACTCAAAGACAAACCATATAAAAAATAAACCGCGAGAGAAGAACCTTGGATTGGTCAGTGAAAATAATTTTACTGGGGGAGGGTGGGGTGCTTAAATCCATTTTACGTGACCGCAATCCTCGCCCTTCTGTCGTGATTTAGACATAATTTGTTCAGTCCGCATGAAGGTCTCCTAACTCATCAGTGCAACATCTCCGAGAACACAACAATGAAACGAACACAGAGATGAGACAATGTTGAGGACTCGACATCAAGAAACAACTGAAATGCTGGAGCAAAAGAATACCAACAGTTACACTCGGATGGGCCCAACCTTCGTCCATCATTCTCCGCAATCAATATCTTGTAAACAAATTTATGGTTTCATAACAAATTTTGCATCTGAAGTGATATTGACAACCTCCAGTTTGGGATTGTTGCACAACTTTTTGCATAACGAAAACACATCCATGTGACAAATTGCATTTTTCACATCTACGAAATAGCTACTTT
Organism: Lucinisca nassula; assembly: GCA_963580285.1. Lineage (NCBI taxonomy): Eukaryota > Metazoa > Mollusca > Bivalvia > Lucinida > Lucinidae > Lucinisca > Lucinisca nassula. The sequence goes on along the minus strand of OY757019.1, from coordinate 108,456,225 downwards.
TCCGATGAAAATTAGTGTTATTTTTCTGATTTTCACTGCTATCATAGATTGTGAGTGCTCGTTAGAACCGCCTCATTGATGCGGTTCTATTGGGTACCCACAACCTATGTCTAAGAGCAGAAATAAGAAAAATAATGTGTACCCCGTAAACGTCAGTTTTCTCTATATAAAGTGGGGTTTAAGGAAGTTTCATCCCACGGACTTGTTCACATGATGGGCGTCAGTATTGCCCAATATCTTGAGAAGGAAACCGTTGATTTTCATAAAATTTGAAGTATGCATTTATGTTGGCAAGCTTAATTGGGGCAGTTTCATGCTCTTTTTTACATCAATTCATTTTCAGCAGAGTTATAGCCCTTTAGTGTCTAAAAATGATTACTCAAAGTGATATTCTGAATTGTACTGTGTTGTTGGTGGTGGTGGGGGGAGGGGGGGCGGTATTTTAGTAACTTTTAGCCAAGCATTAAGTAAGAGTAAAAACTATAATATAGAAAATCTACCCTCTATCTTCTCACCATCCCGGACTGGACCCAATATATGCACGGACTAGTAACTGACTGAGTTGCGAAATATGTTGTCATGTCTTGATGTTTACAGCTATTTTAATTAATTGTAGTTAACGAAAATTAATGAAAATTAATTTTATCAATAATTAAATGTTAATTGTCAATTTTGACAAAGTGTAGTTGATAAAATTTAAGAGTGTATTGATTCAGTTGAATGCAGCTTAAAGCCTCTAATTTGACGAATTATGAGTAGGTAGAGAGTGATTTGCTTTTCTCTATGAACCAAGTGCCTGTAGATAGATAGAGGCCCGCACAACAGTACTGGTAAACCGCTTAGAGGATCTAAGCCTGTCCAGGAACCGCGGTGCGAGGCGGACCGTCCACGCTAATAAACCCTATTGGTTTCATTGGACGACAGGGCTTGAGATGTCATTTCATCTCAATGTCGGGTAAAAGTCCCAAAAAATTGGAAGCAACATCTCCAAAATGACCTTTACAGTGTTGACGGGGACGTTAAACCTCAAATCCAACAAACAAACAAATTCGATTGTCTATGCATGTCCATGTCCTCCTTGGAGGTGATTTCAATTGTGCGGACATTGACTGGAATAGGCTTTATGTACCTTTGGGCATGCCCAAAAGACAGGTACAGACCCATTTGATTGACATTGTTCAGGAGCACTGTCTCTTCCAGGTTGTCGATATCCCTACAAGTCAAGAACGGACCCTAGATATCCTTCTTACTAACAGTCCAACCCTAGTTACAAGAGTTAAGGGAATGTCACCTTGTTGGTCGAGAGGACCATGATATAATGCTGGTAGAGTATGATATTAAAACATAAAGGGTCCTTGAGTCTCCTCGTAAGGTTTACCTCTATAAACGGGCTGATATGCAGGGTCTAAAAGACCACATGGTTGCTTTTGCAGACCGTTTTATGTCACAGGACTTTGCTCACGTTGATGTTGATAAGATGTGGATTGAATTTAAGACGGTCTTGCTCAGTGCTGTAAACAAGTTTATCCCGTCTAAGATGACGCAATGTAAACTTGGATACCCATGGATAGATGCCCGCATTTGGGCATTAATTAGGAAAAGGGAAGAACTGTATCAGGAGGCCCGCAGGGCAGATTTGATGCACTGAAGAGTCGATACAGGAGACTCAGAGCCTTCGTTCAAAAGGAAATAAGAGATGCATATTGGAGATATGTCTCCAATATCTTCAGTCCCCTGGAAACAGACACTGTTATAGAAGACTGTAACCAAAACGATCGACTTAAAAATTTTGGTCCTTTATGAAAAACTTGAAGGAGAATTGCACGGGTGTAGCTTGTTTAAGAGAAAATGGTATCTTGAAACTGGAGCCAAAGATAAAGCTGATATACTTAATAGACAGTTTGTGTCTGTGTACATCCGGGAACAAGTAGGTGCCCCTCCATTAAAGGACCAAGCCCCTATCCAGATATAGATGATCTATTCATTGACCCAAATGGGGTAAAAAAAAACTACTAGACCGTCTTAACCCCCAAACATCTTCAGGTCCTGATGACCTCAGCGCACGTGTGTTAAAAGAATGCAGTGCAGAAATTGCTCCAGTCCGTGCCTGCATCTTCAACCAGTCCCTGGCCCAGGGTAAGGTCCCAGATGATTGGCTTCAAGCCAATGTGACACCCATTTACAAGAAAGGGGAAAAGTATGACCCTGCCAATTATAGGCCAGTATCACTGACTTGTATTTGATGTAAGTCTCTGGAGCACATCATCGTGGGCAAAAGCATGCAACATCTTACAGAGCACAAGCTCCTTGGATTTAGAAGCGGCAGGTCATGTGAGACCCAGCTTGTCCAGTTCATCCACAACCTACAGGAAGACCTGGACGGGGCCCATAATAGGGGTCACAAACAAACAGACCTATTTATTATGGACTTCGCCAAGGCTTTCGATAAGGTTCCCCACAGAAAACTTCTGTATAAACTGGAGTACTATGGTATCCGAAATGATACCACCCAGCGGATCCCTGCTTGGCTATCTGGACGAACACAAAAAGTCGTACTTGACGGTGTTTGCTCAGACCCTGTCCCGGTGTTGTCTGGTGCCCCACACGGTTCCGTGCTGGGACTGATATTGTTTTTGATTTTTATTAACGACCTGCCAGATAACATCAACTCTACAATCCGCCTTTTCGCTGATGACTGTGTACTGTACAGAAATATAAGAGGGTCTGATGGCCTACAGATACTTCAAGATGACTTGGAAAAGTTGGCTTCCTGGGAAGATGCATGGCTCATGAAATTTAATGTCGCCAAATGTCACTCCATGAGAGTGACAAGGCACCCTCCCCATAAACAGATCTTCATGGTTATACATTACATAACCAGGTTTTAGAGAACGTTTCTTCTTTTTTTTTCTCCTATTACTGCTACTCGCTCACATCTGAGCATTACGAGCAGGATTTCCTGGGTGGTAACCAGTACTTTCTTTTTTTTTTCTTTTTTTTTGTTGGTTTTAAGCAATGTGGATGAAGTGCCTTGCTCAAGGGCACAACACTTTGGTCAGCGTGAGGCTCGAACCCGCAACCTCTTGATCACTAATTTAAACAGTAACAAGTTTACAGGATTAAAAAACACTTATCGTCAATGAGATAATTAGTTTATCCTCAACTGAACTACTAATCCGTTTAATTATATGCAAACACCGAGCAATCACCTCGACACGTTTTTCACACACCGATGACGATCAAAGGTGTGCCGACGATGCGCTACCACTGCACCGAAGCGCTCCATTCTGCTAAATACTAAGGAGTTCAAATCACTGATAACCTCGAGTGGGGTCAACACATTAATGAGATAACTAGTAAGGCTTATCTCACCGAGATATCCTAGGGTTGGGCAGGGGATAGGCATGGATTCCTTCCCCTGATGACTTCTTGTAAATAGTTTTAATCTGCTGGTGGCTGTGTCACAAAGCTCTTTTTTGGGGGGTGGGGGGGGGGGTTGAATTTTTTTTTGTGCCACACCCCAAACCTGTTATCATGGTCAGAATTGACCGAAAACAGTATCGGGAGAAAGAAAGAAAAAAAATTACTGCCGGATTTTAGTCCCGGCTTCCGGTCGCTACTCCCGGGTTTTATACTTTCCCTACTTTCATATTAGACGACAGACAGTGGAAAAACCCAAGCACGATGAATTTTAGCCTCAATTTTTATATATTCTTTCTGTTTTGTGCGGTAGATCCTATTTGGATGCGGGTAGCAACAGGTACATATCGTTAAGAATGCACAGTCACTCCTGATTTGTTTTTTTTTTCCTTAGATTATTTATAATGAATCGGCACATTTACGCCGGTCGTTTCGGCCTGGGTTGTTTCGGCCAAATTTGGACTTTTGTCATTTCGACTTATATCAGTGGATTGTTTGGCGCCTGCCATGTAGAGAATGGTAGTGCTGTAGTTGGTGCACTCGCCTATGATGCTTGAGGCCCACTGGTTCGATTGTTCTTCTTCCCATACAGTACAGGGCCCACTGGAACATCATCATACTTTGGCTACATACAAGGTTGTGGTGAGGCGCAAACAAGGGCTAACACTTATGTCCGGGAATTATCAGGAAAATGTCTGGGATATGGGGGGTAGTGGTGCGTTATCCCTAATATCTCCACTTCGGGTGGTCAGAAATTAGTATCAAAAAAATAATATTTAAGGTCCATTCTAAATGATTATTAAAACTTATTTTTCATTTTTTACATTTTAAGGGTCTGTTACTGAAGTTAATTTGTCCGGGAAATTCCCGGATTGTGACCTGGATGTTGGGGTAGTGGTGCGTTAACCCTAATATCCCGATTTCGGGTGGTCAGAAATAAATAAAAATTAGTATCAAATAAGATTTTTAGCTCCATTCAAAATAGAGCTCGGGTGATATCATCGATGCATCGATATATCATGATATTTTTGCTGGCGATACTGTATCGCGATACTAATTCCGTGTATCGATACTTGCCGATACTTTTGCGTTATATCAACAAACGTCTGAAACACAAGAGACACATATTTTTCTGAGGTGCTTACGCCGATAAAAAATCTGTATCCAAAAGGTGCTGCTTATATCCAATAAAAACAGTTGATGTATATACTGGGATACAGTATACAGTAACTACTGGAACCAACAGGTAGCTGGTCAAGTGACTCGAGTATGGACCCATGTGCTACATAAGTTTTGTTGGTATTTTGAGTTATGCCATTCAGATTTATTCAAAACTGTTGCTTCCGAAATATGTTTGTGTGGTTGATGGTTTGTGCCTTGGATGATGGGTCTGTGCAAAGTCTGACATCATAATTACCGTTTTATTGTTGATACAAGTGGTCGCTACTAACATATATATAAACAATGTATGCTGAACCATACATTGAACGTGCCGGATCGACATTTAAATCACTTGTATGGAAACATTTTGTTTTTGTCAAGTGTTTTATTTTATTACATATAAATATAAAACATGCTTAATAAACCAATGTGTTGTTATTGGAAAGGAAACTGTTTTCTACTCCTCAACAAAAGTCCAAATTTACCTAATAAAACATAGCAAATCTGTACAAAGCAATTATCTTGATACTGTATCGAATCACCTGTTTGGTATCGAGACAGTATCGTGATACATTTTTTCTGGCGATACCCAGCTCTAATTCAAAAACTTTATTTTTATTTTTCATTTATAATATTTTAGGGGACCGTTTTTTAAGTTGAATTGTCCGGGAGATTCCAGGATTGTGTCCTAGATGTTGGGGTAGTGGTGCGTTAACACTAATATCTCGATTTCGGGTGGTCAGAAATTTATAGAATAAGTATCAAATAAAATTTTTAGCTCCATTCTAAAAGATTATTAAAAGTTATTTTTCATTTTTAATATTTTAGGGGTCCGTTTCTTAAGTTGATCTGTCTGGGAAATTCCCAGATTGGGTCCTGGATATAGTGGGTAGTGGTGCCTTATCCCTAATATCTCCATTTCCGGTCGTCAGAATAATGATAATAATCATTATGCATGTCATGTGCTCATTATATGTGCCTCACTGAGGTGGTTCTAATGAGTGCACACAACATGACTTTATTTTATAGATCACAAAGATATAATGACTATTTTGATTAACTACGACTCAAGACCTACTTGGCAAACAGTCTAGAACTTGATCAAAGGTTTAACCCTGCCTAGCGTCCCATTGGTGAGACATTGGCAAACAGTATAGATCTTGATCAAAGGGTTAAGTTTAACCCATATATGCCTAGAGTCCCATTTGTGAGTGACTGAGTGAGTTTGAGTTTTACGTCCCAGCAACAGCTAAGGTCACACGGAGGCGGGACCTCGGTTTAAAGACTCATCCAAAAGTCGGGAGAAGCCCGGGATCTATCCTGCGATCCCTGGTTTACAAGGCGAGTAGCGTAACCACTGCACCACGGAGGCTTCTAAGAGTCCCATTTGTGAGACATTGGCAAACAGCTAGTGTAGATCCAGATCAGATATCTAACCCGTACATGCCTAGCGTCCCATTTGTGGGACATTGGCAAACTGTGTAGACCCAAATGATCAGACGCACAAAACGTGACGTATGATCTGCGCCGCAAAATGCGGCATCTGATCTGGGCCTACACTGTTTGCTTAAAAACAACGACGAAATTTAACTGCACCCATTTCATTCTGGTGATGAATAAGGTTTACAGACTTGAGTGATTTTACGGACCATTATGATCAGACGCTGCAAAACTTGGCATCTTATCTTGACCCCAAAATGTGGCATCTGATCTGGTTCTACACTGTTTGCTTAAACAATGACGAAATTGAGCCACATCCATTTCTTGCCGGTGATGAATTAGATGTAGGGATTTCGAGCGATTTTTCGGGCCATTAATTTTCTAACGAGATTAGGCATGTGTTAAGTTAATTGCTTTAACTCATAATAAGTTGCCGTGTGCTGCATAACTGGATTGAAGTAGTAGAAAGTGACTTCCACAAAAGTTGTGTCCAATTTTTATATTTTGAATGGAAGCTGTTATTTTGTTTGTTTGAAATGATATTAAACATCCCCGTCAACACTATTTTGATAATTTTGAAGACTTTAAATTCCAATTTTGTAAGACTTAACGTTAAGTATTATAGTGCTATATTCACATTTCCAAAATGGTTACTTTTCTGATAAAAATTTGTCATATTTTTCTTATCTATACTGCAAACCTAGGTTGTGGTTGCTCATTAGAACATTCTCCTTGAGGCGGTTCTAACGAGTAACAACAACCTTTCTCTTGTATCAGAAATAAGAATAAAAATAATGTATACCCCCATGGACCCAAGGTTTTCTTTACATAAAATATAGCTTATTATTATTTTCCTTTTTCTGGTAAAAATTGAATATGGGTACTTTATAGAATAACCTCGCAAAGGCTGGTCTGACGAGTAACCATATTGTGCGTTTTTAGCAGAGATTTAGTAAAAGTAGGTTTAGCAACCCTAATATGAAATTCCGATAAAACAAAAAATCCCATATTTTTTTCATATTTCTGCTCTCAACAGGATTTTCACGGGGTGTGTACTTTCTCTCGTTTTCACAAGTCGATATATTAAGGAAACGAACCAATACCCCCAACATCCTGGACACAATCCAGGTTGTGGTTACTCATTAGAACTGCCTCAATGAGGTGCATATAAAGATATTTTTTAATATTCTTTTAGAACTGAACTGAAAATTTTAACAGATACAATTGTTATCAATTAGTGATCACTACAAACAGAGATATTATGAATATGCAAAACTACCCCAACATCCAGAACACAATCCGATAATTTCCCGGACAAACTAACTTAAAAAAAATGGACCCCTCAAATGTTAAAAGTGGAAAATATTTTAATTATCTTTTTAAATGGAGCTTAAAATTTTATTTGGTACTAATTTTATTAATTTCTGACCACCCGAATGGAGATATTAGGGATAACGCACCAGTACTCCCAACATCCAGGACACCACCTGAGAATTTCCCGGACAAATTAACTTTAAAAATGGACCCCTTAAATGTTAAAAATGAAAATTATTGTGTTTTTTTTTTCTTTTAGAATGGAGCTTTAAATTTTATCTGATACTAATTTTATTAATTTCTGACCACCTGAAGTGGAGATAATAGGGATAATGCATCACTACCCCATCAAACAAGGGCATCAAAAGTAAAACAAGAGGCCCATGGGCCACTATGCTCACCAGAGCTCAGGGGGCACTGCCTACTGGCAGCAATGTATTTTAATTAACCATGGAAGCCCTGCGCCCAAGGATACTACAAATAGAATTTGGACCCAATCAGCCTAGTGGCTTCAGAGGTCTGATGTCACTTGAATGTGTTTTTGCAGGACAACGGATGACAATTGACAATTTCCCATCTGTGGCAACTAATAGGCCTAAAAGAACATTATTAAAGGAACATTTCTATGTAAGTTTGACAAAATATCTTGAAAGGCATAAATGTCATTTTTCAATTTTCCCCATTTATAAGTCAATGGAAATTCTTAACTTGCCATAGCAAACAAACCAAAGAGCCAAATTTCATAAACCAGAGCTCAGGTAGGCACTGCCCATGACATTGTATTTTAACAGGATGGGATTTTAATCTACCAATTATAAAGTCTCCCAAACAAACCCCATACCCAAATGAGCACTCATGTGGACTGTATCTGAAAAATTAGGTGTTTTATAAAGTAGAGAGGGTGGGGCATGAACCCAATGGACTGGAGCCCTGGTTGGTGTCACTAAATGCATCTTATCAAAAGGAACAGAGACATTATGGTTTAGCGGTGGGGATATGTATGGCTCCTGAGATGTAAGGCTTTTTAAGCAGTGGAGGGATTCGGGCATGGTGGATCCCAGAAAAGCCAAAGATTGCTGTCACTGAATGCTGAACGGTTTCTGAGATATGAGGCCCTTTTATGAAGTGGATGGGAGAGAAATGACCCCTGCGGACCTCCCAAGATGGGGGTGACTGAATGTGTCTACTAACAATGAACAAGAATATATGTGATTATGGGGTGGGGATTTGAATGGTTTATGAGATATATGGCCTATTATGAAGTGGGGACTTTTCATAAGGAAGAAGAATATATATGGTTAAGGGGTGGGGATATGAACAGTTTCTGAGATATATGGCTTTTATTGAAGTAAAGGGGTGGGACATGCCATGGTCGGTGGCACCCCGGGAGTCCCCCATGCTGGTGTCACTGATTGCGTCTTATCGTATGGAACAAGAATATATTATGGTTTAGGGGTAGGGATCTGAAATGTTTCTGGAATATTTGGCCTTTTATGAAGTGGAGGGGATGGGGCATGACCCCGGCACATCCCAGGGGACCCCCAGGTTGGTGTCACTGAGTGTGTCTTATCATAAGGAACAAGAATATATATGGTTAAGGGGTGGGGATCTGAATGGTTTCTGTGATAAATGACATTTTATGAAGTGAAGGGGGTGGGCATGTCCCCGGCACATCTTGGGGAACCCCCAAGTTGGTGTCACTTAATGCATCTTATCATAAGGAACAAGAATATATATTGTTTAGGGGTGGGGATTTGTAAGGTTTCTGGAATATTTAGCCTTTTATGAAGTGGCGGGGGTCGGGCATGGCCCCCGCACATCCTGGGTGTCCCCCCGGGTTTGTGTCACTGAATGCGAATTATCATAAGGAACGAGAATATATATGGTTTAGGGGTGGGGATCTGTAGGGTTTCGGGGATATTGGGCCATTTATGAAATGGAGGGGTAGGGGCATGGCCCAGGCACATCCCGAGGGACCCCAAGGTTGCTGTCATTGAGTGCGTCTCATCATAAGAAACAAGAATATATAGGGTTTAGGGGTGGGGATCTGAACGGTTTCTGAGATAAATGGCATTTAATGAAGTGGAGGGGGTGGGGCATGTCCCCGGCACATCCGGGGGAACCCCGAGGTTGGTGTCACTTAATGTGTCTTATCATAAGGAACAAGAATATATATTGTTTAGGGGTGGGGATCTGTAAGTTTCTGAGATATAAGGCACTTAATGAAGTGGAGGGGGCGGGGGCATGGCCCTGGCACAACCTACGGGACCCACAGGTTGACATAAAAGCATATGGCTGAGAGAAGTTTGCTCAAGGAAAGTTTCTATGAAAATTTTGTTAAAATATCTGCAAAGGCTTGGTAGTTAATGCCATTTTTCAATTTTCCCAGTTATAAGTCTATGGAAAATCTAAGTTGCCATAGCAACCAAACTAAAGAGCCGAATTTCATAAAAAACAAAACCTGTAAAGGCAAATATGGTGAATATTTCCATAAACTCTCAGCCTCATAGATCATACGGTTTCTGAGGAGATGATTTGTAAGTATTTTTTTTCTATTTTTTTCATTTTGGTTTCCATGGCAACCAATACAAATGAGCAGCAGCCCCAAATTCATATGGCAGAGAGTAGATTGTCTAAGGAAAATTTCTATGAAAGTTTTGTCAAAATATCTGCAGTCTTGGCAGAAAATGCCATTTTTCAATTTTCCTCATTATAAGTCTATGGGAACTCTAAGTTGCCATAGCAACCAAACTAATGAGCGGATTTTCATAAACAACACAAACTTTCAATCCCCCCGCCCAAGGATGCTACAGATAAAATTTGGGTCCAGTGGCTTCAGAGGAGCAGTCGTTTGAAAGTGTTGACAACGGACATATGACGGACGACGACGACGGACAACTGCCTATCCTATAAGCTCCCCCGCAGCCTTCGGCTCTGGTGAGCTAAAAACTCACAACATCATAGATACCAGTCCTATAGTGATGCCCTGAAGAACTCCTTCTTTCCTAAAACTATTCCCCAATGGAATAGTCTTCCCTCCGCTGCGGTGAATGCCAAGTCCCCAGAAGAATTTAAAGCCTGTACAGTGTAAGTTTGAGACTCAGAGGTATGCGTTTTAGGATACCTCTGTTATGCAGATTGTAAATAGTTTTAAGGATGCATCCCGTGCCTCTCTCTTTTTAGCTCACCTGTCACGTAGTGACAAGGTGGGCTTTTGTGATCACTTTTCGTCCGTCGTCAGTGCGTGTGTGTGTGTGTGCGTAAACTTTTTCTTCAAATGACATCTCCTCCTAAACCACTGATCAGATTTTGACCAAACTTCACAGCAATGATCCTTAGGTGGTCCCCTTACAAAATTGTTCAAATGGTTCCGGTCCATTGCACATCTGGGTCACAGGAGCTAAAAATAGATTTTTTAAATGAAAACTTTAAAAATCTTCTTCTCTGAAACCGCAAGTCCCAGGTCTTTGATATTTGGTATGAGGCTTCATCTAGTGGACCTCTACCAAGATTGTTCAAATTAAAGCCCTGGGGGCCAAAATGCCCCCGCCCCGGAGGCCTTTGGTTTTACATAGGCTTATATAGGGAAAATCATTAAAAAATCTTCTTCTCTGAAACCACAAGGCCCAGGTCTTTAATATTTGGTGTGAAGCTTTACCTGGTGGACCTCCACTAAGATTGTTCAAATTATAGCCTTAGGGCCAAAAATGCCCCCGCCCCGGGGGCCTTTGGTTTTACATAGGCTTATACAGGGAAAATCTTTAAAAATCTTCTTCTCTGAAACCGCATGGCCCAGATCTTTGATATTTGGTGTGAAGCTTCATCTAGTGGACCTCTACCAGGATTGTTCAAATTAAAGCCCTGGGGGCCAAAATGCCCCCGCCCCAGGGGCCTTTGGTTTTACATAGGCTTATATGGGGAAAATCATTAAAAAATCTTCTTCTCTGAAACCACAAGGCCCAGGTCTTTAATATTTGGTGTGAAGCTTTACCTGGTGGACCTCTACTAAGATTGTTCAAATTATAGCCTTAGGGCCAAAAATGCCCCCGCCCCGGGGGCCTTTGGTTTTACATAGGCTTATACAGGGAAAATCTTTAAAAATCTTCTTCTCTGAAACCGCACGGCCCAGATCTTTGATATTTGGTGTGAAGCTTCATCTAGTGGACCTCTACCAAGATTGTTCAAATTATAGCCCTGGGGGCCAAAATGCCCCCGCCCCGGGGCCTATGGTTTTACATAGGCTTATATAGGGAAAATCATTAAAAAATCTTCTTCTCTGAAACCACAAGGCCCAGTTCTTTAATATTTGGTGTGAAGCTTTACCTAGTGGACCTCTACTAAGATTGTTCAAATTATAGCCTTAGGGCCAAAAATGCCCCCGCCCCGGGGGCCTTTGGTTTTACATAGGCTTATACAGGGAAAATCTTTAAAAATCTTCTTCTCTGAAACCGCACGGCCCAGATCTTTGATATTTGGTGTGAAGCTTCATCTAGTGGACCTCTACCAGGATTTTTCAAATTATAGCCCTGGGGGCCAAAATGCCCCCGCCACAGGGGCCTTTGGTTTTACATAGGCTTATATAGGGAAAATCATTAAAAAATCTTCTTCTCAGAAACCACAAGGCCCAGGTCTATAATATTTGGTGTGAAGCTTTACCTGATGGACTTCTACTAAGATTGTTCAAATTATTACCTAAGGGCCAAAAATGCCCCCGCTAGGGGGCCTTTGGTTTAACATAGGCTTATACAGGGAAAATTTTTTAAAAATCTTCTTCTCTGAAACCGCACGGCCCAGATCTTTGATATTTGGTGTGAAGCTTCATCTAGTGGACCTCTACCAAGATTGTTCAAATTATAGCCCTGGGGGCCAAAATGCCCCCGCCCTGGGGGCCTATGGTTTTACATAGGCTTATATAGGGAAAATCATTAAAAAATCTTCTTCTCTGAAACCAGCAGGCCCAGGTCTTTAATATTTGGTGTGAAGCTTTACCTGGAGGACCTTTACTAAGATTGTTCAAATTATAGCCTTTGGGCCAAAAATGCCCCCGCCCCGGGGGCCTTTGTTTTTACATAGACTTATACAGGGAAAAGCTTTTAAAAATCTTCTCTGAAACCGCAAGGCCTAGATCTTTGATATTTGGTGTGAAGCTTCATCTAGTGGACCTCTACCAAGATTTTTCAAATTATAGCCCTGGGGGCCAAAATGCCCCCGCCCCAGGGGCCTATGGTTTTACATAGGCTTATATAGGGAAAATCATTAAAAAATCTTCTTCTCTGAAACCAGCAGGCCCACGTCTTTAATATTTGGTGTGAAGCTTTACCTGGAGGACCTTTACTAAGATTGTTCAAATTATAGCCTTTGGGCCAAAAATGCCCCCGCCCCGGGGGGCTTTGGTTTTACATAGGCTTATACAGGGAAAATCTTTAAAAATCTTCTTCTCTGAAACCACAAGGCCCAGATCTTTGATATTTGGTGTGAAGCTTCATCTAGTGGACCTCTTTCAAGATTGTGCAAATTATAGCCCTGGGGCCGAAAATGGCCCCACCCTTGGACCCTTTGGTTTTTCATAGCCCTTTAAAGGGAAACTTTTAAAAATCTTCTTCTCTGAAACCACAAGGCCCAGGTCTTTGATATTTGGTATGAAGCTTCACCTAGTGGACCTCTACCAAGATTGTTCAAATTATAGCCCTGGAGCCAAAAATGCCCCCGCCCAGGGGGCCTTTGGTTTTACCTAAGCTTATGTAGGGGAAATCTTTAAAACTTTTCTTCTCTGACACCGCAAGGCCCAGATCTTTGATATTTGGTGTGAAGCTTAATCTAATGGACCTCTACCAAGATTGTTCAAATTATAGCCCTGGGGCCAAAAATGCCCCCGCCCCGGGGGCCTTCGGTTTTACATAGGCTTATACAGGGAAAATCTTTAAAGAAACTTCTTCTCAGAAACTGCAAGGCCAAGGTCTTAGATATTTGGTGTGAAGCTTCATCTATTGGACCTCTATCAAGATTGTTCAAATTATAGCCCTAGGACCAAAAATGCCCCCACCCTGGGACCCTTTGGTTTTTCATAGTCTTATAGGGAAAATATTTAAATTCTTCTTCTCTGATACCACAAGGCCCTGCTCTATGCCATTTGATATGAAGCTTCAACTAGTAGACCTCTACCAAGATTGTTAAAATTATAGCCCTTGGGCCAAAAATGCCCCCACCCCTGGGGCCTTTGGTTTAACGTAGGTTTATACATGGAAAATCTTTATAAAACTTCTTCTCTGAATCCGCAGGGCCCAGATATTTGGTATTTGGTGTGGAGCTTCATCTAGTGGACCTTTTTCAAGATTGGTCAAATTATAGCCCTGGGGGCAAAAATACCCCCACTCTGGGACCCTTTGGTTTTTCATAGGCTTACATAGGGAAAACCTTTAAAAATCTTGTCTCAAACCAGAAGGCCCAGGTCTTTGATATTTGGAATGAAGCTTCATCTAGTGGACCATTACCAAGTTTGTTCAAATTATAGCCCTTGGGCCTAGAATGTACTGGAGACACTAATTCTCAGATGAGCCCTTTGGTTTTACATAGGCTTATATAGGAAAAATCTATAAAAATCTTCTTCTCTGAAACTGCAAGGCCCAGGTGTTTGATATTTGGTATGAAGCTTCATCTTGTGGACCTCTACCAAGTTTGTTCAAATTATAGCCCTGGGGCCAAAAATGTCGCTGCTCTGTAGCCCTTTGGTTTTAGATAGGCTTATATAGGGAAAATCTTGAATAATCTTCTCCTCTGAAACCACAAGGCCTGGGTCTGTGATATTTGGTATGAAGCTTCATCTAGTGGACCTCTACCAAGATTGTTCAAATTATAGTCCTGGGGCCCACAAGTTTTACATGGACTTACATAGGGAAAACCTTTAAAAATCTTGCTGCCTGAAACAAGACGGCCCAGGTCTTTGATGTTTGGTATGAATAAAAATAAAAAATGAGTTCCTTTAAGAGCAATGAAAATATTCATAAGAAAGAAGAAGCCTTATCTAGTGGACCTCTAGCAAGTTTTTTCAAAGACCAAAAATGGCCCCGCCGAGGGAGTCCACGGTTTTACATGGACTTACATAGGGAAAACATTTAAAAATCTTCATGTCTGTAGCCAGAAGGCCCAGGTCTTTGATATTCAGTATGAAGCTTCATCTAGTTGCTACAAGGATTGTTCAAATTATAGCCCTGGGGCCAAAAATGGCCCAGCTTTGGGGTCCACCAGTTTTATGACTTTTACAGTGAAAACCTTTAAAAATCTTCTTGTCTGTAACCAGAAGGCCCAGGTCTTTGATAGTTGATATGAAGCTTTAGAAATGGTTAAGCTCTCCACCCATTAACCATATATTTTCTTGTTCCTGACCTTTTAGCTTATCTAAGGCTTTATCTTGGCTAAATATAACTGAAAATTCAAACTCAAAAGTTTTCGAACTGATCTTCAAGAGTTTGTAATGTGATTTAGGACCACTTGGTCATGCAGCCAGATGCTAAAAAGTAATCAATGCTTAGTAAAATTCTTTTCAAGAACCAGATACATATCACAAGGGACATCATTATTTGTTCAAGTGATGAGTCTGGGATTACCTTTGCTTGTTTAAGGTTAAGGTCAGCTTTGGTAACAAAGGCATTTGTGTGATATTGATGAACAGTTTAATATGCAGGTTGTCTTCTTTTTATACTCCGCCACACGATAGTGGCGGGGTATTATGTTATACCTTCCCATGTCTGTCCGTCCATCCGTACCCCGCCACACGATAGTGGCGGGGTATTATGTTATACCTTCCGGTGTCTGTCCGTCTGTCCGTCGGCACTTCGTTTCCGATCAATAACTTGAGTATTTTTTCACGGATTCTGTTCAAATTTTGCATACATATTAGTATCGGGATGAGTGGTTTGGGATTGTTGATGGGCAAAATCCGTTAATTTTTGGCAGATTTATTGCCCTTTGATATATCTGAAAAATGGTTTTTTGGCCTCTAGTTCCCTTACTATATGGAATATCTGGATGAAACTTCACAGATATATAGAGGACTAAACGGTTCATAGTGTGGCCAAGGAATGCTTCTCTGGCTGTTCCAGTTCTTGAGTTATCTGCCCTTGACATATTTAAAAATGCATATTAGACTGTAGTTTGTGTATTATTTACAATATCTTGTTGAAACTTCATAGATATATAGTAGATTAAATGTTACACACTGTGGCAAAGGAATATGACTCTGGCATTCCCAGCGATTGAGTTATCTCCCTTTGAAATATCTGAAAAATGGTTTTTGGACTCTGGCTGTCCCTGCCCTTGATAAGTCTGAAAAATGGAATTTGTGTCCGTTGCTTAGTGCATACAAAACGGAATTTGTACCAAACAGTTTTCTCAACAAATGACATGTCTTGGATATCGACAGTTGATTACTTCACCAACGTGTGACACAGGCTCTGTCATAGATCTGATTTTCACCAGTATCCCAGAGGACATACCCGTGCAAGTTGGGACCTTGCCAGTTTACTACTGTGATCACATGATTATCTGGGCTGCTATCTAATAGTGAAAAAGGTGAGATAGTACATGTACCCATACAAGAATTAATTTTTGGATTTGTCCCTGTGGGAATGCCAAAAGATCACCCACAAACATCTTAATTTATTAGTGGTTGCCATTTATACTTAATCCTTTTGATTGAAACTTAATAAACCTCACCCTTGGAATATGCTGTAAAAGCCTAACCAAATAGATGCCTAAAATAAAGATTTATCAAAATATAAACACAATTTTCAGTTTGCTCTGTTCCAATCAAATTTGGCAAAATGGTCACACTACTGACAATCTAGGACTTGAAAGTGAGTTATTTAGCCTTGATATATCTTCAAATAAGTTGCATTGCTTAGCAGTGGCGGGGTATTATGCAGTGTCTGCGGTGCTTTTATTTACTTTCAGGTGGATATCAGTGCTATTGAATAAGACCAGCAACAAAGTGGAATGTCATAAAGGTGTGCCATGGGCTGAGGGAAAGAAGAGATATAACAGAAAAGACTGGGGAGGCTCTTGAAACTCTGGAACAATGGCTAGGAAATGATGGAGGCACAGAATATGAGTAGCTAGAAAATGTATGGTAACTATGAGAACAAGTTCTTCAGATTAGCATGCCTATTGGGGGAACAACATGGTAATCCTGACTTTATACAGGATAAAGTTGGTGTTACTGAGTACAAATTTTCATTATTTTGCCCTTTTTTGATGAAATGGATACATTAAGGGAAGTGCATTTCTGGTAACTTAACACATTGGTATGGTGCTAATTAGCACACAAGTCTTTAACATAAATATGGAAATATTACACTTGCAGTGATATTAAATAGGCATGTCAAGCTGACGATCTTGGTGGTGGTTTTTAGTCAGTTCTGCACAATTTCTTTTTTTTTTTTTTCTATTTTCAGGTGACTGACTAATCATGCCACGTAAGAAGAACTGGAGGATAGCCGAGAGTAGGAAAGCTATGCTGGGACAGAGAAAGACAGGTGATGTGCTGGAAGACACAGGTAAGTGTGAAAGTCCAGAAAAGATGCTGGTACAAAGTCCGGAACAGATGCCGGCACAAAGTCCTGAAAAGATGCAGGCACAAAGTCCAGAACAGATGCTGGCACTAAGTCCTGAAAAGACAAATGGCAAAGATATTCACAGAAATGAACAAATACAGCATAGCGAAATTTTGCAAATTACAAATGACAAAAATATTGACAGAAAACAACCAGTACAACATACCATAATATTGCAAAGTACAAATGACAAAGAAATTAGTAGAAAGCAACCAGTACAACATAGTGAAGTTTTGCAAAGTACAAATGACAAAGATGGTGGCAGAAAACAATTTGCACAACATACCGGAATCCATTCACCTACAGAGATTACAAATACTGTGATTTCAAGCTCTACACAAGTTGCTGAAAATACTATCTATACTGCTTTTCCTTTAACAGAACAAACTGATACAATGCTATGGAAACCTTCGTATGGTCCATTTAACTCTGTCAAATTTGAACTGGGATCTTTTCACCAAGGTTCTGAAATATTTAGCAATGAGTCCAGAGGATGTCAGTGCACTGCAAATGCACTTTGTTCATTAATATATGCAGCATACTCTGACATTTCCTGTAGTACAGATCTTGACAACATTCTTTTAGCTGGAGATTTTCTATATAATAAGATCATAGATGAATTAAAGACAATAGGTAAATTCAGAAGTAAGTTACTTAGCTTTGATGAACTTCCAAGGTTAGTTTCAGTTTTAAACAAAGAATTTGTTGTGAAAACATCTGCTATTGTGACAGGTCTTTGCACAGAACAGTTTGTCAATACCAGCTTACCAACTCTTCATCAAGCATTATACACTGCTTTACAAAATTCTCCAAATGTTCTACTAATGATAGGATCCATTTGTACTTCTGTGTTCAAGAGAGATTGCAAATATTTTATATTTGATTCACATTCACATGGTTTCAATGGATTATCAGCTCCAGATGGAAAATCATTGCTGGCTGCTTTCAATAGTTTAGATGATCTAGTTACATTTCTGTATGCATTGTTTGAAAGTATGATGATTTCAATTTCCACACAGTTCGAAATTCTACCTGTAGACTTTGACTTATCTGATCTTGATATTGAAAGACATGCTGAGTGTCATACTGAAGCACCATATGACAATGCTTGGAAATCTGTAACTTACAAGAAAAAGATGTCGGAATGCCCTGTGAGGAATCCACATGCAAGAGACGACAGGTTTGTTCATCCAAACAGTGAAAATCATGCAACACTTATTGGCAAATACTTTAAGGATCAGAAGCATAAACTTGATGAGAAGAGAAGAAAAAATACAAAGATAACTAAAAATCAGAAGATTAGGAACAAAGAAATTAAAATAAACAAGAAAACAGTTACAGAAAGAAAAGAATATATGAGAGTGTATATACGAAACGAAGGCAAGACTCTAACTTAAAAGTACAAGACAAAAAGTATACACTTAAATCAATGCAGAGTGCTAGACAGTCTGAAGATTATCGGAAAAAGGATAGAGAATGTAATCTCAAATCTATGCAGAATGCTAGACAGTCTGAAGAGTATCGAAAAAAGGATAGAGAATGTAATCTCAAATCTATGCAGAATGCTAGACAGTCGGAAGAGTATCGAAAAAAGGATAGAGAATGTAATCTCAAATCTATGCAGAATGCTAGACAGTCGGAAGAGTATCGAAAAAAGGATAGAGAATGTAATCTCAAATCTATGCAGAATGCTAGACAGTCGGAAGAGTATCGAAAAAAGGATAAAGAATATACACTTAAAATCAATGCAGAGTGCTAGACAGTCTGAAGATTATCGAAAAAAGGATAGAGAATGTACTCTCAAATCTATGCAGAATGCTAGACAATCTGAAGAGTATCAGAAAAAGGATAAAGAATATACACTTAAATCAATGCAGAAAGCTAGACAGTCTGACGAGTATCGAAAAAAGGATAGAGAATATACCCTCAAATCAATGCAGAGTGCTAGACAGTCTGAAGAATACAGGAGAAAAGACAAAGCTATGACAAAGGCATGTAAGAGAAGAGCCAGATTGATAGATGAATACAAAAAATGGGAACGTGAGAAGAAACGAGAATATCGAGAATGCAGTGAGTTCAAACAAAAAGATACTGCAGTACAGAATCGATCAAAGAGGAAGGCAAGGTCAGATCCATACGTATTAGAACAAGAAAGGGTTGCAAAACAACAATGGAGATTAAATGAAAGAAATAAAAAAGTTGAAAACATGATAGACTGTCAAAGAAAAGCCACCAAGCGTAAAGATCCATCCTTTTCACAAGTTGAAAAGATCAACAGAAAGCGCAGAAATTGTGGTAGTGATATTGATGTTTGTATCGAAAAGTTTCACAAGAATATATCAGTTGGACCTGTCTATGTATGTAGTTGTTGTCAACAGACATGGTTTGAAGAGACTGTATCAAAAGCTAAAACATTTGTTTGTAAAGACAAGGAAAAATACTTAACAGGTGTGAAATCAGTCAATGAAGAAGAATGGATATGTTGCACATGCAAAGACAATATTAAATGTGGTAAAGTCCTAAAATTGTCTGTTTTAAATGGAATGAAGTGGCCACCAAAACCCAAAGAACTGGAGCTGTTTCCCCTTGAAGAACGCCTTATTGCTTTACGTATACCGTTCATGCAGATGCGAGAACTACCCAGAGGTCGCCAGTTATCAGTAAAAGGAAATGTTGTTAATGTACCTGTTGATATTCAACCAGTTGTAAATGCTTTGCCAAGACCGTTTGATGAAAATGTTACAGTTGCAGTGAAATTGAAGAAGAAGATGTCATTTAAGTCATATGTTTTCTCAGAAAATGTCCGACCATTCCATGTATTATATGCTTTGCACTGGCTATTGAGTGGTAGTGAATTGTACAAACATGCAAATGTTGAAATTGATCAGCAGTGGATAAAGAAAATCACAGAAGAAAGCAATGAAACCCTTCATGCATTTTTGGAGTCACACAAAACAGCTTGTTCAGAAACAAATGATGTTGGTTTTGATGATATTACTCATGATGAGAACCAAGCTGAGATTATACATAATTTTTTCGAGTGGTGTACAGAGGAATGTTCAAAATATGATATTGTTGATTTTGATGATGTTGTTAGTGAAATATGTGACAGTTGTTCAAATGATCAGATTGATAATATTTCAAATGATGATACTTCTCATGTGGAAGAACTTTATGATTCAGATGCAGAAGAAATCACACAGGAAAATGTGGGAAATATAGACACTCTATTGGATGATGCAGATCTTGAAAACAGAAACTCTACTTTCACATTTGCTCCTGGAGAAGGCCAGCGACCACTCAGTATATTTCAAGATAAAGATTCAGAATATCTTTGTTTTCCAACCATATTTTGTGGACAGAGGCGAATAACTGATGATGACAGACAGGTGCCTGTACATTATAGTGATATTGCAAAGTGGGAATTGAGAAGTCAGGATAGGCGGGCTGCTAACAGTGTACCCAATATATTTTTTAAACTGAAAAAAATACAAATGAAGCAATTGAACGATAAAGCAAACCTTGCTGTTAGAAGGTGTCAGACTGGAACAAATAAGATTACTGCTGTACAAGCAAGAAACTCAGAATGCATTGACAGTATTGTAAAAAATGATGAAGGTTACTATTTGTTTAAGCAGCTAAGAAATTCTCCTGCATATTTAGAATCTAGAAAAAAAGATGTTTATGCTATGATTCGACAGTTGGGTTTGCCAACTTGGTTCATGTCATTGTCCTCGGCTGATACAAGATGGATTGACCTTTTGAAAATGTTAGCTATCTTAAATAAAAATTTGAAATACTCTGATGATCAAATTGAAAACTTGACTTGGGAACAAAAGATAAAACTCATTCAATCAGATCCAGTCACTTGTTCCAGGTATTTCGAGCACAGAGTTAAAGAATTCATCAACACAGTTCTAAAGAGTGAACACGAACCTCTTGGAAAAGTTGTTGATTACTTTTTTAGAGTGGAATTTCAGCAACGTGGATCGCCACACATTCACATGATTGTATGGGTGCAAAATGCCCCAAAATTCAATGTGGACGCAGATGCAGAGTTGGCTGCTTATGTGGATCAGTATCTGAAATGTTCTCTAGACAATCCAAACCTTGGTCGTTTAATAGAACTTCAAATTCACAAACATTCTAGAACGTGTAGAAAACGAGAAGATAAAATATGTCGATTTGGTTATCCTCTACCACCTCTTTCCAAAACTATGGTCTTGCAGCCTCTGGAAACCGAAAAAGACAAGTATTATAAACTGTACCAAAACATACAGAAAACAATGAACAATAAGAAAGATGGCTATGATATGTCTTATGAAGAATTTCTGAAAGATGTTGTCCAAATGAGTGAGAATGAATACATTAAATGCATTAGAAGTTCCTTAAACTCTTCAAAAGTGCTTTTGAAAAGAAATCCGAGTGAGATCCGTGTAAATTTGTACAATGATAGTGTGTTAAAAGCATGGAAGGCAAACACTGACATTCAATTTGTGTTAGATCCATATGCTTGTGCTATGTATATAGTTTCATATATTAGTAAATCTCAAAGAGGGATGAGTAATTTGTTGCATGCAGCTGCAAAAGAAGCTAGGAATGGCAATATGGATCTCAAAAGACAAGTTAGACATATTGGAAATGTATTTTCAAACAGTGTTGAAATAAGTGCACAAGAGGCAGTTTATCTGGTACTGCAAATGCCATTGACTAAAAGTTCAAGGAGTGTTGTCTTTATAAATACTTCACTTCCAAACCAGAGAGTACAGCTATTGAAACCAAAATCAGTGCTTGATGAATTGCCGGCAGACTCAACAGATGTAATGTCAGACAATACAATTAAAAGATACTCAAAGCGCCCCAAACCTTTGGAAACTTATTGTTTAGCCGATTATGTGTCAGAGTTGGAAGTAATTTACCCAGATGGCCAGAATGACAATAAAGATGAGGAAGAGCAAGACTATGAGAAAGATGCAGAAATGTCCGATGAAGAAAGCTTTGGTGATGGTGAAACTATTTTAACTTTAAAGAATGGCATAAAAATCAAACGATGTCGTAATTCTAAAATAATTAGGTATGTGAGATTCAATCGCAAAACAGATGAAGAGAACTACTATAGAGAGAAACTTTTACTTTTCCACCCATGGAGAAAGGAAGAGACTGACTTACTTGGAACATTTAGAACATGTAAAGAACACTATGAGTCTATCAAGCATGTGATAGATCATAAATGCTCAACTTACGAACATCATGCTGAAGAGTTGGAATTAGCAAGGGACTTGGCAGAAATGGAATATGATGCATTTGATGAAACTGCACCAAGTACACAACAAGTTGAAGGTGATGATGCTGAAATGGAACCAATTCAGTCAGAAGAATTTATATATTTTAATCCTGATAGACCTGAACATAGAGATTATGATATAGGGACTGAAATTGGATGTTATGTTCCTGCACCTCAAATTGATGTAAATGAAAATGTCCTGTCAGATATTGATTATAGAAAGCTCCTGCAGTGTTTAAATTGTAAACAAAAGCAGTTTTACTACCATGTGATTCACTGGATTAAAACAAAGGATGCCCCTTTATATGTATTTCTTTCTGGTGGAGCTGGTGTTGGGAAAAGTCTAGTTATTCGAGCATTGTATCAGACTTTGTTTAGAATATTAAATTTGAAAGGAGGAGAAGATGTGGATCATACAAGGGTTCTTCTATGTGCATTTACAGGAAAAGCAGCATTTAATATTAATGGTTCTACCATCTCATCTGCATTTAAACAAAAGTATAAGCAGTCCGATCAAACATTAACTTGTGACAGTCTGAATACCTTTAGATCAAAGTACCGTGATTTGTCAGTTGTGATTATTGATGAAATTTCAATGGTTAGTAATTCTATGTTGAATTTTATTGATCAGAGACTTCAAGCATTGAAAGGAACAAGAACACCTTTTGGTGGTGTTAGCATTATTGCTGTTGGTGATCTTTACCAGTTAAAACCTGTGAGTGGTGATTGGATATTTAATGACATGAAACACGATGCGGCTGCTTTGTCACAAAATCTGTGGAAAGACTTATTTACTATGTTTGAATTAACAGAAATTATGAGACAGAAAGATGACCTTCAATTTGCAGAATTGTTAAATAGATTAAGGAACAATTCCTTGACTGCTGAAGACAAGACTAGATTTAAGCAGTGTGAAATTACTACAAATGATGTTGAGTATCAGAAAAATGCACCTCACCTCTTTGCAGAAAACTATTTCATGCATGTTTTTAATAATGAAATTATAAGAAGTATGGCAACAGAAAAGGTTGAAATACCATGCATGGATACATACGTTTCACCTAAGCTATCAAAAGAAAAGATAGACTGTGCCCTTAAGAACCTTAAGAATGTAACAGATTCAAACCTTACAGCAAATTTACATTGCTCTTTAACAGATGTTGTCGACATGCTTTATGATTTAACAATAAACATAAAAACAGAAGATGGACTAGCTAACGGAGCTTCATGTGTAGTTAAGTTTATTGAGTATAAACTACAAACCACACGACGCCCAAGCATAATTTGGGTTCAGTTTGATGACAAGAAAGCAGGAATGGAAACAAGAATCAAATACAGAAACAGGGGACTTTATCATACTGGTATCGATGATAATTGGACACCAATTTTTGATGTCAACAGGTCATTTACATACAACAGGAAGACATTTCAGAGAATTCAGTTCCCTTTTCAACCTTCTGCAGGTCGTTCGGTACATAGAGCCCAGGGGAGTACCCTTGAAAGAGTTGTCATTGACTTATCGCAACGTAAAATCCGTAAAGTTCCACATTTACACTATGTTGCACTTAGCAGAGTAAGGTCGAAAGAAAAGCTTCAGATCCTTAACTTTAATGAAAAAGCATTACAAGTTGATGATCAAGTTAAGGCCGAAATGCAGCGACTGCATGAAACAGCAATGCTTCACCTCTGCGATACTTCTTTAGAATTGATAGATCCAGTTTCACATTTCAAAGTTGCTTTCAATAATTGTAGATCCTTGAATCTTCATTTTGATGATATTAGACATGACAAAAATCTGTTGTCAACCCACGTATTTGGATTAGCAGAAACACGACTACACCAGCCTGATAATGATAGTGATTATGAAATACAAGGCTATTGTTTGATAAGAAACGACCAGATTGGATACAATTCTTCCAAAAGACCTCCTCATGGATTAGCAGTTTATGCTAAAGATGATACCATAATAACACAGGATAGAAAGTATAGTTCAGATACATTGGAATTCATTATGGTAACTGCCAGGCATGTCTCAATTGAAAGTCAGATTGTATTTTTGTATAAGTCACCTCAAATGTCTGACAGTAATCTTCTTTCTTGTCTGAACAAGGAACTCATTCCATATTTTACCCCATCAAAGCCATTGGTGATAATTGGAGATTTCAATATTGACATTTTGCTAAAACCTAACATCATTAAGAAATTAAGTGAAAAGTTTTCAAGCAAAATGCTAATAAATGAATGTACCACAGATCATATGACAATGCTTGATTTGATATTTTCGAATTTTGATTTATCAGATGTTGATGGTGCAGTTGGGACATGTGAGACATACTGGTCAGACCACAAAATAGTTTTTCTACACTTAAAATCCACATAATTCAACACATGTCACCCGCTCAGTTTTGAATGTATAATACCAGCTTTTCAAATTAAGGTTGTTGTTTTTTACTCATTGTCTTGGTGAAATTGAAATGGAGGAATCTATTGGGCAGATCATTGAGTACTTCACTGTCTCGCTTTACAACTTGGAAATTGTATCACATGATTGTCTATGCTACTTTGAAATGTACTCACCCGCCTAATACAATGCAGTACCTACCCCTTAAAGGTAGGTATTGCTGGTGGTTTGTGCATGATAAGGGTGGCCACCACTGACTGACATCAGGAAATGAAGAGCCTTGTAAAACCCCACATTATCTAGAGAAAAGTGGAGTTTATAGGGCTTTTTTCCCCATTTTCTCACTCAAAACATAGACTTTGTATGCTGTTGATGCTTTGTTTGTTTGTTTGTACAGGCTAGTCTGGCCCAGAAAGTGTGTACACTCCATATTTTCCAGTCTTGTGGTGTATTCCTTGCTTCCAAAGGATAACCCTTTTATAGAACATATTTAAAGGCCCAGTCAACACTATTTAGGTCATTTTTGAGCCGGTCAGTTTACCTATCCACCCTTTTTCCTGGGCAGGCTTATGTGTACACTGTCAACCAGTACAGTGCTCATTCTTTTGCCCAAAACTCACAACTCTCGAATCAGCGGAAGGGAGACAATGACTAGAAAAGATTTCATGATCAGTCTTCACGAAAGAATGTTGCTGATGTCAGCAGGTATTGAACTCCCGTCCTCCTGATTACCAGTCAGACGCACAACTAACTGAGCTACTGAGGCTGGCATGTTATTGATGCATGTTTTGGTTTGGTAACATTAACCCATATACTCCTAGCCATCCTTTAATCAGACATGGGTAAATAGTGATTACCCAGATCAGCACCACAGAGTGTGGCATCTGATCTGGTGTACAGTGTTTGTTCAAAGTACATGCATTGTTGACAACTTTCCTCCAAACAAACCTTACTCCTCCAAACAAACCTTACACCCCTATAATTGGAAATGGACCACCCCAAACTAATTTGGTGGGGGGTTCCATTGTCGTATATGGGTTAATGGTAATTACTACTGGATTCAGTTAGATGTATTGCAAAATAATTGTAAAGAGTATTAACCCTTATACGCTGTTCACAACAATCCCTAGCTTTGCAAACAATATAGATCCAGATGAAAAAGCCATCTGATCTGGATCTACACAGTTTGTCATTTAGTTTCGTAATTTGAATGAAAACAATATATCATGTAATCGGATTGGCTGATAGTAAGAACTGGGCATGACTAATTTAGATATTCAGCAGGATATGGGTTAATTTCTTTCCTTATACACAAGCTTTTGTTGCCTTCATATTAAACCTCTCACAAGACACTTTTTAAGGGAATATAGACTTGTACATTCTGTAGTTTTGTCACGATATTTTTAATTCTGTCTAAAGCATACTGTATTGTATTCTTATTTACGACTGTGTTTTGTCATGTAATTCTGTTGTTCCTTATATGGAGAACAGGCTACCCCAGTATTTTGAATTCTGTCAAATAATATATTTTATTGTTTTCTTAATTGCAACAATATTTTGAAATGGAAATCCATTGTTACATGTAAAGGCTGAAATTAGATTTTCCTTAAAATGTTCCAAGTTACCATTTCCTAGATTATTGCAAGATCAGGAAAAGCTTTGTTGAAATTCAAGAGAATAAGTTGATGCATCTGTATTCTGTGGAAAGACTCACATTATTTTTACCTGTTCTTTATATCCGATTTAGTGCTCCTTAAGTTTCTATTTGGCATATATATCGCCTCATAGAATCCACACATCTTAATCTGTCTTATTTTATTCCTTATTCTCATATTTATGCCCACTGTATCAGAATTAATTCTTTGTGGCTTTTAGATAGATGTAAGAACCACAATGTTTATGGCAGAAAGGTAACTTAATCTATATAAGCCTCAAAGATACAGGTCGGACAAAACTTAAGAAACTTCAATGTGTCACTTTTGATATGTAAACAGCTATATTTCAAGTCAGCTGTGTTTCTCATGTAAATTTTGTTATACCATGCAATACTATTGTTAAACACTGTGTCAAAAGGAAATCATAGCTACAGATATTGATTTCTTTGTCAAATTATGATTTTATCATGAACATAGAATTACCGCATAGATTCAACAAGTCTTGTGCACCACCATGCCCTTCAAGATTTCATCCTGAAGAGTTCACCTGGTTCAACGGATGTACAACTATATTGACAACCCTGGATCGATGAAGATATTTATATCACTCAGGTAAACAACCATGTCTTGCTTTTCATCACAGTTTGCCTTTCTTCATTTTTTTTATTCCTTTCTAAACATCAGTAATGATTTTCTTGTACACAGATGAGCGACACAGGGCCATCTTCAGGAATATTACGTAGTTGACATCCTACCAAAATAGCTGAAATCTTTCTGCTCTGACGGACAAGATGGCTGCCATAGCTAAAAAATAGAAAAACATCTTCAAAAGACAACTCCTCCTGTAACCTTGGGCCAATTTCATTCAAACTTCATAGGAGTTATGCTTAGATGACCGTCTACCCCATAGCTAAAAATAGAAAAAACATTGTAAATTTTCTTCAAACACGGACTCCTCCTAAATCCTTGGGCCAGTTTTATTCAAACTTCACAGGAATGTTACATAGGTGACTCTATACCAAAATAGCTATAATCATTCCACTCTGATGAACAAGATGGCCCCTTTTCTAAAAAACATCATAGGAGTGAGTGTTTGAGTTTAAGTCTTACCAACAGCTAATGTCATACGGTGACAGGACCTCGGTTTAAAAAGACTCATCTGAAAGTCTGGAGAAGTCCGGGATGGATCCCTGGTTTACAAGGCAAGAAACATGACCACTTCACCATGACGGCCTCTAAATTTCATTGGAGTGTTTTGTAGATGACCCTCTAGGAAAATAGCGTAAAGGATTAACAAATGGCCACAAGAGCTAAAAAAATAGAAAAACATGGTAAATTTGCTTAGAATGTGAACTCCTTCTAAACCCTTGGGCCAATTGGATGCAAATTTCATAGAAATATTGCCTAGGTGACTCCCTACCAAAATAGTGTAAACTCATTCTACTCTGATGAACAAGATGGCAGCCAGAGTTAAAAATAAAAAAAAAATCTTCAAACGCCATCCCTCCAGTACCATTGGACCAATTTCATTTAAACTTTGAAGTAATGTTGCTTAGACGACCCTCTACCAAAATCGCTAAAACAATCCTGCCTCAGATGTACAAAATATCGGGAGCTAAAAATAGAAAAATATTGTAAATATGATTCAAACATGAACTCCTCCTAAAACCTTAGGCAAATTTGATTAAAACTTCACAGGAATGTTGCCTATGTTACTCCCTACCAAATAAGCTAAAATCACTCTGCTGATGGCCAAGATGGCCACCAGAGCTAAAAGTAGATTGTCCTCGAGGCAGTGACACTCAGGTGAGCGAACCAGGGCCCTCTGGGCCCTCTTGTGTTTTATATTAGGATCACTTTTTGTCTGTCATCCGTGCGTAAACAATTTCTTCAAACGACATCTCCTCCTAAACCACTGATCGGATTTTGACCAAACTTCACAGGAATGATTCTTAGGTGGTCCCCTTTCAAAATTGTTCAAATGTTTCCGGTCCATTGCACATATAGGTCACAGGAGCCAAAAAATAGATTTTTTTACCGAAAACTTAAAAAATCTTCTTCTCTGAAACCGCAAGGCCCAGGTCTTTGATATTTGGTATGAAGCTTCTTCTAGTGGACCCCTACTAAGATTGTTCAAATTATAGTGCTGGGGCCAAAAATGCCCCCGCCCCGGGGCCCTTTGGTTTTACATGGGCTTATACAGGAAAATCTTCTTCTCTGAAACCACAAGGCCCAGGTCTTTGATGTTTGGTTTGAAGCTTCATCTAGTGGACCCCTACCAAGATAGTTCAAATTATAGTGCTGGGGCCAAAAATGACCCCGCCCCGGGGCCCTTTGGTTTTACATGGGCTTATATCGGGAAAAATCTGTAAAAATCTTCTTCTCTGAAACTGCAAGACTCAGGTCTTTGATATTTGATATGTAGCTTTATCTAGTGGACCCCCACCAAGATTATTCAAATTATAGTGCTGGGGCCAATAATGCCCCCGCCCCGGGGCCCATGGTTTCACATGGGCTTATATAGGGAAAATCTTTAAAAATCTTCTTCTCTGAAACTGCAAGGCCCAGGTCATTGCTATTTGGTATGAAGCTTCATCTAGTGGACCCCTACCAAGATTGTTAAAATTATAGTGCTGGGGCCAAAAAAGCTCCCACCCCGGGGCCCTTTGGTTTTACATAGGCTTATGTAGGGAAAATCTTTAAAAATCTTCTTCTCTGAAACTGCAAGGCCCAGGTCTTTGATATTTGGTATGAAGCTTCATCTTGTGGACCTCTACCAAGATTGTTCAAATAATAGCCCTGAGGCCAAAAATGCCCCCGCCTCGGGGCCCTTTGGTTTTACATAGACTTATATAGGGAAAATCTATTATATTCTTCTTTTGTGAAACCACAAGGCCTAGGTCTTTGATATTTGGTGTGAAATTTCATCTAGTGGACCTCTATAAAGATTTTTCAAATTATAGCCCTGGGGCCACAAATGCCCCCGCCCCAAAACCCTTTGGTTTTACATAGACTTATATAGGGAAATCTTTAAAAATCTTCTTCTCTGAAACTGCAAGGCACATGTCTTTGATATTTGGTATGGAGCTTCATCTAGTGGACAATTATAGCCTTTGTTGATATTTGGTATGAAGCTTCACCTTTTTAGACCTCCCTCAACATTATGTACAGTTTTACCTTGGGGTCAATAATGGCCCTCCCTGGGGCCCACTTGTTACTCTATGGATCAGGTGAGCGATCCAGGGCCATCATGGCCCTCTTGTTTTCTTTTTTTAGCTAAATTCTAAATTTAGCCACCCAATCAACTGAGGTAATGGCCAAATATGACCGACTCAATATAAGAAGATACATGTAGATAGATAGATACTACCCCCCATTTCCCAGACAATTCCTTGACATTAGTGTGCACCGCAAACAAGTGACATTAAAACAACTGGTGCAGGTGCAAGATCTCTAAACACAAGTTCTGTACAGGCTAATGAAGGCTTGCCAGACCCCTCTTGAAACCCTCAAGGGTCTCTGACATGGCGATGGCCTCTGGGAGGTTGTTCCAAAGTCGGATTCCCTAGAGGAAGAAGGAGTGCATGCAGACTTCTGCTCTGCAGCATGGCACTATGTAGCTGAGAATGTGACCTTGTACATGTCCCAGTAGGATGAAGGAATCTTGAAGCTGGGATGTCAACTAGTCCGTATGTGACCCGGTACATCATTACCAGTGTGGCATCTTGGATTGGTCCCTGGACAATTCGGCCCATAGCAGACTGACTTCGCCAAGGCCTTTGACAAGGTTCCTCACAGAAGGCTATTGTACAAATTGGACTACTGTGGGATAAGAGGATCCACACATAATTGGATTAGCTCATGGCTCTCCTGGCGCTCTCAACAAGTTGTACTTGATGGCCAAGCGTCTGATCCAGTCCCTGTTCTATCTGGTGTCCCACAAGGTTCGGTCCTTGGACCGGTCCTCTTTTTGGTATTCATCAATGTTCTCCCTGATAATATCAGGTCATCTGTCCGTTTGTTTGCCGATGATTGTTTTCTGTATAGGGATATATATTCTTCTTCTGACTGTCGCATTTTCCAAGATGACCTGGATCGACTTGCACAATGGGAAGCAGATTGGCAGATGAAGTACAATGTAGCCAAATGCCATTCAATGAGGGTGTCACAACACCTTCAGGACAAGCAAATCTAGTATGATTACACACTACACCAGCAAACTTTAGAGCAAGTTCAGTCCGCCAAATATCTTGGTATCACCATCACCGACGATCTCGATCGTGGTCAACATATCTCTGAAATATCATCTAAAGCAACTAGGACCTTATGATTCCTTAGACGTAACTTGGCTTTTGCACCTCGGCAGACAAAGGATGTTGCATATAAAACATTGGTTTGCCCTCAGCTTGAATATGCATCACCCATTTGGCATCCATATGTTAAAACTCCAATTCAGCAGGTGGAGAAGGTGCAGAGGACAGCTGCTTGATGGACCTGCAGACGATGGCAAAATAGAAGTAGCGTCCGTGACATGCTTGATGAGCTAGAGTGGCCATCCCTGGAGACCCGCCGTGAGCAGTCCTCCTTAACCTTCTTCTACAAGATACATTCTGGTACAGTATCAATTAACAAGGATAGGTATTTGACCCCTGCAACAGTGTCAACCCGGACAAGGACATCAAGAGCAAATAACTCACAGTGTCGTAGGTACCAGTCCTATAGTGATGCCCTGAAAAACTCTTTCTTCCCTAGAACTATTCCTCAGTGGAATAGTCTTCCATCTTCTGTGGTGAATGCCAAGACTGCAGAGGAGTTCAAAGCCCGCACAGTATAAGATTGAGACTCAGAGGTATGTGTTTTAGGATACCTCTGTGTTTGGATTGTAAATAGTTTTAAGGACTCATCCGGAGATGATTTTTTTTTGTGCTAAATTCTCAATTGAGCCACCCACCCAACTGAGGTAATGGCCAAATATGACCGACTCAGTATGAGAAGGTAGATAGATAGATAGATAGATAGATAAGATAGATAGATAGATAGATAGATAGATAGATAGATAGATAGATAGATAGATATAGATAGCAATTTCCATCCACAATTTTAATGATATTATAATTACTCTGTTTGCATATAATTGCCAAATCAGTACCATGTACATGTGAGTAGAAGAATAGGTTAAAGTGAAAAATTTGTTCAGTTTGAGAAATTAATATTCTTTCCTCAAATGATAATTTGTTTTGTTTGATTTGCGGTTTAACGTGCCCGTCAACACTGTAAAGGTCATTTTGGAGACATTGCTTCCAATTTTGTGGGACTTTTACCTGACATTGATATGAAACGACATCTCAAGCCCTGTCACCCAATGAAACCAGGGTTTTTAAGCATAGATGGTCCGACACATGTGCACCGCTCTACCTGGGCAGGCGTAGATCCTCTAAGCGGTTTACCAGTACTCGTGTGCGGGTCGGATTCAGCTCTGCGTGGAAACATCATGCAGCCCATATATTTCTTCAAGCCCCGATGGGCGGGGGCCGCCTCAAATGATAAAATAATCACATCGTGTTAACAAGACCTAGAAAAAATACCGCCCTAAACCCCACTTTATAAAGGGAATTTAGGGGTTTAAAGGGGTATGCTTATTTCTGATCCAAGACATATGTTGTGGGTACTCGTTGGAACCGCCATAAAGAGCAAAGACAATGTATATTCGGAGTAAAAATAAGAAAAATATCACATATTTTTTTGGGGTCGGAAAAGGAGTCATTTTGGAGAAAATAAAAGAATGCACTACGAGATGAAATTTGATTGTTTCACTGCAGGCAATGGTCACATTTGGCTTATGAAATTGTTAAGGGTTTCGTTGTGTACATTGTTTTTATGCCCCCGCATCATATGATGCCGGGGGCATATAGTTTTTCGGTTTTCCGTACGTGCGTACATGTGTACATCCGTCTGTACGTGTGTGTGTACGTACATACGTACGTACGTGATCCTGTAACCTCAGGTTAAAGTTTTTGTAACAGGTAGAGCCTGATTTATGAATGGCATTGGGCGGGGGCATCCGTGTCCTATGGACACTTTTTGTAGTTCTTATTTCTGGTTTTCACCTTCCATTTAAGTAATAGAATACGTTAAGAACAAGAAGCGCATTGATTATTTTCCAATTTTATTACAGGAATCACCCATAGGTTTTCGTCCATTAATATTTTACCGTTTGAACATGGGGTCGATTGAAAGTAAATATGTAAGCAAGGGCCCAGCAATTTCTACAATTCGCCCAGCATAGTGCATATACTGATCAGCTTGCTCAACTGCACAGTATGGTCATGATCACTGGAGGCGGGAGGAAGCTTTGACTACTTCACGAGCCCAGCATATACATATCAGTATGCCCTACAGCACAGTATGGTCATGATCGCTGGAAGCCTGAGGAAGCCTTGACTACTTCAGGAGCACAGCATACACAGATCAGCTTGCTCAACCACACAGTACTGTCATGATCACTGGAAGCATGAGGAAGCTTTGACTACTTCAGGAGCACAGCATACACAGATCAGCTTGCTCAGCCACACAGTCAGCCCCCACACATCGGGGCTGGAAGAAATATATGTGCTGCATGATGCTTCCCCGCAGAGCTGAAACCAACCCGCAAACGAGTACTGGTAAACCGCTTAGAGGATTTTAGCCTACCCAGGCAAAGCGGTGCGAGTCGGCCCGACCATGCATATAAACCCTATTGGTTTCATTGGGCAGCAGGGCTTGAAATGTCATTTTATCTCACTGTCGGGTAAAAGTCCCACTAAAATGGGAAGCAACGTCTCCAAAATTACCTTTACAGTGTTGACGGGGACGTTAAAAATCAAACAAATCAAATCAACCACACAGTACGGTCATGATAGTTGGAAGCCCAACATTCACAGATCAGCTTGCTCAGTCGCACAGTATGGTCATGATCGGTGGAGGCGTGCGGAAGCTTTGGCTACTTCAGTGCCGCAAAGTATGGTCATGATCGTTGGAGGCGTGAGGAAGCTTTGACTACTTCGCAAGCTCAGTAAACACAGCTCAGCCGCACAGTATGGTCATGATAGGAAGCTTTTGCTACTTTATGATTCACAGTTGCACACAAATCAGACTGCGTGGATGCACAGACTGATGTGAGTCTTCGTTTGGCCACAGCGCTATGCCCATATATAGCTATCGATGTGGTCTTGCCCAATAACATTCATAGAAAGAAATTGAAAGCAAGAAACAAAGAAAGAATTAAAGACACGCATTACATAACATAAACTTATGGATGATTGGCACGTGCCCCAATAATGACTGCTTTTGAGTAAAGTGATAATCATTCTGTCTGTTACTTTAAAGACAGGATTTTCATGCTGGGGGGGGGGGGTCTGGTTCCCAGCTTAAACATGTACAGGTAACCAGCAGATAAAATAGGTGTGGCTTGGTCTTGGTGAGCTGGCTACCTATAGGGGCCATAAAACTGATAAATATTATAGGATATAATTGACTGTAATAATCAGCTGCTGTCCATATATTTATCAAACAAATACCTTCAAAAATTGGACATAAATTATGCTTCATAAACAAAGATTTATTTATTTATTTATTTATTTATTAACATTTAAATAGAAAAATATCTAGTTTTTTTGTAGTAGAAAATAAAATGGCATACTTGACTGAAATCAGAAAATGATTTTATCTGAATGTCTATTTATGTTTGGAAGATATATAATGTGTGTTTCCATATTTTTCTCTGTAAACATTAACCTCTCTGTAACATGATTCACTGTAGAAATATTTTGGGATATTACACAGTTCCAACTCGTTAGAACCGCCTCATTGAACATTTGTATGTGTAAAATGGTAGTCCTAGTACTCATTAGAAATAGACAAAGTATCAATACTCTATAGTATATTGCGGGGGCTCGTTTGAATTGCTTCATTGAGGCCATACACTTGTATACATTTCTTTGATATTATATTGTGGGTGCTCGTTAGAACTGCCTGATTGAGACAATTTTAACCGAGCAGCCAAAATCTATATTTATGCCCCCGCCATTCGAAGAATGGTGGAAAGGGCATATAGCGTTGCCCATGTCCGTCCGTCCGTCCGTTCGTCCGTCCGTGTGTCCGTCCGTGCGTCCGAAACTTAAACGCAGTCAATAACTTCCTTATTTCTTGATGGATTTTAAAATTACTCGGCAGAAATGTTAACCATCATGAGACGACGTGTCACGTGCAAAACCCAGGTCCGTACCTCCAAGGTCAGGGTCATACTTAGAGGTCAAAGGTCAAAAAAAGGGTCCGAAACTTAAACGCAGTCAATAACTTTCTTATTTCTGGATTGATTTTGAAATTACTTTGTAGAAATGTTAACCAACAATGAGTCGATGTGTCACATGCAAAATCCAGGTCGGTACCTCCAAGGTCAAGGTCATACTTGGAGGTCAAAGGTAAAAAAAAAAGGGTCCGAAACTTAAACCCAGCCAATAACTTACTTATTTTTGGATTGATTTTGAAATTATTTTGAAGAAATGTTAACCATCATGAGACAATGTGTCACGTGCAAACCCAGATCCGTACCTCCAAGGTCATACTTGGAGGTCAAATGGCATAAAAAGGGTCCAAAACTTAAACACTGTCAATAACTTTCTATGGATGAATACGAACATAGACATATTTTTGGGCGGGGGCATCCGTGTCCTATGGACGCATTTCTAGTTTATTTTAAAGAAAAGCTAAACTGAGGTTAGCATGAGATAAGTATGGACATCTAATATTCATTCAGTCATTCCATCGTTTGTTTAGCTGTGTCAATTTTATTTTATTTAATTTACTAAAACTGCCTGTGTATAATTCATTTTACTTTTTATTTTTCTTCTTAGAAGAAGAAAAACAAGAAGAAGAATGGAAACTTTTTTCTATTATATCAAATTAAAAAGCAATTCTTTCATTCAAACATAATTTTTCAACAAAGGGGGTCTTTCAAGGTATAGGAAATTTGCATTGGTTTCTGCCCACGCTTGGATTTTGATGAAATTATGCACAATAATTGCCTTGGGTATAATCGTTATAATTACGATGCATTCACTTTTAAATTTTATTTCCGTAGTAAATTTATTACATATTTTATGAAGTCTCTATCACAACAGAGAGAACTCTCATATAAACTTGTTTATAGTATTCTGAGTTTCATATATCTAATGCTGCTATGTTTTATGAATTAAAGCCATAATTGGTGAGTTAGTTGATAATATGAATGACCTCATTTGTCTAGTAATAGTGGTTGGGCATTCAGTTTTCTTTGATGGTGTCCCCATATTTCAGCTCTTATTTTTGTATTCATTAAAATTTTATATGCATTTTTTCCATGTTCCAATTTCTGTCAAGACACCATTTTAGCATAAAAACTACCCACATATCTTAGAAACATGTTGATGAATTTTGATGGAAATTGAGGACCGGTAACATTGTGTTTTAACAGACTGAATACTGATAGTCTTGATTCAGCAAAATGTGAAATTATATGATTATCATGTTCTGGTCATGCTGTTTAATAATACTTTACTATTGCTTCCAATTTGGAGTATAGTATGGTTTGTGTAAGTAGTTCATGGCATATTTATAATTATTATTTCAAAACATCCATTTCTGTAAATTTGCCCCCTATGAAACAAACTGTTTTGTCTACAGAACTATACCACAAAGGTTTTCTTTCTGTCTTTCTTGTCTAATTTGGTAATGGTGCTAAGGTGATGTTTAGATTTAACATTCAAATCAACAACATACCAGTCACTTTAGATGTTGCTTCAGATTTTGTGAGATTTGTTATCGGACTCGAGATAGATGACTCTCAAGTCAAACTGTTGTTTGTTTATTTAACCCTAACTGTCCATTTAAAAAGAAAGGTTCACTCTAGAGAAAATCAATAACACTTGAGATTACTTTTCCTGGACATTAAATTTTCAGAATTTGTATCTGCATAGGCACTAGCCAATCTATCTTTTTTATATAGCCCCTATGAACGAAATCAAACGGCTTCCTGAAGCTGTATTCCAAAGCCATTTGATTTTTGCTTTTAGAATTCACATGGTCGTACATTTGTCAGTGTTCCAAAACTTATGTGATCATGATTGTGTTGTCTGTATATTTGTATAGGTCTTTCACTTCATTTACCTATCTCAGCAGTTGTTGCAGTAATTACAAAGTACATTATGTAAGATATCAAGAAGCATTTAAACTGTTGATAATAATTATTCAATCTGTGAGTAGTTATCGCATTACTCATAGGAGTTTAAATTATTATCAGTAAATACATTGTGATGCTTTTTTCTGTCCAAACACTGCAATGCTCTTTCTAAGCTGAGAGATACAGTGCACAGTAATGTACTGGTAATTATTAATGAACAAAAAGCAAGCAAGAACAGTGCTTAAAAAAACAGTGAACTTGCATTCAACAGAAACATTCAAGAATTGGTTTAAAGTTTTACAACCAGAAAAAAATACTAAAAGCTCGCTTCCAACAAATTAACCACTATATTGACGTAAATAGAAAAAATAAGACACTAAAGAAACGTCAACAATTACAATACCAATGCAGAAAAGAGATATATTTATGCATGTGTACTATAAGGAAGGAAACTGTTTCTCTCCCTTTCTAATAGCAAAATTTCTCTAGGTCATGGAACAGCTTTGTTTACACCAAATATTCTGCGCCTCATCCATCAATGATATCTTTTGCAACAGAAACTCAATATCCGTGACATTTCGATTTTTGGAAATACTAACAAATAATAGCAACTTTTTTGTTAGGATAATAATCCAGCGTTCATACAGACAGAGTATATCTAAGGCTTAATCTGTCCATGGATTTATCAACAGAACTATTTTTACTAGTAACAACAAACCACTGACCATTGCGTCCTTGCATACCAGCTTGGTATGGAAATGAAAATAATGGCTCTCCTTGCCTTACACCAATTTGAGTAGCATGACTTATGTAAAGTCATTAGATAAAGTTGCACATATTCACAATAATTTTGCTGCTAATAAAAAAGCAATTTATGTTGTTAAGCCTTATTTGTTGATTTGAATACCTTTTGATTTAGTGTTTAACTATCTATTATTTTGGATAGCTCATAGTGTATAAATGAATGGAAAATATCAGAAATTCATGATATTTTAATAGTTTCTAAGCTAGATCAGCTCAATATGTATTCATTTTGATTTGTATATTCTCATTTTTATTACGTAAGTGTTACGAATTGCCTTTTGTAAGGTTCTTGGATGATTTCAATAAAATAGTAAATTTTGCAGAATCGACTTACATCCATTAAAGGTGTAAAACTACAGTGTTACCGGTTTCGGATTTTCATGAAATTTGGCATTGCTAAAGAAGATACATATGGCAAGTTTTCCTAGCAAAATGAAATCTTGACAAAGACTGGAACATATTTATCTTAGCGATTGAATTTCAATAATTTTTTAAAATTTTAATCAAAAAATGAGATTTTTGATAATTATTTTATCAGAAAATGTAAACTTTAAATAATTCAAAAGGTTTTTTAGTATCAAAGGAATGCCTATGGAGTTCTGCATTCAATCCAGTTCACAGATCCTGAAACTAAATAAAACATAAGATTTAAGACGCACTTATTTTGAGACAGACACCAGGTCATGGAGGGAGTCAGTTAGAGTGGGCTCCTGAGTCCTACTTTGATTTATATAATTTATTAAATACATTTTTATAGGTTGTATATGCTGAGTTATTAATATACAAAGTTTAAAGAAAAAATGTGCATGGGCACAGATGAAAGACCCCCTTTGAAGATTTAATTTGTTGTTTTTTTTTTAATTTTTTTTTATTTTGGTGTATTAGAACTAAATATGCTATATAATTAACTTTTATGAAATATGTTTTTTTTTTTTTTGTTTCTTTGTAATTTAAAAATAAATACATTAATCATGACTAAATTGTTTTGTTTGTCCATTGAAACCAAATATGGAGTGTTCCTGCTGTTACATAATTGAGATAACAAGGTTAGCTTCAAACAGAGCACAGCTGTCAATCACTTATTATAAAAATATCAATCATTGTGATGTCACAATAGCTCTCCATTTACAGCCAATCAGATTAATAGAATTTGATGTTAACTCTCAGAGGTCAGAAAAAGAATGACTCAGGTTTTCCTGTGCTCCCTTATATAGTCCAGTCCTGAGTGCTAAGCGAGGAGCAGCTAGTACCATTCTTAACGACTTTGGTATGTCACAGCCTGGGATCGAACCCGTGACCTCCCGTTCCCCGGAGCGGACACTCTACCAACTGAGCTATCGGGGCCGGTAATCGATTGTCAGTCATGTCATTGCAATCGATAATCGATTATTAATCGCTAAGGTTTTTGTCATAATTTTTTCTGTCTGGCTTTCTGTCTGAGAATGACTCTGACAGTATGTTGCCCATTACCATATGTATATTTGAACGGACAGGCCTGAGCAAACCATGTAGACACAGATGAGACGCCGCAGAGTGCGGCGTCTCATCAGCGTCTGCACTGTTTGCCACTCATCGGGCTATTTTAGGCATAACTTTGGGTAGATAATTGTATCTATCAAGTAATCGATTTAAAGCAAATCAGAAATGATAATCATTTTAGCTCGCCTTACGAAAGTAAGGGGGAGCTATTGCCATACCCCCGGGCGTTCGGCGTCGGCGTCCGCATTTGGTTAAAGTTTACCTGCAAGCTCTTATATGTGATGTTTTACAACTGTATTTTGAATATATAATTAATAATTGCTAAAAACAATATTTAACATTATCATTGTACTTCATTTTACAGGTTTTTTGGCTTAAATTGGACTTTTTGAGAAGTTAATATTTTCCTCTGTATTACCTCCCTTACTTCTCTGTGTTAAAGTTTACCTGCAAGCTGCGTGAGTTCAAATCCCGGGGGAGGAACATTTTTTTTTTTTTCTTTTCTTTTTTTTTTCTTTTTAAAAACATAGCGGGGTCTGGGGCTCAAGGTCAAGGTCACTGTGGCTATTTTTAGAAAAACATTGTCATCGCTCTAGCGCCTTCATTTATTGATGGATTTTAATATAACTTCACTGAAATGTTTGGTATAATGATATCTCGAATTACTTTGACTTTCAGAGTCTGGGACCTAAGGTCAAGGTCACTACTTTCAGGGTCATGGGGTCAAGGTCACTGTGGCTATTTTTAGAAAAAACATTGTCATTGTTCTTGCACCTTAATTTATTGATGGATTTTAATATAACTTCACACAAATGTTGGGTATGATGATATCTCTAGCAAGTTCGACTTTCAGGTTCAGGGGCTGAAGGTCAAGGTCACTGTGACTATTTTTTAGAAAAAACTTTGTGATCGCTCTAGTGCCTACATTTATGGATGGATTTTAATATAACTTCACAAAAATGTTGGCAATGATGATATCTTGAGCGAGTTCGACTTTCAGGGTCTGGGGCAGGAGGTCAAGGTCACTGTGGCTATTTTTAGAAAAACTTTGTCATCACTCTTGCGCCTTCATTTGTTGATGGATTTTAACATACATTGACACAAATGTTTGGTATGATGATATCTTGAGTGACTTTCCGGGTCAGGGGCTGAAGGTCAAGGTCACTGTGGCTATTTTTTAGAAAAACTTGATCATTGCTCTAGTGTCCAGATTTATTGATGGATTTTAAGGTAACTTCATACAAATGTTGGGTATGAAGTTCAACTTTCAGTGCCTGGGGCTCAAAGTCAAGGTCACTGTGGCTATTTTTAGAAAAGCTTTGTCATCACTCTTAAGTACCTACATTTATTGATGGATATAATGCAATTTTACACAAATGCTAGGCTATGCTTTTTTTTAATTTGTCTTGCTCGAGGGGATTTGTATTGTCTGTGATGCCTTGTTATTACTTGGTAGTTTGTAGAATTTTTTTTTATCAAATATAGATTTCTTTTTCATTTTTTTTTTTTTTTGCAGCAGAAAGGCTTGAAAACAGGATGATTAGGGGTACATCTTGGTTCTCTTTCATTTGCTGCAGTCTATTGGGCTGTTTTACAGAAGAAAATTTTTTTCATACCTTGCCCTCATCCATCTAAGGCCCCCAAAGGCGAGCTATGTTGTCTTCTGACAACTCTTGTTTTTTTAAATTTATCGATCGATTAATCGGTTATACGATTAATCGTGTCAGCCTTACCGAGGACCTCTATTCACTAAGCTTCACCAATAATGCTTCTGCTTTTTTAAACAGAGTCAGAGATTGTAGATGTAGTCATGGAGCAGAAGGAGGTGTTTCTGAAGCCAACGACAAAGTTAGTCTGTAAAGCTATTTTAACAAAAAAACCCTTCGATGTAGACTTCAAGTGGTACAGAGATGCTGTTCTTTTGCCAAACACATCAATAAACGACTGGGTAGTGTCTGGGACAGAACCTGTAGTGTTTTATGAAAGGACTGTGAAGCTCCCTGGAAACTACACGTGTGAGGTTGTTGATAAACACAACCATGTTAAGAATGCAACAGCTATTGTCGTTACTATCAAAGGTATTGTCTTTGTTTCTAGCTCACATTAGAAGATAGAGCGCATGGTTAGCTACATGTATAGTGATGGGTCAATGTCTGTTGGAAGTCATTGTCATAGCTCCGGATAAGGTGCTTCTTTGAAAAGTACAGAAGCCTCTGTGGTGCAGTGGTTATGCTACTCGCCTTGTAAACCAGGGATCGCAGGATCGATCCCGGGCTTCTCCAGACTTTCGGATGAGTCTTTAAACCGAGGTCCCATCTCCGTATGACCTTAGCTGTTGGTGGGACGTAAAACTAAAATTCACTCACTCACTTTGAAAAGTACATGGGCCAGTTTTTTAAAACTAACGACATTGTTATTTAACGAATGGTTAAAACTTTGATCATTAAATATGGCAAATATACAAATATTTTTGATGAAAAAAATGTGAGCAGCTTTTGCATATGCAAAAGCTGCTCACATTTTTTTAGCAAAATTCCAAAATTTTAGATATATTGTACTTGCTAGAACAGTCAACAATATGATCACTAACAAGCTCATTCAGCTAAAGATGCTTTGAATAACTGGCCCCAGATATTTTGCTTATGTCTGCATGAAAACATTTGTAAGTTCTCATTAGAAATTCCTTTGTTTGTACACCGTAGGTACTTATTAGAAAGGCGGGGGGGCACTTCCAGTGATTACCAACAATACATGTATTCATGCAGAAGTATGAAAAATAATATTTTGATATCTCCTCTTATCTCTGGCTACTCATTGTCTGTTGTAAGCTATGATTAATGGCCGTCAGAGTTAACAATAGTAAAAAAAAACATTTAAGGGGAATGGGAACACCTAACACATTTTTCTGCCATTTTTCAAAGGGAGACAACATTCGGGACTTACTGTTCACCTTCCTATAGGCTCAGTCCCACTGAAAAAGGGGTCAACTCTTAAAGGTGCATAATTGAGCTATCCGGAAAAAATGCTTCCAAAAATAAAATACATATAGCCGGTATTTTTCTTTAAAACAATACAAATGAATGCATTTTATGCAAAAATGCGAACAATTATGATGACAAGTAAACGAGTTTGAGAGGGATTCCCTAACTAGGTTTCGAACACTAGTTAGATCTATTTTTAGTTTGTGACAGAAATAGCATCTCCATATACATGTATGACGTTATGCCACGTTCATTTTTGGCCTTGTTTGCTTAGGCCATGCCTGAATCGGAAAAAAATATGATGCTGAATACCATGCCATAAGTAACGACACTCAGAGACGATACTGTCGCCATGAATGTGTAAAGTGACAGATTTATTTTTAGAACAGAAATTCCGAACACATGTTAGATCGAAGAGTAAACACGAATGAAAAGGACCATTTTCACAAAGTTTTGAAGCTGTATTTGGCTCCAAAAGTGTACACATGACAAAGGAGTATGCATTGAAGTTAAAAACCAGAAAAAAAAAATTGAGACCCGGTAGCTCAATAATGCACCTTTAAAGGAAGAATTTGCTCCTCAGGAGCAAATTCTTTCCTTTTAGAGTTGACCCCTATTGACATGGGAGACAAAAATACTTTTGCAGGAGTTGCCTCCCCTGAAGATGTTTCCATTCCCCTTTAATGACAATTCCCACACCTTTGGTCAAACATA
The DNA here is from genome assembly GCA_963580285.1 of Lucinisca nassula. Taxonomy (NCBI): domain Eukaryota; kingdom Metazoa; phylum Mollusca; class Bivalvia; order Lucinida; family Lucinidae; genus Lucinisca; species Lucinisca nassula. The sequence continues at coordinate 108,413,769 of OY757019.1, read as the reverse complement.
ATTCAAATATCACAGGCATGTTCCTTAGGTGACCCTCTACAAAGATAGCTAAACAGATCTTCTCCAGTGATAATTCAGTGGTTAGTGCACTGGCCTCTGATGCTAGAGGTACCCGGGTCGATCCCCGGCAGTGGCGAAAAAAATTTCGGTGTCCGAACACGCTCCAGTGACATCATTTGCAGGGATGAATGTCATAAAGTGATAACTCTTTAAGACACCTGTTTTGTAAAATCAGTCATACATGTATTATGGTATTGGGTTGGCATCAGTCCGTCTGTCCATCTGTCCGTCTATAAACTTTTTGTTTCCGGATATCTCCTCCAATTAAGCTGAAACTTGATAGCTAGTAAGACTATGATCCTTCGGATCGGGACGTTAACTGGAGGCCTCCTGTGCAGGGAGAACCATCTCCTGTGCAGGTTAAAGATCTCTACCATAATTACATAATTACTGTGTAGGCTTTCATCCTGCCAACCTGGAGTGTAGGTAATGAACACCTGTGGTAATGGTCAAGTGTCACATTATGTGACCGACTCAGTATCAGTAGAGTGAGTGAGTGCGTTTTAGTTTTACGTCCCACCAACAGCTTCGGTCATACGGAGACGGGACCTCGGTTTAAAGACTCATCCAAAAGTCTGGAGAAGCCCGGGATCGATCCTGCGATCCCTGGTTTACAAAGCGAGTAGCGTACCACTGCACCACGGAGGCTTCTCAGTATCAGTAGAAAGAAAGAAAGAGCTAAACAAAATGTCACTTCCTTCTTCACCTTTGGCTCAATTTTTTTCCAACTTCACAGGAATCTTGCATTGGTGATCCTCTACTTATTAACCCATTTAGTACCAGAAACCCCAAAACGGGTAGTTGGCAAATAGCGCAGGCCCAGATCAGACGCCGCAGAACGCGGCGTCTGATCAGGGCCTCCACTGTTTGCAAAAAGTTCATCCATTTTCATAATACATTTTGACGAAAACACAACCTGACACCCTTAAATTTTGTAATGAAATCCTCCTACATATAAGGAGGTAGATTCCATTTGGTACAAAAAGGGTTAAACTGCTAAAATTGTTTTTGCTCCAGTGAACAAGATCATGGCCACAAGAGCTAATATATAAACTTTTAAATGAACTCCTTTACCTTTGGTTCAAAAGGGCTGAAAGATCAAATAATAGAAAGACACCTTGTTTTGAACAACTCCTCCTTCACCTTTGGTTGAATTTCATTAATGTTCCTTAGATCGCCTACTATGGAATTAGCTTAAACAGTTCCTTCAGTGAAATGTAAGCAAAACAATATTGTATACTCTTGTTAATCTGGGGTTTACAACGGATTCATTTCATTTAAGGAGCTTGATAAAGTATTGATAAAACTTGTGTTTTTATACACCTGTTTTGTAAAATCTGTCATATTATGGTATTGGGTTGGTTGGCATCGGTCCGTCTGTCCATCTGTCCGTCTATAAACTATTTGTTTCCGGATATCTCCTCCGATTAAGCTGAAACTTGATAGATAGTAAGACTATGAGCTGGTGTAGTGCATATTGTTTCGAGGTTACAGTCCACCAGAGTTATGCCCCTTATAAAATTTTGTGAACTTATGTGGTTTCCAGATACTGTAACTCCTTAAATTTTCATCCGAAACTTGGTAGATAGATAGCCAAAGAGTTGATGTAGTGCATATTGTTTTGAGGTTACAACCCACCACGTATTTAGAGCTATCACCCCTTGAAAATTTTATGAACTATTTAGTTTCAGGATAACTTGTCCTACAGTTTTCATCTGGTGAAGCTGAAACTTGGTAGATAGTAAGATAGTAAGACTAAGATGTGATGTAGTGCATATTTTTTCGAGGTTACAGTCCACCAAATACTTACAGAGTTATGCTGCTTTCAAAATTATGTGAACTATTTCATTTTCAGATAACTCCTCCTACAGTTTTCATTGGGTGAAGCTGAAACTTGGTATATAGACTACATGTATGTGATGGTGAAGCCAATATTTTTTCAATATTATGGTCCACCAAATATTTACAGTTATGCCCATTTTGAATATTTCTGTAAAAGTCTTTCTTCCGACTAACTCCTCATACAATTAACATTCATTCAAGCTGAATTTTGATATTAAGTTAGACCATGATGTGGAGCAGCACATGTTGTTAGGGCCCCCACACCATTCATGAATTTATTGCTTTTGTCTGTGCGTTTGTCACACTTTAACCAAAATAATTAGCCTCAGTCATAACATCAGAAGTATTTTGCCATACTCTAATGAAACATCACACACATACTGACCATTACAATATCTACATTTGACAAAGGGCCATAGCTATATTGCTTTTGTCTGTGTGTTTGTCATGCCTTAACCAAAAAAAAAAACTTAACCTTGGTCATAACTTCCAAAATATTTGCCTTACTCTCGTGAAACTTTACGCATATACTTACCATCACAAGACCTTCATTCTGCCTTAACCAAAAAGCCTAACCTGGTCATAACTTCAAAAGTATTTTCCATTCTCTCACTTCACAAAAATACTTACCATCACAAGACCTACATTCTGATAAAAACTTGTACCATACCTCTTTGACAGCTTTGTGGGGCCCTTTCTGACGTGGTCAGTGATCTAGGTTTGAGGTTTTGGTCCTTCAAATAAAAACAATATATATAACGTACAATAATAAACATCATTGTTAACTTGAAAATTCCATCATGGATGAAACCGGTTGTTAAAAATACAGGAAAAATAACTTTTATTCCAGTGTTTCTTTAATTTTTTCATATACATATATATATATATACGCCACACAATTTTGTATATTTTATACGCTTCTACCGGTTTCACTGTTCTAACAGATTTTCAAGAAGACGTTAAGTTATTGACATAGCAACAATAACGATATATATATATATTCAGACCATGATGTGGAGCAGCACATATTGTTTGGAGGTTTCAGTCCATCAAATATTTACAACAGAGTTATCCCCTTTGAAAATTTTGTGAACATTTTGTTTCTGGCTAAGTCCTCCTACAGTAAACATTTGATCAAGCTGAAGCTTGATATATAGTTTTGACTACGACATGGAGCAGCACATAATTATGTTTGAGGTTATGGTCCACCAAATATCTACATAAGCAGGGCCTGACAAATCAAAATTTCAACCACTTGCCTATCAGTCCACAGCATCTTGAAAATGGCTCAGAATTAGAATATTCCCTATACAGTCCAACCTGTATTAAGCAAGCACCTAACCAAAATGTGCTTGCTTAAGACAGGTGTTTGCTTAATACAGGTGAAATTTAACACATTTGCCTTTTTTGGGAACTGAATGCCTGCTTGCTTAAGACAGGTTGCTTGCTTAGTAGAGGTGGCAACTAAGACAGGTTTTACTGTATATTCTATACATTTTCTTGGCAAGTGAAATAAAAAATTACTTGCCCAGCCAAAATTTGGACTTGTCCCGGGCAGCTGGGCAATGTATTTGTTAGGCCCTGTACATAAGAAACCCCTTTGAAAATTTCTGTGAACATTTTGTTTCTGGCTAACTACTACAATTTAGATCTGATCATGCTGAAACTTGTTATGTAGCAAGACTATGATATGGAGCAGTTTTGAGGTTGCAGTCCAACAAATGTTTACTTGCCACCGGTGTGTAATGCCCTGCTTGCGGAGCTCTTGTTTTAGACAGTTATCCTCTTAACCCATTTTGTACTGAATGGAAACCTTCACCTCATCATTAAAGTCCATTTTGAAAATTTAGGGTGACAGGTTGTGTTTTCTTCAAAATTTGTTTTGTAATTGGCTGAACGTTTTGCAAATAGTGTAGGCCTCCACCAGATGCCATGTTCGGCGATGACCTGGGCCTGCACTGATTGGCAATTACCTATTTTGGGGTTTCCGGCAGTGCTTTAAGGGCATGTCATTCTGGTTTTGCTTTGACAGACAAGAGTGATCCTATAGTCGGAGACCTTGAGGAAAAGGAGATAAAACTGTCCTGTCCTCAAGGACCATCAGGAACCAGTGTGTTAATGACGATTGACAACGTGACTGTTAACGCTTTGGAAGACCCAAGATTTGTGAAGACAACAGATGATACTGTGGTATTAAAAGATCCAAGTGAGTTTGTACATTTGAGTTAAGACGGTAACGGGTCGTTTCGCCCATGAGTCATTTCGCCCGTGGGTCGTTTCGCCCAGATTTGGTGGGTTGTTTCGCCCTTATTTTTTTCAAGCCCTATGGATTGAGGTTAGATATGTTTTGGTATATAAAGGGACTGATGGGGGTATTGGGAGTCCTGGAAAATATTGTAATAGTAGCTCAGGTCTTTTTTCTCCGGGTACTCCGGTTTTCGCCCACCTCTGAGTCTGATTAACGATCGGCTCGATATGAGTGAAATAATCTTGAATGGGCCGTAAACCTCCCCCAAAAAATCATTCAACCGTCTTTTCGTTTACCCATCCGTTCCCTTTGTCACTCCTTTAAAAATATAATTGCGGTGAAACGACGCACGGGCGAAACGACACGGGCAAAACGACTCGCCCGATAAGGTCGAAACGACCCACCCCCAAAATCAGGGCGACACGACTCCGGGTGAAACGACCCGGCGAAACGACCCACGGGCAAAACGACCCAGATTCGTTAAGACAAGAGAACTTGTCTTCTTCATACCCAGTCCATTACAATAATAACTCTGTGTGACACAGTGAATTCTTTCAAAACTTTGATGAAAAATAATTTATTATATATTATTAGCTCAACTAATGGTGAGCTACTGTGTTTGGTCAATGTCTGTCATGCATCATCTATAATGCAGCTTCAACAATTTGCTTTAATGGACTAATCCTCCTTTATCCTTCGAACAATTTCATTCAAACTTCACTAGAACATTCCCAAGATACCTCTGGACCAAAGTAGCTAAAATTGCATCACGATAACACGCCTATATAATTTTGACCCCCTTGAACCACACTTGTATGCAGTAAAACTTGGGTTTACAGGGGTAAACCTTATTTTTCTTATTTCTGCTATTGTAGAGCAGAAATTTCTGCTTGAGGGGGTTCTAACATGTACCCCCAATGTATATTGTAGAGCAGAAATAAGAAAAATATCACAATTTTTCATCGTAAAATTTTAGTTTTTTCGGCGCTTAAGTTTTCCATGTATTTGTATAGGTGTGTTTTCGTAATGTGTTCCATTTTGATGAACAAGATTGCCACCATAGTTACAAAATGTCTTAAAACCATTACTCCTCCTATACCCCATTGGCCAATTTCAGTGAAACGTCCTAGGATTGTTGCTTTAGGCAACTCTACCAAAATAGCTAAAATGGTTCCACTCCGATGAACAAAAATGACCACCAGGGCTAAAATAGAAAAAACATCAATTGGGCCGCGTCAAGCGATTTTGGTACTTATCGCCTATGCGAGCAGCGAAGGTTCAGGCGAGCCTGCGCATCCGCGCAGTCTCGCCAGAACCTTCGCTGCTCGCTCATACAAGCATTGAATCAAGAGGAACCTTCAGACAGAAAGCCATATCCCTGGCCCCTCTGAATGGCTGAGCATGCCCAGCTAAAGTTTGTCATTACGGAATGCTCGAAGACCCAAATTCGCTTGGCGGGGCTCAATTAGCTTTTCCATGCAAATTTTTTAAACTCTTGGGCCAGTTTGATTCAGTCTTCATACGACTGTTGCCTAGGTTGCTCCCTACCAAAAAAGCTAAAACTGTTTTGCTCTGATGAACAAGGTGGGTGCCAATACCTTGACCATTTTCATTCAAACTTCATAGGAATGTTGCTCCAGGAATGACCCTCTACTCTCATTCCTAAGAATGACCCTCAACCAAAATAGCTAAATTGGTTTTGTTCCGATGATCATAACTGATCATGGGCCGGCTCTGTAGCTTAATCGACGACTCGGATGGGCGTCTGACTGATTGATCATCAGTCAGACGTGGGATCGATGCGGGGTCAGCAACATTCTTTCCTGGAGATTGAAATCTTTTCTTTGGTCATTCTCTCCCTTCCCCTGATTCAAGAACGGTAGTTGTCAGTTTCTGGCGAAAGGAGCGGCTATGCGTTAAGGAACATATACTGTCGTTGTAACAAGGGTCCTCTGTATCTTAATAATTTTATTAAGCTAACAATGCTGAACATGGCCAAGATGCATAACCCTTTTTGTACCAAATGGAATCTTCCTCCTCATATATAGCAGGAGTTCATTTCAAAATTTAGTGGGTGTCAGGTTGTGTCTTATCAAACCGTATTTGGAAAATGACTGAACTTTTAGCAAACCGTGGAGGCTGCATTGTGCAGCGTCTGATCTGGGCCTGCACTGTTTACCAGGGTACCCATTTTGGGGTTTCTGGTACTAAATGGGTTAAAGCATGGTTAGATTAACAAGCTTGTTAGTGGTCAAAATATTACCTGCTAGGTATTTAAGGGGAATGGATACAACTTCAGGGGAGGCAACTCATACAAATGTATTTTAGTATCCCATGTCAATAGGAATCAACTCTTAAAGGAAAGAATTTGCTCCTGAGGAGCAAATTCTTTCCTTTAAGAGTAGACCTCTTTTTCGGTGAGACAGGGTTTACAGAAAAGCAAACAGGAAGTCTGGAAAGTTGTGTCCATTTGAAAAATCCTGGAAAAATCGGCCAGGTGTTCTCATTCCCCTTAATACAGTGATACCACTACTATAATGTGAGCAGGTTTTTTCATTTGCAAAACAGCCACTCATATTTTTATACCCCAGTCATAAAATGGGGAGGTCATATAGTTTTGCCCTTGTCTGATGTACATACATCTGTACATCACACTTTGTAGTAGCGTTCTTGTCTCCGCAACTCCTCCTACAGTATTTTATGCTGGGCATTGTAGCTTGTAATACAGATCAGACACGCTTTGAACATGTGCATAAACCAAACACGATTCTGGTCCTCCCCTTATTTCAGAATTATGTCCCCTTGAACAAATTAAACATTTTGGCCATGGTTGGTTGGTTGGTTGATTTGAGGTTTAGCGTCCCCGTTTACACTGTAAAAGTCATTTTGGAGAAAACATTTTGGCCATACGTGTAGCATAGAAAGTTAATAGTTGTTTTTTTTTTGTTTTTTTTTTTTGGTTTTATAGCCCTTGCAAGGTTGTTTCACTCATATCGAGCTTTCACCAATATCGAGCCAATGGTTAATCAGAAGTGGGCGAAAACCGGAGTACTCGGAGAAAAACCACCTGAACTTCCATTGTAGAACTTGGTGTCTCACATGTCACCTGACATAGAAATGTTTGTGTCTCTGCAACTCCTCCTACAGTATTTCATGTAGGCTATTGTAGCTTGCAACACAGATCAGATATGCTTTGAACATGTGCATGAAAGAAACAGGATTCTGATCCACCCCCATATTGCAGAATTATATCCCCTTGAATGACTTAAACATTTTAGCCATAAGTGAAGCACAGCAGGCTAAATAGTACTGTTTGTGTCTCCGCAACTTCTCCTACAGTATTTCATGCAGTACATTGAAACTTGCAACACAGTTCAGACATTGAACATGTGCATAAAAGAAATAGGATTCAACTGCAGTCCCTTTTTGCAAAATTATGTCCGCTTGAATGACATCAGCATTTTGGCCATATGTTTCTTGGAGAATATTACAGTTTGCAGTTTAGTTGCAACATCACAAATTTAGTTACAACGTCACGAAAGCACACCTATATAATTCTGACCCCCTTGAACCCCACTTTTATTTAGTAAAACTGGGGTTTACAGGGGTAAACCTTATTTTCATTACAAATGTCATTACGGAACCCACAAGAGTTACTCGCAACTCGTCAACTTTAATTGATCCTATTTTTGTAAGTGATGCATGCTTTTTATTAGACTCAGGAACGATTCCAATAAGTGAGGAAATAAGTGATCATAAAGCTACTTATACCAGTCTTAAAATACCTTTATCCCTCTCTCAGTGCTATTACAGGGATGTTTGGAATTACAACAATGCAAATTATGACTATTTAAATGCCCTTATACGACAACATGATTGGAACTCAGAAATAAATTCAACATTATCAGTTGATGAATGTTGTGAAAATTTTACAAGTACCTTTCTTAACTTTTGTAAAGAATGTATCCCGTGTAAAAAAGTACTTATACGACCTAATGATAAACCCTGGTTCACATCAGAATTAAGATATAATATTCGTTTGCGAAATAGGCTTCGAGAAAAAGCACTTCAAACAAATATGTCCCCGGATTTACACCGGTATAAACAACAGCGAAACCACGTTAACAACATGAAAAAATATGCAAAAGAGAACTATAACAAAAATTTAGAGGAAATAATTTCGAATAATGACAGGGGCAACAAAGCATTTTGGCAAATCATGGGGCGATTTATGGGAAAGGGTAATGGAGACTCAATAATCCCACCTTTACAAAGACCTGATCATTCTTATGCATTTACGGATTTAGAGAAAGCTACAACCTTAAATGATTACTTTTGCTCGATTTCATCTGTTGATGATAGCAACACCGAACTACCACCTTTTGAAAATAGAGCAAATAACCACATAGAAGGTATAAATATTACAGAGTCAGAAATAAAAGACATACTAACCTTACTAAAAGTTAATAAGGCATGTGGCCCAGATGGTATAAGTCATAGAATGTTGAAATATACCTGTACAACAATAGCTATTCCCTTGTGTAAACTATTCAATTTATCGTTAGAACAAGGGACATATCCACGAACATGCAAATCGGCAATCGTTATGCCAGTATTCAAAAAAGGTGAAAAATCCGAAACCTGCAATTATAGACCTATTTCATTGATAAGTTGTGTTGGTAAATCCTTTGAAAGAGTAGTGTTTAAACATATTTATAACCATTTAACTTCAAATGCTCTTATATACAAATACCAGTCCGGCTTTTTACCAGGACACTCTACAGTACACCACCTAATTGAAGTAGTTCATCGTACGTGTTTGGCTCTCGAAAATCATAAAATTAACTGTCAAGTATTTTGCGATATTTCGAAAGCTTTTGATAGAGTTTGGCATCGTGGTTTAATATTGAAATTAGAGAAATATGGAATAAGTGGAAATCTTCTCGCCTGGTTTAAAAATTATCTTCATATGAGGCATCAAAAAGTCTCTATAAACAATACATGCTCCACATACAAGTACATCACAGCAGGTGTTCCTCAAGGCTCGGTGCTTGGACCGATGTTGTTCCTTATATACATCAATGATATATCAGAGACACTGACAGGGTCAGCCCGCCTATTTGCTGACGATACCTCACTTAGTTTTCCTTCTGCAGATCCTGCTGAAATAGAAACCGTTCTGAATGAAGACTTAAGCAAACTTAGTAGTTGGGCCAATACTTGGTTAGTAATATTCAATGCATCAAAAACAGAAGTGATGATCACATCGAATTTTCATTTTGACTATGACATCCAACTTGTAATGGATAATACTATTTTAAAAATTGTAGAGACTCACAGGCATTTAGGAATAACTTTAGCTTCAAATAACAAATGGTCTGCTCACATTGATTCAATAATTCAGTCTGCTGCAAAACAAGTATCATTCCTAAGAAAATTGAAGTACAGATTTTCAAAAGAAACTCTAAATAAAGTATACTGTGTATACATAAGACCTCTATTGGAATATGCAAGTGAAGTTTGGGATGGGTGCAATCAGACAGAAGCTGATAGACTAGAACAAGTGCAGTTAAATGCTGCTAGAATTGTAACAGGCCTACCTATCTTCTCTTCGAGAAATTCGTTATACTATGAAACAGGCTGGGACACTCTGGCAGAAAGAAGGAAAAATAAGAAATTAAGCTTAATGTATAAGATTGTCCATAATGAAGCCCCAACTTACTTATCAGATCTTCTTCCACTTCGCGTATATGAAACTTCAAATTATAATCTTCGTAACAACCAAGATTACCAAATACCCTACACAAGACTTTGCTCATATGATTCGTCCTTTTTTCCCTCAACATTACGCCTATGGAACGATTTAGATATGAGAATTCGAACTTCTAGTACAGTGTCCGAGTTTAAATCAAAATGTAGAAACCTGAATGACAAAGCATGCGAATATTTAGGTATCGGTGATAGAAAATTTAACATTATTCTAACAAGAATTCGCCATAATTGCAGCATTTTATCTGCAGATCTACATAGGGTTAACATAGCACCATCTCCCGCATGCAGATGTGGTGCAATAATTGAAAATGCTCAACACTTTTTCTTCGAATGTAGACTTTACGAACCACAACGACAAAACCTTGAACGATTTTTGAGCTTCATTCCTGCTCTAACCTTAGACACAATACTGTACGGAAATACAATGTTTGATGTTCAGACTAACAAAAATATAATAACTGAGGTATTAGCGTACATCCGAGATACCCATAGATTTGACTAAGCGATGCTTCATGTAGTTATCTTTTTATTCCATGTGATGGAAATCAAACCTTTGAAAGCCAGAATTGTCATAATTCGCCTTCGTTCATGGCCTACAAGCAAACAAAATGTTACGTTCACATTTATTATAAAATGTTTCATACTTACCACTGTACCATTTGAAATAGTTTGTAAACTATTGGGGAGAGGACTATCTAATGTTGTATAACTTGTGTCCAATCCCATTGTTATAAAATGCAATAAAATATGTTTAATCTAAAACCTTATTTTTCTTATTTCTGCTCTAAAATATAGACTGTGGATACTCGTTAGAACCACCTCGATGAGGCGGTTCTACCGAGTACCACAATCTAAATTTTGAGTAGAAATAAGAAAAATATCACAATTTTTCACATGAAAATTGTCGTTTTTTGGTGGTGAAATTTATATTCATCACCTTTAGAAGGTTTAATGGTTGTCTAGTTTCATAAAAAATTAATGTATTTGTCATATCAAATAATCAATGCTTTAACAATATTGTAACTCACAACATGATTAGTTTGAAAAATTATTGACCCCTGGTCTTTAATTAATTTCATTTCAGAGTGGACAGACACACAGAAAGAGTTTGTATGTGAATACATCTTTACCGATGACCTACAAGTGTATGGGAACAGAAATGCTTTTCCAGCTGATAGAGTTGCCAGTATGACAATACCTGTTATATGTAAGATGTGTTTTGTTTTCCGTTTTATATCAATAAAATTCTTATATGTAGACCACCTTTGGGAGTGTTCAAAAGTGGTCTTTAAGACCACTTTTGAACGGTCCCAAATGTGGTCCCTGACCTGAGGACATTGTATGCAGAAAAAACAAATAAAGAATAACTGCACCCTTCTATATAAGCTTTTCAAAGCAGAATTAGTCTTAATTTTAGGTGGTCTTAATAGCAGAATTTTACTGTATATGCACAAAAATCTTTTTAAAAACCATTTTGTACTGAATGGAATTTTCCTCCTTATATATAGCACAAGTCCAAATTTTTGACGTGTCTGGTTGTATTTTCTTCAAAATTTATTTGGAAAAATGGCTGGACTTCCTGCAAACCGTGTAGGCCTTGATCAGACACTGCATTAAGCTGCATCTGATCTGGGTCTGCACTGTTTGCCAAGTACCCCTTTTGGAGTTTCCGGTACAAAGTGGGTTAACAGTATCAGTATTGTGTCAGCCTCGGTAGATCAGTGGTTAACACGTTCCACTTAGGGGATAACTGTACTGAAAATTGTCATTTGGGGAGGTAAAACAGAGGTTTTATGGACAGAAATCTCGTTTTACGGCGACGTGTTAACGGAGCGATAAAACATAATTTGCAACCGTAAAACCGACAATTTACCTCCCCAAATGACAATTTTCAATACAGTTATCCCCATTCTAATGCACTTTTTCGATTGTTAAGGTAAAAATTGTACTTTTTTGCACAATGCGGCAAGCGCGGTGAGCTGCGTAAAACCAAATGCCAGCCAATGAAAAGCGACGTTACGTGATGACGTGGTCATTTTTCTATATAATCTACACATTTTTGTTGGATATAACACCGTTGTTTAACTAACACGGCTTCTGTTTTGGACCCCATTAACAGTTTTATAAAGAGATTATGGTGTAGGTCCAAAATTTCTTTGAGCAACATTCACAGTCATGCCCATGACCTAAAGGTCAATATCACAAACAGAAGTTTTGCTGAAGTTTCACATGAAAGTTTGTGTAAAAGAGCTCATATTTTACCAAACTTTCCAAAGGATTCAATTCATTTTTGATGTGCTGAGAGAAGTTTGATGTTGAAGTTTTTTATAAACTCAAATATTCAAAATCTTATGATGGATTGGTTTACATTTGGTATGCTCATATTGGCATTACGATAACACTCCTGTGCGACATAGTGCATTTTTCACAGCCCCAAAATGGCTACTAATTTGAAGAAAATCGTGATATTTTTCTTATAAATCCTCAAAACATAGGTTGTGGGTGCTCATTAGAACCGCCCCAATGAGGCGGTTCTAACGAGTACCCACAACCTATGTCTTGGAACAGAAATAAGAAAAATAATGTTTACCCCCATGAACCCCAGTTTTCTGTATATAAAGTGGGGTTTAGGGCGGTCTTCATTTCAGGGACATGTTCACGTGATGGTATATGCCCAAAGTTTTATGCAGCAACACTCATCTCTTATCCGTGATCTTAAAAAATCAAGATATGGCTTACCGGCCCCGATAGCTCAGTTGGTAGAGTTTTCGCTCCTGGGAACGGGAGGTCATGGGTTCGATCCCGGGCCGCGACATACCAAAGTCGTTAAAAATGGTACTAGCTGCTCCTCGCTTAGCACTCAGATTTACGGGGTAGAGCTAGGACTGGTCGACCCAGTGTCAGGATAATGTGACTGGGTGTGGTATCATGTAATGTATCTAGGACATGATACTTCAGTGAGGCAGCACTATAAAAGTGAGCATTGAGCTCCCTGTCGCAACCAGACACCATCGTGATATGACTGAAAAATTGTTGAAAGCGACGTTAAACCCGAATTCACACACACACACACACAAGATATGGCTTTTTATTCAGCAATAATCCCCATTCGCCCCTGCCCATCGGGGCTAGGAGAAATAAATGGGCTGCACGATGCTTCCACACTGAGCTGAAACCGACCCGCACACGAGTACTGGTAAACCACTTAGAGGATCTAAGCATGCCCAGGCAAAGCAGTGCGGGTCGGCCCGTCCATGCTTATAAACCCAGGGCTTGAGATGTCATTTCATCTCGGTGTCGGGTAAAAGTCCCACAAAATTGAAAGCAACGTCTCCAAAATGACCTATACAGTGTTGATGGGGATGTTAAACCTCAAATCAAACAAACAAACAATCAGCAATAATACCACCACTGCCAGTCTCGGTAGCTCAGTCGGATGCGCGTCTGACTGGTGATCAGGAGGACGCTGGTTTGATACCTGCTGGGGTCAGCAACATTCTTTCATGGAGATTGATCATGAAATCTTTTCTATGGTCATTCCCTCCCTTCCGGTGATTCAAGAAGGGCAGTTGTCAGTTTCTGGCAAAAGAATGTGCACTATACTGGTTAACCACTTACGTATAAGCCTGCCCAGGAAAAGTGTGGATAGGTAAACTGACCGGCTCAAAAATGACCTAAATAGTGTTGACTGGGCCGTTAAACTCCAATGCTAACAAACAAACAAAGTGCTCCCACCACTACCCATGTCCTGAAAGTCAATGGCAAAGACCCTTTTACATTTGATCGATGCTGTCAGCTGACAGCTTTTGTAAAGGGCCAGTTGTTCAAAACTAACAACGTCCTGAGTAAACTTATTGTTAAAACTTGATCATTTAATTAAGAAATTAATTTTATTTTTCTGCTGTTCATGAATGTTTGAACGCAGTGGGTCACATGCAAAGTAAATGAACCCCGAAGAGGTTTATGTAAACTTTGCTGTCAACCCGCTGTCAATCATACTTTTGTGACAAGCAGAAAAATGAAGTTTCTTATATTTACATTCTTTGCCCCTCATCACTGGGCGAAAAAAATGCTTATAGGGCAAACTTTTAAAGCTGAAAAACATTTACACACTTTTTTTTATACAAAGAGTGGAATAGCATTGACGTCACCAACGCCCGTAGAGAACCATGGTTTAGACTGACGTCACTTGACATCACTGAAAATCATGTGACTCGATGCATTCATGGAAGTATGAACTACATTGTTTCCTATACGTTTACATGTACAGTAGACGTCTCCCTGCCCTACATCATAGTGTAGATTATATTTTCTTGTCCTTTGGGATCATTGATTCTATTGTGGAATTTCGAAAATATCTGAGGGTCACTGATGAGGCCTAATTGGCCGAAACTAGCTAGTCTGGCCCAGAAAACATGTACACTCCGTGTTTTTCACTTCTGTGGTGTATTCCTTGCTTCCAAAGGATAACCCTTTAATAGAACATATTTAACTTCACTACAGCTGGTGTCTGGGAATGTGTGGCGGCGGTAAAACGTCTCCCTGCCCTACATCATAGTGTAGATTATATTTTCTTGTCCTTTGGGATCATTGATTCTATTGTGGAATTTCGAAAATATCTGAGGGTCACTGATGAGGCCTAATTGGCCGAAACTAGCTAGTCTGGCCCAGAAAACATGTACACTCCGTGTTTTTCACTTCTGTGGTGTATTCCTTGCTTCCAAAGGATAACCCTTTAATAGAACATATTTACACTGGAAATGTTAATATTTTGGCAAATATGCTAATATTTTTGCTGAAAAAAAATGTGAGCAGCTTTTGCTTATTGCTGCTCACATTTTTAACAGAAATCACACTGAATTAGGTATTATACTTGCTAGAACAGTTAACAATTCGACCACTAACGAGCTCATTAAGCTAACAATGTTTTGAACAACTGGCCCTTGGTAAGTGGTATAAATGTTAACTGTTCTAGCAAGTAAAATATCAAATACATTGTTATTTTTGCTGAAAAAATGTGAGTAGCTTTTGCATTTGCAAAAGCTGCTCACATTTTTTCAGCAAAAATATTAGTAAAGTCAACCCTCTTTATACCGACATTCGTTATAACGACAAAACTCTTTGTAACAGCATTTTGAATGGAATGACTACTTAGCTAAAGGCTTAGCCTCGGTTCCGAGCGGTGTGGGTTTCCCTCGGGTTGGAAATGCACAGATCAAGTCCATAGCATGAAAGGGTCTTATAATATAATACTCTAAGAAACAAATGTTATAGATATTTGTTAGAATCAAAGAGCCGATTCTAAGAAATGTCGAAAATAGAATGATCAGGAATCGATACCATTGCGATAACACACCCGTGTGACATAGTGCATATATGGCTACTTTTCTGATGAAAATCCCTGATATTTTTCTTATAAAATACTGGAAACATAGGTCGTGGGTGCTCTTTAGAACCGCTTCATTGAGGTGGTTCTAACGAGTACCCACAACCTATGTTTTGGAGTAAAAATCGGAAAAAATAATGTATACCCCCTAAACCCTTGTTTTCTCTATTTAAAGTGGGGTATAGGGGGGTCTTCATTTCACGGAATAGTTCATGTGATGAATTAACCCACAGCTCCCATCACATCAGGGACACCAAAGGGAAAGAAACACAAACATGAAACAACAGACCCTAATGGAAACATCAATGCCGGAAAGCCAAAAGTACAGTTACTTTCCCACAAAATGGCCAATAGGCTATCCAAAATAAAATA
Source organism: Lucinisca nassula (assembly GCA_963580285.1). NCBI lineage: Eukaryota > Metazoa > Mollusca > Bivalvia > Lucinida > Lucinidae > Lucinisca > Lucinisca nassula. The sequence goes on along the minus strand of OY757019.1, from coordinate 108,398,089 downwards.
ATATAAGCAACACAAAAACTTAAAGACAACCCATAACAAAAATAAACCTCGACAGAAGAACCGCCTTGGAACAGTCAGTGGAAACGAATTCCACTTGGGGGCTTAAATCAATTTTACGTGGCCACAATCCTCGCTCTTAATTCCGTCGCAATTAAGATAAATAATTTGTTCAGTCCACATGAAGGCCTCCTAACTCATCAGTGCAATATCTCCGTGAACACAAAAATCAAACATCCACAGAGATGAAACAACGGTGAGGACTCGACAGCAAGAAACCACTGAAATGCTGGAGCTAAAGAAAACCAACAGTAAGACTCTGATGAATACTCCAAGAAACAAGTGTTATAGATATTTGTTAGAATCACCTCACCTCACCATTTATAGAGAGAAAAGTGGGCTTTACACTTTACATTTGTTTCTGGGAGTAATGATAGGGAAAATTCTTTATAATGGCAAATTTTTTATATCAGCACAATAATATTGAACAAATACTGTCGTTATAAAGAGAGTCCTCTGTATTTTGGTCATATTGATGATAGAAAGTCTTAACGATATGTTAAGGGGAAGGGGAACACCTTCAGGGGAGGCAACTCCTACAAAAGTATTTTTGTCTCCCATGGCAGTAGGGGTCAACTCATAAAGGAAAGAATTTGCTCCTGAGGAGCAAATTCTTTCCTTTAAAGAGTAGACCCCTTTTTCAGTGGGACAGAGCTTACAGAAAAGCGTACAGGAAGTCCTGAAAATTGTCTCCCTTCAAAAAATTGTGGAAAAATCTGCGAGGTGTTCCAATTACCCTTAAGACATCATTAGTTTTGAACAGCTGGATCCTGTATTATGTGTTTAAGTTTTATTTCCCACCAACACCTAAGGTCATAGGGAGATGGTTTAAAGAGTTTAAAGACTCATCTGAAAGTCTGGAGAAGCCTGGAATAAAACCCACGACCCCTAGTTTATGAGGTGAGTAGCTTAACCATTACACCATGGAGGCTTCTAAGAACCCTGTTGTATAAATTATAAATTGTATAAATTCATTTATCATATGACGTCCCGTCTGTGAGTGTAATACGGCCATGTTATAAATTCGATTATCCACTGGTGCATTAGAAACGCAAGTTAGTTAGATACGCCCCTTAGCATTACATGTACGACATTCTTAATGACGTCAGGTTTACTATTGGAGGAATATTGACATTTTTGTAAAAACTGGTGACTAAAGTGCGTTTTAAATGTCATGTGACAAATAGAATCTTGCCTTCGTGCTCATGTACTATTTAATTTGTTAAACTCATCGAGGAAAAGGGATAAAATGCTCGGCAAAGCCTCGAAGGCAAAGCCACGCATTTTTAGCTCACCTGTCACATAGTGACAAGGTGAGCTTTTGGGATCACTTTTTGTCCGTCGTGCGTGCGTCCGTCCGTCCATCCGTAAACTTTTTCTTCAAACAACATCTCCTCCTAAACCACTGATCGGATTTTGACCAAACTTCACAGGAATGATCCTTAGGTGGTCCCCTTTCAAAGTTGTTCAAATGGTTCCGGTCTGATGCACATCTAGGTCACATAAGCTAAAAATAGATTTTTTTACTGAAAATTTTAAAAATCTTCTTCTCTGAAACCACAAGGCCCAGGTCTTTGATATTTGGTATGAAGCTTCATCTAGTGGACCTCTACCAAGATTGTTCAAATTATAGCCCTGGGGCCAAAAATGCCCCCGCCCCGGGGGCCTATGGTTTTACACAGGCTTATATAGGGAAGCTTCATCTAGTGGCCCTCTACCAAGATTATTCAAAGTATAGCCCTTGGGCCAAAAATGCCCCTGCCCAGGGGGCCTTTGGTGTTACATAGACTTATACAGGGAGAATCTTTAAAAATCTTCTTCTCTGAAACCGCAAGGCCCAGTTCTTTGATATTTGGACTGAAGCTTCATCTAGTGGACCTCTATCAAGATTGTTCAAATAATAGGCGAAAAATACCCCCACCTGCAGGCCCTTTGGTTTTACATTGGCTTAATCAGGGAAAACCTTTAAAAATCTTCTTCTCCAAAACCAGATTTCCCAGTTCTTTGAAATTTGGTGTGTAGCTTCATCTAGTGGACTTCTACCAAGATTGTTCAAATCAAAGCCCTTGGGTCAAAAATGCCCCCGCCCCAGGACCCTTTGTTTTTACATTGACTTATATAGGGAGAGTTAAAAAAATCTTCTACTCTGAGACCACAAGGCCCAGGTCTTTGATATTTGTTGTAAAGCTTCATCTAAATTGTTCAAATTATAGCCCCAGGAAATAGAAGTCAAGGCAATGAAAACCTTTGAAAATCTTCTTGTCTGAAAGCAGAAGGCCAAGGTCTTTGATATTTGGAATGAAGCTTTGTCTTGTGGATTTCTACCAAGATGGTTCAAATTATAGCTCTGGGGGCAAAAATGGCCCACCCTGGGGACCTCAAGGTTTATATGGACCTATATAAGGAAAACGTTAAAAATCTTGTCTGAAACCAGAAGTCTCCATTCTTTGATATTTGGTATGAAGCTTCACCTTTTAGACCACTACCAAGATAAATCATATTATAGCCCGGGGCCAATAATGGCTCTCCCAGGGGCCCACTTGAGACCCTATGGATCAGGTGAGCTATCCAGGGCCATCATGGCCCTCTTGTTAGCTCACCTGTCACATAGTGACAAGGTGAGCTTTTGTGATCACTTTTTGTCCGTCGTCCGTCGTGCGTCCGTCCGTGCGTCCGTCTCGTGCGTCCGTGCGTCCGTGCGTCAGTAAACAATTTCAAATAAGTATATCTCTAATACCCCATGGTCAATCTTAATCAAATTTCATGAGAAGCATCATCAGGAAGGGGGAAAGGCTGCATAAGGTTTTTGGGCTGATCAGATGGGAATTGTGGTTGCCATGGCAACATATAGCTCCCATAGACTTACAATGGGAAAAAATTAAAATATCTTCTTCTCTGAAACCACAGGGCCCAGAGCTTAGATATTTAGCATGTATTAACGGCCAGTGGTCACCTACATAATTCCTGCCAATCATGCCCCTGGGGTACAAATTGGCCACGCCCCGGGGCCCCTTCGCTCCCATAGACTCATAATGGAACAAAAAGCTTAAAAAATCTTCTTCTTGGAAACCACAGGGCCCAGAGCTTAGATATTTAGCATGTAGCAATGGCAAGTGGTCACCTACATAATTCCTGCCAATCATGCCCCTGGGGTCCAAACCGGCCACGCCCCGGGGCCCTTTAGCTCCTATAGACTCATAATGGAAAAAAGCTTCAAAAATCTTCTTCTATGAAACCACAGGGCCCAGAGCTGAGGTATTTGACATGTAGCAACGGCAAGTGGTCACCTACATAATTCCTGCCAATCATGCCCCTGGGGCCCAAATTGGCCACAACCCGGGGCCCCTTAGCTCCCATAGTCTCATAATGGAAAAAAAAGGTTCAAACATCTTCTTCTCTGAAACCACAGGGTCCAGAGCTTAGATATTTAGCATGTAGCAATGGCCAGTGGTCACCTACATAATTCCTGCCAATCATGCCCCTAGGGTCCAAATTGGCCACGCCCCGGGGCCCCTTCGCTCCCATAGACTCATAATGGAACAAAAAGCTTCAAAAATCTTCTTCTTGGAAACCACAGGGCCCAGAGCTTAGATATTTAGCATGTAGCAATGGCCAGTGGTCACCTACATAATTCCTGCCAATCATGCCCCTGGGTTCCAAATGGGGGATGCCCCGGGGCCCCTTCGCTCCCATAGACTCATAATGGAACAAAAAGCTTCAAAAATCATCTGCTCGGAAACCACAAGGCCCAGAGCTTAGATATTTAGCATGTAGCAAGGGCAAGTGGTCACCTACATAATTCCTGCCAATCATGCCCCTGGGGTCCAAACGGGCCACGCCCCGGGGCCCTTTAGCTCCTATACTCATAGACTCATAATGGAAAAAAGCTTCAAAAATCTTCTTCTCTGAAACCACAGGGCCCAGAGCTGAGATATTTGGCATGTAGCAACGGCAAGTGGTCACCTACATAATTCCTGCCAATCATGCCCCTGGGGCCCTAATTGGCCACAACCCGGGGCCCCTTAGCTCCCATAGTCTCAATATGGAAAAAAAAGGTTCAAAAATCTTCTTCTCTGAAACCACAGGGTCCAGAGCTTAGATATTTAGCATGTAGCAATGGCCAGTGGTCACCTACATAATTCCTGCCAATCATGCCCCTAGGGTCCAAATTGGCCACGCCCCGGGGCCCCTTCGCTCCCATAGACTCATAATGGAACAAAAAGCTTCAAAAATCTTCTTCTTGGAAACCACAGGGCCCAGAGCTTAGATATTTAGCATGTAGCAATGGCCAGTGGTCACCTACATAATTCCTGCCAATCATGCCCCTGGGTTCCAAATGGGGGATGCCCCGGGGCCCCTTCGCTCCCATAGACTCATAATGGAACAAAAAGCTTCAAAAATCATCTACTCGGAAACCACAAGGCCCAGAGCTTAGATATTTAGCATGTAGCAAGGGCAAGTGGTCACCTACATAATTCCTGCCAATCATGCCCCTGGGGTCCAAACGGGCCACGCCCTGGGGCCCTTTAGCTCCTATAGACTCATAATGGAAAAAAGCTTCAAAAATCTTCTTCTCTGAAACCACAGGGCCCAGAGCTGAGATATTTGGCATGTAGCAACGGCAAGTGGTCACCTACATAATTCCTGCCAATCATGCCCCTGGTGTCCAAACGGGCCACGCCCCGGGGCCCTTTAGCTCCTATAGACTCATAATGGAAAAAAAACATTCAAAAATCTTCTTCTCTGAAACCACAGGGCCCCGAGCTGAGATATTTGGCATGTAGCAACGGCAAGTGGTAACCTACATAATTCCTGCCAATCATGCCCCTGGGGTCCAAATTGGCCACACCCAGGTGCCCCTAAGCTCCCATAGACTCATAATGGAAAAAAAAGCTTCAAAAATCTTCTTCTCTGAAACCACAGGGCCCAGAGCTTAGATATTTAGCATGTAGCAACCGCTAGTGGTCACCTACATAATTCCTGCCAATCATGCCCCTAGGGTCCAAATTGGCCACGCCCCGGGGCCCCTTCGCTCCCATAGACTCATAATGGAACAAAAAGCTTCAAAAATCTTCTTCTTGGAAACCACAGGGCCCAGAGCTTAGATATTTAGCGTGTAGCAATGGCAAGTGGTCACCTACATAATTCCTGCCAATCATGCCCCTGGGGTCCAAACAGGCCACGCCCCGGGGCCCTTTAGCTCCTATAGACTCATAATGGAAAAAAGCTTCAAAAATCTTCTTCTCTGAAACCACAGGGCCCAGAGCTGAGATATTTAGCATGTAGCAACGGCAAGTGGTCACCTACATAATTCCTGCCAATCATGCCCCTGGGTTCCAAATTGGCCACACCCCGTACACTCAAAATGGTAAAAAAGCTTCAAAAATCTTCTCTGAAACCACAGGGCCCAGAGCTTAGATATTTAGCATGTAGCAATGGCAAGTGGTCACCTACATAATTCCTGCCAATCATGCCCCTGGGTTCCAAATGGGGGACGCCCCCGGGCCCCTTCGCTCCCATAGACTCATAATGGAACAAAAAGCTTCAAAAATCATCTACTCGGAAACCACAAGGCCCAGAGCTTAGATATTTAGCATGTAGCAACGGCAAGTTGTCACCTACATAATTCTTGCCAATTATGCCCCTGGTGTCCAAACGGGCCACGCCCCGGGGCCCTTTAGCTCCTATAGACTCATGATGGAAAAAAGCTTCAAAAATCCTCTTCTCTGAAACCACAGGGCCCCGAGCTGAGATATTTGGCATGTAGCAAAGGCAAGTGGTAACCTACATAATTCCTGCCAATCATGCTCCTGGGGTCCAAATTGGCCACACCCCGGGGCCCCTTAGCTCCCATAGACTCATAATGGAAAAAAAGCGCTTCAAAATCTTCTCTGAAACCACAAGGCCCAGAGCTGAGATATTTAGCATGTAGCAACGGCAAGTGGTCACCTACATAATTCCTGCCAATCATGCCCCTGGGGTCCAAACGGGCCACCCCCCGGGGCCCTTTGGCTCCTATAGACTCATAATGGAAAAAAGCTTCAAAAATCTTCTTCTCTGAAACCACAGGGCCCAGACCTCAAGTATTTAACATGTAGCAATGGCAAGCGGTCACCTACATAAATCCTGCCAATCATGCCCCTAGGGTCCAAATGGGCCAGGCCCTGGGGCCTCTTAGCTCCCATAGACTCAAAATGGAAAAAAAAACTTCAAAAATATTCTTCTCTGAAACCAAAGGGCCCACAGTTTAGATATTTAGCATGTAGCAAGGACAAGTAGTCACCTACATAATTCCTGCCAATCATGCCCCTGGGTTCCAAATGGGCCACGCGCCTGGGCCCCTTTGCTCCCATAGACTCATAATGGAAAAAAGCTTAAAAAATCTTCTTCTCTGAAACCACAGCCCCCAGAGCTTAGATATTACGCACATAGCAATCGCAAGTGGTCACCTACATAATTCCTGCCAATCATGCCCCAGGGATCCAAAAGGGCCACGCCCCGGGGCCACTTAGCTCCTTTAGACTCATAATGGAAAAAAAGCTTAAAAAATCTTCTTCTCTGAAACCACAGGGCCCAGAGCTTAGATATTTAGCATGTAGCAATGGCAAGTGGTCACCTACATTAATCCTGCCAATCATGCCCCTGGTGTCCAAATGGGCCACACCCTGGGACCCCCTTAGCTCCCATAGACTCATAATGGAAAAAAGACTTCGAAAATCTTCTTCTCTGAAACCACAGCGCCCAGAGCTTAGATATTTAGCATGTAGCAACGGCAAGTGGTCACCTTCATATTTCATGCTAATCATGCCCCTTGGGTCAAAATGGGCCACGCCCCGGGGCCCCTTAGCTCCCATAGACTCATAATGGTAAAAAGCTTCAAAAATGTTCTTCTCAGAAACTGTGAAGCACAGAACTTAGGTATTTAGTATCTAGCAACATAAAATAGCCAGCTACATAAATCCAGCTAACCCTGCCCCTGGGGTCAAAATTGGCCTCGCCCCAGCTCATCACCTCCAATAGACTTATTATGGAAAAAAACTTAAAAGATCTTCTTCTATGAAACCGTAAGGCCCAGAGCTTAGATTTTTAGTATGTAGCAACATCAAGTGGCCACCTACATAAATCCTGCCAGTTATGCCCCTGGGATCCAAATTGGCCCCACCCCAGGGCTCTTTAGCTTCCATAGACTTAAAATTGGAGAAACTTCAAAAATCTTCTTCTCTGAAACCACAGGGCCCTTATAATGAAAAAAAAAAAAACAAACTTAAAATGGGGAAAAAATCTTCTCTGAAACCATAAGTCCCAGAGCTTAGGTATTTAGCATGTAGCAATGTCGAGTGGTCGCCTACATGAATCCTGCCAATCATGCCCCTTGGGTCCAAATCCTGTGGCCCCTAAACTCCAACAAACTTATAATTGAAAAGGTTTCAAACATCTTCTTTGAAACCATGAAGTACAGACCTTAGATATTTAGTATATAGCAACACAAAATGGTCGCCTACATAAATCCTGCCAACCATGCCCTTTGGGTCTAAATTGGTCCAGCCCCAGGGCTCATTAGCTCCTATAGACTTAAACTGGAAAAAACTTAAAAGCATCAATTTTCTCCAAAACCATAAGGCACAGATTTTGTTTGATTTGTGGTTTTACATCCCCATCAACACTGTATAGGTCATTTTGGAGATGTCTCTTCCAATTTTGTGGGACTTTTACCAGACATTGAGATGAAATTACATCTCAAGCCCTGTTGCCCAATGAAACCAGTAGGGTTTATAAGCATGGACACCGCTTTGCCTGAGCTTAGATATTTAGTATGTAGCAATGTCAAGTGGTCTCCTACACTAATGATTTTCTGGTACACAGGTGAGCGATATAGGGCCATTGGGCCCTCTTGTTTTCCTTTTCCTCAACTCGTTTAATAAATTCAATAATATATAAACACTCATGTAAGATCCTCTACGAGGACTGTATAAATATGAATGCAACTAAGCACATAAAAATGATTCTGTGATAGATTTCGATGAAAAATTTATTTTGTCCCCTCAAAGTATTCCCCTTTAACAGATATACAAACTTTCAGTCTTCTGATCCAATCATTGAATGCATTTTGGTAGTCCTTCGAGGTATACTATGAAGGCACTGGAATATTGCAGAACCGAGGTGTTTACGCTGTACAAATTTTTGACCAGAAAGGTATTTTGTCAGCCGCGGGAACAAAAAAGAGTCACACGGGGCAAGGTCAGGGGAATACGGGGGTTGAGGGAGTTCAACAACCTTTTCCTGCTTCAGATAGTCTTGCACAAAGAACGCCTTGTGCAATGACGCATTATCCTGTAGCAATCTGACATTGGCCAAACCAGTTGCGGGTCTTCGTTCTTTGAAATATTTCTTCAATTTTCGAAGAACTTTATTCTTGTAAAACTTCGCATTTACAGATTTGCCTTTAGGCACAGCAACCTGAATAGCAGGGCCCTGATTTGAAAAGAATATGGCATACATTACCTTCTTGACGCTCATGGTCCGCTTTGCAATGCATGGTCTTTTGCAATACTTTGTTGCCCATATTTTGTTCTGAATCTTTCGTTTTGGCTCAAAAAAGTGAACCCATGTCTCGTCACCTGTGACGACATTAGCGAAAGACCGTGCATTGTAATTTCAAACTTTTTAAGCAACTTCTTGGCTCACTGTGTGCGTGTCTTTTTCTGCTCATCTGTCAACAGATGGGGAATCCATCTAGCACAGATATTTATACCCCCACAAACGAAGTTTGAAGGGGGTATATAGGAGTCAGCTTGTCGTCGTCGGTCCGTTACAAAGTCCGTTACAAAAAACTTTAACATTGCTCATAACTTCCTTATTCTTTGACCGATTTCTTTAATATTCACACACCACACACCTTGCCACTAGTACTTAAGATTGATATACACAAACCTGACCTTGACCTTTACGTTGACCTTCCTCAAGGTCAAATACTTGTAAAAATTTGTCGTCGGTCCGTTACAAAGTCCGTTACAAAAAACTTTAACATTGCTCATAACTTCCTTATTCTTTGACCGATTTCTTTAATATTCACACACCACACACCTTGCCACTAGTACTTAAGATTGATACACAAACCTGACCTTGACCTTTACGTTGACCTTCCTCAAGGTCAAATACTTGTAAAAATTTGTCGGTAGCGGGGGTAAAATTGGCGCCCGTTCCGCAAACGAAGTTTGAAGGGGGTATATAGGAGTCAGCTTGTCGTCGTCGGCCCGTTACAAAGTCCGTTACAAAAAACTTTAACATTGCTCATAACTTCCTTATTCTTTGACCGATTTCTTTAATATTCACACACCACACACCTTGCCACTAGTACTTAAGATTGATATACACAAACCTGACCTTGACCTTTACGTTGACCTTCCTCAAGGTCAAATACTTGTAAAAATTTGTCGTCGGTCCGTTACAAAGTCCGTTACAAAAAACTTTAACATTGCTCATAACTTCCTTATTCTTTGACCGATTTCTTTAATATTCACACACCACACACCTTGCCACTAGTACTTAAGATTGATACACAAACCTGACCTTGACCTTTACGTTGACCTTCCTCAAGGTCAAATACTTGTAAAAATTTGTCGGTAGCGGGGGTAAAATTGGCGCCCGTTCCGCAAACGAAGTTTAAAGGGGGTATATAGGAGTCAGCTCGTCGTCGTCGGCCCGTTACAAAGTCCGTTACAAAAAACTTTAACATTGCTCATAACTTCCTTATTCTTTGACCGATTTCTTTAATATTCACACACCACACACCTTGCCACTAGTACTTAAGATTGATATACACAAACCTGACCTTGACCTTTACGTTGACCTTCCTCAAGGTCAAATACTTGTAAAAATTTGTCGTCGGTCCGTTACAAAGTCCGTTACAAAAAACTTTAACATTGCTCATAACTTCCTTATTCTTTGACCGATTTCTTTAATATTCACACACCTTGCCACTAGTACTTAAGATTGATATACACAAACCTGACCTTGACCTTTACGTTGACCTTCCTCAAGGTCAAACACTTGTAAAAATTTGTCGGTAGCGGGGGTATAATTGGCGCCCGTTAGGCGGCAGCTCTAGTTCTCATTTTCAAATCCCATTTTAGAATTGTATGAGCTGCTCCTAATGAGATGCCAACCATACTAGCTATTTGCCTAGTGGTGTATCGTGCATCCGTAGCAACTATTTCTTTCACTCTAGCAACCATCTTGGCAGATGTTGCTCTTTTCGGCCAACGATCATGTTGTGCATCTTTTGTTGAGCCTAGCCCACAGCTGAATTTCTTACACCAACGAAAAACTGTCGGAAAAAGACATTTCATTATGCCCATAAACTAAACATATTTCATCAAAAATGTCTTTGCACCATATACCAAGAATACAATGATTCTTAATATAGGACTGTATTTCAATGGCATACTCTGACCTTCTTCCAACCATGTTTTGTATTAGTATACAAGAGTAGACAGTGTTTATCGAACGATATACATGGCTAAAGTGCATGGATTTTAACAGGTTTGGTATCAATGTATAGATAAAATGTTTTTCTACGCTGTGATATTTATTTCCAGGTGATTTTCGCATTAGTGCATGAGAAAACGTTCTACTTGCATTCATATTTGAACAGTCCTCGTATTTCAGTTATCCTTGGTTTTGCTTTTCAGTGTACCGGAGGAAGAAGAAGCAGTTGTTGACAGGAGATGTGGAATACAGTATATCTGTCTATCCGAACAATAAAAGTCTGACTGCAAAAATATGTGGTTCATATAATAGTAGTGAGAGTCCAATATGTGATTATGGCAGTATGAATTTTAATACCAGTGTCTTTCAAGTGAATTTCAAAATCTTTGACGGAATAAAACAGCTCAAAATGGGATCTTTCAAAGGTAATATGAAAGACAGTTGCAAAAGCGAAAGTGTGTCTTCACACATGCTATGGTGTTAAAAAGTCCATGCAATGTACTCCCGTTGAAAACCCCACTTTATAGAGAGAAAAGTGGGCTTCAGATTTAAGCCCCCCCCCCCCCCCCCCCACAGTAGAAATTGTTTCCGCAGTACCGTTCCAAGGCAGTTCTTCTGTCACGGTTTTTATGCCCCCGCCATTCGAAGAATGGTGGAAAGGGCATATAGCGTTGCCCTTGTCCGTCCGTCCATTCGTCCGTCCGTCCGTGCGTCCGTCCGTGCGTCCGAAACTTAAACGCAGTCAATAACTTCCTTATTTCTTGATGGATTTTAAAATTACTCAGCAGAAATGTTAACCATCATGAGACGACGTGTCACGTGCAAAGCTCAGGTCCGTACCTCCAAGGTCAAGGTCATACTTAGAGGTCAAAGGTCCAAAAAAGGGTCCGAAGCTTAAACGCAGTCAATAACTTTCTTATTTCTGGATGGATTTTGAAATTACTTTGTAGAAATGTTAACCATCATGAGACGATGTATCATGTGCAAAACCCAGGTCCGTACCTCCAAGGTCAAGGTCATACTTAGAGGTCAAAGGTCAAAAAAAGGGTCCGAAACTTAACGCAGTCAATAACTTACTTATTTCTGGATGGATTTTAAAATTGCTTTGAAGAAATATTAACCATCATGAGACGATGTGTCACATGCAAACCCAGATCCGTACCTCCAAGGTCAAGGTCATACTTAGAGGTCAAAGGTAAAAAAAAAATGGTCCGAAACTTAAACACAGTCAATAACTTTCTTATCTCTGGATGGATTTTGAAATTATTTGGCAGAAATGTTGGCCATCATGAGACAATCTGCCTCACACAAAACCAACGTCCTTACCTGCAAGGTCAAGGTCATACTTAGAGGTGAAACATGAAAAAAGGGTCCAAAACTAAAACACAGTTAATAACTTTCTATGGATGAATACGAACATAGACATATTTTCAGGCGGGGGCATCCGTGTCCTATGGACGCATTTCTAGTTTTTGTTATGGTTTGTCTTTGGGTGTTTGTGTCACTTGTATTATTTTAATTTTGATAGACTTTTGGCCATTTTGTGGGAAAGTAACTGTCCTTTTGGCTTTCTGCTGTTGGTGTTTCCGTTGGGGTCTGTTGCTTCATGTTTATGTTTCTTTCCCTTTGGTGTCTCTGATGGGAACTGTGGGTTAATTGTATCGATTCCTTATCATTGCCTCTACTTCTATTTTTCACAGAGGTATACATTACTTTGCTTATTTCTGCTCCAAGACATAGGTTGTAGGTACTCTTTAGAACCCCCTTAATGTGGACTGAGTTGTATAAGCTAGTATAAGTAAGCTACCTGGGCCCTTGGAGGAGATGTCATTTAAAGGTTTTTCTATTTTTAGCTCTGGCGTCCATTTTGTTCAGTGAAGCAGATCAGTTTTAGCAATTACATGTATAGAAGCTAGTTAGATATCTTCACCCTATTCACAGTTCATGTTTACATAGTTTTGGATTATAACCTGGTTTAAACATTTATAGATGGTTCGCTAGAGTTTAAAGATTTTATAAAAATTGACAAAAATCAATGGTAATTTTTCAATATAATACTCTTTTTACATTTATGTTTGGGCATAACCCATTTGTTTCTCTATAATAAATAATATAATATTACAAGGAAGTTGCTGTGCACATGCATTTTTATATTTTAATGCCACCCTAGAACTAGGGGATAACTGAATTCAAAATAGTCACAGGGAGGTAAATAGGTGGTTTTAATGTTACAGGGACATGTCAGCCGATTCTAAAAATGGAGTTTTACCCCCAAATGACATTTTCTTCAATACAGTTTTCCTAATTCTTATAGATTAAATGTTTTGTTAAAATAAATTTATTATTTGCACAAAGTGGCAAGTACTGTGAGCTGCATAAAACCAAATGCCAGCCCATGACATTAGGAAAATACTCCTATTCAAATACATTGTAAACTTTACTGCTTAAAAAAGGAAAATTTTAAGATGAAAAATTGTGATATTTTTCTTATTTTTGCTCAAAATATAGATTGTGGGTACAAGTTAGAACCGACTCATCGAGGCGGTTCTAACGAGTACCCGCAATCTATATTTTAGAGCAAAAATAGGAAAAATAAGGTTTACCCTTTAAATGCCAGTTTTAATATATAAAATTGGGGTTCAAGGGGGTCAGAATTATATTGGCGTGTTTTTGTGATGAAAAGCCATGTGACATGAAGATGTCAGATATCTGACGGTTTATCGCAGAATATACTGTTGCAAATTTTTTATGATATTAAGTCAAACATTGCATTTCACACACAAGTGCACTGGAATTAGAATAGTTTACTTATTTACTTGCAGACAGTGAAGCCACAACTACTGTAAAACCTTCTGAGGGTAAGTGAAACGATACTTCTAGTTCTTCATTTCCTGTTTTAAGGGGATTGGATACCCTTTCAGGGAAGGCAACTCCTGCAAAAGTATTTTATCTTCCATGTCAATAGGGGTCTACTCTTAAAGGAAAGAATTTGCTCTTGAGTATGTCAATATGGATCAACTCTTAAAGTAGGAAATTCTTTCCTTTAATGACCTATAATGACATGGGACAGAGTTTACAGAAAAGCGAACATGATGTAACACAGTAGTGGTTCTTGTATGTATTGTTTTTCTTATATTAGAAAATTTAGGGTCAGGCGAGAAGACAATCCCAGTGCATTTTTTACAGTAGATGAAAACTGCGAAGTAGTATCAGACCATAATTGTGACAAACACCCATATGACCGGTCAAAGTCAGTTTAATTACCGTTTAATGACTTATTGAGTGCTCATATGACTAGCCCCGAGCGATAGCTGTCATGTGAACCCGGTCAAAATTAGTTTAAATACCGTTTAATGACTTATTAAGTGCTCATGCATGGATGTGTCATGTTTTTATGGTCAGTTATGAAACATAGGAGATGTATATAAACTGGGGTTGTTTTCTAGTCGAGAGTCAGTATTTCACTCCGCTTGGTACAGAGCTGAAATAAAGCAAGTTGAACATTTTCCGTGTGTTCTTGTTTCATTGACTGTGTGACATATAAACGAAGTGGTCGCCGTGACCAGGGCTGAAGAAACAGGAGAAAAGGAACAAAGGTAAGTGTCTTTTTGGTTATTGCTTTTCTTGTAATGGCGGAAGGAAATCAGTTGCCAGATGTTGATCAGAATGCTCAAAATGTTTTATTTCACAATGAAGTCACAAACGCTTTTCGGCAATTAACAGAACAACTTGGGGCTTTATCAAATTCGGTTGGTAATGCTAGTATAGGGCAGTTTATTTCACCTTTTGATGGGAAAAACAGTAGAGAATTTCATCCTTGGGTAAAACAAGTAGAGAAATTTTGTAAATGGACAAATGTGCCAGCAAACGGCGTGAAACTTGTAGCGTACAATGCTAGCAGAGAGGCTGTTAGTAATTTTCTTGCTAGATACTTGACTCAATTTCCCGCAGCAACTTGGGACATGATAAAAATAGAACTTTCTCGCAGGTTTTCCACTATTATTGACCCCTCCCATGCGTCCTGTTTATTACGGCGCATTCATCAAAGGGACTCAGAATCGGTACAGTCTTATGCAGAAAGGCTGATTGAATGAGCGGAACAGGCTTCCACAGGTTTGGACAATGCTGCGCAGCAAGCTTTGGCTACGCAGTTGGTGGGGTATTTTATTGATGGGTTAACTTCAGACCAAATTAAAATGAAACTTCTTAGGGTAAACCCACCCACTCTAGATGAGGCGGTAAATAGTGCGATATATGAGGTAAATTTGAGGAAACGGTTCAATCTCCGCGCAGGCAGAGATGTGCAGCCTGATCGGCCTGGTCATGAGCCTATGGATATTGGTCATATTAGACCAAGACGATGGCAAAACCCAAGACGTGAAAGGGGAGGTAATTTTGACCAAAAAACAAGGCGTGAAAGGGGAGGTAATTATGACCAAAGAAGGCAGGTCAACGCAGTAAGCAATCAAGAGAGTTATTATAGCCGAGGGCAAAATTCTCAATACAGACAGCAAGGTCATGAGCTAGGTCATAAGACCAGATTCAATATGAACGGAAGGCGCTGTTATCTTTGCAATTCGCCAAATCATTTACAAAGAGAGTGTCCTGAGAAAACTCGACCTTAAAGCGGAACCCAAGATGAAAACACTCAGGAACAGAAAAACCATTTAAACTAAAAACCTCTCTCTATCGTAAGGCGGCAGATAGAGGGAGAAATAGCACATCAACATTTAAAATTTCTTTGGCTGGAAATCCAAATTCATGTTGTTTAACATTAGAGAAAAGAAAACTAAGAGCTTTGGTAGATTCAGGAGCTGAAGTAAGTCTAATAAATTTAAAAACTTACCAGTCCTTAAAAGTAAAATCCCCTTTAAGAAAAATAAAAGTAAATCTGCAGTCAGTAAATGGGGAACAACTAAAGGTGCATGGCATAACTAATTTAAACTTTTCGCTCAAGGGCACAAAATTGAACCATAATTTTTACGTAGTTTCTAACATGAATAGGAACATTATTTTAGGACAAGATTGGCTGATAAAAAATGGGGTCAGAATGTATTACGACTTAGGCTGCCTGAGGGTAAATAACACTTATGTTCCTTTAGTTGAAGATATACATATAGCATCAATTGTTCGGTTAAAGTCTACACTGGTGCTTAAACCACACGCTGCCTATGTTTGCAAGGGCAGGGTGAAAAACAACCCACAAATATCAAAACAATGCATTTATCAAGTGTCCGCAATTGAGCAGAGCTTCATTAGCAATGAACCAGGGATAGAATTGACAGATGCTGTCATAAAATTAGATGACTCAGGGTCATGTCCAGTCCGCATAGCTAATAACACAGGTAAAACATACAAATTAAAGAAAGGATGTGTCATAGGAAAAGTTAATCAGGTGAATGAGGAATGCATTCAGCAAATAAATTCAATAAGCAGTAATGTTAACGATCAGTACACCCATGAGGAGCTATTGACAGAACTCAATTGTCCTGAGCAACATAAGGATCTGATAACTAATCTTTTGCAGCAAAATAGGGATATGTTGGCAAAGAAAGACACTGATATAACGCCAATAGACACGGTTACCCTAAAAATCGAAACCAATGACCATCCTCCCATAAAACTGAGGCCCTATCGCACACCCCTAAATACCCGAAAAATTATTGACAAGGCCGTAGATGAAATGCTAGAGGCAAATATCATTGAAAGATCGAGGTCAAGTTGGGCGTTTCCGGTTATCATAGTGGAAAAGAAAGATGGTAGTAGTAGGTTTTGTATAGACTATAGAAAGCTGAATAAAATAACAAGGCCAATGGCTATAAACTTACCTCTCATTGACGATGTAATAAACCGACTATCAGGGGCAAAATACTTCACATCTATGGACCTTCGGGCGGGTTACTGGCAGGTTAAGTGCCATGAGGACTCCCAAGACCGTACTGCATTCACGTGTCACAGGGGCCTATTCTCCTTTAAGGTCATGCCATTTGGCTTGTGCAATGCGCCGGCCATCTTCACTGAGCTCATGAGTGAGGTGTTAAGTGGCTTAGACGACTTTGCCGCAAGCTATTTAGATGATGTGTTAATTTGGTCAAATAGCTTGGAGGAACATTTGAATCATATCCAACAAGTATTTGATAGATTTAGACAGCACAAACTAAAACTAAAGCTTAAAAAGTGTACCTTTCTCCAAAAGGAAACTTCTCATTTAGGGTTTGTCATAAGCAAGCAAGGGGTAAAACCGGATGAAAATAAGGTACAGGCAATACGGAGCATGCCTCCACCTAGTAGTGTCAGGGAAGTAAGGGGTTTTATTGGTGCTATGTCTTGGTATCGGAGGTACGTGCCAAACTTTTCAAAGATAGCTGAACCTTTAATTGCCTTGACAAGAAAACATGCTAGGTTTAAGTGGACACCTGAATGTCAGACTGCTTTCGAATTTCTTAAAGAAAGTTTGTCGGTCATCCCACTGCTTGCCTATCCGGACACCAATTTGCCATACAAACTATACACAGATGCAAGTGCAGACTGCATAGGGGCTGTCCTGTCCCAGGAACAGGAAGACATTGATGAAGACGGAAATGGAACGGGCAAGATGGTCGAAAAGCCCATTTATTTCCTGTCGCATAAACTCAGCCCTACGCATTGTAGGTATTCCACTATTGAAAGGGAATGTTATGCTATTTATTATGCGCTGCAGAAGTTGCACACCTACTTGCACAATGCCCAGTTTGAAATCTTCTGTGATCACCAACCCCTGAAATACCTTCTGGGGAGCCCAATGATGAATAAAAGGGTACAGATGTGGGCCCTTACCATACAGGGGTACAATGCAGAGATAAAATATATAAAAGGAAGCTCGAATTGCTTGGCCGATATGCTGTCGAGACTTCCGGGAAGCGAGGAGGATAAGGTGCCTCAAGGCCAGTCAGTTACCGAGGAAGAAATAGTCCCTGACGTATCTGACCGGTCATATGAGATAGGGGTAATTAACTCCAACGAGGCTGACCTAAATAAATTTGCATCATGTAAATTTCAAGAAAATGACAAGTTAAATAAACCAGACACATTGGGGTTAGACATGGTTGCTGAACAATTAAAAGACCCAGAAATATATACCACGAAAACTCAGCTAGAGGCGGATAGTCAGGCCCATAAGAAATACATAGTATTAGACAATGTACTATACTATATTTCCCATGTTGACGAAGACCCAGTAGTACGCCTATATGTCCCAACTCACCTCACTGAAAAGGTAATAGCAAACATCCACAGTGTAGTACATTTGGGGTTCGATAAGACCTTTGACGCCATACGGTCAAAATATTTCTGGCCGAACCTATATAAACATGTATATGACTATGTTTCCAAATGTGTAGATTGCCAGACCCGCAATATGCAGAAGGTTAAGTCCCCCTTAAAAGAGGTCGACACACCCCCTTTTCCGTTTGCAAAAATGGCCATAGATATGGTGGGACCCTTACTCAAAACCTTATCAGGGAATCAGTACATCTTTACGGCCATTGATTGGTACTCTGGTTACTTAGAGGCGTGGCCACTACCTGATAAAAAGGCTGACGGCATCGCTCATCTCATACTAGATGAGTTATTTCCCCGATATGGGTGCCCATTAGAGGTGGTGTCGGATAATGGAAAAGAACTGTGCAATGCCACCCTGGAGAACCTCTTTAACAAGTTAAACGTCCGCCACAGGAAAACGAATGTTTACAGCCCAAATGAAAACAGGGTCGAGCGATCCCATAGAACGTTGTTAGACGTGTTGTCCAAAAAGGTAAAAGACAACCCGCAGGCATGGGATTTGTACTTAAATCAAGCCCTAGCAGCTATACGGTTCAGTGAAAATGTGTCAACCAAGCAATCCCCCTTCTTTTACTTGTTCCAGCGAGACCCCGTCTTACCCATTGATAACTTGCTCAAACCCCGACGAAAGTATTATGGTGATGACATCATAGAAAGGGGCTTAGAACAAACTCATCAAGCCTTCGTATTAATGCACCGTAGGCGTAAACAAGCTCATAGAAGACAGGCAAAATATGCAGACAAAACCCGTAAGATAACTGACTTCAAAGTAGGGCAACCTGAGTACCTTAAGAAACATAAACGAAACAGCAAAATAGACAAAAAAATGGAGTCCATATTTTAGGATAATAAAGCAATTAGGGGACAAGACTTGGGAGTTAAGAGATCAATTAACAGGGGAGATCCTAAAAAGCAGTGCTGACAATATGAGGCTGGCTAACATAGATGAGTGGGAGATACCAAAATCCCAGAGCCAGCGAAAGTTTCGCAGAGCCCACTATGTCATGACCCCTGAAAGGTACAGAAAACGAGACCGCGACATCCGACACTGATTCAGAATCAGAAGGTCCGGACGTTCGTTTAGCTAAGAAGTACCGGAGGGTAAGGTCAGACTCTGAGGAGGAAGAACACATTCCTCTGGCCGAGCTTGCCCGCAGGCTAAAAGCTAGGAAAGCTAGGCTAAGACAAGAAAATGCAGACCTTAAATCAAGGGAAACAACCCAGAAAAGAAATATCATGAAAGATAAGAGTAGTGGGTCCGAGACAGCTTCTGAACATACCAGCTCTTCAGACAATGAAAACAGCGGCCTAAGTGGCCCTGAACGAAGCTCTGACGAGGGCAGGGTCAGAAAAATGGAAGTAGATAATGTCATCAGAAACAAACAAAAGAAATTCCGTAGAGTTAAAACGGAAAATTGTAAAGTTAAAACTTTGCTCGAGAGCCTTGTTGATGTGCTATAAAGCTGCCTAAACCTTTTGTAAATAAGGAAAATGAACAATTAGGGTGATGGAACTTAATACTTAATTGTGTTTTTTTTTTGTTTTGTTGTAGCAGACAGCTTATACCCACAACTAGAAGCAACCCTCTTGTTAACTCGTTTTTTGTTCTTTTGATAAAAAGAAAATTATTAAAACTATGTCGGCTAATGCAGGATTCACCTCAGAACTCGTGGGGTTCGAAAGGTGTTTGGCCTTTATTGATTGGTGCGAGTTTCCAGAGGCCGTTAAGCTGGAACTCAAGGATTTCATAACTTGGGGTGAATTTAGTTTACTCGATCACGAGCCATGCGCACTCTTCAACCTACTGGAGAGGTTCGCGCTCCTTAACGTTGTGGCCTACATGACTGAGGTGGGAATGTGTGAGAGCTGCCTTCAAGAAGTCGAGCAGCATCTGAAGGAGATCACAAACTATTTGATCTCTAACCTTACGTATGGGGCTGACGCGCTAACAAGGCCTTCGACCTTGTACATGCGCTGTCTCAAGAATATCATCCGTCGTAGACAGGGTGTCCTACAAGCGACCGTCAATGACAGGTCCATACCGCGCCTTATGCGTTTCCATATCAACTATTATAGGAAACTGCGCATTCATCTGGAGATGTTTAAGGTGGAGCAGACAGGTCTACCATGGGAGGTCATTGAAGACCTATACACCCTGAAAGATCTGAATGATTTGGGAAAAGCAGAGTCTCCCATGAGCCTCTACGAGATCCTTGAAAGAGGGGTGGTCTATGATGTAGTCCATCGACTAAGATGGGGGGGTACTGCTGAAAATTTTATAGAATTAATAGAAATAAAATACAGATGGGTTAGGAGAAGTCTCTTAGAGATCCACTTTGGGTACGATCTTCTTCACGACGAGAGACCGGATTTCTTCGAAAGGTCCCTGCATTATGTCATGAGGAACATACCCCTGCCTTATGATTTTACGGAAATGGCGGCCCGACTGCGCCGCATAATTACATTTCACCAAGAATATTATGAGGACCTCTTCGCGTTTGCGTAAGGCCTAGTAGTGACCGATGACCTATTTTTGAGGTCAATTTCATGGAAACCGATCATTCCCGACCACCATTTCAGGTCGTACTAGTAATGATCTTTGTGTTTTTCAGGTTGAAATGGCTCGTGTGACCACATTCCTTCTTATTTTTGGCTATGGGTTAGTTTTAATCGAATCGGATCCTGCAGTTGATCATTCGATAATTCACGAAAATGTCTTATTTTACAAGGACGGGGAGATGTCTCTCTCTAGTTCCCGTTGGATTTTAACTTTAGTATTGGATATTGGAGTATACGAAAACTTCATTAGTAAGCTTACTGCTGATTTGAAAATGGCTAAGAACCTAACAGTATGGGCGTCTAAACATTACAGTGGGGATAGACGGGCAGGGTATTCATCTGTCTTTCAGTCTCTTCAAGATGAGATCCTCATGTTAGAAAACATTAACGTTGACATTAAAAGGAGTTTTTTGAACTTGAAATCTTTGAAGCATAAACAAAAACGGGCACTATTTGGCTTCATGTCTGGTGTTTTAGGATACCTCTTCGGCACCTTAAGTAGCTCAGATCTTAATGACATACGGGGTAACATAAATACCTTAGCTAGGAACCAACAGTTAATCACACACACACTTGAAAAAAGTCTCTCTGTACTGAATGTAACCCGGTCTGAAATCGCCCAAAAGAGACAAAGCCTGAATGACATAATAGATGCAATGGCAAAAATTGACAAAGAACTAGAAAATGTGGCACAAACATTAAGCCGACAGGTAAACCGATTACAAGAGACTGTACATTTGTTCGCTACCATAGATATGGTAGTGGAGGAAATGAGGACGGCGATTCAAAGGTCAATGTACTATTTCCTCCGGCTACAGGTGCAATTAAATGCACTGTCAACAAAAAGGTTATCCCCGAGCATCATAGAACCTGCTGAATTAAAAAGGGTTCTTAAAGACATTGAGACCCAACTGCCCAAGTCTTTTGGATTGCCAGTGGACATTGAGGTTGATCTTTGGTCATTGTACAAACACCTTGTTTGTCAAACAATAATGGAAGATGATAAAATCATAATAATAATACCCATACCATTAATAGACTATACGAAACAGATGGATCTATATAAGGTTTATAACTTACCCTTACCCATAAGCACGGTTTATCCATCCTATAATAAGACAGAAACGGAAATGTTAACGTACTATACACTTGAATCAGAATATATCACTATCAACCCCGAACGCACTCAGTACATGCTCTTAAGTCAACATGATAGGGATGTATGTAAAGTGGGGTTTCCTAAGCTATGCACTTTAAGAAAACCAATTCATCATACAAATTTAGCCAGAATGTGCCTCTTAGCCGTATTCAGCAATGATAGGGAAAAAATAAAACGCCTGTGTACTACAGTCGTAACTTTTAGCCAAGACCTTCCACATGTTCAATACTTAAGCGACGATACATATATCATTATCACTAGGGTTCCCCTGATATTTAATCTGGCATGTCAGAACGAAGTACGCCAAAAGATTGACATCTCTGTACCTTATGGGTTCATTAGGGTCAGGAAGGGTTGTAAAGCGACTTCTGACAGGGTAACCCTTACGGGGGTCTATGAACATGGGTCTTCACATACGATTCACAATAATGCATTGAGTATTTTGCAAGCTTACAACTTCACCAATCTAAACATTTGGGAGCCATTTAAGGCAAACATGCCCAACTTGAGGGGCGCTGTGAGATTACCTCAGAAACTTAAGCATCTTAAAGAAGTTCTGGTGGATCAGCTTCTCGAAGGGATAAACCAGGTGGGTCCAGTCAGACCCATGAAGGTCCTACATTTTCCTTGGTGGGGTTACGGTTTAATGATTCTTGGTAGTGTAACTTCAGTTATTATGGGCATTCTGATCTATCATAAGTGGGGCAATGCTGTTGCTGGTTCCTTGCCTGCCGCCTGCAGGAGGAGTGGTGATCGAGGGGCACGAGCCAGCGTTCCGTACTCCGACGACCCTGATCAAGAGATGGCTGAACTAAACCGTGGAGAAGAGCGCCACTCTCGCATTATCTACAGACGGGAGAACATAATGGGAGATGACGACATGTTGCAGCAAACGAGAACTTTGCTAGAGAAAGATAAACCGACAAGCCAGCCAGACAAGCAAGGGTCAGCAGGTGGGATGATACGACTACTCCCACTACAACCCACCAACCAGTCAACAACTGCTAGAGAACAGTAACTATGAACATTATTGATAAATAAAATTATGGTCAGTGGACACTGTGAGATTATCACGAAATGAACTTCAGCAAAATGTGCTTGAATCCACGTGACTAGTTAATGAGAGCAGTGATAGTCAAGACTTTACCGTTAGTTTAATTCTCCGACTTAATCTTCAGTCATGTCTGTCTAGACATAACCAGCTACGAGAACCGATAGTATACATGTCACACATGGTCAACACGGATGAAGAGAAAGAAAACACAACGCGTAATCCGAAGAAACCTATACGATCACATGGTACAACACAAATGGTACTATACCATAATGGTACGACATACTGGTACGTCACATGGAACAACATAAATGGTACTACACGACAATGGTACGACATAGTAGTACGACAAATGGCACAACCTAAAATGGTGCTGCAAGTGAATAGTACAACTACTATGGTACGACTCAATGGTACAACCGACATGGTACTACTCTGGTACAACTACTATGGTACGACTCAATGGTACAACAGACATGGTACTACTCTGGTACAACTACTATGGTACGACTCAATGGTACAACAGACATGGTACTACTCTGGTACGACTAACTATGGTACAACTTAATGGTACTACGTGACACGAGAAACCAGCTGTGAACGTTATTAACAGAATAGAAGAAATATTCTATTGACTAGAGACTGCTAATTGTGTTAGCTTGTGTATATAATAAAGACTTGAAAAACTCAGACATACTGGGTATTGTATACAGAGACTGTTTTAAAGATGTTATGAATTAATGACTTAACCTTACTGTGTTACTGACCATTACAAGTTGAGTTGAATTGTTATAAAAAAGGAATATGCTAACAAATGGTAGCATATTTCTTTTGAACTACGTTAGGGGGGGATGTAACACAGTAGTGGTTCTTGTATGTATTGTTTTTCTTATATTAGAAAATTTAGGGTCAGGCGAGAAGACAATCCCAGTGCATTTTTTACAGTAGATGAAAACTGCGAAGTAGTATCAGACCATAATTGTGACAAACACCCATATGACCGGTCAAAGTCAGTTTAATTACCGTTTAATGACTTATTGAGTGCTCATATGACTAGCCCCGAGCGATAGCTGTCATGTGAACCCGGTCAAAGTTAGTTTAAATACCGTTTAATGACTTATTAAGTGCTCATGCATGGATGTGTCATGTTTTTATGGTCAGTTATGAAACATAGGAGATGTATATAAACTGGGGTTGTTTTCTAGTCGGGAGTCAGTATTTCACTCCGCTTGGTACAGAGCTGAAATAAAGCAAGTTGAACATTTTCCGTGTGTTCTTGTTTCATTGACTGTGTGACAATGAAGTTCTGGAGGTTTTCCCCTTAACCCTTGTCCTGCTAATCCAGGATATGCCTTATCTTTGAGACAATGTAGATCCAGATCAGATGGCTTCTGATGAAGCCATCTGATCAGGATCTACATTGTTTGCCATTCAGATTGTGAATTTGTTGCAATAATTTGCATCATGTAATCTGATTGGTTGATAATCGGTAGTGGGTGTGGCATATATAAATATTAAGCAGGACAAGGGTTAAGAAGAAAATGTAGACCTTCAGTGGAAGTAACTCTTTCAGAAAATATTTTGTCTTACCTGTCAGTAGTGGTCTCCTCCAGAAAATGAAGAATGTGTTTTTGTTTATTTGTTTTGGAGTTTAATGGCCCAGTCAGCACTATTTTAGGTCATCTTCGAGCCGGTCAGTTTACCTATCCACACTTTTCCTGGGCTAGCTTATTAGTAAGTTAGTTAGTGTTTGAGTTTTACGTCTCACCAATAACTAAGCTCATACAGAGACGGAACCATGGTTTAAAGACTCATCGGAAAGTCTGGTGAAGCCCGGGATCAATCCTACGACCCCTGATTTATAAGGCGAGTAGCATTACCACTACACCATGGAGGCTTCTTGGGCAGGCTTATACTTAAGCGGTTAACTAGTACAGTGCACATTCTTTCACCAGAAACTGACAACTGCCCTTCTTGAATCAGCAGAAGAGAGAATGACCATAGAAAAGAATGTGCTACTGGAGACTAGTAGAGAGCAGATTGTTCACAATGAAAACACTTTTTTCAAAGGGACTTAATCTAGTGCAAAGGAATTTTGAAGTCTTGAAAATGACAGGAAATGTGTCAGTTCTTTTCTAGAGTGACAGTTACTTGTGAAAGATAGTGCACTGTATTGGTTAACCCTTTTGTAACAAAAGGAATCTACCTCCTTATATATGGCAGGAGTCCATTTCAAAATTTAGGGGTGTCAGGCTTTGTTTTCTTCAAAATTTATTTGGAAACTGGCTGAAAATTTTGCAAACAGTGTAGGCCCTGATCATACACCGCATTCTGCGGCGTCTGATCTAGGCCTGCAGTTTGCTAGGGTACCCGTTTTGGGGTTTCCGGTAGTAAATGGGTTAACTACAGTCAGCCCTTTTTATTAGCTCACCTGAGCCAAAGGCTTAAGTGTGTTACTAGTATTCCAATGCTCCTGCATCCATTGTCACGCCGGAATCATATTGCGTAACTAGGTCAGATTTCTTTGAAACCCTGTTCACACTCTAGACACCACAGGTTATAGAATACAGTGAAATTCCTATATTTAGAGATGATCTCCGACCAGAGTACACTGTATGCAGAAAACAAAAAGAAAGAATAATTTCAAGCTACTATTTAAGCTTTTAAACGCACAATCAGTCTTCATTTTAGGTGGTCTTAATAGCAGAATTTCACTGTACATGTCTTGACAATATCTTTAGAATTGAATTTTGAATAAGTCATACTGGATCAAAACAAGGTGACCAAGGGGAGGGGACATATTGGTTTTGGTGCGGTTGATGTTGGCATCGGCAGCTGGGTAGCCTGTTTGAAGCACTTTTGTCCTGAACCTATAGAAGGCTACTGATGGTGACTTGAGATGGCCGCTTTCTTTGATTCTTTGATCTTAACTAGAAAATCCAACATAATAATGCCTTACTCTTCCCAAACAAGCGTACAGTTGCCATTACCTTGCCAGCATAGGGTTGCGTTTTGAACTTCTTTGGTCTCGGAGACCTTCGTCCTAACCATTGACACTTTTTATTCTCTGGCTCATAATTATGGACCCAGGTCTCATCTTCAGTCACCAGATGTGAAAGAAAATTACCTTCTTTTGGCCTAAACCACTTCAATAATGCAATTTATACTGATGCTCTGGTTGCCATTTATTCGTGCTAAGGGATTGTGAGACCAACGGGCTCTTAGCTTGCGCATAGCCGAGAGATCATTTAAAAGTGTTGAAACACTACCACTTGAAATGTGTAATGCACTCGCTGTTTCTTCCACCTTAATTTGCCTATCAGAGTACACCGGATCCTGTACTTTGTTGCACGTCTTCATCGGTGGCATCTGATGGGCGTCTAGACCTGGTTTTGTCGTCTAAAGACGTTCTACTGTGTTTGAAATTGAATTCTCCAACCCAGAATTTAACTTGTGCATATAATGGTGCAGACGACCCATAAACATTGGTCAACTTGCAATGTATTTCCTGTCCTGTTTTCCCTTTCAAATTCAAGTACTGAATTACAGCAAGGTACTCAACTTTTGACGAAAAGATTGCTTTTGCATCGCTAGCCATGTTTGACGTTCAGTATCTTATGAGTGAATGACACGATAATGGTGCAATTTTGCCTTTATGCCTAAAACATGTATTGAAACAAGGCATGAAAATCTTGGTTGACTCGGTCAATTGTGAATGGGATAGGCTGGTTACTTATTGACTTGCCCTTGTATTTTGTTTCTGGATAACTCCCCCCCCCCCCTGTACAGTTTCCATTGGTTGAAGCTGAAACATGGTAGAAAGTCAGACTGTGAGGTTTTGTAGCGCATATTGTTTCGAGGTTACATTTCATCAACTATTTACAGAGAAATGCCCCTTTAAAAATTTGTGAACTATTTCGCTTCCAGGTAACTCCCTACAGTTTTTATCAAATGGGATGGCTGGTTATTGACTTGCCATCATAATTTGTTTCTTGATAACTCCCCCTACAGTTTTCATCGGATGAAGCTGAATCTTGGTAGGTAGTTAGATTATGAGGTGGTGTAGCGCATATTGTTTCGAGGTTACAGTCTATCAAATATTCACAGAGTTTTGCCCTTTGAATATTTCTGTAAAAATTTCGTTACCAGCTAACTCCTCCCACAATTAAAATTTGATCAAGTTGAAACTTGATATATAGCTATACCATGATGTGGAGCAGTGCATGTTTAAGGGCCCCACACCGGGCATAACTATATTGCTTTTGTCGATGTGTTTGTTACACCTTAACTGAAAAACCTACCTCAGTCATAACTTCAAAAGTACTCTCATGAAACTTCACACACATACTAATCATTACAAAACCTACATTCCAACAAAGGGACATACCTATATGGCTTTTGTCCATGTGTTTGTCATGCCTTAAGCAAAAAAAAAAACATAATCTTGGTATTAACATCCAAAGAATTTCCCTACTCTTGTGAAACTTTATACACATACTTACTATCATAGGCCTACATTTTGCCTTAACCAAAAAGCCTAACCTCGGTCATAACTTAAAAAAAAATGACTTTCTGTCATGAAACTTCACACACATATTGACCATCAGAAGACCTGCATGCTGACAAAAACTTGTAGCATACCACTTAGACAGTGTTATGTTCAGCCCTTTCTGACGCAGTCATTCATCTAGTTTTGAGGTTTTGGTCCATCAACTAAAGAAAAAGTTATGCCCCATTGAAAACAGGAAACATTTTGTTTCAGCAGACTTCACCTGCAATTTAGATCCTGCCAGGCTGGAACTTGATGTATAGTTAGACCATGATGTGGAGCAATGCATAAAAATTATTGTTTCGAGGATACAGACTTTCAATTATCCCCTTTGAATTTTGTGAACATTTTGTCTCTGGCTAAATCTTACAACAGTAAACTGAAACTTCATATGTAGTTTGACCGCAATTTGGAGCTAAACTTGATATATAGTTTGACCGCAATGTGGAGCAGTGCATATTTTCTCAAGGTTATGGTCCGCCAAAAATTAATTAAGGCATTTCTGTACTTATTTTGTTTGTGGCTTTACAACTTTTCCTGCAGGTAACAATTGATCCAGCAAAAACTTGATATTATGTAGCTTGACTATGATGTGGAGCAATGCATGTTGTTTAGAGCAGTTCATATTGTTTCAAGTTTGCAGTTCAACAAACATTAACTTGCCATGTGCATATAATGCCCCGCTTGCAGAGCTCTCGTTCTGATACATAGCATCACTTATCGTCACCTTAGTGCAAAAAGTCATTAACTCCAATACATTTTAAATGGGAATTATTGACTTTTTGCGCTAAGGTGACGTTATAGCATAGTGACTAGTCTGTGACTATATGGGTTCTGAGATTTGTTTACATTTTTGTGACATTGACCATATTTTCAAGAGCACATGCCCCTCAAAACTCTCAGTTGTGGCTTGTGTACAAATTGATGATATTTGGTTTGCTTAGTACAATACAGTCAAACTTCGATGGCTCGAACCCCTTTGGGACCATGGAAATTTGTTCGAGACAGCGGTTGTTCAAGCCACAGAGGGTTACTGTTAGTGCCATACCAGGAGGCGTAATGGAGATAACCGTTGATATCTTTTTAGTGTTCTGTATTATAAATGAGGCGATTCTAATGAGTACACACAGTATACATTTGCAAAATAAATGAAGAAAATCTTCCTTAATTACACCTATATCGTATTTGGAGGAATTCCCTGCGGACTCAAGAATGTGTTCGACTCATCGATCGTAAGCGAGCCATTGGAGTTCGAGCCATTGAAGTTCTACTGTATATCATTGCAAACTACCAATGATTTGATCATCATTTTGGTGACCTTGACCTTACCTTCAAGGCCACAGGCTCCCGGAAACTGTTAATTTTGGACACAAAATGGCTTGTAATGTATGCACAATATTTCAATTTAAAAGTTGATGTATGTTGACCAAACGTGTTACAGTTTGGCTTGTCTGCACCCTGTCTCATTAATGCAGTTCTAACTAGGTACAATTGATTATTGCATCCTACATTTACCAAGGACTTGGTTAGATTTTAGATTCACAGGCCCCAAAAACTGTCAATTTGTGCTTAGCTGAACTCTATTTCATGAACCTTCTGTGAAACCATGAGGCCCACAGTTTATATAAAGTCTAACTTCAACATGTTCAAAGGCTTTAATTCATCAGTACCAGTGAAAAAAGTTTAAGAGATTGAATTTTTAACTCAGACATTTGTGAATTGATACATGACGACAAACAAGAGAGACTGGCTAGCCTACATGTGCAAGCAAGGACGCGAACAAGACATCATTTCTAGAGCCACTGAAGTAAATTTTTGTCTCATCAGCCCAGTAAGAATCTTCCATGAGTAGAGGTTAACCTACAGCCGCCGCCCATCAGGGCTTGGAGAAATAGATTGGACTGCATGATGCTGCCAGGCTGAGCTGAATCCAACTGTTTGTGAGTACTGGTGAACTGCTTAGGTCTATATATAAAAGCTATTGGTCTCATTGGGCAGCAGGGCTTGAGATTACATTTCATCTCATTGTCCGCTAAAAGTCCACAAAATAGGAAGCAACATCTCCAAAATGACCTTAATAGTGTTGATGGTGATGTTAAATGGAAGAGGAGGCAATGATCAGGAATCGATAAAATTAACTCACAGCTCCCATCAGAGACACCAAAGGGAAAGAAACACAAACATGAAACGACAGACCCTAATGGAAACATCAATAGCGGAAAGCCAAAAGGACAGTTACGTTCCCACAAAATGGCCAATAGGCTATCCAAAACAAAACAATATAAGCGACACAAACACCCAAAAACAAACCTAACAAAAATAAACCGCAACAGAAGAACCGCCCTGGAACGGTCAGTGAAAATGAATCCCACTGGGGGTTTAAATCGATTTTACGTGGCCACAGTCGTCACTCCCACTTCTGCCCCCACTTCCGTTATACCTCAATTCAAACAAGCGTTGTAAACCAGGCATCGTGGATCTATTCCAGACTTCTGCAGGCTGTCAGATGTGTCTTTAACACTTTTTGTACCAAATGGAATCTTCCTTCTTATAAATAGCAGGAGTTCATGTCAAAATTTAGGAGTGTCACGTTGTGTTTTCATCAAAATTGATTTGGAAAATGACTGAATTTTTAGCAAACAGTGGAGGCCCTGAACGGACGCCGCATTCTGCGGCGTCTTATCTGGGCCTGCACTGTTTGCCCGGGTACCCCTTCTGGGGTTTCTGGTACTAAATGGGTTAAACTGAGATTGATTGTTTATATACATCCAAACTGACACCAGATGGCCTTTCATGTTGGAGGGAAGTAAAACTCAAGTAAATTCTACCAGACTACATGTAGTTATAAATCTTTTTCATTTTCAGCAGGAGACAGCAGCACTGGTGCTATTGTAGCTGGGATTGTAGGTGGGATTGTTGGACTTTTGATAGCAATATTAATAGCTGTATCATGTTGGCGGAAAAATAAATGTTTTTGGAGTCGAAAGAAGAAGACTGATGACCAGAGTGATCTTGAACTCAATCAGTCTAAAATTCCACTCAGGGCCAGTGAACAGGTAAATTTCCACTGCCAGAAAACCGATCTCCCCTGACCTTTTGCCATTGCAACCACAGTTGAACTACAATATTTCATGAAAATTTGTTCCAGAATGAGCCTAATACATGTGCCATAAAATTACTAAAAATTGAACACCTTGAGAACTTGCTGTAACTCTCCTAACATTTTAACAAATTCGTCTCTTGATCCAGCAAGTTGTCTAAAAGGTGCAGTCGGAATGACAAATAGTGTAGACCCTGATCAGACTGCTCCTTGAGCAGTCTGATATGGGTCTGTACCGTTTGCTTAGGCCTATCTGTCCCAGTATTTAGGATCATTACTTAAGTATGAATCATATATTATTGGCTTGCCTTACGAAAGTAAAGGGGAGCTATTGCCATACCGCATTTTAACTGTTAAAGTTTACCTGCAGGCTCTTATTTGTCATACTAAGAGATAAAAAGTAAAAAAAATGTTAGTTTTCGTGTCCGGTCAATAATTTTCTAATTCCTGGATGGATTTTGAAATTACTTGGCAGAAATATTAACCATCATGAGAGGAAGTGTAGCGTGCCAAACCTAGGGCCGTACCTATAAGATCAAGGTGGTACTGAGAGGTCAAAGGTAAAAAAAAAGTCTGAAACTTAAACAGTGTCAATAACTTTCTTATTTCTTGATGGATTTTGAAATTACTTGGCAGTAATGTTCACCATAATGAGACATTGTGTCACAGGCAAAGCCAGTTCCGTAACTCTAAGGTGAAGGTCGCAATTAGAGGTCAAAGGTCATAAAAAGAGGATCCAAATTTTAAATGCTTATTTCTGGATGGAATTTGAATTTGGCAGAAATGTTTACCATCATGAGGCAATGTGCCACATGTAAAACCCAGGTCCATACCTCCCAAGAAAAAGGTCATACTTAAAGGTCAGATGTCAAAAAATGGTCCTAAACTTAAACACCATCATTACTTTCTGTGGATAAACACAAACATCAAAATATCAGGCGGGGGCATCTGTGTTCTGTGCACGCATTTCTAATTAGCTCGCCTGACGAAAGTAAAGGGGGAGCTATTGCCATACTCCCGGGCGTTCGTTGTCGGCGTCCGCGTTTTGTTAAAGTTTACCTGCAAGCTGTCATATGTGGTGTTTTGCCATTTATTTTGAATATACACTTAACAATTGGTAAAAACCAATATTTAACAATATCATTGTACTTCATTTTACATGTTTTTTTGGCTTAAATTGGCCTTTTTTAGATGTTAATTATTTACCTGCAAGCTCTATGTAGTGTAGTGGACAGAGCTCAGGACTCTGAATCAAAGGGTTTTGCATTCAAATCCCGGTGGAGGATTATTTTTTAATATTGTTCTTTTTTCCTTTTAAAAACACAGCGAGTTCAACTTTCTGGGTCCGGGGCTCAAGGTCAGTGTAGTTAGAAAAACTTTGTCATTGCTCTAGTGCCTTCATTTATTGATGGATTTTAATATAACATCACACAAATGTTTGGTATGATGATATTTCGAGTGACTTTGACTTTCAAGGTTTGGGCTCAAGGTCAAGGACCAGTGCTCAAAGTCAAAGTCACTGTGGCTATATTTTAGAAAATCTTGTCATCGCTCTAGCGCTTATATTTATTGCTGAATTTTAATATAACTTCAGTCAAAGGTTAGGTATAATGGTATCTCAAAAGAGTTCAACATTTAGTGTCCGAGGCTCAAGGTCAAGATCACTGTGGCTATTTTTAGAAAAACTTTGTCATGGTCTTTAGTGCCTACATTTATTGATGGATTTTAATATAACTTAAAGCAAATGTTGGGTATGATGATATCTCAAGCAAGTTCGACTTTCAGGGTCTGGGGCTGAAGGTCAAGGTCACTGTGGCTATTTTTACAAAAACTTTGTCATTGCTCTAGCCCCTGCATTTATTGATGGATTTCAATATAATTTCACACATGTGTTGGGTATGATGATATTTCTAGCAGGTTGGACTTTCAGAATCCAGAGCCCAAGGTCAAGGTCACTGAGACTATTTTTAGAAAAAAACTTTGTCATGGCTCTAGTGCCTACATTTATTGATAGATTTTAATATAACTTCACACAAATGTTGGGTACAATGATATCTCGAGCAAGTTCTATTTTCAGGGTCCGGGGCTGCAGGTCAAGGTCACTGTGACTATTTTTACAAAAACTTTGTCATTGCTCTAGCCCTGCATTTATTGATGGATTTTAATATAACTTCACACATGTGTTAGGTTTGATGATATCTGTAGCCAGTTGGACTTTCAGGGTCCAGGGCTCAAGGACAAGGTCATTGTGGCTATTTTTAGAAAAACTTTGTCATTCCTCTAGGGCCTACATTTATTGATGGATTTTAAAAAATTAATCACAAATGTTGCATATGATAATATCTTGAGCGAGTTCGACTTTCAGGATCCTGGCCTCAAGGTCGAGGTCACTGTGACTATTAATAGAAAACTTTGTTCATTGCATTTAATTTATGTATTTTTAAGTCACACAAATGTTGCGTTTGATAATATCTCAAGCAAGTTCTACCTGCAGGGTCCTAGGCTCAGGGTCACGGTGGCATTTGCATTACAGGCTGTACTTTTTGGTTCTCTTTCATTTGCTGTAGTCTGTTCAGCTGTTTTACATAAGAAAAATTCCTTTTTTTTGGCAAACCATTTTTTTTTTTTTCAAATAAAAACACTTTAAACAAAATTTCTTCTTCAGTGGTTCTTAGGGATACCATCTGGTTCTATTTTAATTGCTGCAGTCTGTTGGTCTGTTTTACAGAAAAAAAATGATAACTTGCCCCCATCGTACTTAGGCCCCCAAAGGCGAGCTATGTTGTCTTCTGACAACTATTCTTTTTATTACATTCTGTATGAAAATCTTTAAATAATTAGTTTATATTAGCTTTAGGAATTATTTTGTTGTTTAGACGCAACCATAGTAGCAGTGCACAATTATTCTAATTGACCATTTAATCCAGGATAACTGGAGAAAGTAAGACTGAAATTTTTGAAAATTTATTTCAAAGATAAACTTGCAAATTCTTGTTTTCCCAGGTATAAAACATTGTATGTTATTGTCTACCCTTGCAAATTAGGTACCTGAAAAGGATGAATAAACAGCCACTAGATGTTTTATAGGTCAGTAGAATTTATTATAGGTCACCACCAATGATATTTTTCAGTTATTTGACCCCATTTATTAGCTCACCTGTCAGGTAGTGACAAGTTGAGCCTTTGTGATCACTTTTTGTCAGTTGTGTGTCTGTGTGTAGGTTCTTGGGGCTATTTTTAAGAAAAGCTTTGTCTTCTCTGTAGCCCCTACATTTATTGATAGATTTTAATGTAACTTCACACAAATATTAGATATGATAGTATCTCCAGCAAGTTAAACTTTTAGGGTCTCGGGTGCAGTGGCTATTTTCTGTCATCACTCTAGCACCTACATTTATCAAAGGACTTTTATGTAACTTTACACAAATGTTGGTTAGCAAGATTGACTTTCAGGATCCTGGGCTTAAGGTCAATGTCAATGTGCTTATTTTTAGAAGAAAAAAAAAACAATGACATATATCTCTAGGGCCTTCATTTATTGATGGATTTTTATGTAGCTTCACACAAATGTTAGGTATGATAATACATGAAGCAGGTTTGACTTTCAGGGTTCTGAACTAAAACCAAGGTCACTGTGGCTGTTTTTAGAAAAACTTTTTCATTGCTCTAACCAGCACCTAGATTTATCAATGAATTTTAATGTTACTTGACACAAATGTTAGGTATGATAATATTCTCAAGCAAGATCAACATTCAGGGTTCAGGGCTGAAGGTCAGGGTCACTGTCACTGTTGCTAGGCTTATGGATCGATTTTGCGCAAACTAACATGAAAGCCACCAGAGCTAAAATATCCAAGCCCTAAATTGACCTAGTCACAAACAGCTACAGTCGACGCTCGTTGTCACGAACCTGACGGGACTGGATAAAAAGTTTCAGTTATCCGTAGTACGAGATAACCAAAGCTTGACTTTACACAAATGTTGGGTAGCAAGGATGACTTTCAGGATCCTGGGCTTAAGGTCAAGGTCACTGTGGTTATTTTTAGAAAAACTTTAACGTATCGCTCTAGGGCCTTCATCTATTGATGGATTTTATGTAGCTTCACACAAATGTTGGGTATGATCAGGGCTTGAGAAAATGCCGGTTTTCTGGTTCCGGACCGAGTTTGGCTTCCATAAACCGATTTTGACTTCAGAAGAAGGTTAAAAAATCGGTCCATAATTCAATAACATTTTTAAAAAATTGGTTCAAAAATTTTCGCTAAATCATTATGTTGTAAAAACAAGTTGACCGTTTGCCACTGATAATCCAAGCATGTATACAAAAAACGCCTACAGCACAAGGTGTTAGACCGGTTCATTATCTAACTGGGTGAAAATCGGACAAGTCCCTGTGGGGTTCTTTGATCTTATATCGCAGCGAAATTTGACCTGTGTGTCAAAATAATTAAACCCTGAACCACACAGAGCTGAATCCGGCCCGCACACTAGTACTGGTAAATCGCTTAGAGGATCTAAGCCTGTCCAGGAACCCCAGTGCGAGGCGGACCGTCCATGCTAATAAACCCTATTGGTTTCATTGGGCGACAGGACTTGAGATGTCATTTCATCTCAATGTCGGGTAAAAGTCCCACAAAATTGGAAGCAACGTCTCCAAAATGATCTTTCCAAAGTTGACGGGGACGTTAAACCTCAAATCAAACAAAACTGGCCTCAGGCGTTATCGGCAAGCTAGCAGGGTGAGAAAATTAGGTCAATCAATGCAGGACATACGCTAGTTTGTTTACACAAATCATTAATTTATGGCTTACTATAGAACCGGTATTTGAATATAATATTTTTTTTTTTCACAGGGCACAATTTTCAATACACACCTGTCATGTCTGCACATTGCGTGTTAAGCCTTCGAGAAAAAATGCATTTTTTCAAGATAATTTTATTTTAGAAATAGGCTCCATTGAAACCAATAACATAAACCACGAGTGTTTTACGCCCTTGAATGGATTAAAATGAAACCGCATGATGTCATTTTCAGATCACGTGGCTTCAATATCAGTCGCCGTTTGTAGAAAAGCAATTTGTTTCAGGCTTGTGTAATCACGAAATATGTATTTATATTCTTATTTCACGATATTTATATTCTTTAGAACTCGGTTCGGCCATGTAAGATTTTCATTGACTCTCGTTCGGCCATGTTTTGGTTCGAGAGTAAAGGTACAAAGTGCTCAAGGTGAGCTTTTGGGATTGGTCTTTGTCCGTCGTCCATGCGTCCGTCATCAACTTTTGCTTTAAACAACTTCTTCTCCAAACCTGCTGGACATATTTTGAAATAATTTCACAGGAATGCTCCTTGGGTGATCCTCTACCAAAATTGCTCAAAATGTTCGGCTCGGGTGAACAAGATGGCTGCCATAGCTAAAAATAGAAAAACCTTTAAATAACTTCTCTTTCTTAATCAGTGGATGGATTTTGAAATTATTTCACAAGAATGTTCCTTGAATGACCCTCTATCAAAATTGCTCAAACCGTTCCGCTCGAGTGAACAAAATGGCCACCAGAGCTAAAAATAGAAAAACATTTAAAGGACTTCTTCCTCTTAACCAGTTGATGGATTTTGAAATTATTTCACAGGACTGTTCCTAGGGTGCCCCTGTACTAAAATTGCTCTAACCTTGCCGCTTGGGTGAACAAAATGGCCGCCAGAGCTAAAAATAGAAAAACCTTTGAACTTATTTCACAGGAATGTTCCTTGGGTTTCCCTCTACCAAAATTGCTCAAACCGTTCAGCTCGGTCGAACAAGATGGCCACCAGAGCTAAAAATAGAAAAACCTTTAAACAACTTCTTCTCCTTAACCAGTGGATGGATTTTTAGAAATTACTTCACATGAATGTTCCCAGGATGACCTTCTACCAAAATTGCTCAAACTGTTTTGCTGGAGTGAACAAGATGGCCACCAGAGCTAAAAATAGAATAACCTTTAAATGAATTTTGCTCCTTAAGCAGTGGATGGATTTTGAAATTATTTCACTGGAATGTTCCTTGGGTGAGCCTCTACCAAAATTGCTCAAATTTGCTCATACCGTTCCACTCGTGTGAACAAAATGGCCACCAGAGTTTAAAAATAGAAAAACCTTTGAATGACATCTTCTCCTTAACCAGTGGATGGAGTTTGAAATTACTTGACAGGAATGTTTCTTGGGTGACCCTCTACCAAAATTGCTCAAACCATTCAGCTTGGATGAACAAGATGGCCACCAGAGCTTAAAATAGAAACACCTTGAAAGAATTTCTACTCCTGAAACAGTGGATGGATTTTGAAATTACTTCACAGGAATGTTTCTTGGGCGACCCTCTACCAAAATTGCTCAAACAGTTCTGCTCGTGTGAACAGGATTGCTGGCTGTGCTAAAAATAGAAAATAAACCTTCAAAAGACTTATCCTCCTTAACCAGTGGATGGATTTTGAAGTTACTTCACAGGAATGTTTCTTGGGCGACCCTCTACCATAATTGCTCAAACCGTTCTGCTCGTGTGAACAAGATTGCTGGCTGTGCTAAAAATATAAAAAAAAACCCTTCAAAAGACTTATCCTCCTTAACGAGTGGGTGGATTTTGAAAATATTTCACCGGAATTTTCCTTTGGTGACCCGCTACCAAAATTGCTCAGACTGTTCCGCTTGGGTGAACAAGATGGCCACCACAGCTAAAAATAGAAAAACTTTTAAACGGCTTTGTCTCCTTAACCAGTGGATGGATTATGAAATTATTTGACAGGGATGAGGTTTGAGGTGTTTAGCTCTGGTGGCCATCATGCTCAGTTAAGCAAAATATTTTGAGAAATTTTGTTAGAGGGTCACTCATGGAACATCCATATAAAATTGCTTACTTTTAGAGACAGACGTCTTTTGAAATTTTATGCGCCCCACCCACCTTGACTGCAAGGTGCTTCTACAGGAGTATTGGTAAACCACTTTGAAGGTCTTAGCCTGTCCAGGCAAAGTGGTGCGAGTGGAACCGTCTATGCATTTAAGCCCCATTGGTTTCATTGGGTGGCAGGGCTTGAGATGTCTTTTCATCAAAAATGACTTCTACTTCTCAAAATGACTTCTCCTAAACAGGCAGACTGATTTTGAATTAATTTCACAGAAATGGTCTTTGGGTCCAACCAAAATTGCTCAAACCCTCCACTCCACCATATATAACCCACAATTCCATTTGTACAATATAGATCAGATGAGCGATCCAGGGCCATCATGGCCCCATCATGGCCCTCTTGTTTAACAGTTCAAAACGTTTTTTTAGAAATACGCTCTATAAAAATCAATGACATAAAACAGGTGTGGGTGTTACATCCTTGACTGCATTAATGTGTATTGTGTAAAGGAAACCGTATGACGTCATTTTCCGACCACGTGGCTGCAAAATTGGTCGCCATTTGTAAACAAACAAATTGGGGCAAAATAAAGATGTGTGAAATAAGAGAAATATTTTAAAGGTTTTTAAAAAGGGGAAAAAAATATAGTGACTATAGAACTGGTCTTTTACTGCACCACGCTGGTTGTTTCCCTGTACTAAGTGACCCGGACATTGGGAAAATGAAAGTAGATGAAATCTGGCATAGAATATGAAAGTAGATGAAATCTGAACGATGTGAGCAATGATGGCTGTTTATAATCAAGATACTGGTGCTCATATTTGTTGACAAGTGTAAGAGCAATACTGATATGCCAGTCGTTACGCTAATAACACATTTTGAAATTGCAAATCACCAAAGAAGTTTAAGGAAATTACCAAAAAAGATCGGCAATTTCCGTAATTTTTGACGAAATCTGGCTGGACCGATTTGGATTCTTCAGTTTCTCGAGCCCTGAGTATGATAATATATGAAGCAGGTTTGACTTTCAGGGTCCCGAACTAAAACCAAGGTCACTGGGGGTGTTTTTAGAAAGACTTTTTCATGGCTCTAGCCAGCACCTAGATTTATCAATGAATTTTAATGTAACTTGACACAAATATTGGTATGGTATTATTCTCAAGCAAGATCAACATTCAGGGTTCAGGGCTGAAGGTCAGGGTCACCGTCACTGTTGCTAGGCTTATGACCCAATTTTGCTCAAATTAACATGAAAGCCACCAGAGCTAAAATATCCAAGCCCTAAATTGACCTAGTCACAAACAGCTACAGACGACGCTCGTTATCTCGAACCTCAGGGGATGGAATAAAAAGTTTGAGTTATCTGTAGTACGAGATAACCAAAGCGTGACTCACGTGCATGTCAGAGCCCATCATTTGCTGTGATAGGCCTGGTATTTTTGGATAGCACTTACATGAAAGTAATGGAGCTTGTCGAAGTATAGTGATTATAAAAGATTTCTCATGTGTTTTTTTGTCTTTCAAAATCCTCCAAATAAGCTAGCTAAAAATAGAAATGTACCTAAATGGACTGGTTCCCAGCTTGTGAATGAAATGGTTATATCACTTTGGCAAGCTCTGCATGCTAAACGTCATACGGTAGTCTCTCGTAAACAGTTTCGGTCCTGCCGGGAAAGCTGATCATTAGCCATCTTTTATGATCTACACTCTTTGTATGTGCATCGGGACAAGGGCAAGTACTCAATTTTGACACTAATGACGAGTACCTAAAACAACCAGTTAAAGAGCCATGTCATACCTAATCGTACATTAATACAAATCAGAGCCACGTTTTATCACTGAAATCTTGGAAATCATTGAGACAAAATGGTGTCAAGATCAAAGGTTGAGCACCGCGTGTCGGCCTTTATCGCCCGCACGTGATTTTCATAATACCCGTAAAGGTATTGTTTTTTGTTTGCGCTAATTTTGATTGCGAATGCACCTGGACAAATTGGAAAATTGAAAACACTGCTGTTTTGTAAAGGTCTCTTATTATTTTCTTTCACTGAAAGATCGGCTGCATCGTTTGGTTTTTTAGCTCACCTGTCACATAGTGACAAGGTGAGCTTTTGGGATCACTTTTTGTCTGTCGTTCGTCCGTGCGTGCATCCGTGCCCCGGTACACTTTTTCTTCAAACAACATCTCCTCCTAAACCACTGATCAGATTTTGACCAAACTTCACAGGAATGATCCTTAGGTGGTCCTCTTTCAAAGTTGTTCAAATGGTTCTGGTCTGTTGCACATCTAGGTCATAGGAGCTAAAATTAGATTTTTTTAATGAAAATTTTCAAAATCTTCTTATCTGAAACTGCAAGGCCAAGGTCTTTAATATTTGGTATGAAGCTTCATCTAGTGGACCTCTACCAAGATTGTTCAATTTATAGCCCTGGGGCCAAAAATGCCCCCGCCCCGGGGGCCTTTTAAAAATCTTCTTTTCTGAAACCGCAAGGCCCAGTTCTTTGATATTTGGTGTGAAGCTTCATCTAGTGGACCTCTATCAAGATTGTTCCAATTATAGGCCTAGGGCAAAAAATGCCCCCACCTGCAGGCCCTTTGGTTTTACATTGGCTTATACAGGGAAAATCTTTAAAAATCTTCTTCTCCAAAACCGGATGGCCCAGTTCTTTGAAATTTGGTTAGTAGCTTCATCTGGTGGACTTCTACCAAGATTGTTCAAATCATAGCCCTTGGGTCAAAAATGCCCCGCCTCGGGGGTCCCTTCGTTTTTACATTGGATTTAAAAAAAATCTTCTACTCTGAAACCGCAAGGCCCAGGTCTTTGATATTTGGTGTGAAGCTTCATCTAAATTGTTCAAATTATAGCCCTAGGAAATAGAAGTCAGTGCAATGAAAACCTTTGAAAATCTTCTTGTCTGAAAGCAGAAGGCCAAGGTCTTTGATATTTGGAATGAAGCTTCATCTTGTGGATTTCTACCAAGATGGGGGCAAAAATGGCCCGCCCCAGAGACCCCAAGGTTTATGTAAGACTTATATAAGGAAAACCTTTAAAAATCTTGTCTGAAACCAGAAGTCTCAGTTCTTTGATATTTGGTATGAAGTTTCACCTTGTAGACCACTACCAAGATAAATCATATTATAGCCCGGGGCCAAAAATGGCTCTCCCAGGGGCCCACTTGATACCCTATGGATCAGGTGAGCGATCCAGGGCCATCATGGTGAAACTTCATCAAGTGGATCTCTATCAAGATTGTTCAAATTATAGCCCTGGGGCCAAAAATGCCCCTGCCCCGACGGCCTTTGGTTTTACATAGGCTTATATAGGGAAATTATTTAAAAAATCTTTTTCTCTGAAACCACAAGGCCCAGGTCTTTAATATTTGGTATGAAGCTTCATCTAGTGGACCTCTACCAAGATTGTTCAAATTATAGCCCTGGGGCCAAAAATGCCCTCGCCCCGGGGGCCTTTGGTTTTTCATAGACTTATACAGGGAAAATCTTTAAAAATCTTCTTCTCTGAAACCGCAAGGCCCAGTTCTTTGATATTTGGTGTGAAGCTTCATCTAGTGGACCTCTATCAAGATTGTTCCAATTATAGGCCTAGGGCAAACAATGCCCCCACCTGCAGGCCCTTGGTTTTACATTGGCTTATACAGGGAAAATCTTTAAAAATCTTCTTCTCAAAAACCGGATGGCCCAGTTCTTTGAAATTTGGTTAGTAGCTTCATCTAGTGGACTTCTACCAAGATTGTTCAAATCATAGCCCTTGGGTCAAAAATGCTCCCGCCTCGGGGTCCCTTCCTTTTTACATTGGATTTAAAAAAAAATCTTCTACTCTGAAACCGCAAGGCCCAGGTCTTTGATATTTGGTGTGAAGCTTCATCTAAATTGTTCAAATTATAGCCCTAGGAAATAGAAGTCAGTGCAATGAAAACCTTTGAAAATCTTCTTGTCTGAAAGCAGAAGGCCAAGGTCTTTGATATTTGGAATGGAGCTTCATCTTGTGGATTTCTACCAAGATGGGGGGAAAAATGGCCCGCCCCAGAGACCCCAAGGTTTATGTAAGACTTATATAAGGAAAACCTTAAAAAATCTTGTCTGAAACCAGAAGTCTCAGTTCTTTGATGTTTGGTATGAAGTTTCACCTTGTAGACCACTACCAAGATTAATCATATTATAGCCCGGGGCCAATAATGGCTCTCCCAGGGGCCCACTTGATACCCCATGGATCAGGTGAGCGATCCAGGGCCATCATGGTGAAGCTTCATCAAGTGGACCTCTGTCAAGATTGTTCAAATTATAGCCCTGGGGACCAAAAATGCCCTGCCCCGAGGGCCTTTGGTTTTACATAGGCTTTTATAGGGAAAATATTTAAAAATCTTTTTCTCTGAAACCACAAAGCCCAGGTCTTTAAAACCACAAAGCCCAGGTCGGGCTCATCGGAGTCTAACTGTTGGTTTTCTTTTGCTCCAGCATTTCAGTGGTTTCTTGCTGTCGAGTCCTCGCCGTTGTCTCACCTCTGTGGTTCATTGATTTCTGTGTTCACGGAGATGTTGCACTGATGAGTTAGGAGGCCTTCATGCGGACTGAACAAATTTTTTGTCTAAATCGCGACGGAAGTAAGGGCGAGGATTGTGGCCACGTAAAATCGATTTAAGCCCCCCAGTGGAAATCTTCCACTGACCGTTCCAAGGCGGTTCTTCTGTGGCGATTTATTTATGTTGTTGTTTGTTACTTACTGTGTGTATCACTTGTGTCTTTTAATTTTGGATGGCCATATGGCCATTTTGTGGGAAAGTAACTGTCCATGTGGCCTTCCTTTGTTTAGGTTTCCATTATGGTCTGGTCGCTTAATGTTTGTATTTCTTTCCCTTTGGTGTCTTTTATGGATGGAGTAAGTTAATTGTATTAATTCCTGATCTTTGTTTTACTTCTACTTTAATATTTGGTATGAAGCTTCATCTAGTGGACCTCTACCAAGATTGTTCAAATTATAGCCCTGGGGCCAAAAATGCCCCCGCACCGGGGGCCTTTGGTTTAACATAGACTTATACAGGGAAAATCTTTAAAAATCTTCTTCTCTGAAACCGCAAGGCCCAGTTCTTTGATATTTGGTGTGAAGCTTCATCTAGTGGACCTCTATCAAGATTGTTCCAATTGTAGGCCTAGGGCAAAAATGCCCCCACCTGCAGGCCCTTTGGTTTTACATTGGCTTATGCAGGGAAAATCTTTAAAAATCTTCTTCTCCAAAACCGGATGGCCCAGTTCTTTGAAATTTGGTTAGTAGCTTCATCTAGTGGACTTCTACCAAGATTGTTCAAATCATAGCCCTTGGGTCAAAAATGCCCCCGCCTCGGGGGTCCCTTCATTTTTACATTGGATTTAAAAAAAATCTTCTTATCTGAAACCGCAAGGCCCAGGTCTTTGATATTTGGTGTGAAGCTTCATCTAAATTGTTCAAATTATAGCCCTAGGAAATAGAAGTCAGTGCAATGAAAACCTTTGAAAATCTTCTTGTCTGAAAGCAGAAGGCCAAGGTCTTTGATATTTGGAATGAATCTTCATCTTGTGGATTTCTTCCAAGATGGGGGCAAAAATGGCCTGCCCCGGAGATCCCAAGGTTTATGTAAGACTTATATAAGGAAAACCTTTAAAAATCTTGTCTGAAACCAGAAGTCTCAGTTCTTTGATATTTGATA
Organism: Lucinisca nassula; assembly: GCA_963580285.1. Taxonomy (NCBI): domain Eukaryota; kingdom Metazoa; phylum Mollusca; class Bivalvia; order Lucinida; family Lucinidae; genus Lucinisca; species Lucinisca nassula. The sequence goes on along the minus strand of OY757019.1, from coordinate 108,355,227 downwards.
TGAAATTTCACCTTGTAGACCACTACCAAGATTAATCATATTATAGCCCGGGGCCAATAATGGCATTCCCAGGGGCCCACTTGATACCCTTGGCCCCTGCCCATAGGGGCTTGACGAAATATATGGGCTGCATGATGCTTCCACGCAGAGCTGTATCCGGCCCGCACACTAGTACTGGTAAACCGCTTGGAGGATCTAAGCCTGTCCAGGAACCATGGTGCGAGGTGGACCATCCATGCTAATAAACCCTATTGGTTTCATTGGGCAACAGGGCTTGAGATGTCATTTCATCTCAATGTCGGGTAAAAGTCCCACAAAATTGGAAGTAACGTCTCCAAAATGACCTTTACAGTGTTGACGGGGACGTTAAACCTCAAATCAACCAACCAACCACTTGAAACCCTATGGATAAGGTGAGCAATCCAGGGCCATCATGGCCCTCTTGTTTTTTTAGCTCACCTGTCACGTAGTGACAAGGTGAGCTTTTGTGATCACTTTTTGTCCGTCGTGCGTCCGTCCGTCCGTGCGTGCGTCCGTGCGTGCGTCCGTAAACAATTTCAAATAAGTATATCTCTAATACCCCATGGTCAATCTTGATCAAATTTCATGAGAAGCATCATCAGGTAGGGGGAAAGGCTGCATAAGGTTTTTGGGCTGATCAGGTTGGAATTCTGGTTGCCATGGCAACATATAGCTCCCATAGACTTACAATGGGAACAAAAATAAAATATCTTCTTCTCTGAAACCACAGGGCCCAGAGCTTAGATATTAAGCATGTATTAACACCAGTGGTCACCTACATAATTCCTGCCAATCATGCCCCTGGGGTCCAAATTGGCCACACCCCGGGGCCCCTTTGCTCCCATAGACTCATAATGGAACAAAAAGCTTCAAAAATCTTCTTCTCGGAAACCACAGGGCCCAGAGCTTATATATTTAACATGTAGCAATGGCAAGTGGTCACCTACATAATTCCTGCCAATCATGCCCCTGGGGTCCAAATTGGCCACACCCCGGGGCCCCTTAGCTCCCAAAGACTCATAATGATAAAAAGCTTCAAAAATCTTCTTCTTTGAAACCACAGGGCCCAGAGCTTAGATATTTAGCATGTAGCAACGGCCAGTGGTCACCTACATAATTCCTGCCAATCATGCCCCTGGGTTCCAAATGGGCGACGCCCCGGGGCCCCTTCGCTCCCATAGACTCATAATGGAACAAAAAGCTTCAAAAATCTTCTACTCCGAAACCACAGGGCCCAGAGCTTAGATATTTAGCAGGTAGCAACGGCAAGTGGTCACCTATATAATTCCTGCCAATCTTGACCCTGGGGTCCAAACGGGCCACACCCCGGGCCCTTTAGCTCCTATAGACTCATAATGGAAAAAAGCTTCAAAAATCTTCTTTTCTGAAACCACAGGGCCCAGAGCTGAGATATTTGGCATCTAGCAACAGAAAGTGGTCACCTACATAATTTCTGCCAATCATGCCCCTGGGGTCCAAATTGGCCACACCCCGGGGCCCCTTAGCTCCCAAAGACTCATAATGAAAAAAAAGCTTCAAAAATCTTCTCTGAAACCACAGGGCCCAGAGCTTAGATATTTAGCATGTAGCAACAACCAGTGGTCACCTACATAATTCCTGCCAATCATGCCCCTGGGTTCCAAATGGGCGACACCCCGGGGCCCCTTCGCTCCCATAGACTCATAATGGAACAAAAAGCTTCAAAAATCTTCTTCTCGGAAACCACAGGGCCCAGAGCTTAGATATGTAGCAGGTAGCAACGGCAAGTGGTCACCTATATAATTCCTGCCAATCTTGCCCCTGGGGTCCAAACTGGCCACGCCCCGGAGCCCTTTAGCTCCTATAGACTCATAATGGAAAAAAGCTTCAAAAATCTTCTTCTCTGAAACCACAGGGCCCAGAGCTGAGATATTTGGCATGTAGCAACGGAAAGTGGTCACCTACATAATTCCTGCCAATCATGTCCCTGGGGTCCAAATTGGCCACGCCCCGGGGCCCCTTAGCTTCCAAAGTAGAAGTAAAACAAAGATCAGGAATTGATACAATTAACTTACTCCATCCATAAAAGACACCAAAGGGAAAGAAACACAAACACCAAGCGACCAGACCATAATGGAAACCTAAACAAAGGAAGGCCATATGGGCAGTTACTTTCCCACAAAATGGCCACACGGCCATCCAAAACCAAAAGACACAAGTGATACACACAGTAAGTAACAAACAACAACACAAACAAACTGCCACAGAAGAGCCGCCCTGGAACGGTCAGTGGAAGATTTCCACTGGGGGGCTTAAATCGTTTTTACGCGGCCACAATCCTCGCCCCTACTTCCGTCGCGATTTAGACAAACAATTTGTTCAGTCCGCATGAAGGCCTCCTAACTCATCAGTGCAACATCTCCGTGAACACAGAAATCAAAGAACCACAGAGGTGAGACAACGGTGAGGACCCGACAGCAAGAAACCACTGAAATGCTGGAGCAAAAGAAAACCAACAGTTAGACTCCGATGAGCCAGACCAGAGACAGAGCATCAGGCACCAACCAACATTATCTCTTTAATTTTCAATAAGCCTTTACGTTGGAGCCGTCATAGAATCTGAGGCCTGACCCACCGGCGTGCAATTAAAGAGGGAAGCAAAGTTGCCAACCGTGATTGGGTTAACTACCATGCATGCAGTCTGTCGTATAATATCCATGTTGTACCCAATCTTTTTATATCGAAGAATGATAAAGACTCATAATGCAAAAAAAGCTACATAATTCCTGCCAATCATGCCCCTGGGTTACAAATGGGCGACCCCCCGGGGCCCCTTCTCTCCCATAGACTCATAATGGAACAAAAAGCTTCAAAAATCTTCTTCTCGGAAACCACAGGGCCCAGAGCTTAGATATTTAGCAGGTAGCAACGGCAAGTGGTCACCTATATAATTCCTGCCAATCTTACCCCTGGGGTCCAAACGGGCCACGCCCCGGGGCCTTTTAGCTCCTATAGACTCATAATGGAAAAAAGCTAAAGAAATCTTCTTCTCTGAAACCACAGGGCCAAGAGCTGAGGTATTTGGCATGTAGCAACAGCAAGTGGTCACCTACATAAATCCTGCCAATCATGCCCCTAGGGTCCAAATGGGCCACGCCCTAGGGGTCCTTAGCTCACATAGACTCATAATGGAAAAAAAAAAGCTACAAAAATCTTCTTTTCAGAAACCACAGGGCCCAGAGCTTAGATATTTAGCATGTAGCAACGGCAAGTGGACACCTACATAATTCCTGCCAATCATGCTCCTGGGGTCCAAATGGGCCACGCCCCGGGACCCTTTAGCTCCTATAGACTCATAATGGAAAAAAAGCTTCAAAAATCTTCTTCTCTGAAACCAGGGGCCCCAGAGCTGAGATATTTGGCATGTAGCAACGGCAAGTGGTCACCTACATAATTCCTGCCTATCATGCCCCTGGGGTCCAAATTGGCCACACCCTGGGGCCCCTTAGCTCCCAAAGACGCATAATGGAAAAAAAGCTTCAAAAATCTTCTTCTCTGAAACCACAGGATTCAGAGTTTAGATATTTAGCATGTAGCAACGGCCAGTGGTCACCTACATAATTCCTGCCAATCATGCCACTGGGTTCCAAATGGGCGACGCCCCGGGGCCCCTTCGCTCCCATAGACTCATAATGGAACAAAAATCTTCTTCTCGGGAACCACAGGGCCCAGAGCTTAGATATTTAGCATTTAGCAACGGCAAGTGGTCACCTACATAATTCCTGCCAATAATGCCCCTGGGGTCCAAACGGGCCACCCCCCCGGGGCCCTTTAGCTCCTATAGACTCATAATGGAAAAAAAGCTTCAAAAATCTTCTTCTCCGAAACCACAGGACCCAGAGCTGAGGTATTTGGCATGTAGCAACGGCAAGTGGTCACCTACATAAATCCTGCCAATCATGCCCCTTGGGTCGAAATGGGCCACGCCCCGGGGCCCCTTAGCTCACATAGACTAATAATTTAAAAAAAAAAGCTTCATAAATCTACTTCTCTGAAACCACAGGGCCCGGAGTTTAGATATTTAGCATGTACCAACGGCAAGTGGTCAGCTACATAATTCCTGCCAATCATGCCCCTGGGGTCCAAATGGGCCACGCGCCATGGCCCCTTTGCTCCCATAGACTCATATTTAAAAAAAGCTTAAAAAATCTTCTTCTCTGAAACCACAGCACCCAGAGCTTAGATATTAAGCAGGTAGCAACGGTAAGTGGTCACCTACATAATTCCTGCAAATCATGCCCCTGGGGTTCAAAAGGGCCACGCCCCGGGGCCCCTTAGCTCCTATAGGCTCATAATGAAAAAAAAAAACTTCAAAAATCTTCTTCTCTGAAACCACAGGGCCCACAGCTTAGATATTTAGCATGTAGCAATGGCAAGTGGTCACCTACATAAATCCTGCCAATCATGCCGTGGGGTCCAAATGGGCCACGCTCCGGGGCCCCTTAGCTCCCATAGACTCATAATGGAAAAAAGCTTAAAAAATCCTCTTCTCTGAAAACACAGGGCCCAGAGCTTAGTTATTTACCATGTAGCAATGACAAGTGGTCACCTACATAAATCCTGCCAATCATGCCACTGGGGTCCAAATGGGCCACAACCTGGGACCCCCTTAGCTCCCATAGACTCATAATGGAAAAAAACCTTCAAAAATCTTCTTCTCTGAAACCACAGGGCCCAGGGCTTAGATATTTAGCATGTAGCAATGGCAAGTGGTTACCTACATATTTCCTGCTAATCATGCCCCTTGGGTCCAAATGGGCCACGCCCCGGGGCCCCTTAGCTCCCATAGACTCGTAATGGAAAAAAGCTTCAAAAATCTTCTTCTCAGAAACTGTGAAGCACAGAACTTAGATATTTAGTATCTAGCAACATAAAATAGCCATCTACATAAATCCTGCCAGTTATGCCCCTGGGATCCAAATTGGCCCCACCCCAGGGTTCTTTAGCTTCCATAGACTTACAATTGGAGAAACTTCAAAAATCTTCTTCTCTGAAACCACAGGGCCCTTATAATGAAAAAAAAAAAAAAGAAAAAAAAGAAAAAAAAAACAACTTAAAATGGGGAAAAAAATCTTCTTCTCTGAAACCATAAGTCCCAGAGCTTAGGTATTTAGCATGTAGCAATGTCGAGTGGTCGCCTACATGAATCCTGCCAATCATGCCCCTGGGGTCCAAATCCTGTGGCCCCTTAACTCCAACAAACCTATAATGGAAAAAGCTTCAAACATCTTCTTTGAAACCATGAAGTACAGACCTTAGAAATTTAGTATATAGCAACACAAAATGGTCGCCTACATAAATCCTGCCAACCGTGCCCTTTGGGTCAAAATTGGCCAAGCCCCAGGGCTCATTAGCTTCTATAGACTTATACTGGAAAAAACTTAAAAAAATCTTTTTCTCCAAAACCATAAGGCACCGATTTTGTTTGATTTGAGGTTTTACATCCCCGACAACACTGTATAGGTCATTTTGGAGATGTCTGTTCCAATTTTGTGTGACTTTTACCAGACATTGAGATGAAATTACATCTCAAGCCCTGTTGCCCAATGAAACCATTAGGGTTTATAAGCATGATCACCGCTTTGCCTGAGCTTAGATATTTAGTATGTAGCAATGTCAAGTGGTCTCCTACACTAATGATTTTCTTGTAAACAGGTGAGCGATATAGGGCCATTGGGCCCTCTTGTTTTGTTTTTTCTTTTTCGTTACGTCATGATTTTTTTTTTTTTTTCGTTATGTCATGAATCCAAGCCTCCGCCCATAGGGGCTTGAAGAAATATATGGGCTGCATGATGCTTCCACGCAGAGCTGAATCCGGCCCGCACACTAGTACTGGTAAACCGCTTAGAGGATCTAAGCCTGTCCAGGAACCGCGGTGCGAGGCGGACCGTCCATGCTAATAAACCCTATTGGTTTCAATGGGCGACAGGGCTTGAGATGTCATTTCATCTCAATGTCGGGTAAAAGTCCCACAAAACTGGAAGCAACGTCTCCAAAATGACCTTTACAGTGTTGACGGGGACGTTAAACCTCAAATCAAACAAACATCATGAATCCCGGTTCAAGATATGCAGTTGTAAAAACAGTGAAAAATATATTCAGGGACTGAAGCTGATGGACGAGATAGCCTAAGTGTCGACTTAAATGTAGTTAGACACATGCGAAGTTGAAATACAATAAATAAATAGGGGAAATATATTGGACTTAGAAATCGGTTCGACATATGTGATAGGATCGAGATAGGCCAGGTCGAGATAACGAGAGTCAACTGTATATTGATTTTGAAAGAATTTACCAGAAATGTTCCTTTGGTCACTGTCAATCAAAATTCTCAGACCCTCCACTCCACCTTACTATATTACCTACCATTTCATTGGTACAGTATAGATCAGGTGAGTGATCCAGGGCCGTCATAGCCCTCTTGTTTATGCCCACGCAAGGGCATTAAGTGTTACTCCTGTCGTCCATCTGTCTGTCCATCCGTCCGCCCGAATAATGGAAGGGGAATTCAGTGTAACCCCTCTCCATCCATCCGTCCATCTGTATGTTCGTCCCACTTTGTGTCCGGGCCATAACTCCTAAACTGTATGGAATATATCAGGTGTCTGAATGGCAGTTACACAATGTGTCATGTCCATCCGTACGTCCGTCCAACTTCGTGTCCAGGCCATAACTCCTAAACTGTATAGAATATATTTATGAAACTTTACAGGTGTATGCATGGCAATTAGATGATGTGTCATGAACAAGAAAGACAACTCTTGCTTTATTGGTTTTTGAATTATCTGCCCTTGACTCAGTTCCTTATAGTAAACTGTGACGGGGCCATATCTCCTAATATATGAAAACGAACAGTTGAGATTTCTCCATGAAACGCGCGAGTTTTACCCTTTGAGTATCAATCTGATTTTATTTGTAGATGATCGCACATCCCTCGAAAGTTATACTATAATTTTTAGAGCTGTCAGGAGTTACATTAAAAGCACAAAACAATTTTCTGATTGGTATTTTAGTAGATCCCAATTACATCATGCTCACCCGAGAAGGCGCACACTATTTATTTATCTATTTACTTATTTATTTATTTATTTATTTGTTCCTTCATATCATTTTCACGTGACTATAATTTATTGATGTCATTTTGTAGGGGAAAGGTCGTAACTAATGTTGAGAGAACTTGTGACCTAACCCCATTGTACACATATATATGTATTGGTTGCAATAAAATATGTTTATACTGAAAGAGTGAATTGGTTTAAAGGACCTATAATAATCTCTTCACAGTGAAAACGCTGACACTAAAACTGCCCAAGAAACGAAGCAAAATCTAAATTGCGTTAGTGGGTGGGGTAAACCAACATGAATACTTAAAAGCATTGGCTTGTAACACATTCCTTTTCATACTAAACATAGACTTAATAGATGGAACATAACATGAAAGTTTTATTATAAACATATATGCAATAGAATCCATTTAACAACTAAATTGTAAGCTATACAAGCTTACAACTCCAGTTATAAAAGTTTCACAGTGATAAAAATCACCCATAAATATAAAGGAAGGAAAAAATAAAATTTCATATTCTCCGATTCCGTCCTACTTTTTAGCTCACCGTCACGTAGTGACGAGGTGAGCTTTTGGGATCACTTTTCGTCCGTCGTCCGTCGTCCGTGCGTCCGTGCGTGCGTCCGTGCGTACGTGCGTGCGTCCGTAAACAATTCTTTAAACGACATCTCCTCCTAAACCACTGATCGGATTTTGACCAAACTTCACAGGAATGATCCTTAGGTGGCCCCCTTTCAAAGTTGTTCAAATGGTTCCGGTCCGTTGCACATCTAGGTCATAGGAGCCAAAAACAGATTTTTTTCACCAAAAACTTAAAAAATCTTCTTCTCTGAAACCACAAGGCCCAGGTCTTTGATATTTGGTATGAAGCTTCATCTGGTGGACCCCTACCAAGATTGTTAAAATTATAGTGCTGGGGCCAAAAATGCCCCCGCTCCAGGGCCCTTTGGTTTTACATGGGCTTATATAGGGAAAATCTTTAAAAATCTTCTTCTCTGAAACCGTAAGGCCCAGGTCTTTGATATTTGGTATGAAGCTTCATCTAGTGGACCCCTACCAAGATTGTTCAAATTATAGTGCTGGAGTCAAAAATGCCCCCGCTCCGGGGCCCTTTGGTTTTACATGGGCTTATAATGGGAAAATCTTTAAAAAATTTCTTCTCTGAAACCGTAAGGCCCAGGTCTTTGATATTTGGTATGAAGCTTCATGTAGTGGACCCCTACCAAGATTGTTCAAATTATAGTGCTGGAGCCAATAATGCCCCCGCTCCGGGGCCCTTTGGTTTTAAATGGGCTTATATAGGGAAAATCTTTAAAAATCTTCTTCTCTGAAACCGCAAGGCTCAGGTCTTTGATATTTGGTATGAAGCTTCATCTAGTGGACCCCTACCAAGATTGTTCAAATTATAGTGCTGGGGCCAAAAATGCCCCCGCTCCAGGGCCCTTTGGTTTTACATGGGCTTATATAGGGAAGAGCTTTAAAAATCTTCTTCTCTGAAACCGTAAGGCCCAGGTCTTTGATATTTGGTATGAAGCTACATGTAGGGGACCCCTACCAAGATTGTTCAAATTATAGTGCTGGGGTCAAATATGCCCCCGCTCCGGGGCCCTTTGGTTTTACATGGGCTTATATAGGGAAAACCTTTAAAAATTTTCTTCTCTGAAACCGTAAGGCCCATGTCTTTGATATTTGGCATGAAGCTTCATCCCACACATCCATGGTCCTTCTCCCCCCCCCCCCCCCACTCTGGGGCCCTTTTGTTTTAAATGGGCTTATATAGGGAAAATCTTTAAAAATCTTCTTCTCTGAAACCACAAGGCCCAAGTCTTTGCTATTTGGTATGAAGCTTCATCTAGTGGACTCCTACCAAGATTGTTCAAATTATAGTGCTCGGCTAAAAATGCCACCGCCCCGGGGCCCTATGGTTTTACATGGGCTTATATGGGGAAAATCTTTAAAAATCTTCTTCTCGGAAACCCCAAGGGCCAGGTCTTTGCTATTTGGTATGAAGTTTCATCTAGTGGACCCCTACCAAGATTGTTCAAATTATAGTGCTAGGGTCAAAACTGCCCCCGACCTGGGGCCCTTTGGTTTTACATAGACTTATATAGAGATATTCCTTAAAAATCTTCTTCTGAAACAGCAAGGCCCAGGTCTTTGATATTTGGTGTGAAGCTTCCTCTACTGGACCTCTATCAATATGGTTTGAATTATAGCCCTGAGGCCAAAAATGCCCCCGCCCTGGAGCCATTTGGTTTTATATAGGCTTATGTAGGGAATATCTTTAATAAAAATCTTCTTCTCTGAAACCACAAGGTCCAGGTCTTTGATATTTGGTATGTAGCATATCTAGTGGACCTTTGCCAAGATTGTTCAAATTATAGCCTTTGTTGATATTTGGTATGAAGCTTCACCTTTTTAGACGTCTCTGAACATTATGCACATTATAGCCCTGGGGTTAATAATGGCCCTCCCCGGGTCCCACTTGTTACTCTATGGATCAGGTGAGCGATCCAGGGCCATCATGGCCCTCTTGTTATATGTAATTAACATATATCAGAGGTGGTCAGAACTAAAAAAGACATTTGTGTTGCAATTTTGTCTAGGTCCCCACACAGTTTGACCGGACTATAAACTGTATGGAATATATTTATGAAACTTTACAGGTGCATACATGGCATTGAGACAATGTATCATGAATAAGGAAGACAGCTGTTGCTTTTTTGGTTTTTGAATTATCTGCCCTTGACTTAGTTCCATATAGTAAACTGTGTCTGGGCCATAACTCGTAAATTGTATGGAATATATTGTTAAACTTTACAGGTGCATGCATGGCATTGAAACGATGTGTCATGATCAAGGAAGCCAACTCTTGCTTATTTGGTGTTTGAATTGTTCCTTATAGTTAACTGTGTCCAGGCCATAACTTCTAAACCGTATGGAATATATTTATGAAACTTTACAGGTGCATGCATGGCATTGAGATGATGTGTCATGAATAAGGTAGACAACTCTTGCTTTTTTGGTTTTTGGATTATCTGCCCTTGATTTAGTTCCATATACAGTAAACTGTCCGGGCCATAACTCCTAAACTGTATGGAATATATTTATGAAACTTTACAGGTGCATCAATGGCATTGAGACGATGTGTCATGAACAGGGAAGACAACCACTGCTTTTTTGGTTTTTTGAATTATTTACCCTTGACTTAGTTCCTTACAGTAAACTGTGTCCGGAACACAATTCCTTAACCGTATAGAATTTTTGGCATGGCATTGAAACGACGGGTCATGAACAAGGAACACAACTCTTGTTCTCTTGAAAATGTTATCTACCTTAATAATAATTTCATGCTATGTTTCATGCTATTTATACCTGTTACAATTACATTTAAACACTTTTTTCTGAATGGCATTTTGGCGGGGGCATCCGTGTCCTATGGACACTGTTTGTCGCGCCTGCTATTAGAATGCCGCGATATAGGCGCCTGGTTTTCCGTCCGTCCGTTCGTCAAGGCGTCAACATTTGCCACCACCCTAGCGTTCACCCTGAGGTTCAAGTTTATTTCTCAAGAACTATAAGAGCTTCATTAATGATACTTGGTACACACTTGTATCTGGGGATGGCAACTTAAATGCATGCATCCATATTTGACCTTGACCTACATTTTATGGTTCACTGACTTTGTAAAATATTGCGACCACCCTAGCGTTCACCCTTGGGTTAAAGTTTATTTCTCAAGAACTGTAAGAGCTCCATTAATGATATTTGGTACAAACTTGAATCTGTGAATTGCAACTTAAATGCCAGCATCCATATTTGACCTTGACCTAAATTTCATGGTTCACTGACTTTGTAAATTATTGCGACCACCCTAGCGTTCACCCAAATGTTCAAGTTAATTTCTCAAGAACTATAAGAGCTTCATTAATGATACTTGGTACAAACTTGTATCTGGAGATGGAAACTTAAATGCAAGCATCCATATTTGACCTTGACCTACATTTTATGGATCACTGACCATGTAAAATATTGCAACCACCCTAGCGTTCACCCTAATGAATAAGTTCATTTGTAAAGAATTATTACAGCTTAATTAATGATACTTAGTACAAGCTTGCATTTAAGAATGGCAACTTTTATGCAAGCATCTATGTTTGACATTGGCCTAGATGTCATGGTTCACTGACTTTGCGCCCCTAGAGGCGCGACATAGCCTTCGGCGGAATTCTTGTTCTAGTTTATAATAGGTTACTAGAATGGTTGATTGCATATAAAATTGTAAATTGCTTCAGAGACATTTTAGCATATGTTATATCTGTTGTAGGGGGAGACTGATCGTGAAGATGGACAAATGGATCATGAGGTTTGTTTTCACCACCATTTTTCTTGTACTCCAGGATCCAGTTGTTCAAAATAGAAGTGAGAGCAATTCACCATATTTGCATTATTTGCTGGCTCCCAGCTTGCACATTGTCAATATTGGAAAAACAGGGAACCAGACCCCCCTGACCTTTCAAGGTCAGGGGGGTCTGGTTACCTGTTTTTCCAACACTGATAACCTTCAGACTAGGAACCAGCAGATAATGCAAATAAGGTGAATGATCAGGAATTTATACAATTAACCCACAGCTCCCATCAGAGACACCAAAGGGAAAGAAACACAAACATGAAACAACTAGACCCTAATGGAAACAGCAATAGCGGAAAGCCAATAGAACAGTTACTTTCCCACAAAATGGCCAATTGGCTATCCAAAACAAAATAATATAAGCGATACAAACACCCATAACAAAAGTAAACCACAACAGAAGAACCGCCTTGGAAAGGTCAGTGAAGGGAATTCCACTGGGAGGCTTAAATCAATTTTACGTGGCTGCAATTCTCGCCCTTTCTTTTGTTGCGATTAGGATAAATAATTTGCTCAGTCCGCATGAAGGCCTTCTAACTCATCCGTGCAACCACTCTGTGAACACAAAAAGGAAACAACAACAGAGATGAAACAAAGGTGAGAACTCTACAGCAACTAGAATCGCGCAGTCGATGGCAAGCCATGGCATATCCCCACGCTTCCCGGCGGGCCCAACCCCCTGGGCATCCCCTAGGGGTTTTTGACGTGAGGGGTAAAATTTTGATTGTGATGTATTCTACTCATCATGCCGTTCGATTTAATATGCTACACGACCATGTTCTGAAAACTTTGATTTTTTATCCCCAAGGTGCCCCACCCCTGGCCCCACTCCAAGGGGTAGGATCAAAATTCCGAAAGTGTTATGCACTCCCCAGACCAAAGTTTTATCAGTTCCCAAAGTTTCATGTTTCTATCTATAACGGTCTAGGAGGAGTAATCTGGTAACAGTAATGTATGGGGGTAAAGGGGTCAAAATCAGTTTTTGACCTCTGGTGACCTCAAAATTGACCCCAGGGGTCAAATTTTGGTTGTAATGTTTTCTACTCATCATGCTGTTCGCTTTGATATATTACACGACTATGTTTTGGAAATTTTGATTTTTGAACCCCGTGGGCCCCACCCCCTGGGCCCACCCGTAAGGGTGTGATCAAAATTCCGAAAGTGTCATCACTCCCCAGACCAAAGATCTTTCAGTTCCAAAAGTTTTTAAGTTTCTATCTATAACCGTCTAGGAGGAGTTATTCGGTAAAGGGGTCAAAATCAGTTGTTGACTTCTGGTGACCTCAAAATTGACCCCAGGGGTCAAATTTAGGTTGTAATGTTTTCTACTCATCATGCCGTTCACGACCATTTTCTGGAAATTTTGATTTTTGACCCCCGTAGGCCCCACCCCCTGGGCCCACCCGTAGGGGTGTGATCAAAATTCCGAAAGTGTCATGCACTCCCCAGACCAAAGATCTATCAGTTCCCAAAGTTTCAAGTTTCTATCTATAACCGTCCAGGAGGAGTTATCCGGTAAGACGGACGGACGACGAAGGCCATTACAATATCCCCACTTTTTCTTCAAAAAGCGTGGGTATAATAAACCACTGAAATGCTGTTAGCAAAATAAAACCAGCTGCTAGACTCAAGCATCATTAGCTTAATGAGCTTGTTATTGGTCAAATTGTTAACTGTTAGAGCAAGTTCAATATCTAAAATTTTGGTATTTGTGCTGAAAAAAATGTGAGCAGGTAAATGGCTAAAAATTTTTTCAGCAGAAATATTAGTATATTAAATTTCGTCATCGGGGCTTGAAGAAATAGATGGGTTGTATGATGCTTCCACAAAGAGCTTAATCCAACTGCACACGAGTACTGGTAAACCGCTTAGAGGATCTAAAAATAGAAGTGGAGGCAATGATCAGGATCGATACAATCAACCCATCAAAGACACAAAAGGGATAGAAACACAAACATGATACAACAGACCCTAATGGAAACATCAACAGTGGAAAGCCAAAAGGACAGTTACTTTCCCACAAAATGGCCATCCAAAATTAAATTATATAAGTGACACAAACATCCAAAGACAAACCATAACAAAAATAAACCGAGGCAGAAGAACCGGCAGAAACGAATTCCACTGGGGGCTTAAATCGATTTTACATGGCCACAATCCACACCCTTACTTACGTCGCAATTTAGACAAATAATTTGTTCAGTCCGCATGAAGGCCTCCATACTGCGAAGAAGAACCATAACAAAAATAAACCGCTGCAGAAGAACCACCTTGGAACCGTCAGTGAAATGAATTCCACTGGGGGGGCTTAAATTGATTTTTCGTGGTCACAATCCTTGCCTTTATTTCCGTCGAGATTTAGACAAATAATTTGTTCAGTCCACATGAAGGCCTCCTAACTCATCAGTGCAACATCTTCGTGAAAACAAATAATCAAACAACCACAGAGATGAAACAACGGTGAGGACTCGACAGCAAGAAACCACTGAAATGTTGGAACAAAAGAAAACCAACAGTTAGACTCCAATGGGCCTGACCAGACACAGAGCATCAGGCACCAACCAACATTACCTTGAATTAGATCTCTCTAATTCTCAATAAGCCTTTATGCTGGAACCATCGTAGAATCTGAGGCCTGACCCACCGGCGTGCAATTAAAGTGGGAAGCAAAGTTGTCAACAGTGATTGGGTTAATTACCATGCATGCAGTCTATCGTATAACATTTATGTTGTACCGAATCTTTTTATATCGAAGAATGACTTTACGAAATTGGGTGCTGAATTCATTGCGGTTATATATTTGATTTGCGTAGTTTATGTTACCGATAACCCTGATTAAGAAGTTTAGCCGTTAACAATTTATTACAAGTGTTGAGGTCAGTTACATGACTACACATTCTGGTAAATCGAATTTCGGTCCTTTAGAAATTATATTACATACATGTATCCTGGAATCAGGAATAATTTTTAAATTGCCAGTAATAATATGACCAGCAGCAGGATAGCAATACACTGAATTTTTACAATCACATGTATCAGGAGTGTTAGTGTCAATATCAAGATCAGAAACATGTTTATTGAAATTAAAAATGATAGATCGAACAGGTTTATTGTATTTAGAGCAAATAATCCTGGTGTATGAATGTCATTTGACGTGTCACTAGAAACAATATCTGATCTTCACGTGAACAAGTCTGTAAAATGAGGACCCCCCTAAACCCCACTTCATATAGAGAAAACTGGGGTTTACGTGGTTTTCATTATTTTTCTTATTTCTGCTCCAGGACATAGGTTGTGGGTACTCATCAGAACCACCTCCATGAGGCGGTTCTAACAAGCATCCAAAACCTATTTTTTGATAATTTATAATCACAGATTTTCTTCAGAAAAGTAGCAATTTAGGAGATGTGAAAAATGCAATGTTGCATGGGTGAGTTGTCATTATGTAGGTGTTTCAGTATTTTGAAAATAAGCAGGAATATGGATGAAATAACCGAACTGTCCCGGAAGATACTAGGTAAATCTATAAAATCTAAACCTCCACCAATGAAGGACATTTTGATGTAATGATGTTTGTGACCAACTTCCGAATCGATGAAAGGACAAAGAACATGCTGCGTATAACCTCTAGTTAAAAGATTTAAGCATTTTGGTCAATAACAAATAAGAATTGAATCAGAGAAAAGTCACTGAAAATTCAGGGAATTTTGATTTGATCTGAAGATAGCAGCCCTATATATCAAGTACCCTTAGTGAAATCTCAGATCAGCCTGCACATTTCTGAAAGTTTGGAAGGCAGCATTATAGCATGCATGCTGTTTTGAGTCTTGTTCAAAAAACCCTCCTTATGGCAGTTGATAGCCATAACACATCTGTTAGTGAATCGTTAAAACTTTGATCATTAAATATGGCAAATAAACTGATATTTTTGCAGAAAAAATGCAAAAGCTGCTCACATTTCTTCAGTAAAAATACCAGAATTTTAGATGCTGTAATTGCAGGAGCAGTTAACAATTTGACCACTAACTAGCTTGTTAAGCTAACAATGTTTTGAACAACTGTCCCCTGCTTGTGGCATTTGTTTTTGTTAGCTCACTTGAGCACGAAGTGTAGACCCTGCTTCAAGAGCAGTCTGATCTGGGACTGCATTATTTGTCGAAGCCTATCTGTTCCAATACATAGATCATTACGGTAATTGCTTTACTCATGGAGTTTTGGATCGTTGCATTTATGTGTGCCCTGCTAACAAGATAATTACCCCTAATTGATATTTGTTTGTACCTACCATGTTGAACTGATAGGTTAAATAAATATGCTCCCAAAATTTAATGTTAATCTATCACAAGCTCACACACTGTTGACGGGCTGGTGAGAGGGGACACTAGCGGGGGAATTTGTGCGTGTGTGTCGCTAAATGACCACCTAGTAGACACTAGCTGAAACCTAGTTTTACTGAACTCATTGATACTGTTGTGCCATATATGTATGATGCATTATGCTTGAGGTCTACATATCTACGCACTCACTCACGCACGCACCCACTCACCCACCCACCCACTCGCTCATTCACTCACTCACTCACTCACTCACTCATTCACTCACTCACTCGTCCATTTATTCACTCGTCCATTTATTCACTTAGCGTCCCACTCACCAATCCACCCACCTATCCAGCAATCGACCCACTCATCGATCTATCCACCAAGCTCGTTCACTTGTCTATCAGCCAGTCCAAATGGATACATGTAAGCACAAACTATATAACCCATTATGCTCTTGTACATGTTTAGAGGCCATGTAATTATTCTAACTTGATTTGGCTACTATCTGTCACATCATGACCTAAAGGTGTTCACGGACGTTAAAGCCAAATCAAATAAACCATCTGTCACAAAGGTGACACGCTACCTGGACCGACATCACTTTAAACATAGTCCTTCAAATTTAGTTTACCCTGTCTACGGGCTTAGATGCATCCGTGGTGTAGTGGGAACGCTACTCGCATTGTAGACCAGGGGTCGCAGGATCATGAAAGTATGAACGACGGTGGGTCGCTGGCAGAGTTTACATGAGCCCCTCCGGGGTTCACTTTGCACGCGGCCCGCTGGGTTCATGCTTCCATGAACTGCAGAAAAATGATTTTCATTTCTTAATTGTTTCACGCTTGTGAACCTGTCCTGCACCGTTTCTCGGGAAAGTTAAGACGTATTCGGCTTTGTGACCCGATGGTATAATCTATGTATATAATTCCCAGGGTGCCATTCTCTGTAACTTACCCCAAGGTTATAGTATTTCTTATCCAAAACTGAATCAAGATATATGTCAACAAATTTACTATCACTCTATGCACAAAATGTAGCCTGACCGAATTTCTACATTATCTCGTGCACCCACGGATTATTTCTGCCCCAATTACTACAACCTCTGAATGAAGTAGTATAAATACACGGGGCCGAGCAAAGAGAATCATACGCGGACAGTGGAGATTCTGGCGAGCCTGTGCATGTGCACACTTTCTCTAGAAACTCCGCTTTTTGCACACACACAATTCTAATTAATTTAATAACTAGCCGATGTTATCCTGGAGGAGGATATATATGATACATTCGAACATGGATGGCGCTACATCTTGTTTAAACAGGCCCTGCAAGCAGGAAACGTTGACACAACGTTGTTTCAACACTAGTTGAGCCAACGCTGAGTGCATGCTGGGTACGGTCATGTAAAAATTATCTCATTTGTTATATGGTCGTGTCATTATATTTTTATTAACTTGTCTGAAAACTGACCCAGCTATAGCTGCCCAATTCAACCAATGGTGTACTGATGGACGCCTCTATTGTTTATGTTGGACGAGTCTGTTTGATATTCATGCTGTGTTGGGTCTACATTTCGTGTTTATTTAATTTTGATGTGATATCCTCACAGCAAACAGTGCGGACCCCGATCAGATATTGCACGATGTGGCGTCTGGTCTGGGTCTGCGCGGTTTCAAGGGTCTCCAGGAAGGGATGGTTCGAACATATTCGCCGTCATTATTGATACATCACCCATTGTTCTAAATTGGAAACGCTGATGTCAGTAAATTAACAGTACTGTCGTAACATCAGGTTAATATAGCCATTGGAATCAACGCCGTATATAGGAAAAGCATGCTCCTTTTGTTCATATATATAGGCTGTCGCTACTCGTTTGAACTGCCTGAATGCGACAGTTCTGGCGAGTGAATTCAGGTATGTGTATGTAGTGCTTACTAAGTCAGCAAAGTATCACCTTTGAGTTTTGGTCTATAACATAGACATTCTTACATTCCTCACATTTTTTCTGCTGTGTGGCATACTCAATCGCTTTTAGCATTACCTCAATTATTTTTCATAAAAATATTAAGAACTGCCTAAAATCACATTTATCTGTAATTCTATATAACTTAACCCTTAGGGTGCCACGCTAACACTGCTTCTACAAGTGCCGTCTACCTGTGTAATTTCCTGCAGCTTCTTGCAAGCTTTCGAAAAATGTTTTTGCATGTGGGCAAACAGTGTGGCCCCTGACTCTGGTCTAGGTCCACACTGTTTGCATCAAGAATGTATAACTAACAAACAGACGGAGGGGCAGATGGTGGCAGTTGAGACTGGCATCCAAGGGGCTTATCAAATTCATTCCCGTCCTGATGCTCGTACTAATACGAGAATACCTTAAAATCTGAGTTAACTTTCTTATAAACCACAGTTCAACGTTTATCCTCCAATTGATTATGCTTATTTCTTATGACTCATTTTCTGTTCATTTTTCATTTTATATTCAGTTTGATTTTTTTTATTTTTTCCTTCTGTTGTTCAAAGAGTGGAAGATCGTCTTGGGGCTGGTATGTGTCTGTTAAATGGCAATACTTCAAAGTCACCGTTAATCTTTTCTGTAACCGTGGATGCCTGACGACACCTGAACCATTTATGAACCTTTTGTCAGCAATTTCATGATCATTCACAAGAATGGTACTGGTGTCGTCGTGCATTCATTCAAACTTACAAACTATAAATTTTGTCTATTTATAGTGTTGCTAGAAATGTGTTGGCTCCATTTCAATGTTGCACAAGGTTTCTCTATAATGGTGCACTTCGAACAGGCAACTTCACTGCCACACAAATATACCAAACACCATACAATGAAACGTTGTTTACCTCATGGCGTAAATATGCAGGGGAACTTAGAATTTTCACTTAATTTCTTCTGTACTCTTTTCTTATCACTTGTAACAGTCTGGTTATCTGTCTTAATTCTCCAACAATCAGGAGACGTTCATCCCAATCCGGGTCCTTCTTCTGTATCCTCAGATTCTTCGTCATCTTCAATAGGTACGATTATGAGTACAACCAATCTCTGTAAACATCTTTCATTTGTCCATTACAATGTGCAGAGCATACTGCAAAAATTAGACATTTTGTATGCAGAGCTCTGTGACTTTGACATACTATCATTTACCGAAACATGGTTGAACCCTTCTACAGCTGACGATGACTTATTTCTACAGTCTTACCAGTCTCCAGAACGTAAAGATAGAGCTGGTGATAGACACGGTGGTGTCATGCTTTACGTAAGGGATACAGTGCATTATACACGACGTAGGGACCTTGAAATATATGGCATTGAATGCATATGGATAGAAATTACTCTTAAGCAAAAACACATTCTGTTTGGTCTATTTTATAGACCACCTAATACCGATGCGGCTTACTTCTCATCTATAGAGGATTCCATTCATCTTGCGATAGACACGGGCATTCAGGATATTGTGATTACAGGAGATTTAAATTATAATATGTTGAATGCACGGCTCTGCAGCAAGCTGAATGACCTCTGTGAACAATTTTCTTTAACACAAGTAATAAACGAACCCACCCACTTCACCGAGCACTCCTCTTCACTGCTAGACGTTATTCTCACAAATAATGAAAACCACTTCGCTTTAAGTGGAGTTGGTGATCCTTTTCTATCGCAAGACATGCGCTATCACTGTCCTATTTATGGTATCCTTAACTTTAAAAAAGCTAAATTTAAATCTTTTGCTCGAAGAACATGGTCTTTCGACAAGGGTAACTATATTCGTCTAAGAGAAATGGCGACTTCAACAAACTGGTTAATTCTTTACGACGATGATGTCAACACCCACGCAAAAAATTTAACAAATCATATTATCAATTTGGCAAAAGAATGTATACCTAACAGGATAACAAGGATAAAACTTGGAGAGCCATTATGGATCAACACTGATATAAAAAAATTAATACGAAAGCGTAAGAGAGCCTATCGGAAGGCAAAGCGTACGGGTTTTTACAACCACTGGGCAAAATTTAGACAGATTCGAAATAAGGTAATAAATTTAATTAGAGAAGGGAAGCAATCACACAAAGAGAATATTATTAATAAACTAAAGAGCGGAACATTATCCTCAAGAGATTGGTGGAGAACTCTAAAATCTGTAATCTCACCAAACTCTAAGCAGCCACTGCCTCCTCTCGTGAAGGACGGTGACATATTCACGGATGAGTTAGAGAAAGCAAATGTCTTGAATGACCAGTTTCGAGATCAAAGTTTATTGAATGAAAATGGCGCTGAGTTGCCAGTAATAAATTCTTATGCTGTACATGCACAGCTAAGTTCCATACATATCACCAAGGATGAAGTAGAAATTGTTCTGAAGTCCCTTCCCATAGGTAAAGCATCTGGTCCAGATGGAATTAGCAATCGTCTCCTCCGTGAAATGGCTGCTGAAATATCTGAGCCTTTTTGCCGCCTATTTAATCATTCCTTACATACCGGAACTTTCCCTGAAGACTGGAAACAGTCGCACGTTTGTCCCATTGACAAAGGTGGTGATAAATCATCTCCCTCGAACTATCGTCCTGTTTCTCTTTTGTGTAATCCTGAAAAGGCTTTTGAACGAGTGGTCTTTAAACACTTCTATAACCATCTCAACGAAAACCAAATTCTCACTCCACTACAATCTGGCTTCATACCTGGCGACTCTACAACTAACCAACTCACTTACCTTTATAACTTCTTTTCTCATGCTCTTGACTCTGGAAAAGAAGTTCGGGTTGTTTTCTGCGACATCAGCAAGGCCTTTGACCGTGTGTGGCATGAAGGTCTTTTAATGAAGCTCGAAGCCGCAGGTATCTCAGGTAACTTACTTACATGGTTTCGCTCCTATCTCTCAAACAGAAAACAAAGAGTTGTATTGCCAGGCGCCGAATCGAACTGGAACTACATACAGGCTGGAGTACCACAAGGATCTATACTTGGCCCTCTTCTATTTTTAATCTTTATCAATGATATTGTAGAGGATATTGGCTCAAATATACGTTTATTTGCTGATGATACTAGCCTATCTATTGTCGTAGAAAACCCAGATACTGCTGCGGAACTTCTTAACTTAGATCTCTACAAAATTATGAACTGGGCGAAAAAATGGCTTGTTAAATTCAATCCTGTGAAAACAGAATCCCTTCTTGTTTCTCGTAAGCTCATTAAACCAATACATCCACATCTTTATATGGAAGATTCCCAAATAATCGAAGTTGATTCTCATAAACACCTAGGTATTGTATTCAGTAACGACTGTACATGGCACAAACATATAGAATATATCAAAGATAAGGCATGGAAGCGCATAAACGTAATGAGAAAAATGAAATTCGAATTTGACAGGAAATCTCTTGAAACAATATACTTTACCTTCATTAGGCCAATTTTGGAATATGGTGATTGCATTTGGGATAACTGCACACAATATGAAAAGGCCGAATTAGACAAAATACAAAATGAGGCAGCAAGAATAGTTACAGGAACTACAAAACTAGTTTCAATTAGAGCTTTGTATGAGGAAACAAAGTGGGAGACCCTAGAAGAAAGACGCAAAAACCACAAATTAACTTTGTTTTATAAAATGGTTTACTGTATTGTGCCTTCTTATCTATCTTCTCTTGTACCTCATCCTGTCAGTAGTGCATCGTCATACAACCTACGTAACTCAAACGACATTCAGACGATTCAAACACGTACTAATCATTACTATAATTCTTTTCTTCCATCCTCAATTCGGGATTGGAACGACTTACCACTAGATGTCAGAAATTCTGACTCTGTGACAAGTTTTAAACATAAATTGAAAGACAGGCACAGATTAGTTCCGAAATTCTATTATACTGTTAACAGAAAACTGCAAATATTACACACTCGACTTCGAACACGATGCAGCTCCCTCAATTACGACTTGTTCCAGAAAAACATCTCCGACTCACCTCTTTGTGCATGCGGAGAAACTGAAACCGCAGAACATTATTTTCTTGGTTGTCCACTCTATGACAACCAACGAGTAAATCTTATATATTCTATAACTGCTTACTCGACAGTTTCAATTCAAGTCATTCTCTTCGGTAACAATTTGTTGCCGGTGCATGCAAATAATGTCATCTTTGAAGCTGTGCAGAAATACATTAGAGAGACTAAAAGATTTTGAGCATCATTGAAGTGGCTGTACCTTGCAACAGTCATCATGCCTTCCCCTTGACCCTCTGGATTCCACTCATTATATTTTTGTACTTTTGTCTTATCTTATTTTTCTTATCATATTCATTTTTTCTACCTAAACGCTTATCAATCAATTATCAATTATGAAATGCCAAGTTCATGATGATTTTTCTAAATCTTGATGCATTTGCTATCTTTCTAAAGATTTAAGCACGTAGAAATGCTCATATGAAAAACGTCTTATCACATACATGTATATTATTAAGTATGATATTATTTGCTTGTGTCTATTCTTGACTGTTACATGTATTTAAAAACTGTCTACCGTCATTATAGATGTAAATGTATATATTGTGTTTGAGGAGAAGAACTAAATAAGCTGATAGCTTCCGTTCTAATCCTGGTTATAAAGTAAAAATTTATATATTGTATATATATGGTGAACAGAGAAATAAATATGTTTAAACTAATCTATCACAATTAATATCAAGCTCAACATCGGACAAACATTTGCAGATTTTAACAATATCAATAGGAGCTTTTTTCGTGACGTACTTCCGGTTCTAAAAATAGAACGGGAAAAACCCTGGCCGTCATCTATCGTATTGCTTCAAAGGGAGTGGGACAGATAAAGTGTTAATTACAGCGTAAAACAGTGGAATTCTTTTAAATTTTTGGGGAATTCTAATGTAAGATAATGGGAGAAACACCGATGTGCTGCCAGATGTGAAATTTCGCATTACGAAAATGATATATTGTACATACGATCTCTCTCTCTCTCTCTCTCTCTCTCTCTCTCTCTCTCTCTCTCTCTCTCTCTCTCTCTCGGCGCACCAAATGTAAATTACAGTTTGTCGTTAAATGACGCTACGTCAACCGACATGTAGCGTGTCAACAACGTCGTGTCTACGTCAAACCAACTTTAAAGCGATGCATTGAATTTGATATTGCAACGTCGATGAAACGTCACAACGTTTCGTTGGCGATAATACGGCGTTGCTTAGTAAAATGTCATTTGCCCAGTGCTCGGACCCATCAAGACTCAGTAGGATTGGAACATTAAATTCAAAACAAACGTAGAACACCCTTTCAGAGCATAAGAAAGTTCAACACTCCTTCGCAAGTGCAAGATTATACAGTAAAATCTGGTAGATTTGTAGATTGGTTCAACCTGCTCAGCCCTTAGGTCTACATTAACCCATTTGGTTCCGGAAACCCCAAAAGGGGTAAGTGACAAACAGTGCAGGCCCTAATCAGACGCCGCAGAATGCGGCGTCTAATCAGGGCCTACACTGTTTGCAAAAAGTTCGGCCATTGTCCAAATAAATTTTGAAGAAAACACAGCATGACACCCCTAAATTCTGAAAATGACTCCTGCTATATATAAGGCGGAAGATTCCATTTGGTACAAAAAGGGTAATGGGCTTCTTGGATACAGGGATCAGTCAAACCATCTCAACGGTCACGTGCCATTGAAGTGAGTTGGAGTGGTTGTCGACGGCATGACGTCGAGCCAACGTTGTCTCGAAGCCCGTCTGTAAGTCCACTCATTGGTTGTTGTTGTTGTTGTTTTTTTCGACTGGCAGTATGTTTATGTGTCTGTCTAACAGTCCGTCCGTTCGTTTGTTAGTCAGTCATTCAGTCAATCGGTCTGTGTGTCGTCTGTCTGTCTACTGTCAGTTTGTCAGTCAAACCCCTCTCTCTCTCTCTCTGTCTCTCTCTCTCTCTCTCTCTCTCTCTCATGCCAACGGTCATGTGACAATGAAGTGAGTTGGAGTGGGTGTCGACGGCATGACGTCGAACCAACATTGGCTCAACGCCCCTCCGTCAGTCCACTCATTAGTTTATTTCGACTGTCAGTATGGACATTTAAATTGCACATGTAGACAGATCGTTGGACAGATTTCTCAAGATAGATAGATAGATAGATAGATAGATAGATAGATAGATAGATGGATAGATAGATAGATAGATAGATAGATAGATAGATAGATAGATAGATAGATAGATAGATAGATAGATAGATAGATAGCGAATAAAACGAAAGTTACGTAAAAACTTATTTTGTGAATAACGGTATCTCAAGCCATTGACATGGGTCATTCACGAAAAGATTTTCGTCAATTAAAAACGGATTCAGGATAAATGAATTTCGGTAAGGAAAGTAAAATATCATTCTTTCCTTCTCGAGGCATTATTTCAATGAAAACGGGTATATTTTCTCTCAAAATGTCTGAATATTGTTAGCATTTTAAGTTCCGCCAATACATTTGAATAGCGATGGCCGTTTCAATTGACGGCCAGTACTTTGCGCATGTGCAAGAATGACGTCATAAACGGAATTCCTAAAACCTCCTATATAAAATAGAATTTATAACATTTAAATAATAATAATAATAATAATAATACTAATAATAAAAATAATAACTGTCACAGTGCCCGGACAAGGCTTTGAGTACAGCAGTCTAAATTGCATCAATTACAATTATGTCCCTTGAAATTTGGTGAAAAATGGCGACAAACAGGTGATAAGAATAAGTTAGAGTAAATTAGAAATATTTTTATTACACCATAAAGTGGATAATATTATTTGGAACGCGCGCATGCATTAATACCCTATACAAAATGATAGACTTAAATATACTACCGGACGGCTAGCCATTCCTACGTGGGTTGGCTAGCCGTCCGGTACCGGACAAGCAGACTCGTTGGCTGGTAGTCCGGTACCGGACGGGAAGACCCGTTGGCTGGTCGTCCGGTACCGGACGGCTAGCCACTGCCTAAACAAAATGGCCGCCAGAGCTAAAAATAGAAAAACCTTTAAATGACATCTCCTCCTAGGCAAATGGCCCAATTTGAAAATAATTTCACAGGAATGTTCATTGAGTGACCCTCTTTAAAAATTGCCTAAATCATTCCGCTCCGTTGAACAAATTAGCCGCCAGAGCTAAAAATATATAAACCTTTAAATGACATCTCCTTGGAAAATGGTCCGATTTGAAAATAATGTCACAGGAATGTTCCTAGAGTGACCTTCTTTCAAAATTGCCTAACTCATTCTGCTCCGTTAAACAAAATGGCCACCAGAGCTAGAAATAGGAAAACCTTTAAATGACATCTCCGTCTAGGCAAATGGCCCGATTTGAAAATAATTTCACAGGAATGTTCCTTGAGTGACCCTCTTTCAAAAATTGCCTAAATCGTTCTGCTTCGTTAAATAAAATGGCCGCCAGAGCTAAAAATAGAAAAAAACCTTTAAATGACATCTCCATCTTGGCAAATTTCCCTATTTGAAAATAATTTCACAGGAATGTTCCTTGCGTGACCCTCTTTCAAAATTGTTTAAATCGTTCCGCTCTGTTAGATAAAATGGCTGCCAGAGCTAAAAATAGAAAAACCTTTAAATGACATCTCCTCCTAGGCAAATGGCCCGATTTGAAAATAATATCACAGGAATGTCCCTTTAGTGACCCTCTTTCAAAATTGCCTAAATCGTTCCGCTCCATTAAACAAAATGGCCACCAGAGCCAAAAATAGAAAAACCTCTAAATGACATCGCCTAGGCAAATGGCCCGATTTGAAAATAATTTCCCAGGAATGTTCCTAGAGTGACCCTCTTTCAAAATTGCCTAAATCGTTCTGCTCAGTTAAACAAAATGGCCTCCAGAGCTAAAAATAGAAAACCTTTCAATGACATCTCTTCCTAGGCAAATGGCCCAATTTGAAAATAATTTCACAGGAATGTTACTTGAGTGACTCTCTTTCAAAATTGTCTAAATGGTTACACTCTGTTAAATAAAATGGCCACCAGAGCTAAAAATAGAAAAACTTTTAAATGACATCTCCTCCTAGGCAAATGGCCTGATGTGAAAAGAATTTCACAGGAATGTTCCTTGAGTGACCCTCTTTCAAAATTGCCAAAATCATTCTGCTATGTTAAACAAAATGGCTGCCAGAGCTAAAAATAGAAAAACCTTTAAATGACATATCCTCCTAGGCAAATTGCTCTATTTGAAAATAATTCCACAGGAATGTTCCTTGAGTGACCCCCTTTCAAAATTGCCTAAATCGTTCCACTCCGTTAAACAAAATGGCCACCAGAGCTAAAAATAGAAAAACCTTTGACTGTGGCTCCTGTGACTTTTGCCCCAGCAGGTGCGATGCTGCCTTCCATGGAATTCTTGTATAAGTATAGTGTCAACCTAGCACATAAGTTGTTTATATTTTAAATTTATATCTTATAATGAAAAATATAATCATTGACTTATTGATGTTTTACTGCGTTGTCAATTTCGATACCAATCTTCCCTGGAATTTTGTTACTCTTACTAGTTGTACATAGTTTTTAACAATGTTATCCTGCTGAAGACCATTTATGTAAAAGTGCTTCAAGATTTAAAAATTTGTTAATGGATATACTGTGACTTTGTTATTTATCTTTATGTTATACCTGAAAACTTTCATCAAAAATAATAAGATACCTGCCTAGATCCCTTGAGGATCTCTTGTTCTTCAAGAAAATCCAGCCAGTTTGAGGTCATTTAATATTGTTCAACTTTACATGTTTCTTTTTTATATTTAGCTATAAAAATTTTCTTTATATTAATATAGAGTTGTTATTTTCACTTCTTATATTTGCACTTACACTATAAGTCAATATCTTAGCATTAAGGCTTCACTACCAGCATACTACTGAACTTTAATTTTGATCAATTGTTCTTGATTATGGAAATTTCAAAACATGTCTATTCTTACAAATTAATCATGTGCTCAGCCTATAAAGGATTTATATAGGAAGTTCCTTATCTATATCTTACATATTTGGATAAACAAAGCTGAGGAAACGGTGAAGAGCAAGATGACACGCTGTAGAACATGGCATCTCATCAGGATCTACATTGTTTGCCACTTAAGATTACGTAGTTTGTTTGTTTGTGTTTGAGTTTTATGTCCCACAAACAGGTATAGTCATTAGGTAGTAAATTGTGCTTGTTATAATTTGAGAACAAGAATTATATGGAGTTGAGGTGCCCGAATTAAAATGGCCCAATTTCTGAGTAATCTAACAGGAATTTTCCTTAGATGACCCTCTTTTAAAATTGCCCAAATCATAAAAATACAAAAACCTTTAAATGACAACTTCTCATCTCAAGGCAAACGGCCCATTTTCAAAATAATGGCCTATTTCAAAATAATTTCACAGAAATTTTCCTCTATTGCTGCTAAAATGGTTCCACTACAATGAAAAATAGCCTCCAAAGATAAAAATCTTTGGTCCACATCTCCTTAAAGGAGTGAATCCTTCATTTCCATAAGCTTTGAAATATCTTGGATTCAGGTGAGCGATTCAGGGCCATCATGGCCCTCTCATTACGATAACACGCCCGTATGGCATAGTGCATTTTTTCACATCTCCAAAATGGCTACTTTTCTGATTAAAATATGCGATATTTTTCTTATAAATACTACAAACATAGGTTGTGGGTGCTCGTTAGAACCGCCTCGTTGAGGCGGTTCTAACGAGTACCCACAACCTATGTCTTGGAGTAAAAATAAGAAAAATAATGTTTACCCCCTTAAACCCCAGTTTTCTCTATATAAAGTGGGGTTTAGGGGGGTGTTCATTTCACGGACTTGTTCACGTGATGTGTATAGAAAAAACTGGGGTTTACAGGGGTAAACCTTATTTTTCTTATATCTGCTCTAAAATATAGACTGTGGGTACTCTTTAGAACCGCCTCAATGAGGCGGTTCTAACAAGTACCCACAACCTATATTATGAGCATAAATAAGAAAAATATCACAATTCTTCATCTTAAAATTGTCATTTTTTGGGCGATAAAGGTTGCAATGTCTTTGTTTAAGCATGTTTTCTTAATGCATTGCATAATGTTTTAAAGTGGTGCAGTTGGCCTTTCTTCATTACGATAACACTAGTGTCACATAGTGCATTCTTTCATTTCTCCAAAATGGCTATTTTTCCAATGACAAAATTGTGATATTTTTCTTATTCATACCCCAAACATAGGTTATTGATGCTCATTGGAACTACTGAGACCTTTGTCTTGGAGCAGAAATAATAAAAATAATGTATACCCCTGTAAACCCCAGTTTTGTCCATATAAATTGGGGTTTAGAGGGGTATTCGTTTCACTGACTTGTTTACATGATGTTACGTACATATTAATTATTGTAATTTCTTCTTTTTTTTTCAGGAAGAATGATGTGGAAGTGAATTAGAAATATCAGGTTTTAATGACATATGCTCTGCTGAGTTCTGCAGCTCATCTCATCAACAACCATGACATATACCCCTAAGACACATTACAGTAACACACCCATTTGCTAAACTGTATTTTTTTTTTTCGGTAGAACAAGCATTTTACAGATGAAAATGTTTCATATTTTTCTTATTTCTGGTTCCGTGTGTTCTGTTTATATTGCTGTCCTTGTTATAACCAAGAATTTTAAAGTCTTTGTGAAAGACTATAATAATGTATAGTATTTAATTTTTTTTTTTTGGTTTTGGTTTTATAGCCCTTTCAAGATTATTTCACTCATATCGAGCCGATTGCTAATCAGAGGTGGGCGAAAACCAGAGTACCTGGAGAAAAACAACCTGACCTTCTGTTGCAGAACTTGGCCTCTCACATGTGACCCGAGTGAGGCTCGAACCACAGCGGTGAGAGACCTAATGATCAAGAGTCAGCGCTGTTAACCACTAGGCCACGGAGGCGCGTATAGTATTTAATACCAAACATGGATAATTTTGTGATTTGTTGAAGAGTTAATATAATGAATACTCTTGTAAACCCCACTTTTTATACAGAGATCAGTTTTGCTTCTCCTGCAGCTTCTGTAAATTGAAGTTTTTGTAATTTTATTGATTACACCGCAACCTCATTATAACATGGTTGGTTATAACACAGTTATGGATATAACAGGGTTTACAGATGGATCCCAAAAATGTATAGATTATATAGAAAAATGACCATAAATGGTCATTTTTCTATATAATAAAAAATGACCATAAATGGTCATTTTTTCTATATAATCTACACTTTTTTGTTGGATATAACACTGTTGTTAAACTAGCACGGGTTCTGTTTTGGACCCCATTAATAGTGTTATAAAGAGGTTATGGTGTAGTACCATAAAATACTCACAAAATCAGCTGCTAAAAGTTTATACCTTAAACATAGGCTGTGGGTGTTCATTAGATGTGAACCCACAACCTATGCATCACGTGAACAAGTCCCTGAAATGAAGACCCCCTAAATCCCACTTTATATAGAGAAAACTGGGGTATATATTATTTTCTTATTTCTGCTCCCAAACATAGGTTGTGGGTACTCGTTAGAACAGCCTCACCCAAACTCCATGTTCTGGGTATAAATAAGAAAAATACCACAAATTTCATCGGATATACATTTTTGAATCATAAAAAAATGCACTATATCACACCGATGTGTTATCGTAATGTCAAGTTTATACTCTAAACATAGGCTGTGGGTGTTCATTAGAACTGCCTCTGTGAGGCGGTTCTAATGGGTACCCACAACCTATGTCTTGGTGAAGAATTAACACAAAAAATAATGTATACCCTTATAAACCGCCAGTTTTCTCTGTATAAAGTGAGGTTTAGGGGGTATTCCTTTCATGGATGTGATAACTGGATGATGGTCACTATTCTAATAACTGCCACTGGTATTTTTGCTGAAAAAGAAAATCAGTGCAATAGGTGCTCATGTGTTTTCAGCAAAAATACAAGAGTATATGACATATTTGATCAAAATTTAATGATATGTCAGGTAAGGATGCCATTAATTTTCAGAAATTGAACCCTGTCTTTCAACTCTTAAATTGCCATTTGTGACTGCTGCCTCATGAACATGATGATAACACGTCCATTCTTTCATAAAAGGGTTAATTTTCTGATCAAAAAAATTGTTGAATTCCTTTTATACTCAAAACATAGGTTGTGGGTACTCATTGAGTATATTGTAATGAGTATCCTTGAGCACTATTAAGAAAAAATAATGTAAACCTGTGTCTCTGTATTATATAAAGTGGTGTTCATGGGATGTTCTTTATATGGCCTTGTTGAGGTGATGCATGATTTTTCAAACTTTTTTTTTTTTTTTTTTTTTGATTTTCAAATAAAATAGATCTTGATATTTCACGTGAATTGTCTGTTCACATGAAATGTCAAGCCTGATTTTCTCTGAAAAACAAACAAAAATACCATCTGCTGTTTAATTTTCCTTGGCCTTTTAAGTGTTAAGTATTATGATATGCCTGTACATAATGTGTTCATATACAGTCAAACTTAAATTGCTCGAACATCATTTGGACCGTGAGGTTGGACAGAGGTTGTTCCAGACACTGAGGCTTAATCCATTTTGTACCAGAAACCCCAAAACGGGAGCCAGAGCAATCAGTGCAGGCACAGATCAGACGCCGCAGAATGCGGCGTCTGATCAGGGCCTACACTCTTTGCGAAAATTAAGCCATTAAGCCATTTTCCAAATAAATTTTGAAGAAAGCACGATCGGACACCCCGAAATTTTGAAATGGACTCCTGCTATATATAAGGAGGAAGATTCCATTTGGTACAAAAAGGGTTAATTAAAGTGTCAGGTCAGGATCCATAATTGGGATAACTGGGTCCAGTTGTTCAAAGCATCGTTAGCTTAAAGAGCTCTTTAGTCGGCAAAACGTTAAACGTCCTAATAAGTGAATTTGTAATACAGTGGTATTTTTGCTGAAAAAAAAATGTGAGCAGCTTTTGCATTTGCAAAAGCTGCTTACATTTTTTTTTTCAGCAAAAATATCGGCATATTTGTCATATTAAATGACCAAAGTTGTAACGATTAGTTAACTAAGGTCATTGTTAGTTTTGAACAATTGGCCCCTGTTCAGTATTCTTCAAAATAAAGGTATGTTGTGTGTACTCATTAGAATTGCCTCAATGCGGCGATTCTATTAAGTACACACAACATATTCTTTGCAGATAAAATCAGAAAACCTTGTTAAATTAACTGAAATTGAGGGATATCTGGAGCTACTCCCCTTGTAAACGAGGCGTGGCAGGATCGATCTTGGGCTTCTCAAGACTTTCGGATGAGTCTTTAAACCGAGGTCACTTCTCCATATGACCTAAGCTGTTGGTGGGATGTAAAACTAAAACACTCACTTTTCTGGATTTACCTTATTAGTGCGGCTACAGGGAAATCCTATCTTTAACTATTGAGAGGCAATGTTCATATACTTCAGTGAATAGATTGACTGAGATGACATCACTTGATCATTACCGATAAGTGACATCAAAATAACCCATGGTTCTCTCCAATAGGATTGGATTATAGCGACTTTATGATTTCAGTGATGCGGTTATGCTGTGAATAGGAAAATTATGTGCAATTGTTTTCTTGTTTCAATTTTAGCTCTCAAACAAGACTTTTTTGTGCAGTAATGGATGGAAAACATTACGAAAACTCATCTATACAAATACATTGTAAATTTTACCACCAAAACAACAAAACTTTTAATTAATATGAAAAATTGTGATATTTTTCTTATTTATTTTCAAACTATAGATTTTGGATACCCGTTAGAACCGCCTCATCGAGGCGATTCTAATTGGTACCCACAATCTATATTTTAGAGCAGAGCTAAGAAAAATAAGGTTTACCCCTGTAAACCCCAGGTTTACTACATAAAGTTGGGCTCAAGGGGTCAGGATTATATAGGTGTGTTTCTGTGGTGATAACATAGGAATAAGTTATGAAGGTAGTTATGTAACCTTCATTGAGTTACGGACAACATTTTGTCTAAGTAGTTTGCTATATACATCATGTGAACAACTCTGTGAAATGAAGACCCCCATACGCCACTTTATATGGAAAAAATTGGGGTTTATGGGAGTATACACTATTTTTCTTATTTTTGCTCCAAGGCAAAGGTTGTGGGTACTTGTTAGAACCACTTCATTGAGGCAGTTCTAACGAGCACCCACAACCTATGTTTGCAGTATTTATAATAAAATTATCACAGATTTTCATCAGAAAGATGACCATTTCGGAGATGTGAAAAATGCACTAATTCGCATGGGTGTGTTATCGTAATGGATTTTCTGTACATGCTCTGAAAGTAAATCTTAATATATATCCAACGTGCTTTCTTGCCCATTTATATACATATAATACTTAAGTGTTGCTTTTATGTAATATTTATAAAATTTGTGATAAAAAAAAAATCTTCATCCGTGAATCTGTCAATACCGTACAGTTTATGTATATGAGTATCTACAAACGCATGTTTCAAGATGAAAAGTGTATTTTATGTGGCTTTACATTATGTGGTTGTTCACCACCAATTTGCTTTTAATGCCATTTGTCATTTTTAGTAGAAATCCTCATTTGTGTTCTCAGCAACTAGTTCTTATCCCAGTATTGTTGGCCCCCGCCCATTGGGGCTTGAAGAAATAGATGGGCTGCACGATGCTTCCACGCAGAGCTGAAAACGACCCACACACGATTACTGGTAAACCGCTTAGAGGATCTAAGCCTGCCCAGGCAAAGCAGTGCGAATGTCAGACCGTCCTGCTTATAAATCCTATTGGTTTCGTGGGGCGACAGGGCTTGAGATGTCATTTCATCTCAATGTCGGGTAAAAGTCTCACAAAATTGGAAGCAACGTCTCCAAAATGACCTTTACAGTGCTGACGGGGACGTTAAACCTCAAATCAAACAAGAAACAATATCCCAGTTTTGTAGAGTGAATATGTTAATATACTCCAACCTCTTTATAACACCTTTGTTGGGGTCAACAGAAGAAATCATGTTAGTTAAACAACCGGTTCTAACATGTACCTTCAAACTATATTTTGAGCAGAAATAAGAAAACCACCACAATTTTTCATCTGAAAACTTTTTGTTTTTCGGCAGTAAATTTTACAGTGTATTTGACATCACGTAAACAAGTCCGTGAAATGAGAACCCCCCCATACCCCAATTTATATAGAGAAAACTGGGGTCTGTGGGGGTATTCATTATTTTTCTTATTTTTGCTCCAAGACATAGGCTGTGGGTACTCGTTAGAACCGCCTCATTGAGGCGGTTCTAATGAGCACCCAAAACATATGTTTGCAGTATTTATAAGAAAAATATTGTGTCTTTTCACCAGGAAAATGTCCATTTTGGAGATGTGAAAAAATGCACGATGTCGCACAGGAGTGTTATCATAATGAATAGGTGTGTTTCACAATTCATCACGAAAACACGCCAAATAATTTTGACCCCCTTGAACCCCACTTTTATATAGTAAAACTGGGGTTTACAGGGGTAAACCTTATTTTTCCTATTTCTGCTCTAAAATATAGATTGTGGGTACTCGTTAGAACCGGCTCGATGAGGCGGTTCTAAGAGTGCCTACAATCTATATTTTGAGCAGAAATAAGAAAAATATCACAATTTTTCATCACAAAATTCTCATTTTTACGGCGATAAAGGTGGCAATGTATTTGAATAGGTGTGTTTTCATAATGACTGCTATATTTCTGTTGTCCCTGTGATTATTATTTACAAAGTTAAACTGCAATCAAATTAAGACCTACCAATATTGTTAGTACTTTGATAGAAGTGTGTTTTTACCTTTTTATTTTCATAGCCTTTATTTGTTACCTACATTGTCAAGTTACAGATGTTGCTTTGCTGTTCAGAATTACCAGAAGAGATATATTGCTATCTGTGATTTTTGTTTTGGCATTTGTCCGAGTGTCAGCAGTATTTACATAGTTTACAAGTTAAGCATAATACACATTATGATATCACACGGGTGCGACATAGTGCATTTTTCACATCTCCAAAATGGCTAGTTTTCTGATGAAAATCAGTGATATTTTTCTTTAAAATACTGGAAACATAGGTTGGTGTTGCTCGTTAGAACCGCCTCAATGAGGCGGTTCTAACGAGTACCCACAACCTATGTCTTGAAGCAAAAATAAGAAAAATAATGTTTACCCCCGTAAGCCCTAGTTTTCTCTATATAAAGTGGGTTATAGGCGGTTTTCATTTCATGGACTTGTTCACATGATGATTATACCCCCACAAATGAAATTTGGGGGGGTATATAGGAGTGAGCTTGTCGGTCGGTCGGTCGGTCTGTCCGTCGGTCGGTCTGTTGACTTGGTTTCCAGACGATAACTCAAAAAGCGCTTCACCGATTTTTATAATTTTTGGTACACTGATGTAACATCATAAAATACAGGTCAAGTTCGATTTCCACTACAATTCGTCAATTTTCGACATAGTTATGGCCCCTTTCAAGTGAAAAAATTGCAAAATGGTGCTGATGTACTATCAAGGCAGTTTTTGTGGGGGTATTCATCACCTTTAGTGATAGCTCTAGTTTGATTCTGCTCTTTAAGTTTTTGTGGAGATATATACAAAAAATATTCCATATCATCTTTGCTACCTTATGTATACTTAAAAGATCATGTATTATTCATCAGCTGAAGACCAAAAAAAATGATTTATTATTCCATATATAATAGAATGAATTATACATTTTTAATGCTTTAATTTATTATTATCAGATTTTTAGCATCTCTGTCACACAAATACCTTATTTTACCCTTATCCTGATGAATAAATTAACTTAGCCACACCCATTTCTAACTATCCACCAATCAAGTTACTTGATTTAATGTATTCTGTAATTTCACAAACTGAATGACAGTGTAGATCCAGATCAGATGGCCTCTTCAGAAGCCATCTGATCTGGAATTCTGGATCTACATTGTTGACAACGTAGAGATTATTGTGTTCAGTGGGGTGAGGGTTAAACGTCAGATGAATTAACCTGTTCATATTTCAAAGTTTTCGTATTTCATCTGGTTTGAAAATGTCATCGATATTCATGTTTAAAGTTGGTTTAGATAAGTTTTGTTTGTTTGATTTGAGGTTTAACATCCCTGTCAACACTGTCAAG
The DNA here is from genome assembly GCA_963580285.1 of Lucinisca nassula. Taxonomy (NCBI): domain Eukaryota; kingdom Metazoa; phylum Mollusca; class Bivalvia; order Lucinida; family Lucinidae; genus Lucinisca; species Lucinisca nassula. The sequence goes on along the minus strand of OY757019.1, from coordinate 108,320,170 downwards.
GTCATTTTGGAGACGTTGCTTCCAATTTTGTGGGACTTTTACCCGACATTGTGATGAAATGACATCTCAAGCCCTGTCACCTAATGAAACCAATAGGGTTTATTAGCATGGACGGTCCGCCTCGCACCGCGGTTCCTGGACAGGCTTAGATCCTCTAAGCAGTTTACCAGTACTAGTGTGCGGGTCAGACTCAGCTCTGCGTGGAAGCATCATGCAGCCCATTTATTTCTTCAAGCCCCAATGGGGGGCAAGTTTTAGATAAGTAACTAGTTACAGGCATATAATATATCCATATCAAAACATGCATATTCATGAGTTAAGATGATGGCGATTGTAGACCAGTTTTCTTGCAGATTCCTGGATTTTAGTGTGAGGAAATCCTGGATTTTACTGTAGGATAGTAATTCTTTTTCATACTCAGGTCATTGTACCCAGGGATGGGATAAAAATCTTGAAATGTCTTCTTTGATTTTCACTGGTTGAATAGAACATTATGTATGCTGTCGTTAACCCATTTTGTACCAGAAACCCCAAAACGGGTATTTGGCAAATAGTGTAGGCCCAGATCAGACGCCGCAGAATGCGGCGTCTGATCTGGGCCTACACTATTTGCAAAAGGTTCAGCCATTTTCCAAATAAATTTTTAAGAAAAACACAACTTGTCACCCCTTAAGTTTGAAATGGACTCCTGCTATATATAAGGAGGAAGATTCCATTTCGTACAAAAAGGGTTAAGGTTGACGTTACTCCATGCAATGTGATTTCACTAAATGTTACGGCATTGTCATCGCAATAAAGCACATGTCAGCAATCATAGTGACTATAGTATTTACCACATCACCTGAACAAGTCCGTGAAATGAACTCCCCACTAAGCCCCACTTTATAAAGAGAAAACAGGGGTTTATGGGGGTACACAATATTTTTCTTAGTTCACCATCATCATCAACAGATTTTTGATTAACGTGCAGGTACAGGGGCAGGGTCCACATAAGTGAGCCCCCTTCCAGTTGCTGGCTTGCTGCACACATGGCAGATCTTACACCAGATCTCCAGGCCTGTCTATCATGAGGATCGATAGCATTCTCTGCAATCTCTTTCTGTCAGCTGCTTCCAGGTCATCTTGGGCCTTCACGGCCCCCGCTTTCCACCTACCTGTATGTCACAGGCAGTCTTGACTGCACCGTTGGAGCATTCCACATGTCCATACCAGCGGAGCCTTCTCTCTTTCAGGATGAGGTCCAGGTCCTTAATGCCAAGACTCTAAAGTAACTCACTGGACCTGATGGTGACAGTGTCCTGTGGCTTGACATTGCAGATCTGTCTGATCATTGCCCTGTCATTCTGCTGAAGACGTGGGAGGTTTGGCTTTGTCAATGGCCATGTCTCACTGGCATGGAGCATTGCGCTTCGCACACAAGAGCTGTACACACAGCCACGTGTCTTGAACGAGAGGTGGTGGGAAGAGAGAACTGGTAGCAACTCCTTGAATTTCTTCCAGGCTGTTTTCACAGGTGAGGTGGTTGAAAGGTCGCAACCACCCGCTGCTGAGAGCATATCACCTAGGTAGCAAAAGGAAGCCACAACCTCCAACTTGTCGGTTCCGACTTGGACTTCCCTCTGTGGTCTGCCATCTAAGGGTCGTGCAGTTCCTTGGCACCGTGTACACCTGTAATCAGGGTCCTCTATCAAGCGCTTGAGCCCACTGCATTTCTTGTGCACCCAGAACTTGCAGCCATTACAAAAGATACTGTTGCTGCCCACTCCAGTGTGACATACAGCGCATGGGAACTGGCCTGTACTCTGCAGGAGGTCCAAACATGAACCGCAGATCATGATCTTTGTCTTTCCTACATTCACTCTTTTCGCCTCCATTGCATCTTTCCAAGTTAAGTGCCTCCGGACACATTCCTCAAGGGATTCAGCTATGATGACAAGGTCATCAGCATACAGGTCCTCCCAGGGGACTCCAGAGGGGAACTCACATGACAAGGCTTCAAGCACAAAGTTGAAAAGCAATGGGCTGAGAACAGAGCCTTGATGAACACCCATCTTCACTTCCAATTCTTCACTGTAACCATCACCAACACGGACACGGCACTGAGCATTAGCATACATCCCTTGGACCAGTCGCACAATCCACTTGTCCACTCCAAGTTTTCTTAGTGCCCACCAGATGACTTTCCGAGGCACTCGATCAAATACCTTCTCCAGGTCTACAAAAGCCATGTAGAGTCTCCTGTTGGCCGCCAGATACTTCTCTTACAGCTGCCGTACAACAAACATTGCATCTGTTGTGCCTCTTCCTGGGACGAAGCCAAACTGGGAATCGTCGATGGACACCAACTGCCTAATGAGGCCATCCACAATCCTCTCTCCAGGACTTTCATGTTCTGTCAGCTTGAGACCACGGTAGTTGCCACATTCCAATGCATCCCCCTTGCCCTTGTAGAGACAGACAATGAAACTCACTCTGTTCCCAGTCAGAGGGTACCTTTCCATCACAGATGATTGCAGCTGCAAGGTCACGGATCATTGAGGCACCCGCATCACCTGCAGCTCTGATCATCTCCACCACTATGCCAGAAGGGCCTGGTGCTTTGCCAGTCTTCATCTGAGAGATAACCTTCTTAACCATATCAATAGTGAGATGGGCGGCCCTTCTACTGGTGGTTCATCAGACAGGTGTTCTGGGTCCGAGTCAAACTCAACATTGAGTAGCCTTTGGTAGTGTTCTAACCAGGCCCTCTGCTTTGAGTCTTCACTCATTGACATCTCCCCTGCATCATTCTTTACTGGTTTGTCACCTAAAACATCAGCATTTTTTCTTTTCATCTGGTTAGCAAGGCGGTATACTTCTGAGGACTTAGGGTCAATTTTCTTGTTGATCTCCTTCTCAGCTTCTTGGCGAGCATGGTGCACCGCAGGTCTGGCTATGTGTTTGGCTGCAAGATATGATGCAAAAGTGCCCTTACCAGTCTTCCATGCCTTAAAGGCTTGACACTTGGCTGCAATAGCTTATTAACATGCTCATTCCACCACCAGGTTTTGCGACGCCAGCGGTGGGGCCGAGTTGTGCCACACACCTCTTCAGTTGTCTTGAGCAGACCGTTCTTGATGCTGTTCCATATATCCTCAATGGTAGCATCAGCTACACCTGCTGTGGCACTCACATGTTGGCTGAAAACCTCATGGAAATGATTTCTTGTCTGAGATTCTTTCAGCTTCCAAACTTTTAGTCTGGGGGTGAACTTGCCCTTGGGTTTAGGTGGCACATCAATCCTCATGCCACATACAAGAAGCTGATGTTGCAGGGCTACTTCCTCCCCAGGGATTAGTTCTGCTCCAATACATAGGTTGTGGGTACTTGTTAGAACCGCCTCAGTGAGGCGGTTCTAACAATTACCCAAAACCTATGTTTATGGTATAAATAACAAAAAATATTATGGATTTTTATCAGAAAAGTAGCCATTTTGGATAAGTGAAAAATGCACTACGTCACACGGGTATGTTATCAAAATGATAAATATTCAGACAGCTGAACTCCTTATTAGGGCCCCGCACTGAAAGTGTGGGTGCCCTATAGTAATCACTCTGTCCGTCTGTCCGTCTGTCTGTCTGTCTGTCTGTCCGTCCACAAATTTTTTCCTACTCCTCTGATAGCGCTGCCGGGGCCCTAGTCAGTTTCACTGACAGCTCTAGTTATACTTGTTTCCAATTACCTGCTGTTACATGTATAATGTATAACCTGCTGTTACATGTATAATGTATTACCTGCTGTTACATGTATAATGTATTACCTGCTGTTGTGTCTAAATATAGCTGGATGAGGGACAAACAGTGTATACATACCCAGATGAGATGTGGCATCTCATCCGTTTTTATACACTGTTTGCTCAGGCCTATATGTCCAAATACATACGGTAAATACGGTACATCTTTGAAACTTCTCACACAGAAAGGAAAGCTATGCAAGAAATTAGAAATAAATTTTCTGTGGTTTAAGGGTAAGACAAAAAAATCACAGTGAGGTATCACTTGACAGTGATCGTGCTGATCTGAGCAGGAAACTTAACAGATTTGTTTATATGTAATTACTTAAGTGTATTATAGATTTCATGCTCAGATGAGCTAAGCATGAAAATGTTTTTTAACTGTGGGCCAGGCTCTGAGGTAATGAGCATGAAATTTTATCCATTTGTTGGCATTTTAAAATTTATGGGCAAGATAAATGGTATTATGTGCTGATCTGAGCAGGAAACTTAACAGATTTGTTTGTATGTAATTACTTACATGCATTATATATTTCATGCTCAGTTGAGATGAGCGTGAAAAAGTTTTATAACTTTGGGGCCAGATCTAAGTCTCTATGAAAAAAGTTTTGGTCAAGGAGACATCTGTATAGTACCAAGTGAAGACTGTGATTAGACTGGGAATGCACATATAGATCTGAGTTTTCACGGCTCACATATGCTTCAAGATCCCTTTTTTCTCGGAATGACCCATTTTGTTTTGTCTTTTAACTTCAGTATTTAAGGGGAACGGGAACACCTGGCACATTTTTCCGCCATTTTTTGAAGGGAGACAACTTTCAGGACTTCCTGTTCACTTTTCTGTAAGCCCTGTCCCGCTGAAAAAGAAGTCTTCTCTTAAAGGAATGAATTTGCTCCTTAAGAGCAAATTCTTTCCTTCAGGATCGGAGTTGACCCCTATTGACATGGGAGAATAATACCTTGGCAGGAGTTGCCTCCCTTGAACTTCATTCCCCTTAGCTTCAGTATTTTCATTTCATTTTTTATCATAAAATTTCATCCTAGGTAAGCTATTTAAGTTTCCATTACTATTCTGTAGTAGTTGGTTCAGCCCCTTTTGTATCAGAAACCGGCATTGGCAACCAATGCAGGCCCAGATCAAATTCTGTGGCATCTGACCAGGACCTACACTGAAAACAGTTCAGTTATTTTCCAAATTTTGAAGATACCATTCAGTTCAAAAGGACAGGAAGTACATGTATGTTGTTCTGTTGTTCATTTGGTGGTGTCATGCTTAAAATTGAACAATGCAAAAACATGTTCATATAATCTGTCATGTGCAATCTTGTGTGTGAGGTTGGGGGTGGGGAGGGGATTAGAATCTTCCCAATTAATCTTTTTCTTACGTAGGTGTTTTGAAATCCAGTGTATGTTGGGCATGGGGTTGGGGTACCGAATGGGAGATGGGCTGAGGGGTTGGCACTTTCCGGGGCACGAAAGGAACATTATTTGAAATAATATTTGAAAAATACTTGTACACCACAGCCTCTTTATAACACTGTTTTGGGGGTCAAAAACAGAAATGGTGTTGGTTAAACAATTGTGTTATGGCAGAATGAAAATGTAAAGATTATACAGAAAAGAATGACCATTTATGGTCCTTTTTCAAAATAATCAACATATTTTTCCTAATGTCTGGGATCCATATACATCAAGTGAACAAGTCCGTGAAATGAACACCCCCATAAACCTCACTTTATACAGAGAAAACTGGGGTTTATGGGGTATTCATTATTTTTCTTAATTCTGCTCCAAGACATGGGTTGTGGGTACTCGTTAGAACCGCCTCAATGAGGCGGTTCTAATGAGCACCAACAACCTATTTTATTGAGGCGGTTCTAATGAGCACCAACAACCTATTTTGGAAGCATAAATAAAAAAAAATAACTCAAATTTTCATTGGAGTAGCAATTTTGGAGATATGAAAGATTTTGCACTATGTCACACTGGCGTGTTATTGTAATGAAGCTGCTATATATCTAAAACCATTCAACATGAACAGTGTTGTAAAGGGTTTTTGTGTAGTTGGAGCAATAAAAAACTTGTGTTTCCATATATTCTGCTTCTTCTTATGTTTTCATCGCAGCCTGGTTTCTGTGTAGGCTCTGATTTTTAAATGCATCACGTGAAAAAGTCTGTGAAATAAAGACCCCCCCTAAACCCCACTGTATATAGAGAAAACTGGGGTTTACGGGGGTAAACATTATTTTCCTTATGTCTGCTCCAAGACATAGGTTGTGGGGACTCGTTAGGACCACCTCAATGAGGCGGTTCTAACGAGCACCCAAAACCTATGTTTGGAGTATAAATAAGAAAAATATCACAAATTTTCATCAGAAAAATTACCTTTTTTGAGGTATGAAAAATGCACTATATCATAGGATGTTTCATCATAATGAAATGTAATTTTTACCAATTACTTGTAGCAACAAAAATATACATTTATATGTACTTTTTCTTTAGTGAATTGTGATGTCACATGTTTTTAGCAGTCCCTTTCACATTCTTATATGTAATGCAATAAATAAACATATTTATGATTAATAGTCATAAATATATCCAATGAGGTTCTATTATACATGGTGCATTGATTTTGTTGATCTGTGAGTAAATAGATTCATAAATTTCAAATTTTCCATTTTAAGCCTTGTACAACCTAGCAGCAGCATTTAGAAGCCTCAGCGACAGCATTTGCTTGCTAGTTTACAGATATAAATTGCGACCCTTGCCCATCGGGCTGGAAGAAATATATGAGTTGCATGATGCTTCTATGCAGAGCTGAATCTGACCTGTACACGAGTACTGGTAAACCGCTTAGAGGATCTAAGCCTGCCCAGGCAAAGCGGTGCACATGACTCGGACAGTCCATGCTTAAGACCCTATTCGTTTCATTGGGCAACATGGCTTGAGATGTCATTTCATCTCAGTGTCGGGTAAAAGTCCCAAAAAATTGGAAGCAACATCTCCAAAATGACCTTTACAGTGTTGATGGGGAAGTTAACCTCAAATTAAACAAGATATAAATTCATTCCAAGAGCAATGAAAGTTAACCAGATTTGTCCAGCTTAACCCATTTTGTACCAAATGGAATCTTCCGCCTTATATATAGCAGGAGTCCATTTCAAAATATAGGGGTGTCAGTTTGTGTTTTCTTCAAAATTTATTTGCAAAAATGACTGCACTTTTAGCAGACAGTGGAGGCCTAGATCAGATGCCACATTCTGTGGCATCTGATCTAGGCCTACACTCTTTGCCAGGGTACCCGTTTTGGGGTTTCTGGTACAAAATGGGTTAAGACTTATGCAAATGAAAGCTTTTTACCTAGCAACAGCATTTTCCTTACTTTTTACAGTATTTTACAGGTATAAAGGTCATTCCACAAATAAAGGATAACAGTTACAGTAACTAGAAATTTTTCCAACTTTCCCAAGTGGAATTCGTTTCACTGACTGTTCCAAGGCAGTTCTTCTGTCTTGGTTTATTTTTGTTATCGCTTATACTAACCGGAAATAGAAACTTAACACTCATTTTTTAGTTGTCACTGGCGAAACATTTTAATGAAATTTGAATTCCAATTATATAAATTATCATCATTGGCATGTCTGTTTTATAGAATAAAATGTTTAATGATAGCTACGATTTAAAGGGTAGAGCCACAGGTTCAAAGCAAGGGTCAAAAACTTGATGTTCAAGTTTCCAGTGAGTCAAACATTTTGTGTCGCGAATGTGATTCCCATTTTTACCAGTTATTACACATTATTTGACGTTGGAAATATTGTTTACAAAATGAAAATTTTCACATTGGTTGAAATGTTATCGACATTTAAATATTGGACCAAACCACCGGAATGGAGGGAAAAGTATGGCATTTCTGATTGTGGTTTTTGTTTTTAGCTCACTTGTCACATTTTGTCCGTCGTCCGTTGTGCCTGCGTGCGTCTGTGTGTCCGTCCGTGTGTGCGTGCGTAAAAAAATTCTTCAAACGACATCTCCTAAACCACTGATTGGATTTTGACCAAACTTCACAGGAATGATCCTTAGGTGGTCCCCTTTCAAATGTGTTCAAATGGTTCCGGTTCGTCGCACATCTAGGTCACAGGAGCCAAAAACAGATTTTTTTCACTGAAAGCTTAAAAAATCTTCTTGTCTGAAACGACAAGGCCCAAGCCTTTGATATTTGGTATGAAGCTTCATCTAGTAGACCCCTATCAAGAGTGTTCAAATTATAGTGCTGGGTCAAAAAATGCCCCCGCTCCGGGGCCCTTTGGTTTTTCATAGACTTATATAGGGAAAATCTTTAAAAAATCTTCTCTGAAACCACAAGGCCTAGGTCTTTGGTATTTGGTATGAAGCTTCAGGCCCCCGCCTATAGGGGCTTGAAGAAATATATGCGCTGCATGATGCTTCCATGCAGAGCTGAATCCGGCCAGCACACTAGTACTGATAAACCGCTTAGAGGATCTAAGCCTGTCCAGGAACAGCTGTGCATGGCAGACCGTCCATGCTTATAAACCCTATTGGTTTCAATAGGCGACAGGGCTTGAGATGTCATTTCATCTCAATGTCGGGTAAAAGTCCCACAAAAAATTGGAAGCAACCAAAATGACCTTTACAGTGTTGACGGGGACGTTAATCCTCAAATCAAACAAACAAACAAATCATCTAAAGGAACCCTGCCAAGATTGTTCAAATTATAGTGCTGAGGCCAAAAGTGCCCCCGCCCCGGGGCCCTTTGGCTTTACATAGACTAATATAGGGAAAATTTTTAAAAACCTTCTCTGAAACCACAAGGCCTATGTCTTTGATATTTGGTATGAAGCTTCATCTAGTGGACTTCTATCAGGATTGTTCAAATTATAGCCCTGAGACCAAAAATGTCCCCATTCCGGGGCCCTTTGGTTTTACATAGGCTTATATAGGGGAAATCTTTAAGACCTCCCTCAACATTATGCACATTAAATCCCTGGAGCCAATAATAGCCCTCCCTTGGGCCCACTTGTTACACTATAGATCAGGTGAGCAATCCAGGGCCATCATGGCCCTCTTGTTATCAATATTTAAGACACAGATGATGCTAAAACGACTGAAGGCACTTTTGGGTAGATTTTTGGCTTGAAACATTATTTTGAAAATTTTGCTGAAAAAAAAGGAGTTTTTGAGATTTCAATAGAATGTTTGTTTCTTTATAATTTTTAGATGTTATATTACTTTTTTCTTCCTTGCTTTTCACTTGTTACCTATACGCAAAAATGTTGAAGTGAAAATTCAATTACAAACAGATTTTGTGAAAAACGCACTTTTTTACATTTTCCCAAAAAACTATTATTTTGAACACAAGACTTTCTTTAAATTGTTACAGGATTCATGTCGATAGTTAGTCAAATCCTAAACCAGTAATTTTTAACTGAATTATCCACTTGTTTTGTCAGGCGAGACAATTTAAAAGTGTATAGTTTCTATTTCTGGTCATTATATTAATTTATTATTAATCTAGATCAGCAGAGAATAGTGAAATCCCTATATTTTAGACCGACTGCTTGACTTTTCAAAAATGGTTAGTTGTCTTGTAAGGCCACTTTTGAAGAGTCCCAGATGACTGACCTATTTCTTGAGGAAATGGGGTGAAGAAAACAAAAAGAATGGAAACTGAAACCTTTAAATATGTTATTAACCCATTTGGTACCGGAAACCCCAAAACGAGTACCCTGGCAAACAGTGCAGGCCCAGATCAGACGCGGCAGAATGCGGCGTTATTCTGCGGCGTCTGATCAGGGCCTCCACTGTTTGCAAAATGCATTACGAAAACACACCTATACAAATATATTTGAAAAAATTCCCACCAAAAAATGAAAATTTTCTGATAAAAATTCAGATATTTTCCATATTTTTGCTCCAAACATAGATTATGGGCACTCGTTTGAACCGCCTCGTCGAGGTGGTTCTAACGAGTACCCACAATCTATGTTTTTGAGCAGTCATAATGATATTATTGTATACCCTCTGTGAACCCCAATTTTACCATATAAAAGTGGGGTTTAAGTTGGTCAAAATTATATATGTGTGTTTTCGTCATGTCCAGCCATTTTCCAAATGAATTTTGAAGAAAACGCAACCTGACACCCCTAAATTTTGAAATGGACTCTGCTATATATAAGGAAGAAGAGTCCATTTGGTACAAAAAGGGCTAAAAGAAGAACAAGTAGTCTTAACCCTTTACCACTCAGGGATTTTGTGAATTTCGCTGATTTTCACAGTTGCACCTGACAGCAACTTCAACTAGCCATTGTTTCATAATGGAAGGTCTGTTTTACACCAAACTTGGTATGAATGTTCATTGGGCAGTAGCCTTTCGAATGCAACCTTTCATGACTTGATCATTGTTGTTATGGTAAAGAGGGGGCATCTCAAAGTTGGCAAAAAGTGTGTTTTCACATGAATTTTTGACCACATTTTAATCTTCACACAGCTGTCAAGGCAACAATAAAGGTGTTTTGCACTGGAAATTTTCACTGTTTGCAGCATGTTTTATCAGCATCAATTTTCAGGCATTTTTGACCCCAGACACCCTCAGATATAAATTTTAGCGGCAGATTGGGCCATACACCCAAAATTTTTCGGGATGTGAGGGGTCGTTGCCCCCCTTCAATCCCCCCTAGAATATTTTTAGTGGGGAGGTGCGCGAAAAAACAGGTCACTTTTTACCCAACAAATCCTAAAGGAAACATAACTATTCAGGGTTAGGAATGCAGACTTTAGGTGCTTCTGGGGCTTAAAATAGGGGGCGGGGGTGTGCAGACACGTAAAAACACGTATCCGAGTGGGAAAGGGTTAATAGCAGACTTGCTGTAATTGTCCTGGTTGTAACTATAAATTTAACATTTTAATATTTTTGAGCTGTATAAATTTCTTGCTTAGTGATTTTTTTTATTTTCTTGCATGGAAAATTTTTATGTTCTTAAGTGAATATTGCTTTGTATATCCTTATCAGTTTTTGAAATCGTTTCTCCTTTGGTGTCACAAATGTATTGAATAATCCTATTTTTGTATTATTTGAGTGTCACTTTATGGGATATTGCCGGTTGTGATACAGTATTATGCCAAAAGTATTCTCCAGTTCAAAAATTCAAGCTACATGTAATTTCATTGTATTTTCAAATCAAATATTTTTGCAAAGGTATAACAAATAAATAGTGTTACCTACTGTCACCCAAAAAATGTTTGTGTGGAATTCATGCTTGTGCAGAAAGTGTTTAAAGATAACAGGGCTACAATTGTCCTATTTTTACCAATGGGACCATAATCACCAATCAGAACAAACATTTTTTTCGATGAAAAATTGAGACATTTTTCTTATTTCCACTCAAAACATAATTTGTGGGTGCTAGTTAGAACCGCCTCAATGAACCTCTTTATTAGACTGTTAGTAGGGTCCAACGCAGAAATCATCTTTGTTAAACAGCCATATTATATCCAAACAAAAAGACAGATTTTACAGAAAATGACCGTTTATGGTCACTTTTCTGTATGTGTATATTAATGGGATCCACATGTTTACAGTGCATTGCAATAACACACCCCTGTGCAAAAATGGTTTCTCTCCATCTCTTGAACTGGCATTATTCAGATGAAAATGTTTTGTATTTTTCTTATTTTCAGTCCAAATATAGATTGCAGGTGCTTGTTAGAGCCACCTCAATGAGGCAGTTTTAACAAAAACCCACAATCTATGTTTTGAGGAAAAATTAATGAAAACCCCTGGAAAACTTCACTTCTCTGTATATAGAGTGGGTTTAGAGCGGTTTCATTGCACAGACATGTTATTCTTATGTTATATCCCAAGATATGTTATAATGAACAGTGTTGTAAAGAGGTTTATGTGTGCATCTATTTTAGTAATCAGGAAAGTCAACAGAGGTGGAATACTTTTGGCACAGGACTGTACCGAGACATTTCCAGATTATGGAAAGGCATTGAAAGTGTTTTACATATACATGTAGAAGCCAAATATTCAGAGATTCCATTTTTCATGTTTCTTTTTTTCTTCCTTTTTTTTCATTTTTTTGTCATTTGTGTCATACTGTATTCACATAATTTGAGCACAATGCACCAACACTTTTTCAAGTAATACATTTAAAAACAATTACATGTGTAAGATTTTGCTGTCTGTTGAAGATGAAACGGTGCAAAACGTTCACTAACATATCAATTATGTCTGATAAACGGTGCAAAACGTTCACTAACATATCAATTATGTCTGATAAACGGTGCAAAACGTTCACTAACATATCAATTATGTCTGATAAAGAGGGGCAAGTAACTGTTGTAGACTTGTTCATGTGAACAAGTCCCTGTACTGAACATACCCCAAAACCCCACTTTATTTAGAGAAAACTGGGGTTTCCAGGGATATACATAATTTTTCTTATTTATACTCCAATACTGACATAGGTTGTGGGTACTTGTTAGAACCGCCTCATTGAGGCGGTTCTAATGAGCACCCACAACCAATGTTTTAAGTAGAAATATGAAAAATATCACAGATTTTCACCAGAAAATTGACCATTTGGAGATATGAAAGAATGCACTATGTCGTACGGACATGTTATTGTAATGTTAAGCCTTATCCTGACGGGCCTCCGTGGCCTAATGGATAAGAGCGCGGACTCTTAGTCATTAGGTCTCTCACCGCCGTGGGTTCGAGCCTCGCTCGGGTCACGTGCGAGACGCCAAATTCTGCAACGGAAGGTCAGGTGGTTTTTCTCCGGGTACTCCGGTTTCCGCCACCTATGATTAACGATCGGCTCGATACGAGTGAAATAATCTTGAAAGGGCCGTAAAACCCAAACCAAAAAAAAAAAAAAAAAAATAAGCCTTATCCTGCTGTTCATGACAACCCCTGACTTTGCAAACAGTGTAGATCCAGATCAGATGGCTTCTGAAGACAGTGTAGATCCAGATCAGATGGCTTCTGAAGAAGCCATCTGATCAGGATCTACACTGTTTGACATTCAGTTTATGAATTTGTAGGAATAAATTACATCAGGTAATCTGAGTGTTTCAAAGTCAGAAATGGGTGTGGCTAAAATGAATATTCAGCAAGATAAGGATTAAGATTATTGTGGTTAAAGTATGTAAGCTCCTATTGCATAAGTGGACATGTTTGGGACAACCAGACATATCAAAGTTGCCATGAGGAGCATATGGTTTCATCTGAACATACACTCAAAAGGAGGACTTTTTAGGACATGTTTCTATGCCCCTGCCTTTTGAAGAATGCTGGAAAGGGCATATTGTGTTACCCCAGTTCTCCAGTCATCGTATCCATTGAACTTGGTGTAAGCGATTTGTCCCACCAGGCAGGGGCATCCATATCATTTGGACACATTTCTAGTTATGATAAAAACGTGCAAGCGCATTGTGTTCTTATCATGTTGAATATGGTAATTGTATTAAATAGCCTTTGTTTGAATTTGAGTTTCAGTGTATGGGATAGACGTTGCCAGTTTTGATTTACCGTATTTACCCAAAGTATTTGGATACTTTTTTATGAGCCTTAAAGTATCAAATTATTCATTTTGCATTTTGGTCTCAAAGACTTTGCTCATGGGCAAACAGTGTACACCCTGATCAGACTGCTCCTGAAGGAGCAGTCTGATCTGGGTCTGCAATGTTTGGGTCCGAAGATTTCGGGTAAATATGACACCATGTTCTCACTTGAAAATTTAAACTGGAATAGTTGATCCTAGCTACATGTAGTTGTAGCTTGATGTCATTTCTCGAGACACAGACACAAGCAGTTTTCATTTGTGTCAAAATGCACAGCATTGACCCTTTTTATACAGAATATCCAAAATTAGGTCACTGGCGAACAGTGCTGGCCGAGATAAGACACAACCGAATGTGTGGTCTCATTAGGGCTATTACTGTTTGTAAAGAATTTTGCCATTTTTAAGGGGAATGGGAACACCTGGCAGACTTTTCGGCCAATTTTTCAAAGGGAGACAACTTTGGGGACTTCCTGTTTGCTTTTCTGTAAGCCCTATCCCACTGAAAAATGGGTCTACAATTAAAAGAAAGAACTTGCTCCTCAGGAGTTGAGCTCCTTTAAGAGTTGACCCCTATTGACATGGGAGACAAAACACTTTTGCAGGAGTTGCCTCCCCTGGTGTTCCCATTCCCCTTAAATCAATTTCTAAAACTCGTCCAGGTACCCCTAAATTTTGATATTCTATAAAAGTTGGAAGATTCCATTCAGTGCAAAATGGGTTAATGCGTTTTCTTCCAAAGTCACTAAAAGCTTTGCACATGAGACTCACCCATCTGGGCTTAGAGACTCACCCATCTGGCTGGACAGTGCTTCCACGCAAAGCTGGAACTGGCCGTACATGAATACTGGTAAACCGCTTAGAAGGACTAAAGTGGTGTGATTCAAAGCATCCCTGCATATAAACCTTATTGGTTTGCTTGGGCAGTAGGGCTTGAGATGTCATTTCATCTTGGTGTAGGTTGAAAGTCCAACAAAATTGGAAGCAAGGTCTCCAAAATAACTTAAGTGTTGATGGGGGACGTAAAACCTTAATTCAAACAAACAAAACCTTTGCACATGCTTCTTCGGTCTTTTTCCAAATTTTATGGGTAAGAAAAGGATAGAAATTAAAACTGTGATACTTAAACAAGGGCTGGCATCGGTAGCTCAGACTGATGCATGTCTATCTGGATATCAGGTCTGAGCTGACATGATTAGTGACAGGATGTCTATGGCCTGAGACAATTTGGAGCGGAAGTCCCTTATAACCAATGAATACATAAATCTTTTAAGAAATGAAGTTGAAAAAATGTGACCAGAACCAGACTCAAACTGGCGACCCCTTTGCTTACCCTTTGAAGATTTTCTCTTGCTTTCATGACTAATCCATTAGAAAATCCTTATTCTAAGCTAAGGATCTTGGGTGTTCCGAATGGCATATGGGCCTTAGAAAGGGGAAAGGGATCGTTGACATGGTTTAAAATGTCCGGTGGGAACATGGTGTTTGTTGGTTAAAGATGAATGGATTTAGCTTATCAAAGTCAGTTTTTCAGAAGTGTTCTGTCACCCTTATTGCTGCTGTTCTGCTCTTAAAGGAAAAAAAATGCTCTTCTTATGGGTCTACTCCCAAAGGAAAGAATTTGCTCCTGAGGAGCAAATTCTTCCCTTTAAGAGCAGACCACTAGTGGCACCATTACTTTCAGAGAGGCTTGATTTTCAAAAATATATTTTTCCTGTTTGGCAGTAGAGGTTTGCTCTAAAATGACAGCTCCTAAGGGCTACATTTAAGAGCAGAACCCCTTTGTGTATGAGCTCGGTTGACAAAGGAGACAAATTATAGAAATAGGAAGCCGGTTCCCCACATGAACAGTAAAAGCTTGTGTCAGTAATATCCATTTACCCTAAGGGAGGTAACTGTGATCCAGAATGGGAAATATATGCCTACTGAACATCAGTATCTGTGAAAAAAGCTGTATTAAGGGGAATGGGAACACCTGGCAGTTTTTTTCTGCCATTTTTCAAAGGGAGACAACTTTTGGGACTTTCTGTATGCTTTTCTAGAAGCCCTGTCCCACTGAAAAAGGGTCTGCTCTTAAAGGAAAGAATTCGCTCCTCAGAAGCAAATTCTTTCCTTTAAGAGTTGACCCCTATTGACATGGGAGACAAAAATACTTTTGCAGGAGTTGCCTTCCCTGAAGGTGTATCCATTTCCCTTAAGTTCTGCTTATAGGCCAGTTCCATTTTCTTTGTGTACCACAGTTTTGAACCATCTTTGGTGAATGATTGCCTCATGCAAAAACAACATTCTTGAAAGGACCTTAAAACTGAACCAAAAATGTCTCCAGACATGGTTAGCATTTTTAAAGGTGCATTATTGAGCTACCGGGTCTCAATTTTTTTTTTCTGGTTTTTATCTTCAATGCATACTCCTTTGTCATGTGTACACTTTTGGAGCCAAATACAGCTTCAGAACTTTGTGAAAATGGTCATTTTTATTCGTGTTTACCCTTAGCTCTGAACATGTGTTCGGAATTTCTGTTCTAAAAATAAATCTGTCACTTTACACATACATGGCGACAGTATCGTCTCTGAGTGTCGTTATTTATGGCATGGTATTCAGCGTCATATTTCTTCCGATTCTGGCATGGCCTAAGCAAACAAGGCCAAAAATGAACGTCGCATAACGTTATATATGGGGATTCTATTTTTGTTACGACTAAAAATAGATCTAACTAGTGTGCAAAACCTAGTTAGGGAATCCCTCTCAAACTCATTTACCTGTCATCATAATTGTTCGCATTTTTTTGCATAAAATGCATTCATTTGTATTGTTTTAAAGAAAAATACCGGCTATATGTATTTTATTTTTGGAAGCATTTTTTTCAGATAGCTCAATAATGCACCTTTAAAGGGTCATATGCGATTTAAGGATATTTTACGACGATTTTTTTTCAAACAAAAATAATAAATAACTTAAATAGAGCTTATGATTAAGCAGAGGTAGAAAAAACCAGAGTACATAGAGAAAAAAAACACCTGCGGCAGTGCCATTCCATATTGTCTGAATGTGGCATTGACAGGGCCTGTGCAGTTGCGATGAAATTCCAAAGCCTTTTCTTATGAGCGAGAAAGAAAAAATAAGGCACATTTCATTTGATGTTTAAGGCATACCATTTCTTATTCTAGCCAATGTCACTGTTGACAAAAGAAATCAAAATATTTAATTGTTTTGATATGGTTGTTAAGATTTTATTAGTCATCATTAAAATTTTATAATGTATCTTAGACTTGGTTTCTTATCTCCAGTCTTCAATCCTGAACTTCATAAAAATGTCATCCAATCATGCTAACACATCCAAGAAATGACCACTCCTTTAAACCCCACATTTTATAGAGAAGACTAGGGTTTACAGGGGTACACATTATTTTTCTTATTTTTTCCAAGACAGGATGTGGGTACTCGTTAGAACTGCCTCAATGAGGCAGTTCTAACGAGCACCCACAACGTATGTTTTTGTTAACAATAAGAAAAAAAAAATGCAAATTCTGCAGAAAAATAACTGTTTGGGAGTTAAATAAGAATGCTCTATGTTACACTCATGTGTTATCCTACTTACGAAATCTGTCCAGCACTTGTGGTCAGTGGATTTGTTTGCTTGATTTGAGGTTTAACATCCCCGTCAACACTGTAAAGGTCATTTTGGAGACGTTGCTTCCAATTTTTTGGGACTTTTACCCGACATTGAGATGAAATGACATCTCAAGCCCTGCCGCCCAATGAAACCAATAGGGTTTATAAGCATGAACGGTCCGACTCGCACCGCTTTGCCTGGGCATGCTTAGATCCTCTAAGCGATTTACCAGTACTTGTGTGCAGGTCGGTTTCAGCTCTGCGTGGAAGCGTCATGCAGCCCATCTATTTCTTCAAGCCCCGATAGGCGGGGGCTGCTTGTGGTCAGTGGAATTCACCTATTTTTTGGTTTCGTCCATTCATTTGCCTGTGTCAGCATTTCTCAAATACTGATAGGAAAATAGAATTGGTTGGATGTTTGGCTGGGCAATGGTCTTGAATAGCTCATAGTGCCTGGGCATCCCAACACTTTGGACCATAGTAGAGAAAGGGTCTACTGTGCGGGATGAATGGGCATTTTCTTTGTTCTTTTGTCATCCCAGCTTTTCTTTCAAACAAGAAAACAAGTGCACACTCAATGAGGCGGTTCTAATAAGTACCCACAACCTATATCTGGGAACAGAAATATATTAAATACCCCTGTAAACCCCTTTTTGCTCTATATAAAGTTGGGTTTGGCGGGGTATTCATTACATGGATTTGTTAACGTGATGGTAGACCAGTTGGCCTCTTACCTGGGACCAGCTGATAAAAAAAATTAACAATGTCATAAGTTAACAAATTGTTAAAATTTTTATCCTTAAATATGACAAATATACTCATATTTTTGCAGAAAAATGTGAGCAGCTTTTGCAAATGCAAAAGCTGCTCACATTTTTTCAGCAAAAATACCAGAGTATTAGACATTGTACTTGCCAGAACAGTTAACAATTTGAACACTAACGAGCTTGTTAAGCTAACTATGCTTTGAACATATGAACCCTGGACACAAAACCCGAAGACATTTAAAGATCACAAAACAACTATGACACTATGAGCAATGAGAATTTGTTTTATTCAGAGTTTACCTGCAGAGTCAACAATAATTAGGTCATAATGAGCAGATTCATTAACAACCTAAACACACCTCTCCTTCGTAGGCTTAGACCTTCTAACCCATTAGGATATGTGTGTGTGTGTGTGTGTGTGTGAATTCGGGTTTAATGTCACTTTCAACAATTTTTCAGTCATATTACGACGTTGTCTGGTTGCGACAGGGAGCTCAATGCTCACTTTTATAGTGCTGCCTCACTGAAGTATGTCCCAGACACATTACATGATACCACACCCAGTCACATTATCCTGACACTGGATCGACCAGTCCTAGCTCTACCCCGTAAATCTGAGTGCCAAGCGAGGAGCAGCTAGTACCATTTTAAACGACTTTGGTATGTCGCGGCCCGGGATAGAACCCGTGACCTCCCGTTCCCCGGAGCGGACACTCTACCAACTGAGCTATCGGGGCCGGTAACCCATTAGGATAACACATCCGTGAAATGTAGTGCATTTTTTTTCATATCTCCAAAATTGTATTTTTTTTCTGGTGAAAATGATATTTTTATTTTTTCTACTCCAAAATAAAGTTGTGGGTGCTCGTTAGAACCGCCTCAATGAGGCGGTTCTAACGAGTACCCACAACCTATGTCTTAGAGCAGAAATAAGAAAAATATTCTATACCCCTGTAAACCCCAGTTTTCTCTATATAAAGTGGGGTTAAGAGGGGTGTTCATTTCACAGACTTGTACACGTGACGCCTTATCGTGCTAAAAAATTACTTACCCGGTATGCAACACCCATTCATGAATATCAACCAGTCAAATGGGCCCCATCAAGCGATTTTGGTACTTATCGCCTATGCGAGCAGGGAAGGTTCAGGCGAGCCTGCGCATCCGCGCAGTCTCGCCAGAACCTTCGCTGCTCGCTCATACAAGCAGTGAATCAAGAGGATTTTCTACAGTATTTTGTACCGCAAACTCCATAACGGGTACGCTGGCAAACAGTGCAGACCCAGATCAGAAGCCGCAGAACAAGTCTGATCAGGACCTACACTTTGCAATTCAGCTATTTTCCAAATAATTTTTGAAAATAACACAACCTGTCACTCCTAAATTTTGAAATGGTCTCCATATATATGGAGGAATATTCGATTTGATAAAATTTACTAACAACTAAATGCTAATGAATTACGAAGCAAACAGATTACATCATATGCTTCATTCCATTGTTAGGACTCATTACGAAAACACACCTATACAAATGCATGGTAATCTTTACCACCGAAAATATGACCATTTTAAACTGAAAAATTGTGATATTTTTTTTTTATTTAGTCTCAAAATATAGATTTTAGGTACTCGTTAGAACCACCTCATCAAGGTGATTCTAATGAATACCCCCAATCTATATGAGGCGGTTCTAACGAATACCCACAATCTATATTTTAGAGCAGAAATAAGAAAATAAAATAAGGTTTACCCCTGCAAACCCGAGTTTTACTATAAAAAAGTGGGGTTCGAGGGGGTCAAAATTATAGAGCATGCTTTTGTGATGTACGTATGCCGTAAAAATGGTTATTTATTTTTTTCATATAAAACAAAATGCTGTTGATTAAATTGTTTTCCACTTTGCACTCCAACAACAGTGTTATAAGGTGGATGAGCAGACTGTCCTGTGTTTGAATTTGGAAATACTAAGCAGAGTCTTTGACAAATAGCTCTTCTTGCAGGAGATGTCTTCTAAACAAGCATTCTTGCTTACAATTAGATCCGGATGTGATTTATGATATTGCTTGTACTTTTAGCCCCCGCTCATTGGGTCTTGAAGAAAAAGATTGGCTCCATGTGCTTCCACGCAGAGCTGAAACCGACCACACACGAGTACTGGTAAACTGCTTAGTGGATCTAAGCCTGCCCAGGCAATGCGGTGCGAGTCGGCCCGTCTATGCTTATAAACCCTATTGGTTTCATTGGGCGTCAGAGCTTGAGATGTCATTTAATCTCAATGTTGGGTAAAAGTCCCACAAAATTGAAAGCGACGTCTCGAAAGTGACTTTTACAGTGTTGATGGGGACCTTAAACTTCAAATCAAACAAACAATTGCTTGAACTTTATTTTTATTTTCATGCAAATACATGTATTTGAAATAAATACTATTTAAACCAATTAGTTCTTCAATAATCATAAAACTTAAAAAGTAAAAAGGTAATGTGAACAGGAATGTAGTTATAAAAATAACTTCTTGAGTGGCATCTTTTTCACATAACAAAGTTTCAATGTTATATAATGCACTGCTCAAAACAATTAAAGGAGCAAACACATATGTCCTCATAGTATAAAGATGTTGGATAATGATGATGAAACAACGATTCAGAAAGATGAATAACCTATCTGCAACATGTTAATGGCAAACATTGGCAACCAGTTCACAAATCACGGCCTGTAACCTGTTAAGGAAGAATTTGTATAAATGTTTGAGAAATCA
The DNA here is from genome assembly GCA_963580285.1 of Lucinisca nassula. NCBI lineage: Eukaryota > Metazoa > Mollusca > Bivalvia > Lucinida > Lucinidae > Lucinisca > Lucinisca nassula. The sequence goes on along the minus strand of OY757019.1, from coordinate 108,299,683 downwards.
CCATCTTTACGTCAGATTATTTCAAATGTCATAGACATATGCTAACCAGTTACTTTTTCCTGACAGTAATGTGTATGACCACCTCGAGCAGCACAACACTCCTGGCATCACCAAGGCATGCCACAAACCAAATTTTGAACAGTTTGTAAAGCTAGCGTTTCCCACTCACATCTGAGGATATTTATGAGTTCTTAAATAGTCATTGGTGGATGATCACCCTGTGAGATATGTCTGTAAAGAATGTCCCAAACATGTTCTATTGGATTTAAGTCAGGAGAACGTACCGACCAGTCCATTACTTCAATAGTCTCACAATTAAGGTAATCCATGCACACTCTCGCAGTCTGGGGGCAACGCATTATCCTGCATCAGAATGAAATTGTCACCGATTGCCCCAGCGAAAGGCTCACAACAGGATTAGAATTTCATCTTGATATCGTAATGCAGTCAGTGTACCTCCGTTTATCACGTACAGGCCTTCATAAGAAATTCAACCCCCATACTATCACTGACCCACTTCCATTTCCACAATGTTGCAGTCCTCGTATCGTTCTCCGGGTCGTCTCCAGACTCAAACACGGCAATCACAGGCACTCCGGTGAAATCTGCTTTAACCGTGAACAGAAATGTACGCCAGTCTTGTAATCACCAGTTCTGATGTTCGTGGGCTAACTCATATCGCCGTGCACAATGTTTTTTTTTATTCTATCAATTTAATATTTGTTCTTTAATCTATCCACTGTAGCAGCTTAACATCAGTCATATAACTTTATATTCCCCCTTCGGGCACACAGTGTTGCAATTAAGTTGTCTTGACATCAATGCGACAGCAAGTTGTCAAATCTACGTTAATACGATCTTTTGACATTGTGTGCCCGCCTGGATTGAAACTGCATCATAATCATGAACAAAAAAAATGTATTTGCACACAAAGTAATACAGACACATAACCTGTAAAGAACATATGATATGTATGAAGGCTAATATAACGCACACTAAACATGAATTAATACATATGACAATGTGTTTCATCGGTATTAAAGGAATATGACATGACCGCCCCTACCCCACCATGCTTCCCAACATTGAGAAACGGTACACCCTTCGAGAAACAAGAGGCCCATGGGCCACTACACTCACCAGAGGTCATGTGGTTAATACCATATACAGGCAAGGTGCCCATCTTGGTCATGTGACAACAATACCACGAAAAATGTTTAATTGCCTCACCCCCATAGAGGCTTTTCATGTAATTTGGTTTTAATCAGCACAGCTCTTTTACTGGAGAAGAAGATAAAAATACTGAATCTGAGCCATCCAAGACAAAGGTCAGTAATGACCTTACTGGAGAAGAAGATAAAAATACTGAATCTGAGTAATGACCTTGACCTTTGGAATTAATAAACTTCCATTCAGCTAACTGCAAATATCATTTTTGATGTCACAGCCTACCAGGCAATCAGAAATATCCACTACTTTGGCATTTTTCCATACAAATGTCTAAGTGACCAAATTTGACCTTGACATAAACAGGTCAAGGTCAACCAAAGGTCATCATTTGAACAAACTTGGTAGGGCCAGATTCCCTGATGCTGCACACCAAGTTTCAAGATCATCAACCATTCGGTTCTTGAGAAGAAGATTATTAAAGGTTTTTACCATATATGGGCATGGCGGCCCATATTGGTCATCTGACCCAGTCATCACAAACAAACTTTCGTTCCCCCATTCCATAGAGGCTCCACATGTAATGTGGTTTCAATTGGCCAAGTAGTTTAAGTGAAGAAGAAAATAAAAATACTGAATCTGAGGCGTCCTGGACAAAGGCCGGTAAATGACCTTGACCTTTGGAACTGATAAACTTCCATTCAGCTGATTGTAAATACTATTTCTGATGCCACTAGCTAATATACAATCAGAAAAAACCACTGTTTTGCAATTTTTCCATACAAATGTCTAAGTGACCAAATTTGACCTTGACATAAAACAGGCCAAGGTCAACCAAAGGTAATCATTTGAACAAACTTGCTAGGGCCAGAGTCCCTGACACTGCATACCAAGTTTCAAGATCATCGACCATTCGGTTCTTGAGAAGAAGATTGTTAAAGGTTTTTATCATATATGGGCATGGCGGCCATATTGGTCATGTGACCCAGTCAACACATACAAACTTTTGTTCCCTCATTCCATAGAGGCTCCACATGTAATTTGGTTTCAATTGGCCAAGTAGTTTAAGTGAAGAAGAAGATAAAAATACTGAATCTGAGCCATCCTGGACAAAGGTCGGTAAATGACCTTGACCTCGGAAACTGATAAACTTCCATTCAGCTGATTGCAAATACCATTTCTGATGCCACTAGCTAACATACAATCAGAAAAATCTACTATTTTGCCGTTTTTCCATACAAATGTCAAAGTGACGAAATTTGACCTTGATGTAAAACAGGTCATGGTCAACCAAAGGTCATTATTTGAACAAAATTGGTAGGGCCCGAGTCCCCGATGCTGCATACCAAGTTTCAAGATCATCGGCTATTCGATTCTTGAGAAGAAGATTTTTAAAGGTTTTTACCATATATGGGCATGGCGGCCATATTGGTCATGAGACTCAGTCCTCCCGAACAAACTTTCGTTCCCCCATCCCATAGAGGCTCCACATGTAATTTGGTTTCAATTGGCAAAGTAGTTTCAGAGGAGATGCTGTTTGAAAATGTTGACGACGCAGACCACGCAGACGCAGATGACGCAGACACAGAAGACGAGGGACCAATGCCTATACTATAAGCACCCCTGGAGCCTTTGGCTCCAGTGAGCTAAAAATACATCAAAATCAGCATTAAAAGGAACATGTCATGAACATGGAGATAATGAGATAAGAGTACATAATTGAGAAACAGTTCAAAAACAACATTAAAACATGCAATGGACACGGAGATGATGTGTTTCCCCGGCATATAAGAGAATATGACATGTACGCCCCTACCCACCGGGCATCCCAACATTGAGAAACGGTACACGCCTCATGTCATATTATAGCATCAGTAAAATATAAAATCTTATTTTTTATGATTATTTTTTTTTTATTTTTTTATACCTGTTGAAATTTTATTCTGGATAGAAGTGCCTGTTAAAACAGCACCATCAGGGATCCAGGCACTCCCTGCAGTTGTTCCAGCACATCCGTTCAACTTTGACCAATGTGCAGCACCCTTTCACACTGACAGACAATGTTGCCTGGTGAGAATAGGCCCTCTTGCCAGATGTCTGACCCCCGGATCATCTTCATGTAACCTGTTAGGTATTGTTTGATCAGATATCCTTTGACCAATTGCATGCTGGAAATCTATTTGTAGCCTTCTGGCTGTGTATTTCGTCGCGCTAGCTTTCGAAGATATTGATCTTCCCTTTGTGATGTCATGCGCTTCTCATCTAGTAAACTCGCCCATCTATGGTAGCGTCTCCATAGCCTGGCAACAACACTTCTCGATACATCAAAGGGTTAAGCAATGATCCTTTGGGTGTACCCACTTTCAAGCAAAGTGACAGCTTGGGCGACCTCAACTTCTTCCAAGAACCGCCTAACACCATATGAAGTCACTATGAAGCCCAAAATAACGCATAACCGAAGGATTGACATGTTTCTGACCCAAACTCAAATTTTGAACAGATCGCCCAATACCAAATTTCAGCTGTTTTACAGGGGTATCCATGCTGTAGCTCACATTCTTGCTTTGCACTTGAACCTTGCTTCTTGACATTTGCATGAACATTATTAAGAGATGTCACTTTAAAATAGTGCCTTTCCTTGGTTTTAAAATTCCCAAGGGGTGATGTTATACAGGCTTAAAAGTTTGCTCCTTTAATTGTTTTGAGCAGTGTGTATATATCAAAGAATAAAATACAATACAAGGTTTCTTACTGTAATTATAGATTAACCCTTTTTGTTTTAAATGGAATCTTCCTCCTTATATATACATGTAGGAGGAGTCCATTTCAAAATTTAGGGTTGTCAGGTTGTGGTTTCTTCAAAATTTGTTCGGAAAATGGCTAAACTTTTCGCAAACAGTGTAGGCCCTGATCAGACGCCGCGTTCTGCGGCGTCTGATCTGGGCCTGCACTGTTTGCCGGGCTACCCATTTTGGGGTTTCTGGTACTTAATGGGTTAATGCTTATCCTGCTGAACATGACAAACCCTTCCTTTACAAATACAATAGATCCAGATCAGATGGCTTCAGATCAGAATTTACAGTGTTTGTCATTCAGTTTGTGAACTGAATGAATACATAATACGAAATAATTTGATTTGTCAATAATCTGAAATGGGTGTGGCAAATTTAATTTATTCAGCAGGATGGAAGTTAAGGGGTAAGGGACACACTTCAGAGGAGGGAACTCTTTCCTACATATTATTTTAGCCCTATCAATAGGGCTCAACTCATATTTGCTCCTGCAGCAAATTCTTCCCTTTAACCCTTATACTGCTGAATAAACTAGACAAAGTGCCCAGTGGGGCACGTATACCCCCGGCCAGGGCCATCGCCTCAGCTGAAACAAGAACTACAAAGGGAAATAACTCTAAAAGGCCTGACCCCTTGGCCCTTATTTTCTTTCCCACAATACAAGTAGTCATACTGATCATGTGTGCAAAATTTCAAGTTTCTATGTGAAGCAGTTCCTGAGATATCTTTGACACAAAATAATTGTTTACGGACACACAGACAGACCGACGGAAAAGACAAAAACTATATACCCCCATTGCATACTTCGTATGCCGGGGGTATAATTAGTTTAACCACTGCCAATTCTGCCTATTTCAGCCAAGCAAATTACATTATTTAAGGTATTCATACAAACTGCATAACAAAGAGTGTAGATCCTGATCAGATGCAGAAGCCATCTGATCTGAATCTACACTGGAAAGGCAGGGGCTGTAGTGATCAGCGGGATAAGGGTTAAGAGTACACCCATTCTTCAATAATACACAGTAACTCAGTCAGCTAGCTGGTGATCAGGAGGCCGTGGGTCTGATACTTTCTGGGTCAGCAACATTCATGCATGGTGATGGTTCAGGAAATCTTTTCATCGTTCATTCTCTCCCTTCCGCTGATTCAAGAAGGGCAGTAGTCAGTTTCTGGCCAACGAATATGCACTGTAAAGTACAGGTTAACCACTTATGTATAAGCCTGCCTAGGAAAAGTGTGTATTGATAACATTATTGGCTTGACATGATGTAAATAGTGTTGACTGGGCTGTGAAATTCTAAAACATACGAAACTTCAAGAATGTTTAACAAACAGGAATTCTTACAACTTGTCTCCCTTACAAAAATAATGAAGAAAATCTTCAGAAATATTAAACTGCGGAGTCCATGCCCAGAACAATTATCATGATAAGTCCATACAATTAACAACCTTTCAAACCCCATTTTATACATAGAAAACTAGGGTTTGCGGGAGTATACAATATTTTTCTTATTTCTCCTCCAAGGAATAGGCTGTGGGTACTCGTTAGAACCGCCTCAATGAGGCGGTTCTAATGAGCACCAACAACCTACGTTTGGAATAAAACAAAAAATATATACATTTTAACCAGAAAAAGTTACCATTTTGGATGAAAGAATGCACTATGTCACATGGGTGTGTTATCGTAATTTATGAAAGCACTTGGCATTACCAAAGCTATTGATATGTAGATATATATGTACAAATTAACAACACTGCAACAAAAGCCATGTAGTGACAATTACAGGAGTTGTTTCTTGTGATTATTAAATCTAAAGACATAATTATGTGCACATGGGCAGGACTTAAATCAGTCTGTGCATCTATATCTAATCCCTCTTCACTGTGCACAAAAGAATGTAACTAAAAAAATAACCTTTATCCTGCTGAGTATTTTAATTAGTTACACCCATTTCTGACTATCAGCCTCGAAGCCTCTGTGGTGTAGTGGTTACTATACTCGCCTTGTAAACCAGGGGTCGCAGGACCGATCTCGGGCTTCTCCAGACTTTCGGATGAGTCTTTAAACCGAGGTCCTGTCTCTGTATGACCTTAGCTGTTGGTTGGAAGTAAAACTTGAACACTCACTTACTCTGACTATCAGCCAATCAGATTACAGTATATGTTTTTGTTGGAACTGAATGACAAACAGTGCAGATGCTGATCCGTTGGCTTCTTCAGAGAAAATTACCATGTATAAAGCATTCTAGAAAATTCTCAGAACTCGAATATAGAATACTCAAAACTACATACAGTAAAATTCCGCTATTAAGATCACCTAAAATTAACACTAAATCAGCTTTAAAAGGGTTATTTAGAAGGGTGCAGTTATTCTTTGCTTGTGTTGTCTGCACACATTGTCCCCTTGTCAGGGACAACCTTTGGGACTGTTCAAAAGTGGTCTTAAAGACCACTTTTGAACAGTCCCAAAGGTGGTCTTAATATAGGAATTTTACTGTACTATGTTCATGTGACCTTAAAGTTTTGTCAAATCTTATTACAAACACAGTTTACTTTTGAAAACAATAAGGAACAAGAATTCTGTCAGCCTCGACAACGCAGTGGTTAACGCGTTCGACTCATGATCGAGAGGTTGTGCGTTCGAATCCTGCACCCGGTATTGAGGTGTGTCATTGGGCAAGATATGTAATGACACTACCTCACTCCACCCAGGTGTAAATGGGTAGCAGTGGTGTAATAGTCATTGCCCCTCTCTCGCGCACGTGAAAACATCCAGAATGAGTGTTAGAAAGCGATTAAATAAGCTTGAAGCTTCCATCGCAATCAAACTAAAATAAATTAGTATAAACTAAGAATGCCACCAAAAACTTTATGGTGCCTGTGGGGACCAAATCTCACTTGAATATTAGCCTCACCTCATGACAAGTCCCTGTAATGAACACCCTAGTTTACATTGAGAAAACTGGGGTTTACAGCGGTATACATAATCATTCTTATTTCTGCTAAAAAAAATAAATTGGGGGTACATGTACTGGTTAGAGCCACCTCATTGAGGCAAGTCTAATGAGCACCTACAATGTATGTTTTGACTAGAAATAAGAAAAAAAATATTTGTACAGTGAAATTCCGCTATTACCGTAAGACCACCTAAAATTAGGACTAATTCTGCTATAAAAAGCTTATTTTGAAGGGTACATTTATTTTTTCTATGTGCATTTGGCCTACAATGTCCTCTGGTCAGGGACCACCTTAGGAACTGTTCAAAAGTGGTCTTTAGACCACTTTTGAACAGTCCCAAAGGTGGTCTTAATATAGGAACTTTAATGTATATACAGTCCTGTGTAAAATGCTAGTTCATGAAATATTTAAGGTGCCATTTTAGCACAAGGTTGTCTAGGATTATTGCAAATATTGATGGTGGGCTATCCCACCTGCAACAAGGACAGCAGGTTCTGCCCAAATGTAAGTCAAGATAAGCTGCTCATCTTGATACTGAATGTCACTCATTATGATAACTGACCCATGCGGAATAATGCATTTTTTCATATCTCCAAAATGGCTACTTTACTGATGAAAATCGGTGATATTTTTCTTATTTATACTGCAAACATAGGTTGTTGGTGCTCATTAGAACTGCCTCCTTGAGGCGGTTCTAACGAGTACCCACAACTTATGTCTTGGAGCAGAAATAAGAAAAATAATGTCTACCCCTGTAAACCCCAGTTTTCTCTATATAAAGTGGGGTATAGGGGGGTCTTCATTTCACGGACTTGTTCACGTGATGCGACATCTTTCACTCACCCAACCATCCCATTTTCAACATAAAATCCATCAAGAAGTACACATAAAACTGGCAATTTCTTAAACATAGTGAATTTTGAAATAAAATAAACATACAAATGGGAATGTATATTTGCTGTAAAACCATATAAAAACAACATTATTTTGAGATACACTGATACAGAGCATATTTGAAAAATTGTAAAACAGGCTACATGTATAAAACAAAAACTTGCATACATATACAGTTATACAAGAACTAACGTTCTTTATACATACACATATATATACTAATAAAATGACGAACATTTGTGGATTAAAGTAACTTTATACACACAACTGTTTGCTTTCTTCCAAACTAAACCGCTCAGAAAAAGGTCCTTCTCTTAAAGGAAAGAATTTACTCCCTAAAGAGAAAGCCCCTAGTTTAAGGGAGACAAAAATAGTTTTGACAATGTTGTCTCCCCTGGAAATGTATGCATTCCTCTTCAAGTAAACTTGACACTTTCAAGACAGATAATTCTCATCTGGAGGCTATTTTCCTCTTTTCCTATAAACAAAAGTACTCTGAAGAATGGGCCTACTCTTAAAGGAAGCAATTTTCTCATCAGGAGCTAATTCTTTCCTTGAAGAGCAGGCAAATATTTAAAAGCAAGACAAAATCTGTCTCCTCTGAAAGAGGATGTTTTAAACTCCAAACTCTTTAAATAAACTAGACACCTTCAAGACAGATATTTCTCATCTAGAGCCTATTTTCCTTCTTTCCTATAGCTCCTACGAAGAATCTGCCTACGCTTAAAGAAAACAATTTTCTCGTCAGGAGCAAGTTCTTTCCTTGAGGAGAAGGCAAATATTTAAAAGCGAGACAAGATCCGACTCCTATGAAAGAAGATGTTTAACATTACTATAACCGTGCAAAATAGTGGGGTTTTTTCACATCTTCAAGCTGGCTAATATTCTGATGAAAATCTGTGACATTTTTCCTATTTGTACTGCAAACATAGGTTGTGGGTGCTCGTAAGAATCGCCTCATTTAGGCAGTTCTAACGAGTACCCACAACGTGTCTTGGAGCAAAAATAAGGAAAATATTGTACACCACCGTAAACCCCAGTTTTCTCTATATAATGTGGAGTTTAGAGGGCGTTCATTTCACGGACTTGTTCACGTGATGAATTCCAAACTCTTTAAATAAACTGGACACCTTCAAGACAGATATTTCTCATCTGGAGGCTATTTTCCTCTTTTCCAATAAACTAAACCACTCTGAAGAATGGGCCTACCATTCCAAGGCGGTTCTTCTGTCGCAGTTTATTTATGTTATGGTTTCTCTTTGGGTGTTTGTGTCACTTATATTATTTTATTTTGGATAGCCAATTGGCCATTTTGTGGGAAAGTAACTGTCCTTTTTGGCTTTCTGCTATTGATGTTTCCATTAGGGTCTGTTGTTTCGTGTTTGAGTTTCTTTCCCTTTGGTGTCTCTGATGGGAGCTGTAGGTTAATTGTATGGATTCCTGATCATTGCCTCCACTTCTATTCTACTCTTAAAAGATTTTGTTTGGTCTGAGGTTTAACGTCCCCGTCAACAAACTTAAAACTGTAAAGGTCATTTTGGAGATGTTCCTTCCAATTTTGTGGGACTTTTACCCGACACTGAGATGAAATGACATCTCAAGCCCTGCCGCCCAATGAAACCAATAGAATTTATAAACATGGACGGGCCGACTCGCACTGCTTTGCCTGGGCAGGCTTAGATCATCTGAGCGGTTTACCAATACTTGTGTGCGGGTCGGTTTCAGCTCTGTGTGGAAGCATCATGCAGCCCATATAATTCTTCAAGCCCCTATGGGCAGGGGCCGCTACTCTTAAAGAAAAGAAGTTGCTCCCCAGGAGTAAATTCTTTCCTTGAAAAGTAGGTCACTATTAACAAGAGGCTCAATGAGCCTAACCGCTCACCTGAGGAACATTTTTGTTAGCTGTTTGACTCGTGGTCTTTGAGCATAATTTTTTTTTGAAGTTCTTCCTAATGGAACACGACATTGTCAATTTGGACCCTAGGGGCAGGTTTGGCAGGATTAATGTAGGGGACCAATTGACATTGCTACATGCTTAATATGTAAGCTCTCGGCCTAGTGGTTTCAAAGAAGATGATTTTTGAAGTTTGTTTTTTCCATTATAAGTCTAAGGGGGCTAAGGGGCCCCGGGGCATGGCCAGTTTAGACCCCAGGGTATGATTGGCACAATTTATGTAGAGGACCACTTGACATTGCTACATGCTTAATATGTAAGCTCTGGGCCTAGTGGTTTCAGAGAAGAAAATTTTTTAAGTTTGTCCCATTGTAAGTCTTTGGGAGCTATATGTTGCCATGGCAACACCAGTTTCAATCTGAACTACCCCAAAACATACTGCATCTTCTCCCTCAATCGGATACTGCTTCTCATGAAATTTAATCATGATTGGCCAAGTGGCTTTAAAGATATACTTATTTGAAAATGTGAACAGACGCCGGACCATTGGCATACCAATACCTCACATGAGCCTTTGGCTGATCAAGTGAGCTAATAATACTAGCTGTTTCAGAAAAGAAGATTTTTACGTTTTTTTTTCCATTATAAGTCTATGGGGGCTAAGGGGCCCAAGGGTGTGGCCAGTTTAGATCCCAGGGGCATGATTGGCACAATTTATATAGGGGATCACTTGACATTGCTACATGCTTAATATGTAAGCTCTGGGCCTAGTGGTTTCAGAGAAGAAGATTTTTTAAGCTTTTTTTCCATTATAAGTCTATGGGGGCTAAGGGGCCCCGGGGCGTGGCCAGTTTAGAACCCAGGGGCATGATTGGCACAATTTATGTAGAGGACCACTTGACATTGCTACATTCTTAATATGTAAGCTCTGTGCCTAGCAGTTTCAGAGAAGAAGATTTTTTAAGCTTTTATTTCCATTATAAGTCTATGGGGGTTAAGGGACCCCCAGGCGTGGCCAGTTTAGACCCCAGGGGCATGATTTGCACAATTTATGTAGGGGACCACTTGACATTGCTACATGCTTCATATGTAAGCTCAAGGACTATTGGTTTCAGAGAAAAAGATTTTTTTAGCACTTTTTCCATTAAAAGTCTATGGGGGCTAAGGGGCCCCGGCGCGTGGCCAGTTTAGACCCCAGGGGCATGATTGGCACAATTTATGTAGAGGACCACTTTACATTGCTACATGCTTAAAATGTAAGCTCTGTGCCTAGCGGTTTCAGAGAAGAAGATTGTTTAAGCTTTTTTTTCCCATTATAAGTCTATGGGGGCTTAGGGGCCCAAGGGCGTGGCCAGTTTAGATCCCAGGGGCATGATTGGCACAATTTATGTAGGGGACCACATGACATTGCTACATGCTTAATATGTAAGCACTGGGACTAGTGGTTTCAGAGAAGAAGATTTTTAAGCTTTTTTATCCATTATAAGTCTATTGGAGCTAAGGGGCCCCAGGGCGTGGCCAGTTTAGACACCAGGGGCATGATTTGCACAATTTATGTAGGGGACCACTTGACATTGCTACATGCTTCATATGTAAGCATTGGGCCTAGTGTTTCAGAGAAGAAGATTTTTTAAGCTTTTTTTTCCATTATAAGTCTATTGGAGCTAAGGGGCCCCGGGGCGTGGCCAGTTTAGACCCCATGGGCATGATTGGCACAATTTATGTAGAGGAGCACTTGACATTGCTACATGCTTAATATGTAAGCTCTGTGCCCAGCGGTTTCAGAGAAGAATTTTTAAACCTTTATTTCCATTATAAGTCTATGGCGGTTAAGGGACCCGGGGCGTGGCCAGTTTAGACCCCAGGGGCATGATTGGCACAATTTATGTAGGGGACCACTTGACATTGCTACAAGCTTCATATGTAAGCTCACGGCCTAGTGGTTTCAGAGAAGAAGATTTTTTAAGCTTTTTTTCCATTATAAGTCTATGGGGGCTAAGGGGCCCCGGGCCGTGGCCAGTTTAGACCCCAGGGGCATGATTGGCACAATTTATGTAGAGGACCACTTGACATTGCTACATGCTTAATAGGGGTGTAACGATGCATCGATAGTTCGATGCATCGCGATAGGGACTGCCTCGATAGCAATGCATCGATAGTACTTTGGACTATCGATAGCTATCGCCGATAGTTCACTCAACTATCGATAGTTTCAATTATTTTTGTATTTTTCTTGAATATACTTTGAAAATATACCTGTACTGTTGTGTAATTACGCAAGTATTTTTGCTTAGGAAATCCATTCAGCTGTAATCAGGACAGACTGATAAGCCTTCACATATGTGCATGATGATCTGAGTCTTCGCTGGTCGCACATGTGTATCATAGTTTTTTGCCGTGTGGTGAATTTCTCGCGGCGATGAATTTCCCGCCGTCATTTTTGCACGTGCAGTTGAGGCAGTCAGAAATTTTCCCGCGTTTTTCAATAACAAAACGTCAATGATAGTTTGATCACGCGTGTGTTGCATGCAACTTTTTGAAAACATGACAGTGAAACCTGTGCGACATGTGAAGGCTCAGATCAGCCTGCGCAGTCATATATAAATGTTTGCTGTTTGTACTATCCTTGCGTAGTATAACTTCTGGGACAAACGCCATTTCCCTGTTCAGTTTCAAAGACATTTGCAAGATGCACAAGCTGATCTTTTGTATGAAGAAATGTTTGTTTTTGCTGTGTGCTGACTTATTCATATAGGTAAATAAATGCGTAATAAATGACGGTATAATGCAGTTTAACTTGTTGTATATGTGACTCTTTTTGCGCATAAGGACCAGACTATTAAACCGCACTTTTGTGGTCTCATTAGAAATGCATTTCTCGAAAAATGCACAGAATGTGCATGCGAGTACATGATAGACTCACATAAGTCGGCAAGTATGCACAAATGCATCAATGATGATGTCATCAGTCGGCTGGCCTGACCGATTGGTATTGAATTCTTGGGGGAATATTTAAGCAGACAAAGTTTTATTTTCCTGTCGTCATCCTGTAGGGGGAAAAAACGTGCAGCGCGAGGCCTTAGGTCTCCGTCTATCAAGTACTTTCTTAAGGTGATTCTGGACGTTTTGATGGTGGACACTGGACAACCTGGGACAAAATTGGCGTTTTTATTTTTCGTGGGTCTTTCTGATTCTATTTTTGGTTGTCTTTGTATTATAATAGAGGGATATTCCAGAAAAAAATAACATGTCGAAACGGCCAAATTTCATTACATGAAAACTTTGTTTTATTATTGCTGCTTGTCTTAGCTGTCTTTTGTGCAAGGACTAAATGTCCACAGAGTCAAAGAGCCTAGGTCAAGCCCTGTACATATTGCTAAATGAAAAAACCGATTTGATAATTGCTTTACTTCTATTTTGATAGTCTAGCTTTTGATGCTAACTTCAAATAAAAAAAATGTAAGTTCAAGTTTTAATGCAGTTTGTTAGATTCATGTCGCCCTTAAAGAGGTGCTAAAATAGCGTGCTGTGATTACGTAATACTATGTAATAATCGGGTTACCTAATTAACTGAATCCACAGATTAATTTAACACAGGCGGCAAACATCAAAGAATCGAAGAACGATCAGCATGTGTCAGTTTTCACAAGCAGAAAATCTCAAACACTGCAAAGGTATTAAAGCTATGATAACCATCACTTACAGGCATATATACTGGAAGCAGCAAACTATTTTATTTATTCTCCCCATGATGTTTTTTTCTGGAATAGCCCCGAGGGAATGACTGCTGATATTGAAACACACAATAAACATACAATTTTAGGCCATTGGAATTTTCCTAACTCGTTCTGTCACTCTCAGCCATTTCATGTGAGTGATATAACATCTATGAATCATTTATAAGTGTTCCCGATAGTATCACGATAGTATCGTGATAGTATGCCACGATAGTGATAGTATCGTGATAGTAGTTTCCACGATAGCAATACTATCACGATAGTCAAAATTGGCATCGATAGTCAGCCCTAATGCTTAATATGTAAGCTCTGTGCCCAGCGGTTTCAGAGAAGAAGATTTTTTAAACCTTTATTTCCATTATAAGTCTATGGCGGTTAAGGGACCCCGGGGCGTGGCCAGTTAAGACCCCAGGGGCATGATTTGCACAATTTATGTAGGGGACCACCTGACATTGCTACATGCTTCATATGTAAGTTGACAGCCTAGTGGTTTCAGAGAAGAAGATTTTTTTAGCTTTTTTTCCATTATAAGTCTATGGGGGCTAAGGGGCCCCGGGGCGTGGCCAGTTTAGACCCCAGGGGCATGATTGGCACAATTTATGTAGAGGACCACTTGACATTGCTACATACTTAATATGTAAGCTCTGTGCCTAGCCGTTTCAGAGAAGAAGATTTTTTAAGCTTTTATTTCTATGGGGGGTTAAGGGACCCCGGGGCGTGGCCAGTTTTGACCCCAGGGGCATGATTGGCACAATTTATGTAGGGGACCACTTGACATTGCTACATACTTTATATATTAGCTCTGGGCCTATTGGTTTCAGAGAAGAAGGTTTTTTAAGATTTTCCCATTGTAAGTCTATGGGAGCTATATATTGCCATGGCAACAAGATTTTCCATCTGATCTGCCCCAAAACATAATGCATCTTTTCCCCCAACCTGATAATGCTTCTCATGAAATTTAATCATGATTGGCCAACTGGCTTAAAAGATATACTCAGTTTAAAATGTGAACGGACAACGGACGACGGACGACGGACGACGAACGCCGGATCATTGGCATACTAATACCTCACATGAGCCTTCGGCTCAGGTGAGCTAACAAGGGACAAGGGAGACAAAAATATTTTTGAAAGAACTGCCTCATCTTAAATAGTACTAATTCCTCTTAAGGGGAATGGATACAACATCAGGGGTGACAACTCCTGCAAAGGTATTTTTGTCTCCCATGTCAATATGGGTCAACTCTCAAAGGAAAGAATTTGCTCCTGAGGAGCAAATTCTTTCCTTTGAGAGTAGTCCCTATTTCCGTGGGACAGAGTTTATAGACAAGAGGGCCCAGAGGGCCCTGAATCGCTCACCTGAGAATTAGTGTCTCAAGTACATTCTAGGCCCAAGGGCTATAATTTGAACAAACTTGGTAATGGTCCACTAGATGAAGCTTCATACCAAATATCAAAGACCTTGGCCTTCTGGTTTCAGACAAGAAGATTTTTTAAGGTTTTCCTTATAAAAGCCTATGAAAAACCAAAGGGTCCCAGGGTGGGGGGCATTTTTGGCCCCAGGGCTATAATTTGAACAATCTTGAAAGAGGTCCACTAGATGAAGCTTCACACCAAATACCAAAGATCTGGGTCTGCTGATTCAGAGAAGGTTTTTAAAGATTTTCCATGTATAAGCCTATGTAAAACCAAAGGCCCCAGGGGTGGGGGCTATAATTTGAACAATCTTGGTAGAGGTCCACTAGTTGAAGCTTCAAATCAAATAGCATCGAGCAGGGCCTTGTGGTATCAGAGAAGAAGAATTTTAAATATTTTCCCTAATTAAGCCTATCAAAAACCAAAGGGTCCCAGGGAGGGGGCATTTTTGGTCCTAGGGCTATAATTTGAACAATCTTGATAGAGGTCAAATAGATGAAGCTTCACACCAAATATATAAAACCTTGGCCTTGCAGTTTCTGAGAATAAGTTTTTTTAAAGATTTTCCCTGTGTAAAACCAAAGGCCCCCGGGGCGGGGGCATTTTTGGCCCCAGGGCTATAATTTAAACGATCTTGGTAGAGGTTCATTAGATTAAGCTTCACACCCAATATCAATGACCTGGGCCTTCTGGTTTCAGAGAAGAAAAGTTTTAAAGATTTCCCCTACATAAGCTTAGGTAAAACCAAAGGCCCCCTGGGCGGGGGCATTTTTGGCTCCAGGGCTATAATTTGAACAATCTTGGTAGAGGTCCACTAGGTGAAGCTTCATACCAAATATCAAAGACCTGGGCCTTGTGGTTTCAGAGAAGAATTTTTAAAGGTTTCCCTATATAAGACTATGAAAAACCAAAGGGTCCAAGGGTGGGGCTATTTTCGGCCCCAGGGCTATAATTTGTACAATCTTGAAAGAGGTCCACTAGATGAAGCTTCACACCAAATATCAAAGATCTGGGCCTTGCGGTTTCAGAGAAGAAGATTTTTAAAGATTTTCCTGTATAAGCCTATGTAAAACCAAAGGCCCCCGGGCCGGGGGCATTTTTGGCCCCAAGGCTATAATTTTAACAATCTTAGTAAAGGTCTGCCAAGGAAAGCTTCACACCAAATGTTAAAGACCTTGGCCTTGTGGTTTCAGAGAAGAAGATTTTTTAATGATTCTCCCTATATAAGCCTATGTAAAACCATAGGCCCCCCCGGGCGGGGGCATTTTGGCCCCCAGGGCTATAATTTGAACAATCTTGGTAGAGGTCAACTAGATGAGACTTCACAAAAAATATCAAAGATCTGGGCCTTGCGGTTTCAGAGAAGAAGATTTTTAAAGATTTTCCCTGTATAAGCCTATATAAAACCAAAGGCCCCCCTGGCAGGGGCATTTTTGGCCCCAAGGCTATAATTTGAACAATCTTAGTAGAGGTCCACCAGTTAAAGCTTCACGCAAAATATTAACGACGTGGGCCTTTTGGTTTCAGAGAAGAAGATTTTTTAATGATTTTCCCTATATAAGCCTATGTAAAACCATAGGCCCCCAGGGCGGGGGCATTTTGGCCCACAGGGCTATAATTTAAACAATCTTGGTAGAGGTCCACTAGATGAAGCTTTACACCAAATATCAAAGATCTGGGCCTTGCAGTTTCAGAGAAGAAGATTTTTAAAGATTTTCCCTGTATAAGCCTATGTAAAACAAAAGGCCCCCGGGGCGGGGGCATTTTTGGCCCCAAGGCTATAATTTGAACAATCTTAGTAGAGGTCAACCAGGTAAAGCTTCACACCAAATATTAAAGACCTAGGCCTTGTGGTTTCAGAGAAGAAGATTTTTAATGATTTTCCCTATATAAGCCTATGTAAAACCATAGGCCCCCGTGGCGGGGGCATTTTGGCCCCGAAGGCGATAATTTGAACAATCTTGGTAGAGGTCCACTAGATGAATCTTCATACCAAATATCGAAGACCTGTGTCTTGCGGTTTCAGAGAAGAAGATTTTTTAATGATTTTCCCTATATAAGCATATGTAAAACCAAAGGCCCCAGGGTGGGGGCATTTTTGGCCCCAAGGCTATAATTTTAACAATCTTAGTAACGGTCTGCCAAGTAAAGCTTCACACCAAATGTTAAAGACCTTGGCCTTGTGGTTTCAGAGAAGAAGATTATTTATGATTCTCCCTATATAAGCCTATGTAAAACCATAGGCCCCCGGGGCGGGGGCATTTTGGTCCCCAGGGCTATAATTTGAACAATCTTTGTAGAGGTCCACTAGATGAAGCTTCGCACCAAATTTCAAAGATCTGGGCCTTGCGGTTTCAGAGAAGAAGATTTTTAAAGATTTTCCCTGTACAAGCCTATGTAAAACCAAAGGCCCCCGGGCGGGGGCATTTTTGGCCCCAAGGCTATAATTTGAACAATCTTAGTAGAGGTCAACCAGGTAAAGCTTCACACCAAATATTAAAGACCTAGGCCTTGTGGTTTTAGAGAAGGAAGATTTTTAATGATTTTCCCAATATAAGCCTATGTTAAACCATAGGCCCCCGGGGCGGGGGCATTTTGGCCCCCAGGGCTATAATTTGAACAATCTTGGTAGAGGTCCACTAGATGAATCTTCATACCAAATATCGAAGACCTGGGCCTTGCGGTTTCAGATAAGAAGATTTTTTAATGATTTTCCTTATATAAACCTATGTAAAACCAAAGGCCCTTGGGGCGGGGGCATTTTGCCCCCCAGGGCTATAATTTGAACAATCTTGGTAGAGGTCCACTAGATGAAGCTTCACATCAAATATCAATGATCTGGGCCTTGCGGTTTCAGAGAAGAAGATTTTTCATGATTTTCCCTGTATAAGCCTATGTAAAACCAAAGGCCCCCGGTGCGGGGGCATTTTTGGCCCCAAGGCTATAATTTGAACAATCTTTGTAGAGGTCCACCAGGTAAAGCTTCACACCAAATATTAAAGACCTGGGCATTGTGGTTTCAGAGAAGAAGATTTTTTAATGATTTTCCCTATATACGCCTATGTAAAACCATAGGCCCCCGGGGCGGGG
Organism: Lucinisca nassula; assembly: GCA_963580285.1. Lineage (NCBI taxonomy): Eukaryota > Metazoa > Mollusca > Bivalvia > Lucinida > Lucinidae > Lucinisca > Lucinisca nassula. The sequence goes on along the minus strand of OY757019.1, from coordinate 108,281,733 downwards.
GCATTTTGGCTCCCAGGGCTATAATTTGAACAATCTTGGTAGAGGTTTACTAGATGAAGCTTCACACCAAATACTAAAGACCTGGGCCTTGTGGTTTCAGAGAAGAAGATTTTTTAATGATTTTCCCTATATACGCCTATGTAAAACCATAGGCCCCCGGGGCGGGGGCATTTTGGCTCCCAGGGCTATAATTTGAACAATCTTGGTAGAGGTTTACTAGATGAAGCTTCATACCAAATATCGAAGATCTGGGCCTTGCGGTTTCAGAGAAGAAGATTTTTAAAGTTTTCGTTTAAAAAATCTAATTTTAGCTCCTGTGACCTAGATGTGCAATGGACGGGAACCATTTGAACAACTTTGAAAGGGGACCACCTAAGGATTTTTCATGTGAAGTTTGGTCAAAATCCGAAAAGTGGTTTAGGAGGAGATGACATTTGAAGAAAAAGTTTACGCACACACGCACATACGCACGCACGCACGACGGACAAAAAGTGATCCCAAAAGCTCACCTCGTCACTACGTGACAGGTGAGCTAAAAAGCAAACAGGAAGTCCATAAGTTATCTCACTTTGAAAATGGCAGAAAAATCTGCCAGGTGTGTCCATTCCTATTAAGATACACTGGACTCCTTGGAAGGCAGTGGACTCTCATCTAGAGCCCATTTTCCTCCTTTCCTGTAGGTAGCTTCACCATAAGAGATGAAAACAACGTCCTTCTTAAAGTATTTTGAAGAAAAACATTCCTTTGAGCACTCATTACGAAAACACGCCTATACAAATACATTGTATAGTTTACCACCAAAAAAACCCGAACATTTTAAGATGAAAAAATTCTGATATTTTTCTTATTTCTGCTCAAGATATTGATTGTGGGTACTCCTTAGAACCGCCTCATCGAGGCGGTTCTAACGAGTACCCACGATCTATATTTTGGAGCAGAAATAAGGAAAACAATGTTTACCCCTGTAAACCCGAGTTTTACTATATAAAAGTGGAATTCAAGGGGGTCAAAACTATATAGGTGTGTTTTCGTAATTTGTTTTTGGTAGTTCAAATATTGATGATATTTTTTTTTTTCTATAGAGTGGTCCCCCTTGAAAAGTCTGTCAGATAAATCAGAAAAAGCTACCCATTACCCATAATGCATAAACTTGTCCAATGAATAGCTTTGGACACATCCATTATCAATTCAAAGGATGACTGTTTAAGTCCATTGACTGTAAGTTTTACGAAAGTCCTTGTACTCTAAGCAAGCAGCACAGACCCAGATCAGACACCACATTCTGCATTACCTGAGCTGTGTCTTCACAGTCTGTAAATACCACTTTATATAGGAAATGCTGGGCTTATATGAGCTTATCACTAAATTGGATAAATGGAGATGTTGTTTATTAATTTGACTAGGTCTTTCACTGGATATCTATGGACTCTAAGTATCTGCTTTTTCATGCTTGTGGATCTGAAAAGATATACAATCAGATAATGAACATGGATGTCCAGTATAAATGTATGCCATAACCTCTATATAATATTAATTCTGAAGTCCAAAGCAGACACTGTGCTACTTAAGGGGAATGGGAACACCTGGCAGATTTTTCCACCATTTTTTAAAGGGAGACAACTTTTGGGACTTCCTGCTTTTCTATAAGCCCTGTCCCACTGAAAACGGGGTCAACTCCTCAGGATCAAATTCTTTCCTTTAAGAGTTGACCCCTTTTGACATTGGAGACAAAAATACTTTTGCAGGAGTTGTCTTCCCTGAAGGTGTTCCAATTCCCCTTAAACGACAAACAACAGTAATATCACATCGGTCGGTAATCAGAGGTGGCAAGGACTGGAGTAGCCACAGTAACAACTCAAAAGGATCAAACCCACAGCAGCGAGACACTTAATGTTTAACCCTTGTCCTGCTGAGCCCGGATATGTTTTATCTTTCAAACAATGTAGATCCAGATCAGATGGCTTCTGAAGAAGCCATCTGATCTGGATCTTCATTGTTTGCCATTCAGTTTATGAATTTGTTGCAATGATTTGCACCAAGAAATCTGATTGGTTGATAAGCAGTGGTGGATGTGGCATATATAAATATTCAGCAGGTCAAGGGTTAAGTGTCAGCACTCTCAACACTTAAGCCATGAAAGTGCAGATATGGGCTGCATGGGGTGTACAGGTAGACTGAAATCTTTGCTGGTTGAAAATCCTTAATTAATGTGAACAGGCTCATATGCTGTATCAAAAACCGGGACAATAATATGGACTTTGAAAAGCAAAGAAGGGACTTCAAGAATGTGCGCCAGCTCACTATAGCGCGGTAGCTCAGTGGTTAGTGCAATTGCCTATCATGCTAGAGATCCCAGTCTGAATAATAAAATTGCTGTGTCCAAACTTACTCCACTGGCATCATTTGCAGGGATGAATGCCACAAAGTGCACCACCCTTCAGATCGGGACATTAGCTGGAGGCCCCCTGTTCAGGTAATCATCCCCTGTGCAGGTTAAAGATCTGTACCATAATTACATGACTACTGTGTAGGCTTTTATCTTGCAAATCTGGAGTGTATGTACGAGGGCAAGTCAATAAGTAACCAGCCTATCCCATTTCCAATTGACCGAGACAACCAAGATTTTCATGCCTTGTTTCAATACTTGTTTAGGCATGAGGGCAAAATTGCACCCTTGTCGTGTCATTCACACATAAGATATTGAACCTCGAACAAGGCTAGCATTGCAAAAGTCGAGTACCATGCTGTAATTCGGTACTTGTATTTGACAGGGAAAACAGGTCAGGAAATACATTGCGATATGACCAATGTTTATGGGTCTTCTGCATCGTTTGCAAAAGTTAAATTCTGGGTTAGGGAATTCAAATGTGGTAAAACATCTTTAGAAGACGAAACCAGGTTTGGACGCCCTCAGATGTCACCGATGACGAAATTTGTTTTGTTTGTTTGTTTTGATTTGAGGTTTAATGTCCCCGTCAACAGTGTGTAGGTCATTTTGGAGACATTCCATTCAATATTGTGGGACTTTTACCCGACACTGAGATGAAATGACATCTCAAGCCCTGTCACCCAATGAAACCAATAGGGTTTATAAGCATGGGCAGTCCAACTCGCACAGCTTTGCCTGGGCAGGCTTAGATCCTCTAAGTGGTCCACCAGTACTCGTGTGCAGTTGGTTTCAGCTCTGCATGGAAGCATCATGCAGCCCATCTATTTCTTCAAGCCCCGATGGGTGGGGCTGGACAAATGTGTAACAAAGTATCTGACCTGGTGTACTCTGATGGGTGAAATAAGGTGGAGGAAATGGCGAATGCATTACAAATTTCACATGGTAGCATTTCAACAATTTTACATGATCACTTGGGTATGCACAAGCTAACAGCCCATTGGGTTCCAAAATCCCTTAGCAAAAAGCATTTGGCAACCAGAGCATCAGTATGCAGCGCATTGTTGAAGAAAGTTAGGTCAAAGGAAGATAATTTTCTTTTGCATCTAAGACTGAATATGAGACCTGGGTCTATTTTTATGAGCGAGAGAGTAAAACTCAAAGTTGCCAGTGGGTAGGGACGGGGTCTCCGAGGCCAAAGAAGTTAAAAACGCAACCCTTTGCTGGTAAGGTAATGGCAACTGTATTTTGGGATACACAAGGCGTTATTATGTGTGACTTTCTAGCAAAGGAAAGGATAATAACAGGTGCTTATTATGCAAATTTGCTCAACCGAGAACTGCGATCCATGAAAAACGCCCAGGTAAACTCTCAGAAGGGATTCTGCTCCAATAGGACAATGCAAGAGTCCGCGCTTGCAAAATTGCAAAGGATGCTGTTGAGCTGAATGGGTACAAGCTAATACTGTACCCTGCCTATCCTCCAGACTTAGCTCCTAGTGACTATTTCCTATCCCCAAACTTGAAAAAGGATATCTGTGGATGCCGTTTCCGGTCCAACGCTGAAGTCGTGATGGCAGTTGAGGAGTGGGTTGAAGATAACGACTCTGGTTTCTTCAGTTCTGGGCTGATGGCAATGGAACAGCATGGTCCAAGTGTATCATTCTAGACAGCAATTAGGTCAAAAAAGAGGAGACCTATCTCACCCAGAAATAAGTTAGGCTGGTTTTTATTGACTCGCCCTTGTAATGTACACCTTCGAGACCTGGGTCTATTTTTATGAGCCAGAGAGTAAAACTCAAAGTCGCCAGTGGGTAGGGACAGGGTCTCCGAGGCCAAAGAAGTTAAAAACCCAGCCCTCTGCTGGCAATGTAATGGCAACTGTATTTTGGGATGCACAAGGCGTTATTATGTGTGACTTTCTAGCAAAGAAAAGGATAATAACAGGTGCGTATTATGCAAATTTGCTCAACCAACTGAGAACTGCGATCCAAGAAAAACGCCTAGGTAAACTCTCGAAAGGGGTTCTGCTCCAACAGGACAATGCAAGAGTCCGCGCTTGCAAAATTGCAAAGGATGCTGTTGAGCAGAATGGGTACGAGCTAATACTGTACCCTGCCTATTCTCCAGACTTAGCTCCTAGTGACTATTTCCTATTCCCAAACTTGAAAAAGGATATCTGTGGACGTCGCTTCCAGTCCAACGCAGAAGTCGTGACGGCAGTTGAGGAGTGGGTTGAAGACAAGGACTCTGGTTTCTTCAGTTCTGTGCTGATGGCAATGGAACAGCATGGTCCAAGTGTATCATTCTAGACAGCAATTACGTCAAAAAAGAGGAGATCTATCTCACCCAGAAATAAGTTAGGCTGGTTTTTTATTGACTCACCCTCGTAATGTACACCTTCGAGTATGGTCAAATGTGACCAATCGCAGTACTAGCAGAAAGAATGAAAGCAAAGGCTCAGTTCAGCCTACACATCTGCACAGCCTTATCAAAATCTTTGGTTTAAACAATATTTATTCATTTCATTTCGACAAGTCAATTCGAACAGTACATGTACAATTTACAATGACAGGATTTGAAAACAAGCTAGATTTACTAACCAGCTCCATATGAGCCCCGCCAAGTGAATTTGTGTCTTCGAGCATTCCGTCATGACAAATTTTAACTGCGCATGCCCAGCCATTCAGAGGGGCCAGGGATATGGCTTTCTGTCTGAAGGTTCCTCTTGATTCACTGCTTGTATGAGCGAGCAGCGAAGGTTCTGGCGAGACTGCGCGGATGCGCAGGCTCGCCTGAACCTTCGCTGCTTGCATAGGCGATAAGTACCAAAATCGCTTGATGGGGCCCATATGACCTAAATATTGGTGACTGGGCTATTGATTTCCAAACAAACAAAATCATTTTATAGATGAAGGGTATTGATGTATCATTAAACTGTAATATAATATGGCTGTGTACTATGAAGATGGCCATTGACACAATGCTTCCTTTGAGTGTACATGCTCGAAGGTCATTTCTGTTTTGTTGTGGCCCATTTGTCATTACTGAAACTATAAACAAAATCAGTGTGTGACTCCAAAATCAGCTCATGAAAGTCGAAGTTGCAGTTGTTGTTGTGTTAGGCATTAACAACATGGCAGCCCTTGAGAGTCATCAGTCTGTCCCAATACTAAGGATCATTAACCCATTTAGTACCAGAAACCCCAAAACTGGTACCCTGGTAAACAGTGGAGGCCCAGATCAGACGCCGCAAAAGTTCAGTCATTATCAAAATAAATTTTGAAGAAAACAACCTGACACCCATAAATTTTGAAATGGACATCTGCCTATGTAACAAGGAAGATTCCCTTTGGTACAAAAAGGGTAATGGTAATTAACTTTCAGTGGCTCAAACTAAGACTATTCATGGTCCCAAAGGTGTTAGAGTCATTAAAGTTTGGCAGTATTTAATACATTTAATGTTTAATAAAAAAGTGAAATATTTGCTAAATCATCTGCATAAAAGCTTTATTTTTAGCACAGCTGTATGTTTGCCATATTATATTACAGTTTAACAATACATCAATACCCTTCATGTATAAAATGATTTTGTTTGTTTGGAAATCAATAGCCAAGTCGACAATATATTAGGTCATATGAAGCTGGTTAGTAAATCTAGCCGCACTTTTCGGGGAACCAGTGCGGTGGCACTACAGTAAAAAAATCCCCTTACTCACAATGTAAATTGGGGCATATTCAATGTCCTCCACAATTCAGCAAGTCTAATGCTTCCATTATGAGGCATATAATTTGAGAGGCTGACCATTTACCTTCCAGAAGCAGCTAAAAAATATGGGTGCTGTGTGGCCTATTTCAGCCTTTTTGGCAGCCAGTGTCAACAAACCCATAATGCAGCGAATAAATCCAGGCATTTCCAGTGGCCAGTCATTACAATTTTCTGGTTCAATTTAAATCAGCTGCATTTTACAATAGCAAATACCTACTAATATTTCTTCTAATAAACAATAAAACTTCTCAGAAAAATAATGGCTTAGCACCAAATCCAATCAGAAGCAGCAGAATATTCAATTCTGTACTGAAAGCTCTCCCCAAAGCAAGTGCAGCTTTCATAAAGACCAATTATTTACTGTAGTGCAACCTATACCAAACCCTAATTTCTTTATGATCCACCAAAAGAATTGCCAAACACAAGTTTAGACCATATCTAATAATATAGTCATGCATAATTAATGTTCAGTGACAAAGAATCTTTAAACTTTGCGAAAAAGTTATCGCATCCAGATTCTACGATGAAAGCCGGACAAACCATGTTTTGTGAAAAAGCGCAAAGTTTACCTCTTTCCAGAATGGAACCCAGAAACTGGCTTGCATCAGTGCTTCTTCTCAGATGTCTTTGGAATACTTTAATCCTAAAATGCACTAAATCATGTGCTAATAGCACCCATGCTAGAAATTTTGGCTCTTCTCACACCTATACCCCCTAATTTCAGTGAAAAATTGGCATTTTGAGGATATTTTTGGGACAAAACTTTGAGAAAATGATTATAAATGCCTTAATGCCATGAGAAATGGCTGAACATATCTATTCAAAGCTTGTAACATGAACCCAACCAATAAGAACTTACAATGGCTGAGACAACTCATTGCAATATTGCAGCGGGCAGTTCGGAGAGACAATTTTGAAATTTTGCATTGGCTGGAGATCCTTGCCTAATGCCAAGTAACCTCAGTGTTATATTCAATCTGGAGTATTTTATTTTTCTTGTGTTCCTGTTTATACTTTTACTGCAAGTCTGCTTTCCAAACAGACCAATGACAACTGATTTACATGGATTTGAAGTACCCCCCCCCCTCCAATTACATGAAACAGAAGCAAAAACTGATAAAATACACCCAGTTAGTCCTAAACTAGTACTAAACTTACAATTTGTACAGTTTTTGTGACAAAATACATGTCAGGAAGATCCAGTTTAAGATACAGAATTGGAGGGAACCTATTATTTGTGAAAATATTATGTAATGAATGAAAACATTAGAGAAGAGCTGATTTTTCTACTTTCGGTTTAGGTGGCACTACAGTAAAAAAAATCCCCTAACTCACAATGTAATTTGGTGCATATTCAATGTTCTACCACAATTCAGCAAGTCTAATGCTTCCATTATGAGGCATATAATTTGACAGGCTGACCATTTACCTTCCAGAAGCAGCTAAAAAATTTGGGTGCTGTGCGGCATATTTCAGCCTTTTTGGCAGCCAGTGTCAACAAACCCATACCGCAGCGAATAAATCCAGGCATTTCCAGTGGCCAGTCATTACAATTTTCTGGTTCAATTTAAATCAGCTGCATTTTACAATAGCAAATACCTACTAATATTTCTTCTAATAAACAATAAAACTTCTCAGAAAAATAATGGCTTAGCACCAAATCCAATCAGAAGCAGCAGAATATTCAATTCTGTACTGAAAGCTCTCCCCAAAGCAAGTGCAGCTTTCATAAAGACCAATTATTTACTGTAGTGCAACCTATACCAAACCCTAATTTCTTTATGATCCACCAAAAGAATTGCCAAACACAAGTTTAGACCATATCTAATAATATAGTCATGCATAATTAATGTTCAGTGACAAAGAATCTTAAAACTTTGCGAAAAAGTTATCACTTCCAGATTCTACGATGAAAGCCGGACAAACCATGTTTTGTGAAAAAGCGCAAAGTTTACCTCTTTCCAGAATGGAACCCAGAAACTGGCTTGCAACAGTGCTTCTTCTCAGATGTCTTTGGAATACTTTAATCCTAAAATGCACTAAATCATGTGCTAATAGCACCCATGCTAGAAATTTTGGCACTTCTCACACCTATACCCCCTAATTTCAGTAAAAATTGGCATTTTGAGGATATTTTTGGGACAAAACTTTGAGAAAATGATTATAAATGCCTTAATGCCATGAGAAATGGCTGAACATATCTATTCAAAGCTTGTAACATGAACCCAACCAATAAGAACTTACAATGGCTGAGACAACTCATTACGATATTGCAGCGGGCAGTTCGGAGAGACAATTTTGAAATTTTGCATTGGCTGGAGATCCTTGCCTAATGCCAAGTAACCTCAGTGTTATATTCAATCTGGAGTATTTTATTTTTCTTGTGTTCCTGTTTATACTTTTACTGCAAGTCTGCTTTCCAAACAGACCAATGACAACTGATTTACATGGATTTGAAGTACCCCCCCCCCCTCCAATTACATGAAACAGAAGCAAAAACTGATAAAATACACCCAGTTAGTCCTAAACTAGTACTAAACTTACAATTTGTACAGTTTCTGTGACAAAATACATGCCAGGAAGATCCAGTTTAAGATACAGAATTGGAGGGAACCTATTATTTGTGAAAATATTATGTAATGAATGAAAACATTAGAGAAGAGCTGATTTTTCTACTTTCGGTTTAGGTGGCACTACAGTAAAAAAAATCCCCTTACTCACAATGTAAATTGGGGCATATTCAATGTTCTACCATAATTCAGCAAGTCTAATGCTTCCATTATGAGGCATATAATTTGACAGGCTGACCATTTACCTTCCAGAAGCAGCTAAAAAATTTGGGTGCTGTGCGGCATATTTCAGCCGTTTTGGCAGCCAGTGTCAACAAACCCATACCGCAGCGAATAAATCTAAGCATTTCCAGTGGCCAGTCTTTACAATTTTCTGGTTTAATTTAAATCAGCTGCATTTTACAATAGCAAATACCTACTAATATTTCTTCTAATAAACAATAAAACTTCTCAGAAAAATAATGGCTTAGCACCAAATCCAATCAGAAGCAGCAGAATATTCAATTCTGTACTGAAAGCTCTCCCCAAAGCAAGTGCAGCTTTCATAAAGACCAATTATTTACTGTAGTGCAACCGTACAGTACACATTCTTTCACTACAAAATGTCAGCTGCCCTTCTTGACTCAGTGGAAGGCAGAGAATGACCATAGAAAAACTGCAAATATTTTAACCCTTCAGATCAATATGATAACACACCCGTGTGACATAGTGCATTTTTTCATTTTTCTACAATGGCTACTTTTCCAATGAAAATTTGTGATACCTTATTTATATTCCGAACATAGATTGTGGGTGCTCGTCAGAACTGCCTCATTGAGGCAGTTCTAACGAGTACCCTCAATCTATGTCTTGGAGCAGATATAAGGTAAATAATGTATAACCCTGTAAACCCCAGTTGGGGATTAGAAGGGTGTTAATTTAACGGACTTGTTAACATGTGAAAAAAATATTGAAGATGTCATCTGTTTATGGCATCTACTTAATCTTCTTGCAAACTTTTCAAACATATTTTTTAATACAGGTGAACAGTGTGGACCCTGATCAGACTACTCCTAACAATGCAGTCTGATCTGAGTCCACACTATATGCAATAATGACTTTTAAAGTAACCAGCAGACAACAATGCAGAATGACAACTGTTGTGATTGGCAGGCTAAGGATTAACAAATATTTCAAATCTTGGGTTGTTTTTGCATTACGAAAACATACCTATACAAATAACTTCGAAATTTTACTGCCGAAAATCGAACATTTTAAGATGAAAAATTGTAATATTCTCTTTATTTCTGCTCAAAATATAGATTGTGGATACACGTTAGAACCCACAATCTATATTTTAGAGCAGAAATAAGACTAGAAATGGGTCCATAGGACACGGATGCCCCTGCCTGAAAATATGTCTATGTTCGTATACATCTGTAGAAAGTTATTGACCGTGTTTAAGTTTTGGACCCTTTTTCAAATTTGACTTCTAAGTATGACCTTGACCTGGGAGGTAAGGACCTTGGTTTTGTGTGAGGCAGATTGTCTCATCAAGGCCAATATTTCTGCCAAGTAATTTCAAAATCCATCCAGAGATAAGAAAGTCATTGACTGCGTTTAAGTTTCAGACCATTTTTTTTAACTTTGACCTCTAAGTACGACCTTGACCTTGGAGGTATGGATCTGGGTTTGCATGTGACACATCGTCTCATGATGGTTAACATTTCTTCAAAGTAACTTCAAAATCCATCCAGAAATAAGTAAGTTATAGACGGCATTTAAGTTTCGGACCCCTTTTTTTACCTTTGACCTCTTAAGTATGACCTTGACCTTGGATGTACGGACCTGGGTTTTGCATGTGACACATTGTCTCATGATGGTTAACATTTCTTCAAAGTAATTTCAAAATCCATCCACAAATAAGTATATTATTGACTGCGTTTAAGTTTCGGACCTTTTTTTGACATTTGACCTCTAAGTATGACCTTGACCTTGGAGGTACGGACCTTGATTTTGCACGTGACATGCCGTCTCATGATGGTTAACATTTCTGCCAAGTAATTTTAAAATCCATCGAGAAATAAGAAAGTTATTGACTGCGTTTAAGTTTCGGACGGACGGACGGGGCAACGCTATATGCCCTTTCCACCATTCTTCGAATGGCGGGGGCATAAAAAATAAGGTTTACCCTTGTAAACCCCAGTTTTACTATATAAAAGTTGGGTTCAGGGGAGGGGGGGTCAAAATCATATAGGCGTGTTTTCGTGATGGCTTACCTTTTTCACTACCGGTACAACATAATCTAGACTTCCTCCATCTTTCTGAAGTTTCTGAGATTCACAGACCCACAGGATACAAACACATTCCTTATTCTGTCCCTTCACACTGCCCATCATCCCTGCTGGCTTAATGACTTCGTAATCCTTTACCGTCCTCCCATAGAAATCCCGATAGCCTTTTTGGAAGTACTGTAGAACGGGAAAGTCTATAGCACTGCTGAGAAATTGCACTTGTAGTGGATCTGAAACGAGAAAAATAAAAAGCAAATTTAATGCTTGTCCTGCTGAATAAATGAGTGTTCATGTACTGTTGAATTTATTAAACAAGTTGAGGAAAAGGGATAAAATGCGAGGCTTTGCCGAGCATTTTATCCCTTTTCATCAACGAGTTTAATAAATTAAAAAATACATGAGCAGGAATGCAAGATTCTATTTATCATATGACATTTAAAACGCAATAATACATGAACACTCATTTATTCAACAGGAATAAAAAGAGGATCTTACAGAGGGGGGGAGGGGGGGGGGGGGGAGGAGTGTTCATGTAATATTGAATTTGAGCCGGGGCACAGCATTTCCTACAATTTACAAGTGCACAAAGCAAAGAATCAGATCAGCCTGTGCCTCCATATAGTGTAACCAGAAACTTCTCTTGCTGCATGAAGGAGCACTGGGCCCTTAGCTATCCTTACAGTGCAGGCTGATCTGAGTTTTCATTGGGTGCACATCTTATTGTAGGTTTTGTCGTGCACTAGTTCATTTATTAAACGAGTTGAGGAATAAATTCAATAATACATGAGCACAAATGCAAGATTCTATTTATCTTATAAAATTTTAAATGCATTTTATTCACGATTGTTTTACAAAAAATGTCCATTTGCCGCCATTAGTAACCGCGACGTCATTAAGGACGTCGCACATGTAACGTTACGGGGTGTATCTAACTAATTTGCATATTTTATCCACTAGTGGATTATCAAATTTATTACATGACGTTATTACACTCTCAGACGCCATGTCATATGATAAATTAAAATCTACTGTCACTACTGTGTTTGAAAGTGTGAAAGGTACAATTAAATTTGACTGAGCGCCCAGTAAGCGTGGATGTACATTTAACCCTTGTCCTGCTAATCCCGGATATGCCTTATCTTTGAAACAATGTAGATCCTGATCAGATGGCTTCTTAAGCCATCTGATCAGGATCTACATTGTCTGCCATTCAGATTGTGAATCTGTTGCAATAATTTGCATCAAGTAATCTGAGTGGCTGATAATCAGTGGTGGGCGTGACATATTTAAATATTCAGCAGGACAAGGGTTAATGAGGAAGAGAAATTGAGCTTGAAAATATTGTTTCAAACGAAGCAGTCTGATCTATCCTGGATTATTTTACCACTTTTATTTCTTTTAATAGATTTGTCCATATTAAATTGGTTTTTAGCCAATCTTTGAATGTGATATTTAAAGTTTCAGTGTTGTCAAATATTCCTGGGACAATCACAGTTTTTATTTTTGTGGGTATAAACTGCCGTGTAAATTAAAAACCGTGAACATTTATCCTCATGCTTTTGAGGCAAATCTACAAAAATTTGGTGATGCGTAAATATTCCAGCATGTGGTACATAAAATACAACTTCATAGTTGGTTATAATGCAATTCCAAATTAATTCAGGCTGGGCACTTTCATACGCCCCTCCAGCAATCACCCCTCCTGCATCAGAAAGACCCACAACCTTTGCTCCACCCTGCTCCAAGAAAAATGCCAATAGTTAGCACACATTTATGTGGTTAAAACTTTGATCATATACTATGGCAAAATTAATATGCTGATATTTTTGCTGAAAAAATGTGAGTAGCTTTTGCATTTACAAAGTACTAGCCCTTGCCATGCTGAGCCTGGATATACCTTATCTTTCAAACAATGTAGATCCAGATCAGATGGCTTCTGAAGAGGACATCTGATCAGGAGCTACATTGTTTGTCATTCAGATTGTGATTTTTTTTGCAATAATTTGCATCAAGTAATCTGATTGGTTGATAATCGGTAGTGGGTGTGGCAGATTAAAATATTCAGCAGGACAAGGGTTAAATATTGTACTGACTAGAACAGTTAACATTTTGACAACTAATGGGCTCATTAAGCTAACGATGCTTTGAACAACTGGTCCAAAATGTTCCAAATCAAGAGTTGAAAACCTCTCCATCAGTAACCTATAAAGAAACTTACTACATTTAGAGTCTGGTACAGCCATTTCCCTGATAGCCATTTGTATTATAAATTCTGCTACATAACTTGCATCGTCTTGCCTACTAGTATCCAACTGTTTTAGAGATTCATCTGTCAGACAGGAATTCATGAAGTTCAACATCTCTTCCTTATCTTTATCTTTGAAATGCTAAAAGTAAAATAAAATCATAACGTGAACAAGTCCGTGAAATAAAGACCCCCCTAAACCCCACTTTATATAAAGAAAACTGGGGTTTACGGGGGTATACATTATTTTTCTTATTCTTGCTCCAAGACATAGGTTGTGGGTACTCGTTAGAACCACCTCAATGAGATGGTTCTAACGAGCGCCCACAACCTATGTTTGCAGTATTTATAAGAAAAATATCACAGATTTTCATCAGAAAAATGGCCATTTTGGAGATGAGTAAAATGCACCAATTTGCACGGATGTGTTATCGTAACGATCACTATAAAGACCACATAAAATAAGACCACCCTGCTATTACAACAAGTTTGAACAAGAGCACTGTATGCAGGTGCCAACGCTTGGTTGCAAAAATTCTATGTCGAAAAAGGGGCATAACTGTGCCAAAAATATTTTGAGTGTTACCTCACCTATTGGTATGAGTTCCCCTTTCATAATGAACAACTAGTCCGAGTTTCAAGTAAATATGTTCAGTAATAACAGAGATATTACAAAATGTCCAAGTTTTTGCACGACGACGCAGACGATGACAATGCCAGAGCTGTGACAATACCTTGTCGTTTTCTTCGAAAACAGCCGAGCTAAAAATATTGATTCCCTATTATTCTGCATTCAATATCATTACGACAACACACTGTGTGACATACATATATTGCATTTTTCTTTCCTCCAAAATGACTACTTTTCTGGTGATAGTTTCTTAATAATACTGCAAACATAGGTTGTAGATGCTCATCAGAACTGCCTCATTTCTATTCTTTTGAGATCACTGATTAGATTATGTAATTTTGAAAATATTTTAGGGTAACAGATGGCCAAACTTAGCTAGTCTGACCCAGATAGACTTCAACATTTCACTATTTTCATTTATCATATGACGTCGTCGATAAGCAGTGGATAACGTTGTGTAATAAAAATCGTATGACTACACGTGTAACAACACTTTGGCGGGTTTAAGTAACGTCATGACGACGTCCATGTCAACAATGAATTTTTGTAGAAAAAACTGTCAAATTCAAAGGCGATAAAATCCAATTTAAAGTGGTCATATGATAAACAGAATCTTACACTCGTAGTCATTTCATATGAAATTTATGAAACTCGCCAAAGGCTCGTTTCATAAATTTCATATGAAATGACCACTTGTGTAAGATCATCTATATCTATAATACATTACTAGTTTCCTAAGGATTACTGTTTTATAGAACATATATAATATATGACCTTCTGCACCAAGCTGCTAAACCAGGGTGCCTCTTTGATTTCGCTTAGAACTATAATCAATAGAAAAACAAATTGTGTTTGTGAAGGTTACAAGGTCAAAACACTGATGCCAACACAGAAAATTCTTGTCAAAAACAACATACAATCCTCATAGAAAGCTGTATGACAAATGGTTCAAAAGTTATGGTCAATATTAGTCTTTTTTGAACAGAGAGATAGACAATTTATCAGTTAACCCTTATATTAATTGCATTGTAACACATTGCCGTGATAAAGATATGCTATCTCAGGACAAGTGAGCTTTATCAGGTCAATGTGACATTGCACTTCGATGAACTCGATGACTGGACTACTGGAATAGTTGGCAAAACTTAAGAAAGTACAAGGAGATTAACTGATAAATAAGAGATCTGGGACCAGTTGTTCAAAGCATCGTTAGCTTAACGAGCTCGTTAGGGGTCATATTGTTAACTGTTCTAGCAAGTACAATATCGAAAATTTTGGCATTTTTGCTGAAAAATGTGAGCAGCTTTTGCATCCGCAAAAGCTGCTCACATTTTTTCAGCAAAAATTTCAACATATTTGCCATATTTAATGATCAAAGTTTTAACAATACGTTAGCTAACAAAGTCGTTAGTTTTGAACAACCGGCCCCAGATTGATATGCTGTGAGCCTCATATTGAAGGGTTTGAATTTTGTCGAACAGATTGTACTATTTTTCAACATAATCCCCTTCAGTATCTATACACTTTTGCCAGTGGTGTTTAAGGGTGTCAATGCCACTTTTATAGAACTCCTTTTCTTGGCTGTTCAGAAAGTCATCAACTGCATACATGATGTCGCCATTAGACTGAAAGTGGGTGCCTGAAATAGCTATATTCAGTTTTGGAAGTAGATGAAAGTCTGATGGAGCAAAATCAGGTGAATAAGGCAGGAACTCAATCAATTTAAAGCCATAATCATGAATGGCAGCCATAGCAATGACAGACTTGTGAACAGGAGCATTGTCCTAATGAAACACACCTTTAGTGATCTTTCCACGGTGCTTAAGTTTAATATTTTCCCATAACTGCATCAGAAGTGAAGCATAGTATGTGTCATTGATTGTTTGTCCCTTTTGCAGATAATCTATCAGCAGAATGCCATCTGCATCCCAGAAAACCGAGGCCATAACCTTCCCAGCTGATGGAACAGTCTTTGCCTTCTTTGGCGGGGGTGAGCCAGGGTGCTTCCATTGTTTAGATTGTTGTTTGGCCTCTGGCCCATGTTTCATCCATGGTAACAAATCTCTGAAGAAAGCTCAAAAAGGTTAAGATTGGCACTGGATAAAGTGCCCCTGGTGTGCTTATGATAAACTGTCAGAAATCTTGGTACCCATCAGGCCGGAAGTTTTCTCACTGCAAGATCCTCTGTCAGAATGGAATGTACTCTTTCCTGTGAAATGCCAACTCTAATAGCTATATATCTTTCTGTGACTTGTCTGTCAGTCATAACAATATCATGGCATTTATTGACCATTTCTGAGGTTGCAACATTGACAGGCCTTCCAGGATGGGGTCATCCTCAAGGCTCTGTCTGCCGGGCTTAAATTCTGCTACCCACCTTTTCACTGTAGCATACGAAGGGGCATCTTTCCCTAGTGTTTCTACCATATCATTATGGATATCCTCAGGTGTTTAACCTTTTTTATGCAAATATTGCATCAATTTTATATGTTTTGCAAAGGCTGCTTGTCTTGTTTACTTTAGAGTGCTACCTCGTCGATATAAACTGACCAAATGAGATCAGTCCTTGGGTACACGACCCTTTATTGTTAGAGAACAGTAGGACTTAAAATGAACATCCCTGCATACCTCCTTCAATAAGAAGCTCACAACATATCAATCAGCCCTTTTAGAATACCAGATTTGTGTCATTTGATATCAAGTTTATCAGGATTGGCTTCGAAACGCATGTAGAATCACTGGGTAGGCCTTGCAATTCTATAAGCATTCTCAAAGCCTTCCCTGTCAAACTTGACATCAAAAGACATGAACCGGGATGGGCCAAAAACTAAAACAAACATCCAGAACCAACCTCTTTGATATAGAATTCACTTTTACTGATGCCATCTAGCAATGCCGCTAGCCGTAATCTGTTGGTATAATCCTCATTACCATATAACACAGAGCTGGCACTGTTAAACAGGCAGTTACCCTTGCTTGATGAAACATAGGATACAAAACCCCTGGGGAGAATGTCTTTCCTGAAAAACAAATCACTTATAAGCATAATTGTAAAGCTAAATCAGCCACACTTCTTTTCTGATTTGGGTTTTATGGTCTTTTCAAGACTACTCCACTAAATCTCAAACTAACTGCTAATCAGAGGTAGGTAAAACCGAAAGAAAAAAAAATGATAAAAAATGTCTGTTCTCTTGTCCAGAGCTTGAAGTGTCACATGTGACCTGAATGTATTCATCACTTGAAAAAAATGAGAAAAAAAGTCTGATCTCTTGTCCACAGCTTGGCGTGTCATGTGTGATCTGAATGTATTAAGTACCTCGGGATGACGTCACTTCCCGTAGCAACCAAACGGCCGCCATATTTCGAGGTGAAACTGTTTGCCTAACAACCGGTAATATTCCATAACATGCTATCGGTTTTTTTTAGCTTTAATGTTTCTTTCAAGTTTGTTATTGTAAAATTTACGGTTATACTAATTTAATTAGTTTAACTACTGTATGTAATTATAAAAATAAATAAATAAATAAAAAAATGAAAAATAATAATTATAATTTAAGGGGCGATAGTGAACGTCATCCCGAGGTACACTATCGGTATTTTTAGCTTGAATGTATCTTTCAAGTTTGTTATTGTAAAATTTAGCGTTATAGATCAACTAATTAAATAAGTTTAACTGTTTAAAAGTAATTATACAAAAAAAAAAAATGATGAAAAATAATAATAATAATAGATTCAGCGCCGATAGTGAACGTCATTCCGAGGTACGCTATCTGTTTTTTAAGCTTGAATGTATCTTTCAAGTTTGTTATTGTAAAATTTACCGTTATACTAGTATAACTGTTGTAGATCTAAGTAATTATAAAAAACAAAATGTTAATTTTAGCGGCGAAAGTGAACATGTGAAAGTGTCAGGTATTGTGTATTCAAAAGTGACATGTCATCGGACAGAATACCCCAATTGTCAAGGAAACTTGACAAGTAAATCAAATGCCTGGAATATATTTCCCTGTTCATAAAGGTTTTAGATCTATTCTTCGTTAATACTGATTGATAGTTGAATATGAAAATTCCAAAAATTAATTTAAAAAAAAAATGGCTTTTGGCTACATAAAAATAATAAATAGATAGACTCGGCGAAAGTGATGGTAAACATGTAATTACGTTACGGTTCTCTTAAGTGTTTAAATAATTACCCTGGCAAACAGTGTAGGCCCAGATTAGATGCTGCTGAACAGGGCCTCCACTGTTTGCATAAAGTTCAGCCATTTTCCGAATAAATTTTGAAGAAAACACTGCCAGACACCCCTAAATTTTGAAATGGTGTCCGGCTATATTTAAGGAGGTGATTGCAGGCCCTGATCCGCTTCGATCGTCTGTGAGGGTATTTCTCCCGATTCGGAAAACTGTTAATACTGATTGATAGTTGAATATGAAAATTCCAAAAATTAATTTAAAAAAAAAATGGCTTTTGGCTACATAAAAATAATAAATAGATAGACTCAGCGAAAGTGATGGTAAACATGTAATTACGTTACGGTTCTCTTACGTGTTTAAATAATTACCCTGGCAAACAGTGTAGGCCCAGATTAGATGCCGCTGAACAGGGCCTCCAAAGGTGGTCCAAGACCAGTGGACACTGTATGCAGAAAACAATGAAAGAATAATTGCAACCTACTAAATAAGCTTTTAAAAGCAGAATTAGTCTTAATTTTAGGTGGTCTTAATAGCGGAATTTCACTGTACACTGTAAACTTTACCGCGAAAAAAAAAAAATTAAGATGAACAATTGTGATATTTTTCTAATTGCTGCTCAAAATCTAGGTTGTGGGTTCTTGTTGAGGTGGTTCTAACGAGTACCGGCAATCTATATTTAGATCAGAAATTAGAAAAATAAGGTATACCCATGTAAATCCCAGTTTAACTTTATGAGCCAGCACATGACAAAACCTACAATCAGATTATTGAAGACTCAGATCAGCCTGCGCATCCATATAGTCTAACCAGAGATTTCTCTTGCTGTATGAAGGAGCATAGGGCCTTTAGCTATCCTTAGAGTGCACAACACAGACTCTGATCAGACTGTGTGGATGCGCAGGCTGATCTGAGTCTTCATTGGGCAAACATGTCTTATTGTAGGTTTTGTCATGAGCTGACTAATATAAACGTGGGGTTCAAGGGGGGCAAAATCATATAGGCGTGTTTTTGTGATGGTATTTTATTCTTATTTTTCAAAGAAAATAAGGTTTGGCATTTAACCCTTGTCCTGCTGATCCCGGACATGTCTCATCTTTCAAACAATGTAGATCCAGATCAGATGGCTTCTGAAGAAGCCATCTGATCAGGACCTTCATTGTTTGTCATTCAGTTTATGAATTTGTTGCAATAATTTGCATCAAGTAATCTGATTGGTTGATATTCAGAAGTGGGTGTGGCATATTTAAATATTCAGCAGGACAAGGGTTAAATGAACTATCTGCCCCAGCAGACAATTCACAGGTAATGAAAACCTTACTTCCTCTGAAATAATAAGAAAAAAATAGACTGTCATCTTCTCTAGTGCTGAAATCTTCACCAATATTCAGTACTGAGCCATTCAAATTAGCCACTACAAACACTGTATTCTTGCATAAATACCTATGCGCATGGCTGTTTGAAGCTGTGTCAAATGGACCGAAAGCCGTGCTCACACAGTAAAAACCATGTTCAAATCATGATATTCGCGTGCTGTTTGAACATGGATTTTGAGCTTTTGATATCATCAGACGGGCCTTGCTTTGTTTACGTTACGTTGAACGACGTAACGTTATCGCCCTGAACGTAGCGTTTGAGGGTTCTATGATGACGTCACTGCATGACAACGTTATTGTAATCAACATTCTGAATTGGCCGCCATTTTGGTTTGCCTGTCGCATTTGAGGAGTTTATATGGAATTTATATGGCGCTTTTGGGAGTTTTCGTCAAAGTTTCCTGCCGGATTCGTAAGTTATGCAAGAACAACGATCATCCATGGTTATTTCAATGCATTAACATTTGCCAGATCCCTCGGAAGATATTTGAACATTCGGCCTGGCGGCTTCATGTTCAAACAGCTTCCTCGGGATCCGGCAAATGTTAATGCAAGAAAAACCATGGTTGATCCCTATATTCACCATATTTGCATTATTTGCTGGCTCCCAGCTTGCACATTGTCAATATTGGAAAAACAGGTAACCAGACCCCCCTGACCTTTTAAGGTCAGGCGGGTCTGGTTATCTGATTTTCCAACACTGATAACCTTCAGACTAGGAACCAGCAGATAATGCAAAAAAGGTGAATAGACTACTTCTAATTTCAATTTAGTTTTGTTTGTTCGATTTGAGGTTTACCATCCCAATCAACACTGTAAAGGTCATTTTGGAGAGGTTGCTTCCAATTTTGTGGGACTTTTACCCGACAATGAGATGAAATGACATCTCAAGCCCTGCTGCCAATGAAACCAATAGGGTTTATAAGCATGGACGATCTGACTTGCACCGCTTTGCCTGGGCAGGTTTAGATCATCTAAGCGGTTTACCAGTAGTCTTGTGCGAGTCTGTTTCAGCTCTGCATGGAAGCAACATGCAGCCCATCTATTTCTTCAAGCCCTAATTTCAATTTAGAGAAACAGATTATGAAAAGGACCATCAAAAATCAGTTGGTCTGACATGCATGGTCCCAGTCAAAAATGACTAGTTCCTGACCAACAAACAGACCTTTATTTCAACCCCTGCCATATATGGACAGTAGTCCCCAAGGCTTAAAAAAGATTGAAAGAATGAAATTCTTTTGATAAAGATCATATTGACTGACTGAGTTAGTGTGTTTCAGTTTTACATCCCACCGACAGCTAAGGTCATAAGGAGATGGGATCTTTGGTTTAAAGACTCATCAGAAAGTCTGAAGAAGTCCAGGATCGATCCTGCAATCCCTGGTTTATCAGGCGAGTAGCATAACCACTACACCACAGAGGCTTCTGATCATATTGACTGAATACTAGCCAAGATCATATTGACTGAATACTAGCCAACAGTCCTTTATGAGGTTTTTGAAATCATTTACAAATGTTCCTTTTCATCACGAAAACATGCCTATATCATTCTGACCCCCTTGAAACACACATAGTAAAACTGGGGTTTACAGGGGTAATTATTATTTTTCTTATTTCTGCTCTAAAATATAGATTGTGGGTACTCGTTAGAACCGCCTTCATGAGGCGGTTCTAACGTGTACCCATAGTCTATATTTTGAGCAGAAATAAGAAAAATATGACATTTTTCATCTTATAATTTTTGGCGATAAAGGTTACAATGTTTTCGTATATGCGTGTTTTCGTAATGAGTATGTGTACAAAACAAGTATGTCATACCCAGTCATGTATAAAGATCCAGTAATATCTGATCCTGGTTTTTCTGGCAGTTTCAAGTGATCATCCAGAAAATCGTCAATTTTTGAAGTAAAGTCTTTGAAATGTTCCCATGATTGTTTAACATCAAGCTCCATGAGTAAGTCATATGATTCTTTCTCCTAAAATATGAAAATACATGCAAAGAAATTCTGCTATTAAGACAAGCTGAAATTAAGACAAATTCTGTTCTTAAAAGCATATTTAGATAAATTGAGTTATTCTTCCTTTATGTATTCAGTCTGCAGTCCCCAAAAAGGCGGATATATTTAAATTCACTCATAAAAAGCAAGCTCATCTAAATTATCACCTAGGTGCTTGCATAATACAGGCTGGACTGTAGACAGAAATCATGCACTTTTGTAATGATATCAAATAAAGTCTAACTTATCTCAAACATTACCAAAACACACCTATACAAATACATTGTAAATATTACCACCAAATAACGACAATTTTCAGATGAAAAATTGTGATATTTTTTTCTTATTTCTGCTCAAAATATAGATTGTGGGTACACCTTTTCCGCCTCGATGGCAGTTAACCACCTCATCGAGACAGTTCTGACGAGTACCCACAATCTGTATTTTATGGCAGAAATAAGAAAACTAAGGTTTACCCCCGTAAATCCCAGTTTTCCCTACATAAACTGGGGCATAGGGGGGGTATTTATTTTACCGACTTGTTCAAGTGATGGAGAGTAATATCATGTAGCAGCATCGATGAACATTATCATGTCATCCTTGAGAATGGAATATTTTCTGTATCAGCTGCTACTGCCAACTTCATAGGGAGATAATTCAAAGTAAAAAAAGCCGAGAATGCCCCTTGTCTCTCACACAATATAAGTCATCATTACTGAATTGCATCATGCCATGTTTTCCACATGTTTCTAGTAACTGTGGCCATAAAATATCGTGAAGAGACCAATAATATGAAGCTACTTTATGCAATCACTACGTAATGCTGATATGATAGTTAATTAGAGGTAATTGGAAGCCAATATAAAAGTTTCTTGATTTAAAAAGTCAATCAATTAGTAAGAATATGAGGTGAAACTAAAATTCTGCATCAAATTTTAATCAAATTACAAGTTTCAAACGTTTTTCTACGTGGAAAAATAAGTGTTCTAAAATCAAATGTTTTGAACCGAATTGACAGATTTATTGACTAAAAGAAGTCCTCCAGGTAAAGCTAGTAATGCCACATATTGTGAGCAGAGTCATTAGTGAAGATAGATGATGCCAGTAGCCATAAAACATCTAATTAAAATTATCAGTTTAGTATGAATTTTTGGTCATTTTTCTCTAAGAGAAAAAACATGTTATGTACCAGTTTGAGGCTGTTTCCTTTCATAGTTGCTGAGAAATCATTGACAAAATATTTAACACAGGCCTATAGCTATATGGAGAGAAGAAAGAATGAATGAACAAATAGGTCGAGAATGCACATGGTCTAGATCTGTTATATCATTAGGTCATCACTATTGCATTGCATACCAAGTTTGAGGCTTTTAGCTTTTCTAGTTCCTGAGAAATCTTTGACAAACTAGAAATGTGTCAGTATGACACGGATGCTCCCGCTCAGGGCTCAGCGTCACCTGGCAACAAGTATTTTGCAAAAAGATGAAGTTGAAATAATTGGCATATTGTAAGTTAAATAAAACTTCAAACTACATTTTCATGATTGTACAACACATGCAGTTTAAATTAACTATCTAAGATATCAAACACAAACTACTTTTATGTGTAATAAAAACGAAATTTAAACAAGAGCACCACATGCGGGTGCCAACGCTCGGCTGCAGTTTCTTTTAGAAAACAAAAATTCTAAGTC
Organism: Lucinisca nassula; assembly: GCA_963580285.1. Classification (NCBI taxonomy): domain Eukaryota; kingdom Metazoa; phylum Mollusca; class Bivalvia; order Lucinida; family Lucinidae; genus Lucinisca; species Lucinisca nassula. Next base: position 108,258,603 of record OY757019.1, on the reverse strand, counting down.
GAAAAAGGGGCATAACTGTGCCAAAAATATTTTGATGGTTACCTCACCTATTGGTAAGAGTTCCCCTTTTCATAATAAACAACTAGTCCGAGTTTCAAGTAAATATGTTCAGTAATGACAGAGATATTACAAAATGTCCAAGTTTTTGCACGACGACGCAGATGACGACGCAGACGATGCCAGAGCTATGACAATACCTCTTCGATTTCTTCGAAAACAGCCAAGCGAAAAAGGGCCATAACTCCAAGAATAACTGGTGGATTTTATCAGAAATAAAACTTGACCTGCATTTTCTGAGGTTATATAGGACAAAGTTTTCTAAAAATAGCATCAGCTCACTGAGGGGGATAAATGACCAAAGTTTAATGAAAATCCTTTGAGGGGTAAAGGAGATATGGACCAGAAACAAAATTGAAAGTTTTAAACTCGTGACCTTCAAATGTGACCTTGACCTTGATTTGGCATGGTTCATTTATGTGTTCTGCACATCAGCAAACTGAAAGGAATAATTGACCAAACTTTAATGAAAATCCTTTGAGGGGTAAAGGAGATATGGAACAGACACAAAATTCAAAGTTTTAAACTCGTGACCTTCAAGTGTGACCTTGACCTTGAGTCAGCATGGTTCATTTATGGGTTCTGCACATCAGCTCACTGAGGGGGATACCTGAGAAAAGTTTAATGAGAATCCTTGCAGAGGTAAAGGAGATATGGACAGGGACACAAAATTCAAAGTTTTAAAGACTTGACCTTCAAATGTGTCCTTGACCTTGAGTTGGCATGGTTCATTTATGGATTCTGCATATCAGCTCACTGAAAAGAATATTTGACCAAAGTTTAATGAAAATCCTTCCAACGGTAAAGGAGATATGAAACGGACACAAAATTCAAAGTTTCAAACTCTTGACCTTCAACTGTGACCTTGACCTTGAGCCGGCATGGTTCATTTATGGGTTCTGCACATCAGCTCACAGAGACGAATATTTGACCAAAGTTTAATGAAAATGTATCAAAGGGTTCAGGAGATATGGAGCAGACAAGAAAGTGTTACAGACAGACATATGCACAGATGGACAGACGGATGGACAGACAGACAGAAGGTCATTCCTATAATCCCCACTCCATCTCGTGGCGGGGATTAATAAAGGGACAGACCAAAGGATGGACAGACAGAAGCGAAGATGTAAATCTGTATACCCCAAAATTTTTCAAAATTGGGGGTATATTTCATTCAAAGTCAGGGTATATTACACTCCTAGTCATTTCTTACGCAGCTAATGAAACTCGCCAAAGGCTCCATTCAACCAATTTATGAAGTGACCATTTCTATTGAGATACTCTTTATTTGTTTTTCATTTTACTGGCGCATGTGACATATAGAGGATATTTGATTTTTTCAGTGTAAGATCGAATTTTATTTCATCGAATGAACACCAAAACTGTTATTTTCACGAGTGGCGTAGCCACGAGTGAAAATAGCAGTTTTGGTGTTCATGAGTGAAATAAAATTTGATCTTGCACTGAAAAAATCAAATTTTCTGTTTCTTACATGCTTCAAAAGGCAATATTTAGCGTCTTTAATGGTGTCGCTCACATTCGGAGAAAATTATCTTTGTTCCTGTTCGTTTCGCGTCAATTTAGTGGTGTCCATCGTGTTTAGTGGGTATACTATTGGGTGTAAACTAAAAGTTTGCACCTGAGAAATGGCCTGGGATGGTATTATTATGAATGATTAATGAAATAATTGAGAGAGTAGTTTTCCAAAGAATTTGCTGGCAAGTCTAACGTCGCGCGACAAAAGACGTGACGTCAGCGTCATAAATGACGTCAGTAACGTCCCCGTCACACATGAACGGGCTATGCGTCAATTAGAACACATTTCAGTATTGTTCAGTTCTGTGACAAAGATAAAATTGAAATTAGAGTTAGATTTGAAGAAAAAAGTAGTCCCAAACAGTGAAAAATAAAAAATCGTATTTTCACTGTTTGAAACAGTGAAAATATCGATTTATATTTCACTGATAAATCTCTATCATTCATTGAAAAGCATGTAAGAAATTATTTTTAATCATACTCTAAACATAGGTTGCAGGCACTCGTTAGAACCACTTCAATGAGGTGGTTCTAACAAGTACCTATAACCTATGTCTTGACCTCAATGAGGTGGTTCTATCAAGTACCTATAACCTATGTCTTGGAGCAAGAATAAGAATGTATACCCCAGATATCTCTCCATAAAGTTGGGTTTATTTAGGGCGTTCATTTCACAGACTTGTCAGTATAATAACATGCAAGTGTCATGACAAATACTGCCAACAGTGAAAACCCTGATCAGACTGCTCCATTGAGCAGTCTGATCAGGGTTTAAACTGTTTGCTTTGCCCCTCAAGTTCTGTAATACTGTTTGTTGTTTGTTTGTATTGGAGTTTAACGGCCCAGTCAACACTATTTTAGGTCATGAATACCTATCCATACTTTCCTGGGCAGGCTTATACGTAAGCAGTTAACCAGAACAGTGCACATTCTTTCGTCAGAAACTGACAACTGCCCTTCTTGAATCAGCGGAAGGGACAGAATGACCGTAGAAAAGATTTCATGATCAATCTCCACGAAAGAATGTTGCCGACCCTGGCAGGTATCAAACCCGCATCCTCCTGATCACCAGTCAGACGCGCATCCGACTGAGCTACTGAGGCCGGCTCTGTAATACTGTACATGTTATGATAGCGTATAAATGAAAACTCACACTCTGTTTTACCTCCTCCTCAGTTTTCATCACAGCATCAGGGCTATCACCACCTTCTGTTGATTTGGTCTTGTTCTTCAGATATTTTGGTAGTCCAAAATAATATTGCTCAGGCTCTTTAGGTTCTTTCTTTTTCTGGTAAAATACAAGAAGAAAGGTTTAAGGTTCAAAAGCTACTGACCCTTTTTACAGCAAAAATATTAGTTTATTTGCAACACAGCAAGTCTTTCTGTATGTTAATTAACCATTTTTTTTAAGTTTTGAATAACTGGACTCTGATCACAAGTGAAGCATGTACATGTATGTGATTGGACCCAGCTGAGGAACAGCTTCTACTCATCAAGTTAAAAAGTTTGTGTGAGTGAGTGAGTGTTTGAGTTTTACGTCCGCCCAACAGCAAAGGTCATACGGAGACGGGACCTCGGTTTAAAGACTCATCCGATAGTCTGGAGAAGCCCACGATCGATCCTACAATCCCTGGTTTATAAGGCGAGTAGCGTAACCACTACACCACGGAGGCTTCTAAAAAAGTTTGTGTAATGAACACACTCTTAACCCCACTTTATATAGAGGTAACTGGGGATTACGGAGTTATGTATACATTATTTTTCTTATTTCTACTCCAAGACATAGGTTGTCAGTTCTCATTAGAGCTGCTTCATTGGGGCAGTTCTAATGAGCATACACAACCTATTTGGTTATGGCCAGTCATTAGAAATGTCTCATTGAGGTAGTTCTATTGAGCACACACAACCTATTTTTGGAGTGTAAGTAAGAAAAATATTTCGAATTTTCAAACGAATTTTCACCAGAAAAGTAACCATTTTGTAGATGTGAAAGAATGCACTATGTCACATGGCTGTGTTATCCTTATGTTGTGTAGTAGTCTTGTCAAACTATTAAAGGAAATTAATACACTTGGCATGGTTTGGTTTTGAGTGGAGTTTAATGACCCACTCAACACTATTTAGGTCATATTGAGCGGGTCAATTTAACCTAACCACACTCTTCCTGGACAAGCATATATATAAAGCAGTTAACCAGAACAGTGGCTCAGCATGTATAGAACCCACAGCTTATGATTGATTGATTGATTGTTTTGGGATTAACGGCATGTCAACCCTTGTGAGTCTTTTTATGTCTCCCAGAGAAATGGAGAAAAGAGAAAGAAGAGATAGTAGAGTTGAGGAGAAAAGGGTGAGGGACAGGGGAAAAAGAGGAAAATGAATGGAAGTGTACAGACATAATAATTAACAACGCTCCTGCTCTACCTCAACCAGCTGCAAGGACAGCAAGCCTTGCCCAACTGTAATTCAATATCAGTTGGACGTCCCAGTGATGCAAGATACACATCAACTTTAACCGACGCAAACAGCCCCCACAAACTCATGATTTCAAGTCAGATGCTCATCAGGCAGAGCTGTCGTGTTTGCAAAACAACAGAGACAACTCTTATGACCCCCTTTTTGTTTTTCTGTCACCTCGGTCCTTCAAAAATGCGACCAATCCTTAAAGTTAAGAATACTTAAATGAAGTTGCCGCCAAAATGTACATGCATTGACAGGCAATATATCACTGGATACCAAATAAACATATTCATTGTAACTGGCTTTGTTCTCCAATACCATGATGGTCAACTGATAAAATCCTCAATCTTGATTATGAAATTAAAATGCAATATTTATTTATTTATTTATTTACCTACCTGTTGTCTGACAATGTGAAGTTCACAAGTGCAGGTCATTTACTGCAGGTTTTCAAAGAAATTAAATAATAATAATAAAAAAATAGAAAAAGTGTCCATAGGACACGGATGCCCCCGCCAAATGCCAATTATAAAAAATATTACAAATGTACTTCAAATCAATCATAAAATGTATGCATCAAGGGCAGATAATCCAAAAACCAAAAATGCAAGAGTTGTCTTCCTTGTTCATGACACATCGTCTCAGTGTGATGAATACACCTGTGAAGTTTCATGAATATATTCCATACGGTTTAGGAGTTATGGCCCAGACACGGTTTACTATATGGTACTAAGTCAAGGGCAGATAATCCAAAAACCAAAAATGCAAGAGTTGTCTTTCTAGTTCATGACACATCGTCTCAGTGTGATGAATGCATCTGTGAAGTTTATTGAATATATTCCATACGGTTTAGGAGTTATGGCCCGGACACGGTTTACTAAATGGTACCAAGTCAAGGGCAGATAATCCAAAAACCAAAAATGCAAGAGTTGTCTTTATTGTTCCTGACACATCGTCTCAGTGTCATGAATGCACCTGTGAAGTTTCATGAATATATTTCGTACGGTTTAGGAGTTATGCCCTGGACACGGTTTACTATATGGTACTAAGTCAAGGGCAGATAATCCAAAAACCAAAAATGCAAGAGTTTTATTCCTTATTCATGACACATCGTCTCAGTGTGATGAATGCACCTGTGAAGTTTCATGAATATATTCCATATGGTTTAGGAGTTACGGCCCGGACACGGTTTACTATATGGTACTATGTCAAGGGCAGATTATCCAATAACCAAAAATGCAAGAGTTATCTTCCTTATACATGACACTTCGTCTCAGTGTGATGAATGCACCTGTGAAGTTTCATGCATATATTCCATACGGTTTAGGAGTTATGGCCCGGACACGCTGTCGGGACGGACGGACGGACGGACGGATGTTCTCGCGGATGTATACTTATGTGGCTATTTTTGGCAGGATTGATACTTATGTGGCTAATTTTAGCCACACAAAAGAATATTTTATGTGTCTAACGGAATAAATCCCATTCAATTACATTGATTCTGTCCATTGTCATAGCCACCTAACTATACATTTGTTAGTGCCGACAAACGAACGGACGGACAGGGGTAAAACTTAATGCCCTTCCGCTATTCTCCGAATAGGCGGGGGCATAAAAATCTGCATCAAAAGAAAATGCAACATAGCTTGCACATCTAGTGACAATGCACAATCTGTTCATAGTCTTTAAATTACTGGAAAGTTGTGTTCCTATTATGCGGGCCATTTTAACACAACTTGATCAATTCAACGGAATTAACAGCCCAGAAAATGCTACTTATAATAAGACCAATATAATGGTCATGTCAGGAGGGTCTGTTTACCCAACCACATTTTTTCCTGGGCAAGCTTATATATCAGGCAGTCACTAAAAAGCTTCAATTAGACTTGTGCAACCAAAGAGTCTGATCAGAGTCTTAACTGATCACATTATCCCCATAAGGAAAACATGTCCATGTGAAATAATGGCGCGCAACATGGTGTCAGAAATGACAAATGTTAATTAAGTAGAAAAAGTGTCCATAGGACACGGATGCCCCCGCCAAATGCCATTCATGAAGCGGTTTACTATATGGAACTGAGTCAAGGGCAGATAATTCAAAAACCAAAAAGGCAAGAGTTGTCTTCCTTCTTCATGACACATCGTCTCAGTGTGATGAATGCATCTGTGAAGTTTCATGAATATATTCCATACGGTTTAGGAGTTATGGCCCCGACACGGTTTACTATATGGTACTAAGTCAAGGGCAGATAATTCAAAAACCAAAAATGCAAGAGTTGTCTTCCTTGATCATGACACATCGTCTCAGTGTGATGAATGCACCTGTGAAGTTTCATGAATATATTCCATACGGTTTAGGAGTTATGGCCCGGACACAGTTTACTATATGGTACTAAGTCAAGGGCGGATAATTCAAAAACCAACAAGATGTGTTTGTGAAACACTGATGCCCCCGGACAGCACATGTTAATGTTTTTAAAAATTTTGAAAAAAAAATAGGTCAAAGGTCAAGTTCAAGGTCACGAGATCAAAAATTATGGTACCACTGGAAAGGTCTTGTAATAAGGTATACACGTAAAGTATGAAAGCTCTATCTATTACCATTCAAAATTTATGCCCAATGTTAAGGTTTTTGTAGACAGACAAACGGACAAACAGACAAATGGACAAACAGACAGACAGACCAAAAACTATATGCCCCCGAATCTCTTAGATTCCGGGGGCATAAAAATGCAAGAGTTGTCTTCCTTGTTCATGACACATCGTCTCAGTGTGATGAATGCACCTGTGAAGTTTCATGAATATATTCCATATGGTTTAGGAGTTATGGCCCGGACACGGTTTACTATATAGTTCTAAGCCAAGGGCAGATAATTCAAAAACCAAAAATGCAAGAGTTGTCTTCCTTGTTCATGACACATCATCTCAGTGTGATGAATGCACCTGTGAAGTTTCATGAATATATTCCATACGGTTTAGGAGTTATGGCCCAGCCACGGTTAACTATATGGTACTAAGTCAAGGGCATATAATTCAAAAACCAAAAATGCAAGAGTTGTCTTCCTTGTTCATGACACATCATCTCAGTGTGATGAATGCACCTGTAAAGTTTCATGAATATATTCCATACGGTTTAGGAGTTATGGCCCGGACACGGTCTACTATATGGTACTAAGTCAAGGGCAGATAATTCAAAAACCAAAAATGCAAGAGTTGTCTTCCTTCTTCAAGACACATTGTCTCAGTGTGATGAATGCATCTGTGAAGTTTCATGAATATATTCCATACGGTTTAGGAGTTATGGCCCGGACACAGTTTACTATATGGTACTAAGTCAAGGGCAGATAATTGAAAAACCAAAAATGCAAGAGTTGTCTTCCTTGTTCATGACACATCGTCTCAGTGTGATGAATGCACCTGTGAAATTTCATGAATATATTTCATATGGTTTAGGAGTTATGGCCCGGACACGATGTCGGGACGGACGAACGGACCCACGGACGAACGGACGGACAGGGTAAAACTTAATGCCCTTCCGCTATTCTTCGAATAGGCGGGGGCATAAAAATTGTAACAGCTTTCTTATTTCTGCTTGCACCATGGATTATGGGTACTCGTTAGAACTGCCTCAATGAGGTGGTTCTTACAAGTACCCACAGTCTATGTTTTGGGGCAAATATAAGGCAGATAATGTATACCCCTGTAAACCCCACTTTTCTCTATATAACATGGGGTTTAGAGGGGTCTTCCTTTCACGGACTTGTTCACGTGATGACTATACAACCTACACCCTTACTGTAGTTTCTATTGTGTACTGGCTCATAAAGGGTCTACCAGCAATGTGCACATACTTTTGCTACACTGAAAACTTCCCTTCTAAAGGGCAATGGATTTACCTAAAGGAGAGGCAACTCCGTATTTTTGTCTCCCATTTCAACAGGGGCCAACTCCAGAGAAGCAAATTCTTTCCCTTAAGAGTAGACCCCTTTTTCAGTGGGACAGGGCTTATAGAAAAGCAAACAGGAAGTCCCAAAAGTGGTCTCCCTTTGAAAATGGCAGAAAAATCTGCCAGGTGTTCCCATTCCCTTTAAATCTGCAAAAAGAAGAGCATAACTCGTCTAAGAAGCCCATTGACTCAGTAACAAAACCTGCATTTGCACATTAGGAGCAAATTTCCTCATTTTACCCATTTTGTACCGAATTAAATATTCCAACTTATATATGGCTCAAGTCCAATTAAAACAATTAGGGGTGTCAGGTTTTGTTTACTCCAATATTAATTAGAAAATGGCTGAACTTTTTGCAAAGAATGTAGGCCCAGATCAGACGCCACATTCAGCACTGTTTGCCAATCACCCGTCTTGGGGTTTCCAGTACAAAATGGGTCAAGAATGAACCTTGAGAGGCAAATGCTTTCCTTACAGAGTTGACCCCACACATGACAGAACTAATTTTAAAATCATTGACACTGCAGCATATTTTATATGCAAATGAAATTTTGTTCTCAGTTTAACCTATTTCGTACCGGAAACCCCAAAACGGGTACCCTGGCAAGCAGTGCAGGCCTAGAACGTGGCGTCTGATCAGGGCCTGCACTGTTTGCAAAAAGTTCAACCATTTTCCAAGAAGATTTTGAAGAAAACAGAACCTGACACCCTTAAATTTTGAAATGGACTCCTGTTATATATAAGGAGGAAGATTACATTTGGTACAAAAAGGGTTAATAGAGCATGAAAAATGCTCAACAGGTCTTGACTTTAACTTACATAATTCTCCAGCAGTAAAGGATTGACCTCCTCGTCCTCCATCTGTAAATATTTTAGAATGAAATTTATTTTTCTGCCGTTCATGGAAGTATGAATGCAGTGGGTCATGTGCAAAGTAAATGAACCCTGAAGGGGTTCATGTAAACTTTGCTAGCGACCCGCTGTCGTTCATACCTTCATGCAAAGCAGAAAAATTAAGTTTATTTTTTATATTTATATATTTATATTTATCATACATTTAGTATATAATACTTAGTTTTTTAATATGCGATACTAACGTGACACCAATGCACGTATCACGCTTGCACGTACTGCCATATCGCATGGGCTTTATCATACCCCAAAAATCCATATCACAACCCTTTATCGCACCCCTAAGCATTTTATCATACCTCTGACGTCACCCTATTCGGAACACGCGGCATTCTTCCTTTTGCGGCTTTTCGCATTTGTTGTTCAGGACGCCATTTGCAATTTGCATTGTAACTTTGGTATTAGGCAATTAATACAATTTATTTTGAACATTTTTTTAAAGTGAAATGTATGATAAATAGATTATGATATGGCATTTTTCATATCATACCGCATATCAGCCCGAGACTCCCATGTAACTTGAACAAAAGTGTTACATCTAATATTACATTGTCATTACTCTATACAATTTATGTTTTGAGATCCATAATCTATCTCTATAATCTATGTTTTCGAGATCCTCCTAAAAATTTTGTCTTATCCATCTGTAAATATCAGAGAATAATACACTGCAATCTCCACTGTTTTTCATCACATTAACAAGTCCTTGAAATGAACACCCCCATAAACCCTATTTTATATAGAGAAAACTGCGATTTACGGGGGTATTTATTATTTTTCTTATTTCTGCTCCAAGACATAGGTTGTGGGTACTCGTTAGAACAGCCTCAGTGAGGCAGTTCTAAAGAGCACCCAGAACCTATGCTTGGAGTATAAATAAGAACAGGGCCTGACAAATCCAAAGTTCAACCACTTGCTCGGCAGTCAGCAGTATCTTGGAAAAGGGGTCTTTCATTTGTGCCCATGCATGTTTTTTCTTTAAACTTTGTATAATAATAACTCAGCATATACGACCTATAAAAATGTATTTATTAAATTATATAAATCAAAGTAGGACTCAGGAGGCCACTCTAACTGACTCCCTCCATGAGCTGGTGTCTGCCTCTAAATAAGTGTGTCTTAAATCTTATGTTTTATTTAGTTTCAAGATCTGTGACTTGGATTGAATGCAGAACTCCATAGGCATTCCTTTGATACTAAAAAACCTTTTGAATTAATTAAAGTTTACATTTTCTGATAAAATAACTACCAAAAATCTCATTTTTTAATTAAAATTTTAAAAAATTATCAAAATTCAATCCCTAAGATAAATATGTTCTAGTCTTTGTCAAGATTGCATTTTGCTAGAAAAACTTGCCATATATATCTTCTTTAGCTATGCCAAATTTCATGAAAATCCGAAACCGGTAACACTGTAGTTTTTCACCTTTAATGGATGTAAGTCGTTTCTGCAAAATTTACTATTTTATTGAAATCATCCAAGAACCTTACAAAAAGGCAGTTCGTAACACTTACGTAATAAAATTGAGATTATACAAATCAAAATGAATACATATTGAGCTGATCTAGCTTAGAAACTATTAAAATATCATGAATTTATGATATTTTTCTTTCATTTATACACTATGATCTATCCAAAATAGTAGATTGTAAAACACTAAATCAAAAGGTATTCTAATCAACAAACTAGGCTTAACAACATTATATTGCTTTTTTATTAGCAGCAACATTATTGTGAACACGTGCAACTTTATTTAATGACTTTCCTTTTTGATTTATATCAGTCTTTGAATCGACTGCCTATTCGAAATTCGCAAAATTGCAGTATGTTTCCTCTGGCTTTCTTTGCCGGATCATTACAGGGTCACTGATGAGGCTTTATTAGCCGAAACTACGTAGTATGACCCATTTTCTTTCTTATGAATGTTTTCATTGATCTTAAAGGAACTCATTTTTGATTTTTATTTGCATAAGTCATGCTACTCAAATAGGTGTAAGGCAAGGAGATCCATTATTTTCCTTTCCATACCAAGCTGGTATGCAAGGACGCAATGGTCAGTGGTTTGTTGTTACTAGTAAAATAGTTCTGTTGATAAATCCATGGCCAGATTAAGCCTTAGATATATTTGGTGTAAACAAAGCTGTTCCATGACCTAGAGAAATTTTGCTATTAGACAGGGAGAGAAACAGTTTCCTTCCTTATAGTACAAATACATAAATATGTCTCTTTTCTGCATTGGTAGTGTAATTGTTGACGTTTCTTTAGTGTCTTATTTTTTCTATTTACTTTGTCAATACAGTGGTTAATTTATCGGAAGCGAGCTTTTAGTATTTTTTCTTGTTGTAAAACTTTCAACAACTTCTTGAATGTTTCTGCTGAATGCAAGTTCACTGTTTTTTAAGCACTGTTCTTGCTTTTTGTTCATTAATAATTACCAGTACATTTCTGTGAAATGTATCTCTCAGCTTAGAAAGAGCATTGCAGTGTTTGGACAGAAAAAAGCATAACAATGTATTTACTGAAAATAATTTAAAATCCTATGAGTAATGCGATAACTACTCACAGGTTGAATAATTATTATCAACAGTTTAAATGCTTCTTGATATCTTACATAATGTGCTTTGTAATTACTGCAACAACTGCTGAGATAGGTAAATGAAGTGAAAGACCTTTACAAATATATAGACAACACAATCATGATCACATAAGTTTTGGAACACTGACAAATGTACGACCATGTGAATTCTAAAAGCAAATTCAAATGGCTTTGGAATACAGCTTCAGGAAGCCGTTTGATTTCGTTCATAGGGGCAATACAGAAAAGATAGATTGGCTAGTGCCTATGCAGATACAAATTCTGAAAACTTAATGTCCAGGAAAGTAATCTCAAGTGTCTGGTATGTTGTTGATTTGAATGTTAAATCTAAACATCACATTAGCACCATTACCAAATTAGACAAGAAAGACAGAAAAAAAACTGTGCACATGATTACATGGGTGCGTTTGATGATATTTGTCATCAAAACCTTTGCGATATAGTTCTGTAGACAAAATAGTTTGTTCCATAGGGGGCAAATTTACCGAAATGGATGTTTAGAAATAATACTTAAAATTATGCTATGAACTACTTACACAAACCATACTATACTTTAGCCATCCAAATTGAAAGCAATAGTAAAGTATTATTAAACAGCATGACCAAAACATGATAATCATATAATTTCACATTTTGCTGAATCAGGACTATCAGTATTCAGTCTGTTAAAACACAATGTTACCGGCCCTCAATTTCCATTAAAATTTATCAACATGTTCCTAAGATATGTGGGTAGTTTTTATGCCAAAATGGTGTCTTGACAAAAATTGGAACATGGTAAAAATGCATATACAATTTTAATGAATACAAAAATAGGAGCTGAAATATGGGGACACCAGCAAAGAAAACTGAATGCCCAGCCACTATTACTAGACATATGATGTCATTCATAGTATCAACTTACTCACCAATTATGGCTTTAATTCATAAAACATATGCGCATTAGATATTTGAAATTCTGAATACTGTAGACAAGTTTATATGAGAGTACTCTCTGTTGTGATAGAGACTTCATAAAATATGTAATAAATTTACTACGGAAATAAAATTTAAAAGTGAATGCATCGTAATTATAATGGTTATACCCAAGGCAATTATTGTGCATAGTTTCATCAGAATCCAAGCGTGGGCAGAAAACAATGCAAATTTCCTATTCCTTGAAAGACCCCCTTTCTTGGAATTACAATTTTCCTTATATATTCTATACATTTTACTGGGCAAGTGAAATGAAAAATCACTTGCCCTGCCAAAATTTGAACTTGTCCCGGGCAGCTGGGCAATGGATTTGTCAGCCCTTGAAGAAAAATATTACAAATTTTTATCAGAAAAAAAATAACCCTTTAGGAGAATCAGATATGAAAGGATGCACTATGTCAAACTGAACTTTTATTGTTATGGGAGTCCAGAGCAGAAACCATGCTAGTTAAACAACCATGCCATATGCAGCAATCAAAAATTTAGAGATTATGACCATTTATATATGTTTTTGAACTCCATACTCAATTCTTGTAATATCAAAAACTGTGTCACAACAACAAACAGTGTTAACCCTCATCTTGCTGTTCACGACAACCCCTATCTTTGGAAACAGGGTAGATCCAGATCAGATGGCTTCTGAAGAAGCCATCTGATCAGGATCTACACTGTTTGGCATTCAGTTTATGAATTTGTAGCAATTAATTACATCAAGTAATTTGATTGGTTGATAGACAGAAATGGGTGTGGTTTAAATGAATATTCAGCAAGATAAGGGTTAAAAGAGGTTTTAGTGCATACTTGTTCAGCAGAAGCAAGACAATACCTTCAAGACAGACTTTGGAAGACTAGTCAACATTACTTTATGTCATAACGAGCCAGTCAGTTATCCCATTACAATCACACACCAGTGTGTCATAGTGCATTCTTTCAATTCTCCAAAATGGTTAGTTTTCTGATGAACATTTGTGATTGTTTATTATTTATACTGCTTACATAGGTTGTGGGTATATATTAGAAACACCTCATTGAGGCAGTTCTAACCATCAAGAAAACACCCCATATAATTTTGACACCCTTGAGCCCCACTTTTATATAGTAAAACTGGGTTTTACAGGGGTATACCTTATTTTTCTTATTTCTGCTTGAAAATATAGAGTGTGGGTCCTTGTCAGAACCGCCTCAATGAGGTGGGTTCTAACGAGTACACACAATCTATATTTTGAGCAGAACTAAGAAAAATATCACAAATTTTCATCTTAAAATTTTCATTTTTCGGAGGTAAAGTTTATAATGTATTTGTATAGGCATGTTTTTCATAATGGTGTACCCAAAACCCTTGTCTTGGAGCAGAAATAAGAAAACTAATGTATACACTCGTAAACCCCAGTTTTCTCTATAAAATATACATTTCATGGACTTGTTCACATGATGCTACCACATTGTTCTTCTGCAGAATCAGACTTATGCTATTAAGAAGTAGAGATTAATATTTTTCACAAAAAGCTGATAACTGCCTTTCCTGAATAAGCAGGGGCCAGTTGTTCAAGGCATCCTTAGCTTAATGAGGCTATTGAGCTTTTTAGTGGTCAAATTGTTAACTTTTCTAGTTACAAGGAATTGCAATACCTTATTCAGTGGTATTTTTGCTGAAAAAATGTGAGCAGCTTTTGCATTTGAAAAACTTTGTCGCTCACAATTTTTCAGAAAAATATCTTTATTTTTCAGCAACAATATCTGTATATTTGCCATATTAAATGATTAACCCATTTTGTACCAGAAACCCCAAAACGCGTACCCTAGCAAACAGTGCAGGCCCAGATCAGAGGCCACGGAAAGTGGCATCTGATCAGGGCAGCCACTGTTCGTGAAAAGTTCAGCCATTTTCTAAATTTTTTTTGAAGAAAACACAACCTGACACCCCTATATTTTGAAATGGACTCCTGCTCTGTATATATAGAGGAAGATTCCATTTGGTACAAAAATGATTAAACTTTTAACGGTATGTTAACTAACAACATCATTAGTTTTGAACAACTGGCTTGTGAAAGGAAAGAACGACTGTAGAGTACTCTCCACGAAAGAATGTTGCAGAGCCCAGAAGGGATTGAACCCGTGATTTCCTGGTCACTGCCACACACCTGAGCCATGAACTTACAAGATCTGTGCTACCAACCGAGTCTCAGATTAGCTGCACATCCTCTTAGTCTGGCAAGTCATTCATTGTGATTATACATCCCTGCGACATAGTGCATTCTTTCAGGTCCCCAAAATGGTGGGTTTTCTGATAAAAAAAATGTTTTTTTTTTCTTATTTATACTCCAAACATAGGTTGTGAATGAGGCGTTTCTAACGAGTACCCACAACCTATGTCTGAGAGCAAAAATAAGGAAAATATTGTGTACCCCCATAAATCCCAGTTTTCTATGTATAAAGTGGGGTTACACTATTGATGTTTCCATTAAGGTCTGTTGCTTCATGTTTGTGTTTCTTTCCCTTTGGTGTCTCTCATAGGAGCTGTTGGTTAATTGTATCGATTCCTGATCATTGCCTTCACTTCTATTTTAGTGGGGTGTTCATTACTCAGACTTGTTAATATGATGGCTTACCCCCACCCATCGGGGCTTGAAGAAATACATGGGCTGCATGATGCTTCCACACAGAGCTGAATCCGGCCCGCACACTAGTACTGATAAACCGCTTAGAGGATCTAAGAATGTCCAGGAACCGCAGTGCGAGGTGGACCGTCCATGCTAATAAACCCTATTGGTTTCATTGCGCGACAGGGCTTGAGATGTCATTTCATCTCAATGTAGGGTAAAAGTCCCACAAAATTGGAAGCAACGTCTCCAAAATGACCTTTACAGTGTTGACGGGGACGTTAAACCTCAAATCAAACAAAAACCATTTGGATAGCCCCAAGACAATAGAAAGTCTGGCAGATCTTTGCTTATTGTTGCTTATGGATAGGGAAAAGGCAAAAGGAAGTCCATATGAACAGAAAATGCTCAGAACAGACCGCATAAAACTGGGCCCAGGCCAGTGATAACCAACATCCAATGTTGGAGAATGATGGACAAGCCAAAGTTGAAAAGATGGACAATGACTGACACATGATGCAGGATGTATGATGCAAGACTGGTGATCACAATAGCCATCATGAGCTCAGCAAAACATTTTATCAGAAGAACTTACAGCTTCCAGTTCCTCAAGGGCAGGTTGGTTCTCATTCTTAGGCTCCTCTTTGTCCTGGAAGAATAAACCAACATTAAGTTGAAAGGAAAAAAAAACCTTCAAAGAGAGATAACTCAACCAATAAAATGCCAATCACGACAATTGTCGTCTGCTTTTCCGTCTAATGGTTACCTTAAAAGTATTTTTTTCTTTTTTGCAAACAGTGTGATCCCAGATCAGACTGCTCCTGTAGGAGCAGTCTGATTTGGGGCAACACTGTTTGCCTGTATGCAAAAATATTTTTAAAAAGTTTGCAAAAATATTCAGCAGACGACATAAGCAGACAACATTTTCAGATGTTGTTTTTCTCAGCATCTTCAGGGTTAAAGTAGATGATATTTTTTCCCTTATTTTGAATTCCTGATTGTTTTCTAGTAAATGTGTCCCTTTTAACAATGGGGTCTACTCTTAAAGGAAAGGATTTGCTCCAGTGGAGCAAATTCTTTTCATTAACACTTATCCTGCTGTACATGAGAAACTCAGCCTTTGCAAAAGTGGTATATCCAGAGCTGAAGCGATCTGATCAGGATCTGCACTGTCTGTCATTCAGTTTGCAAATATGAATGAACAAATCACATCAAGTAATTTGGGTGACTGAAATGTGAGTTGTGAGACGGTACTTAAATAAAGGTGGGTGCTAAAATCACCTGACCTTCTGTTACAGAACTTGGCATCCCACTTATGATCAGAGCAAGGTACAAACCTACAGCAGTAAGAGACCTAATGTTTATAGGTCAGCCCACTTAACTATTTGGCGACTAGAGCCCATCTCAATAAAACAGTATTATCACTTTTAAGTGCCTTTTTAGAGTTTCAAATAAAATAAGGGTTTCTGGTGAGCCTTTAAGGGGAATGGATACATCTGGCAGATATTTCTGCCATTCTTCAAAGGGAAACAACTTTTGGGACTTCCTTTTCGTTTTTTTTATTAAGTCTGGGACACAAAGAAAGGGGTCTACACTTAAAGGAAGAGCAAATTCTTTCCTTTAAGAGCTGACCACTATTGATTTTTTGTTTGATTTCAGGTTTAACGTCCCCGTCAACACTGTAAAGGTCATTTTGGAGACGTTGCTTCCAATTTTTTACCTGACATTGAGATTAAATGACATCTCAAGCCCTGTCACCCAATGAAACCAATAGGGTTTAGTAGCATGGACGATCCACCTCGCACCACGGTTCCTGGACAGGCTTAGATCCTCTAAGCAGTTTACCAGTACTAGTGTGCGGGCCGGACTCAGCTCTGTGTGGAAGCATCATGCAGCCCATATATTTCTTCAAGCCCCTATGGGCGGAAGCCGTGACCACTATTGACATAGGAGACAAAAATACTTCATTAGTTATTTCCCTTTATTATTTGATCTAAAAGGCGGAATCACATCGATACTCCAGGTTGCAGAAATGCTACAAGTGTGCTCAGCTAGGCAGTCACAATAATGCAACTAGGGCACTGAAAGAGTTAAAATAACCAGACCCTCTCTACAGTGTTATATTGCTGACAATGTATTAAACCACAACCTCTTTATAACACTACTGATTGGGTCCAAAGCAGGTTAGTTAAACAACCGTGTTAAATCCAAACAAAAATCTATAGATTATATAGAAAAATGACCATTTATGGTCATTTTTCTATATAATCTATACATTTTTAGGATCCATCTTGAAACCGTGTTTTAATGAACCATGCTATAATGAGGTTGTGGTGTACATACCAGTTCCTTCAACTCAACAGCATCCTGAATGCCATTCTGGTTCTGGAAAATGATAAAATTACATTGCAACATCTTTATAACTATTATCGGGGTCTATAGCTGAAAATTAATACATGTTTTTATCATATGACGTCACATCTGAGAGTGTAATAACGCCATGTAATATTTTCGATAATCCACTAGTGGATTAAATATGCAAATTAGCTAGATATGTGCCGTAACGTTACATGTACGACGTTCTTAACGACGTCGCATTTACTAATGGCGGAATGTTGACATTTGTGTAAACAATCAAGAATAAAATGCGTTTTAAATGTCATATGATAAATAGAATCTTGCATTTGTGCTCATGTATTATTGAATTTATTAAACTCGTTGAGACAAAGGGATAAAATGCTCGGCAGAGCCACGCATTTTATCCCTTTTCCTCAACTTGTTTAATAAATTCAATAATACATGAACACTCATGTAAGATCCTCTATGTTATATACTGACCAAAACTGTACAAATTATGTAGAAAATGATTTTTTTTTTGTTTGAGTTGAGGTTTAACGTCCCCGTCAACACAGTATAGGTCATTTTGGAGACGTTGCTTCCAATTTTTTGGGACTTTTACCCAACATTGAGATGAAATGACATCTCAAGGGGTTGAAGCCCTGTCGCCCAATGAAACCAATAGGGTTTATAAGCATGGACTGTCCGACTCGCACCGCGGTTCCTGGAAAGGCTAGATCCTCTTAGCGGTTTACCAGTACTAGTGTGCGGACGGGTTCAGCTCTACCTGGAAGCATCATGCAGCCCATCTATTTCTTCAAGCCCCGATGAGCGGGGGCGGTATGTAGAAAATGAACTTTTATGGTAATTTTCTACACAATTTACACATTTAAGGGATCCCTCTTTCATTCATGTGATATCAAATATCATGTTATACTGACAGTGTCATAAACTGGTTTATTTATACCTGTGCAAGTGCACATAAACGGTAATTTTTCCATATAGTCCATAGTATCGTATAGATTTTATACATTTTTGGGAACCAGCTTTAAGACATATTACCGCAAAAATTGTGCAATGTAAAACACTGTATAAGCATATATATTACATTGTTTACGTGTCCACTGGAACCAGCAATAAAGACAGTCAACAGCCCAATCTACAATTAAAGGAAATTGATTCCTTCTGGGGAGGAAATTTTGTTAAAAAAGTCTTTCATTCTCTCATATCAAAAGAAACCTACTCTTTAAGGCAAGAATTTGCCCATTGAATGGGCAAATTCTTTCCTGTAAGGGTAGATCTCTTTTCAAAACCGGCTCAAATTAAAGGAAAACATAATTTGAAAAGTTGGGCAATGCTATTCTCAACACCTTTCATATCTGCATCAGAAAAGATAGGTGGGGACATGACAATTTTAACCCTTGTCCTGCTGAACCCAGATATGTCTCATCTTTCAAACAATATTAATGAAGATCTAGATCAGATGGCTTCTGAAAAAGCCATTCAGAAGCCATCTGATCAGGATCTTCATTGTTTGTCATTCAATTTATGAATTTGTCACAATAATTTGCATCAAGTAATCTGATTGGTTGATAATCAGTAGTGGGTGTGGCATATTTAAATATTCAGCAGGTCAAGGGTTAATTTAATTTCTGCAAGAGGACGGTAACCAGATATTTTTGTTTTGAACTGTTTTATTGCCGTTCTGCTATGTTTAAAAAAAACTACTAAAACATAGCCCTCAATACATGACAGTGTGACTGTGGCCTTTGGCCCAGTGGTTAGAACATTGAACTTTCATCCCAGCAGCCCGGGTTTGAATCCAACCATAGACGCCAGGGTGGGGCAGGGATTTTTTTAAGTTATGCATTATTCCTTTGTTGTGGTTTTCATGTCATAAGATGGGGGCTCATCCAGAATTGGACTTATTTCACAAAGAACGGCATCACTTCATCACAAATGATGATTTCCATGAAGAGGGAGAGTGTTACGGACTACAAATCCTCCCTTCAGTTATCTATCTTGGTAGATTATGCATAGCTAATAGGTATAAGTTTATCACCACTCTCTGACAACTTCCTCAGGGAGTCAATTCTTTGGCTCAGTGGTTAGAGCACTGGGCTTTCTTCACCTGAGGGGCCCACCATAGCATAGCACCAGAAACTTGTTTTTTTTTTATAGTTGAAGGACAGTTTTCCTTATTTCTCCATATAAGAATAGTTTTCCTTATTTCTGCATAAAAACCTATGTTGTAGGTATTCATTAGAACTGCCTCGGAGAGGCAGTTCTAATGAATACCCACAACACGTATAAACCTATGTTGTGGGTATCCATTAGAAACGCCTCACATTCATTAGAACCGCAAACTGCCTCACAGGCAATTCTAATGAATACCCACAACATAGGTAAAAGCTATCCTTCAATTATCACAAAAAACAACCTTATCTGTTGCTATGCAATGGGCATATTTTTTTTCCAGCTACACATTGTTCCTTTGTTAGGCTTTCATGTCAAGGGAGACAAATCTTTAAAAATACTTTTGTTTTGCTTACCAACAGGGGTATATAATTTTGTATAGTAAAATAAAAATCCAAAACGTTTGGTCACATTGAGAACTTGCACTTGCTGTAGTTCACTTTTAATTTCACAAATTTATTTCATCATCCGGCAAGGTGCAGACTTAATGGCAAATAATGTAGACCCTGATCGGAGTCTGATCTGGGTCTGCACTGTTTGCTTAGGCCTGTCTGTCCCAATACTTTAGATCATTAGATCATTAGGGTAAATCAACACCAACATGAAATAATCTTTATCAAGTATTTATCATGTATTTAGGAGCAGATAAGAATCTTATATGGCTGTAAAATCCATCCCGAGGGTCACAGTCTGGCATCACAAGGCTTGCTGTGATACCGGACAGTGATCAAGAGAGAAGGACTTTTCTATCTACTGCTCACACCTATGTAATAATCTTTTTCTTGCATACCTTTCATTTCTGAAGGTGGATCTTTTTATAATGCAGTCATTTCAATTGAAGAGGTGCGCCATATTTTAATTTGAAGACAATAATTTGTCATTTTTAAGTCACTGTATGTAACGTAAGGTCAAACTAAACGACGGCGTATGTGACATCCTATTCAACGAGTGCCCATCAAACACTTATAAATTCCCCATTTTATATACATGAGAAGGATAACCAGGGCAGGATCAGAATTTCTTGCACACCAGATCAGGAAATCCAGAAATCAGAAAGTAATAGCTCGGGATAGCAATTCTGTTCTAACCCTGGTGTTCTTACCCAAAATCGAATATGCTGGCATATTTTTTTTTTTTATAAATGCACTGGTTGAATACGACCTCATATGCACTGTGGTTAAGGTTGACGTCACAGCACGTTATGTGATGTCACTAAACATTCCTGTAGTGTCTTGTTTGATTTGAGGTTTAACGTCCCCGTCAACACTGTAAAGGTCATTTTGGAGACGTTGCTTCCAATTTTGTGGGACTTTTACCCGACATTGAGATGAAATGACATCTCAAGCCCTGTCACCCAATGAAACCAATAGGGTTTGTCTGCGGTTCCTGGACAGGCTTAAATCCTCTAAGCGGTTTACCAGTACTAGTGTGCGGGCCGGATTCAGCTCTGCGTGGAAGCATTATGCAGCCCATATATTTCTTCAAGCCCCTATGGGCAGGGGCTTTCCTGTAGTGTCATCACATATAGCGGACGTAGGTAACCGAAATCACTGCAGCATTAAAAATCCGCACTAAGAAATGGAAGGTATGAAAGTAAAAGAATCCTATATGGGTGTGAGGGGTGGACAGAAAAATCCGTCCCTCAGGATCACTGTCCAGCATCACTCGGCAAGCCTCGTGATGCCGAACAGTGACCCTCGGGACGGATTTTTCCATCTGCCCCTGCACACTCATATAAGATTCTTATATTCTATCCCCAGGTTGAGTCCAGGATTTACTTATCTGGTATGCAAAAACATTCTTTCCTTCAGCTGTAGATCTCTTTTTTGGAAGGGCTGAGCATATAGAAAAGCAAACACATCATAATTGCAGAAAGTGGGCCAAGTCTACCTAAAAAATCCTAAAACTTCGGGCACCTTCAGGACTTGCTGTAATTCTCCTATAATTTTTAACAAATTTAAATTGTTTCATGGTCTAGCAAGGAGTACATAAGGTGCAGACAGAATGGCAAACAGTGTAGATCCTGATCAGACTGCTCCTTCCTATCTGTCCCAATAGTTAGGATCATGGTAATCATTCCTCATAAAGCAGTCTGATTTTCCTAAACCCTGAATTGTTTTGTTGGTTTGATTTGAGGTTTAACCTCCCCGTCAACACTGTAAAGGTCATTTTAGAGACGTTGCTTCCAATTTTGTGGGACTTTTACCCGACACTGAGATGAAATGACATCTCAAGCCCTGTCGCCCAATGAAACCAATAGGGTTTGTTAGCATGGACGGTCCGCCTCGCTCCGCGGTTCCTGGACAGGCTGAGATACTCTAAGCAGTTTACCAGCACTAGTATGCGGGTGGGCGTGGAAGCATCATGCAGCCCATATATTTCTTCAAGCCCCTATGGGCGGGGGCCGAAACCGTGAATTGTTATAAAATGCCAAACATGAGTAAGAATTTCCTTATTTCTTTTTAAAAACATACGTATGTTGTGGGTACTTGATAGCATCACCTCATTTGGGCCATTCTAACAAGTACGCAAAACATAATCTATTATACAAACGTGTGTTGTGGGTAATAGTTAAGGTTTCTCACTGCTGTGGTTAGCATCTGGCTGAGATCACATGTGAAACGCCAAGTACTGTAACAGGAGGTCAGGTGCTTTTTCTCTGGGTTGTCCGGTTGCCCACATCTGATTATTAATGGCCAGCTCAAAATAAGTGAAATAATCTTGAAAGGTCCATAAACCCCCCACCCACCTTAAAAAATACCCAAAACATGTATTATTAAGAAAAAGAAAAATGATCCCTTTTTTAAATAACTGTTAGGCCTCCATATCTGGGGCAATGGTTACATAAAGGTAACACACCCGTGAGCACAGTGCATTATTTCAGATTTCCAAAACGGTTAATTTTCGGATGAAAATTTGTGATATTTTTCTTATTTTTTTTTTATACTGCAAACATAGGTTTTAGGTGCTCGTTAGTCTAACGAGTACCCACAACCTATGTCTTAGAGCAGAAATAAGAAAAATAATGTATACCCCTGTAACCCCAGTTCTGTCTATATAAAGTGGGGTTTAGAGGGGTGATCATTTCACGGACTTGTTCACGTGATAATAGCACTAATCACCTTGTCATCAGCAGTAACTAACAGCTTCATTCCACTGGGGTCCTCTTTAGTATCCAGTCCTGATTCAAGGAAGCAGAGTTTTTTCTTTCGTCGGATAATTATGACAAAAATCACCACACCTACAACTACCAGAATCCCTAGAACAACTCCGATTATAATCCCAGCTGTAGGGTCTGAGTCTGTGAAAAATTAAACATTACATTAACCCATATAGGACCAGAAACCCCAAAACAGGTACCCTGGCAAACAGTGTAGGCCCAGATCAGACGCCACATTCTAGACGAGGCAGAAAGCGGCGTCTTATCAGGGAATCCACCGTTTGCTAAAAGTTTAGCCATTTTCCAAATGAGTTATGATGAAACACAATCTGACACCCCCAAATTTTGAAATGAACTGCTGCTATATATAAGGATGAAGATTCCATTTGGTATAAAAAGGGTTAACCCTTGTCCTGCTGAGCCCGGATATGCCTTATTTTCCAAACAATGAAGATCCAGATCAGATGGCTTCTGACGAAGCCATCTGATCAGGATCTACATTGTTTGCCATTCAGATTGTGAATTTGTTTCAATAATTTGCATCAAGTAATCTGATTGGTTGAAAATCGGTAGTGGGTGTGGCATATATGAATATTCAGGAGGACAAGGGTTAAAATCCTAAAAATTTGGATACCTTCAGGACTTGCTGTTATTCTCCTGAAATTCTAACATATTTGTTTCAAGATCCAGCAAGGTGTCCAAAAAATGCAGGCAGCATAGCAAACAGTGTAGACTCTGATCATACTGCTCCTTCAGAAGCAGTCTGATCTGGGTCTGCAGTGTAAGCTTAGGCCCGTCTGTTTCGATTTCGATAATATGCCCCTGCATTATAGTGCATTTTTTACATCTCCAAAATGGCTACTTTTCTGATGAAAACCTGTAATATTTTTCTATTTTTTACTGCAATGATAGGTTGTTGGTGCTCGTTAGAACTGCCTCATTGAGGCGGTTCTAACGAGAACCTACAACCTATGTCTCGGAAAAGAAATAAGAAAAACAATGCATACCCCCATAAACCCCATTTTTCTCTATATAAAGTGGGGTTTAGGGTGGTGTTCATTTCACGAACGTGTTCACGTGATGCAATACATAGGACCATTACGGTTACAGTAATAAGTTGTGTCTGGCTACACATATTGATATTCAAAGAGGCCAACATCCCAATTTGGGAGAAATCTACCTAGAGAAATCAGATTGTGTTTAAATAAAATTTGTGCAAGTTGTGTAAAAAGAAAATTAGAGGTAACCACAAAAGTAATAAAACTAGTTCATTTCAAAACCATACACTAATTAAAAATGGATTAAAAGGGTAAATATGGGATTCTCAAACAAAATCTTCAATTTAAAGTATGTTTCACTTGGAAATTTTGCACAATTTTTCCCTGCTTGTTGAACTTCTTTGAAATGAAAACAAAAGAACAAAATGATGGCAATCAATAAACAAGAGGCCCATGGGACACTATGCTCACCAGAGCTCAGGTGGGCAGTCCCACCAGCAGCCATGTATTTTTACATGATATAACTTTAATCTACCAATTATAAAGTCTCCCAAAGGAGCCCCCATTCCCATATGAGCACCCACGTGGACTCTGCATCTGAAATATTAGGCCTTTCATTAAGAAAACACGTCTATACAAATACATTGTCAATTTCTTGGCCAAACAATAGAAATTTTAAGATGAAAAATTGTGATATTTTTCTTATTTCTGCTCAAAACATAGTTTGAGGGGACTCGATAGAACCGCTTCGACCCGGTGGTTCTATCAAGTACCCACAATCTGTGTTTTTGAGCAGAAATAAGAAAAATAATGTATACCCCCTTAAACCCCAGTTTTACTATATATAAAAGTGGGGTTGAAGGGGGTCAAAAATTATATAGGTGTGTTTTTGTGATGTTACCAAGTGGATGGGGTGGGGCAATGGATCCCAGGTTGGTATCACTGAATGTGCCATATAATAAGGAACATAAATATATATGGTTTAGGTGGTTTCTAAGATATATTTTTGGCAGTGGAGGGGGTTGGGGCATGGCCAAGCCGGACACCAAGAAAGCAAAGAATTGTTGTCACTGAATGTCTCTTATCATAAGGACCAAAAATATATATCTTGTCCCATTTATTACAGGAAAGCCCAAAACGGGTACCCAAGCAAACAGTGCAGGCCCAGATCAGACGCCACAGAATGCGGCCTCCACTGTTTGCTTAAAGTTCAGCCATTTTCCAAATCAATTTTGAAGAAAACACAACCTGACACCCCTAAATTTTGAAATGGACTCCTGCTTTATGTAAGGAGGCAGAATCCATTTGGTACAAAAAGGGTTGATAGGGATAGGGATCTGAACTGTTTCTTGGATATGAGGCCCTTATATGCATGATAAGGAGGTGAGAGGAACAGCACGTGGATCCCACAAGTTGGTGTGACTGAATGTGTCTAAACATAAGGAACAAGAATAATATATGATTATGGAGTGGGGATCTGCATGGCTTCTATGATATATGACATTTTATGAAGTGGAGGGGTGGAGCATGGCCCCAGCACATTGCCCCAACACAAAGAGAACCTAAGGTTGATGTGACTGAAAGAGCCTTACACTAAGGAACAAGAAAATATATGGTTTAGGAGTGGGGTACTCAACAGTTTCTGAGATATTTGGCTTTTTATGAAGTGGAGGGCTGGGGGCATGACCCGGGACCTCCAAGGGACCCAGGGCCTCCAAGGGGCCCCATGTATGTGTCACTGAAAGCATCTTATCAAAAGGAACATGAATATATATGGTATATATTGGCAGTGCTCTGAAAGTTTCTCAAATATTTGTCCATCTTTGAAGGGTAGGGGTGCAGCAAGGCCCGGGTGCACCCCGAGAGACCCCCAGGTTGGTATCACTGAATAGATCTTATCATAAGGAACAAGAACCAGCTGTTACTGTCCCCTCAGGTATGTAACTGGACCAAATGTTATGGTCCCTGTAAGTACGTGACATGAGTGGACCTGCTATTATGGCCCCTGTAGGTATGTACATGTATCGGGTATATGGTTAAGGAGTGGGGATCTGAACTGTTTCTGAGATGATGGGTCTTTTACGAAGTGGAGGGGTCGGCGCATGGCCCCAGCACAGCCGAGGGACCCCCCAGGTTAGTGTCACTGAATGTGTCTTATCACAGGGAACAAGAATATATATGGTTTCGGGGTTGGGATCTGAATGGTTGCTAAGATATATGGCCTTTCTTAAAATGGAGGGGGTGGTGTAGAGCCCCGTGACTGGGAGACCCATAGGTTGGCATAAATGCATAATGGATGAAAGAAGTTTACTCAAGGAACAGTTTTATAAAAAAAATTGTTAAAATACCTCCAAAGGCTTAACCCTTTTTGTACCAAATGAAATCTTCCACCTTGTATACAGCAGGAGTCCATTTCAAAATTTAGGGGTGTCAGGTTGTGTTTTTCCTTCAAAAAACTATATGGAAATTGGCTGAACATCTTGCAAACAGTGTAGGCCCTGATTAGATGGTGCCTTCTGCGGCATCTGAACTGGGCCTGCGCTGTTTGCCAACTACCCCTATTCGGATATTCTGGTACTAAATGGGTTAACAAGCTTAGTGGTCACATTAAAAAAAATTAACAATTCTAGCAAGTTCAATTGTTTTTTTTTGATTTTTTTTTTTTTTCTGAAAAAAAAATTGAGTAGCTATTCACATTGAATTCAATAAAAATATGATTATACATTACGATAACAAACCTGCGCAACATAGTGCATTTTTTCACATCTCCAAAATAGCTACTTTTCTTCAATAAGTAATATTTTTCTTATTTATACTCCAAACATAGGTTGTGGGTGCTCGTTAGGACCATCTCATTGAGGCCTTTCTAACAAGTACCCACAACCTATGTCTTGGAACAGAAATAAGAAAAATAATGTGTACCCCCATAAACCCCTATTTTCTTTAAATAAAGTGGGGTTTAGGGAGAGTAATTTCACAAACTTGTTCACCTGGGCCCAGCTGTTCAAAGCATCGTTAGCTTAATGAGCTCGTTAGTGGTCAAATTGTTAACTTTTCTAGCAAGAACAATATAGAAAATTTTGGTATTTTTGCTGACAAAATGTGAGCAGCTTTTGCATCTGCAAAAGCTGCTCACATTTGTCAGCCAAAAATATTAGCATATTTGCTAAATTTAAAGATCAAAGTTTTAATGATACGTTAACTAACAACGTCATTAGTTTTGAACTGGCCCCTGGTCATGTACTTGCGATATTAAATGATCAGTTAACCATTTGTTAACTAACAATGTCGTCAGTTTTGAACAACTGACCCCTAGACTCATGTGTTTTCTTCTCTGGGTACTCCAGTTTTGCTTGCTATGATTAATGATTGGCTTAATACAGTTGAACTTCAATGGTTTCGAACTCCTTTAGGACCTAGAAAATCTGTTTGAGACTGGGGTAGCCATTGAGGGTTGCCAAGAGGCATAACATGATTCTTTTGGTTGGTTGGTTGATTTGAGGTTTAACGTCCCCGTCAACACTGTAAAGGTCATTTTGGAGACGTTGCTTCCGATTTTGTGGGACTTTTACCCGACATTGAGATGAAATGACATCTCAAGCCCTGTCGCCCAATGAAACCAATAGGGTTTATTAGCATGGACGGTCTGCCTCGCACCGCGGTTCCTGGGCAGGCTTAGATCCTCTAAGTGGTTTACCAGTACTAGTGTGCGGGCCGGATTCAGCTCCGCGTGGAAGCATCATGCAGCCCATGTATTTCTTCAAGCCCCTGTGGGCGGGGGCCTTTGATTCTTTTGGACATCTCACAGGTGCTCTATAATGAATATGTATGCTGTGTGTATTCATTAGAATCACCTCATCAAGGCGATTTTAATGAGTGCACATAGCATACATTTGCAAGAAAAAAAGACAAAAATCTCGTAAATATTCCCACACTATTTCTTATGTAGAGGATTTCCCTAGGGGCTCAAGAACATGTTAGACTAAGCCATGGTAAAAGAGCCATTGGTGTTCGAGTCATTGAAGTTCTACTGTATAAGCAAAATAATCTTGCAACAGTAATCTAAATAAAAGACAAACAATAACAAAAACTTGTTGCCTACAGCTTTATATGTAAGCAGACCAATACAGGCTTACCATCTGGCTGTACTTTCTCTTCTACTGGATTTTCTGAACCTGAAGGTAAAGTTAAAGTAAAAATGATTTTTCACCTTTGTTCTGTTGAATAAATTAATTTTGACACACCCATTCTAGACAATCAAACAATCAAATAACATGATGTAATTTATTCCTATAAATTTGCCAATAAAATGACAAAGGGTGGAGATCTTCAAACAAGGGTAGCCCCTATGTGCCCTTGGCGCCCGGTTACCTTAAAAACAACAGTCAGACTCTTCAAACAGATGGCTGTAAGGGCGAGGATTGTATCCACCTAAAATCGATTTAAGCCCCCCCCAGTGGAATTCGTTTCCGCTGACCGTTCCAAGGCGGTTCTTCTGTCGCGTTCTTTTTTTTTGTTATGGTTTGTCTTTGGGTGTTTGTGTCGCTTATGTTATTTTGTTTTGGATAGCCTATTGGCCATTTTGTGGGAAAGTAACTGTCCTTTTTGCTTTCAGCTGTTGGTGTTTCCATTAGGGTCTGTTGTTTCATGTTTGTGTGTCTTTCCCTTTGGTGTCTCTGATGGGAGCTGTGGGTTGATTGTATCGATTCCTGATCATTGCCTCCACTTCTATTCTCCAGAAGCATCCGATCTTGATTTACATTTTTGCAATGGCAATGAATCCCCTCTTGACATTGCAGTATAAGAATAGCAGCATATCGTAAAGGACAACTGCTGAAAAGGAAACCAAGTCATATAAATTTGTCACTGTGCCTATAGTACGAGGAAAGTTCATTTAATGTTATCTTTGAGGTTCTACAGGGCGCAATTTTAATTGCATTCACATTTCGTTTACTTCAACCCTTCAAGAGTTATGGGCCCTTGGTCCTATGCAGCTATTCCAAAATGCTAAAGTCCACAAAGGGGCATAATTTGGTCAATATTTCATAAAATTATACCAAAATTTAATCAATCATCTTCAATTCGGTTTCAAAGAGCCTGCGAAATTTCAGTGGTTCATAAGATATTCTGAATAAAACAAATGTTTATGCCAAAATGAATAAGTCCACAAAGGTGCATAATTTGGTAAAGGGAGTCTTTCAAGGTATAGGAAATTTGCATTGGTTTCTGCCCACGCTTGGATTTTGATGAAATTATGCACAATAATTGCCTTGGGTATAACCATTATAATTACGATGCATTTACTTTTAAATTGTATTTCCGTAGTAAATTTATTACATATTTTATGAAGTCACTATCACAACAGAGAGTACTCTCATATAAACTTGTCTACACTATTTAGAGTTTCATATATCTAATGCTGCTATGTTTTATGAATCAAAGCCATAATTGGTGAGTAAGTTAATACTATAAATTACCTCATATGTCTAGTAATAGTGGCTTGGCATTCAGTTTTCTATGATGGTGTCCCCATATTTCAGCTCCTATTTTTGTATTCATTAAAAGTTTATATACATTTTTACCATGTTCCAATTTTTGTCAAGACACCATTTTAGCATAAAAACTACCCACATATCTTAGGAACATGTTGATGAATTTTGATGGAAATTGAGGACCGGTAACATTGTGTTTTATCAGACTGAATACTGATAGTCCTGATTCAGCAAAATGTGAAATTATATGATTATCATGTTTTGGTCATGCTGTTAAATAATACTTTACTATTGCTTTCAGTTTTGGATGCCTATAGTATAGTATGGTTTGTGTAAGTAGTTCATACCATAATTATAAGTATTATTTCAAAACATCCATTTCGGAAAAGTTGCCCCCTATGGAACAAACTATTTTGTCTACAGAACTATACCGCAAAGGTTTTGATGACAAACGTCATCAAATGCACCCATGTAATCATGTGTACTGTTTTCTTTCTGTCTTTCTTGTCTAATTTGGTAATGGTGCTAAGGTGATGTTTAGATTTAACATTCAAATCAACAACATACCAGTCACTTTAGATGTTGCTTCAGATTTTGCGAGATTTGTTATCCGACTCGAGATAAATGACCCTCAAGTCAAACTGTTGTTTGTTCATTTAACCCTAACTGTCCATTGAAAAAGAAAGATTTACTCTAGGGAAAATCAATAACACTTGAGATTACTTTTCCTGGACATTAAGTTTTCAGAATTTGTATCTGCATAGGCACCAGCCAATCGATCTTTTTTGTATAGCCCCTATGAACGAAATCAAATGGCTTCCTGAAGCTGTATTCTAAAGCCATTTGAATTTGCTTTTAGAATTCACATGGTCGTACATTTGTCAGTGTTCCAAAACTTATGTGATCATGATTGTGTTGTCTATATATTTGTATAGGTCTTTCACTTCATTTACTCAGCAGTTGTTGCAGTAATTACAAATCACAATATGTAAAATATCAAGAAGCACTTAAATTGCTGATAATAATTATTCAATCTTTGAGTAGTTATTGCATTACTCATAGGATTTTAAATTATTTTCAGTAAATACATTGTGATGCTTTTTTCTGTCAAAACACTGCAATGCTTTTTCTAAGCTGAGAGATACATTGCACAGAAATGTACTGGTAATTATTAATGAACCAAAAGCAAGCAAGAACAGTGCTTAAAAAACAAAACCAAAAAAAAAAACAGTGACCTTGCATTCAGCAGAAACATTCAATTACAATACCAATGCAGAAAAGAGACATATTTATGCATAAGTACTATAAGGAAGGAAACTGTTTCTCTCCCTGTCTAATAGCAAAATTTCTCTAGGTCATGGAACAGCTTTGTTTACACCAAATAGTCTGTGCCTCATCCATCAATGATATATTTTGCAACAGAAACTCAATATCAGTGACATTTCGATTTTTGGAACTTTTTTGTTAGGATAATAATCCAGCGTTCATAAAGACAGAGTATATCTAAGGTTTAATCTGGCCATGGATTTACCAACAGAACTTTTTTTACTAGTAACAACAAACCACTGACCATTGCGTCCTTGCATACCAACTTGGTATGGAAATGAAAATAATGGATCTCCTTGCCTTACACCTATTTGAGTAGCATGACTTAAGCAAAGTCATTAAATAAAGTTGCACATGTTCACAATAATTTTGCTGCTAATAAAAACAATATATGTTGTTAAGCCTAATTTGTTGATTAGAATACCTTTTGATTTAGTGTTTTACTATCTACTATTTTGGATAGATCATAATGTATAAATGAAAGGAAAATATCAGAAATTCATGATATTCTAATAGTTTCTAAGCTAGATCAGCTCAATATGTATTCATTTTGATTTGTATAATCTCATTTTTATCACGTAAGTGTTACGAATTGCCCTTTTGTAAGGTTTTTGGATGATTTCAATAAAATAGTAAATTTTGCAGAAACGACTTACATCCATTAAAGGTGTAAAACTACAGTGTTACCGGTTTCGGATTTTCATGAAATTTGGCATAGCTGAAGAAGATACATATGGCAAGTTTTCCTAGCAAAATGAAATCTTGACAAAGACTAGAACATATTTGTCTTAGGGATTGAATTTTGTTATTTTTTTTAAATTTTAATTAAAAAATGAGATTTTTGATAATTATTTTATCAGAAAATGTAAATTTTAATTATTTCAAAACGTTTTTTAGTATCAAAGGAATGCCTATGGAGTTCTGCATTCAATCCAGTACACAGATCTTGAAACTAAATAAAACATAAGATTTAAGACGCACTTATTTAGAGACAGACACCAGCTAATAGAGGGAGTCAGTTAGAGTGGCCTCCTGAGTCCTATTTTGATTTATATAATTTATTAAATACATTTTTATAGGTTGTATATGCTGTGTTATTAATATACAAGGTTTAAAGAAAAAACATGCATGGGCACAAATGAAAGACCCCCTTTGCATTAAACTATATCAAAATTTAATCATGCTATCTTTACTTTGGTTCAAAACAGCCTGCAAAATTTCAAGAACCTATTTTCAAAATGATTCAAAATGAACTCAAAATTTAGTATAAAGCCCCATACCCAAATGAGCACCCATGTGGACTGTATCAGAAATATTAGGTTTTTTATAAAGAAGAAAGGGTGGGGCATGGACCCAATGGAGCCCTGGTTGATGTAACTAAATGTGTCTTATCAAAAGGAACACAGACATATATGGTTTAGCGGTGGGAATATGATTTGTTCCTGAGATGAAAGGCTTTTTAAGCAGTGGAGGGACTTGGGGCATGGTGGATCCCAGAAAAATCCAAGATTGTTGTCACTGAATGTGTCTTATAATAAGGTTCAAGAATATATATGGTTAAAGGTGTGGGGATCGGAAAGGTTTCTGAGATATGAGGCACTTTTATGTAGTGGATAGGAGAGAAATGGCCCCTGCGGACCCCTAAGTTGATGTGACTGATGTCTAATAACAATGAACCAGAATATGTGTGATTATGGGGTGGGGATTTGTATGGTTTTGTTTTTGTTTGATTTGAGCTTTAACATCCCCGTCAACACTGTAAAGGTCATTTTGTAGATGTTGCTTCCAATTTTGTGGGACTTTTACCCGACATTGAGATGAAATGGCATCTCAAGCCCTGTCGCCCAATGAAACCAATAGGGTTTATTAGCATGGACAGTCCGACTCGCACCGCGGTTCCTGGACAGGCTTAGATCCTCTATTAAGCAGTTTACCAGTACTAGTGTGTGGGCCGGATTCAGCTCTGCCTGGAAGCATCATGCAGCCCATATATTTCTCCAAGCCCCTATGGGCGGGGGCCAGGGGATTTGAATGATTTCTGAGATATATAGTTACTTATGAAGTGGAGGGGGCATGGCCCCAGCACATTGCCCTAGCACAAAGGTACCCCCATGCTGGTGTGAACAAGAATATATATGGTTAAGGGGTGGGGATCTGAAGGCTTTCTGAGTAATATGGTTTTTAATTAAGTAAAGGGGTGGGGTATGGCCCCTGGCACCCGTGGGGGGAGGTGGGGGGGGCATGCTGGTGTCACTGATTGCATCTTATCATAAGAAACATGAATATATATGGTTTAGGGGTGGGACTTTGAACAGTTTCTCAGATATATGGTCATTTGTAAAGTCGAGGGGTGGAGCATGGCCCTGGCGAGCCCTGGGTCACCCTAGGTTGGCATCAATGGATGTGTCTTATCACAAGGAACAAGAATATATATGGTTCAGGGGTGGGGATCTGTAAAGTTGCTGGGATATTGGACCTTTTATGAAGTGCAGGGGGTGAGACATGGCCACATCCCGGGGGACCCTAGGTTGGTGCCACAGAATGCTACTTATCATAATTCAGCCTCAATAGCACAGTGGTTAACGCGTTCGACTTAAGATCGAGAAGTTGTGCGTTCGAATCCAGCCACTGGTATCAAGGTGTGTCCTTGGGCAAGACTCGTAATGACACTGTCCCACTCCTCCCCGGTGTAAATGGGTAGCAGTGGTGTAAAAGTCATTTTCTCTCTCTCTTGCGTGCTTGAAAACACCCTGGATGAGTGTTCGAGAGCGATTCAATAGGCTTGAAGCTTTCATCACAATCAAACTAAAATAATTAGTTTAGACAAAACTTATCATAAGGAACAAGTATATGGTTTAGGAGTGGGGATCTGTATCATAATATGGTTTCTGGGATATTAGGGCTTTTATGTAGTGGAGGGTATTGCTAAGCTATCTGCCGGCAAGACAGCATAGATGACTGATTTGAAGTGTGACCGTGCTGGTTTGATTGAAAAACCTGGGGTCTTTAGGCGCATCAACTCTTGGATAATGCACCATTACAGCTCATTACACACATCCATAAAGGTCACAAAAGGACAGTCTGTGCATTTAAGCTTTAACCCTTTAAGTGCCAAAGAAAATTGTAGAGCAGATGACAATCTTTTTTATCCATGTTCTGCATTTTGCGAAGAAGTTTCTTCATCTGGCTCAGGTTTTAAGATTTTGGCACAAAAAAAATTAGATTGGCGAAAGTGATGGCGAAAGAAAAAAAAATCCTAGCGCGAACCCTGGTATGGGGCATGGAACTATGCCCTATGTAACATTTTTTAAGTTGATAAAGGTGCATAAGTCAAAATTTATTAAAGCTAGAGTTGTGGCCCTTTAATACATATGTCTGTATTGTCATTGTCAATAAGTACAGCAAGTTTCATTGAAATATCTATAACTGTTTTGAAATTAAATTTATGATGAAAAAAACGAAAGATGCTGAAAATATGAATTAAACAAAGGGCCATAACTCTAAAAACTTCACAGCTAGAGTAACATAACTTGAAATGAAGCTGTGTATTGTTGTTGTAACCTTTTGTTTAAAAATCGAAGCTGATGCATTTCAGGGTTTGCAAGTTATTGAGAAAAACATGAAAATGTGGACATACAATTGGATGGACAAAGGGGTGTAAGTCAAAATTTATTTAAGCTAAAGTTGTTGCCCTTTACTACACATATGTGTATTGTCACTGTCAATGATCGCAGCAAGTTTCATTGGAATATCTATGACGGTTTTGAAATTATGATGAAAAAAAGATGAAAGATGCTTAAATTCTGAATTTTTTAAAGGGACATAACTCTGATTCTATCGTAGCTAGAGTTACATTACTTGACATAAAATTGTATATCGTTGTTGCGATCTTATGTATAAGGTTTGAAGTAGATGTGTTAGACGGTTTGTAAGCTATTAAGAAATAAAAGCACGCTAACACTGCATGATACCCCACCACTGCAAGATAATATGGTTATAGCCTTGCCCATAATAGTGGTACTTTTAAGTGTTATAGTTATCTGTAAAACTTCACTAAGGCATTCAATATAGTAAAGGAACTACATACATGTATATCAAAAGGGCAGATAATACAATAACCAGAAAAGCAGAGTGACTGTCCTTGGCAATAATATGTGTCCTTTAGTGTTTTAAAATTTGAAGAAAATCCATGAAAAGATTCTTAAGTTATTGATCGCAAACTCCAAAAAAAAATTGTGAGAAATTAATCAAGTTATCGGTCGAAAATGGTGTGGATGGACGGACGAACGGACAGACACCGGAGGGTATATTATAATACCCCAGCACTATCGTGTGATGGGGTATAACAAAAAGAAGAAAAGAAAAAAAAGTCATTCCCGATATAAACATGTAGGCACAATTTGAAAAAAAAAATGTGAAAAATTAATCAAGTTATCGGTCGGAATTTCCATTCCTCGATGGAGATATGAACTCACGCCCCTCAGATTCATAGTCAACAATAGGATTTGTAGTCCAGCACTCTAACCACTACACTGGCAGTGATAATCAATATATTTCATAAATTAAAGGAATAAATGCGCAGAAACTATTTAATGGGAATTCTTAACGACCAATTTTTCGTTAAATGTTAACGCATTTTGTGTATTCACAACACAAAACCTGCTTATTATGGTCGTTTATACATCAGTGCAGTTTCATCCAAATATTCCATATAGTAAAGGAATAAGTCCCCAAAAACCATTTAATCGAAATTTTTAACGACCATAATTCCGTTAAATGTTAATGTATTTTGCCCATTTACAATCCCAAACCACTCATACTCAATGCCAATGTGTATACAAAATTTGAAGAAAATCCGTGAAAAAATTTTCAAGTTATTGATCGGAAACGCCCCAAAACCCCTTATTTTGAACTAAAAAGGGCCATAACTCTGTCAAATGTTAACGGATTTTGCCCATTAACAATCCCATACCACTCATTCCCGATATATACATGTATGCAAAATTTGAAAAAAAATCGTTAAAAATTACTCAAGTTATCGATCGGAAATGGTGCGGACGGACGGACGGACATACGGACGGACGGACGGACACCGGAGGGTATATCATAATACCCCGCCACTATCGTGTGGTGGGGTATAAAAAACATGAAAAATGTTGATGGACAGATGGATGGACGGTCAGGGTGGTAACTATAGGGCACCTGCAAAAATTGATGGGCCCTAATAAGGCAGATAATATATACACACGTTAACCCCACTTTTCTCTATATAAAATGGGGTTGAGAAGGAGGTCTTCCCTTCATAGACTTGTTATTGTGATAAGCTAGAAAACTGAGAAAGTATAAAACCCGGGAGTAACACCCGGGAGCCGGGAGTAACACCCGGGAGCCGGGAGTAACACCCGGGAGCCGGGAGTAAAATCCGGGAGTAAATTTTGGCAATCGAATAAAGATATTAAACATTAACATATCTAGATGAAATTTGGATCAAAAGTAGAAGATAGACTCCTCTTTAAAATGCATATAAGTTTTATAGTAATAATTGAGTAATTTTCGGGATATGAACCGAAATATATGACCATGTCGCAAAAAATTCGCCCGGGAGTAGCTTTTTGCGGTATTGACGATGTGAAGCATTTTGCAAAATATGTTCAGTCTGGGATTGCTACGAGAATAAGTTTGTGTATTATCAATTCAAAACATATCAAAGATCAGAAAAATACAAAAATAAAGTTATTTCATCGCTCCGTGAAGTAAGTAATTGACCCGGGAGTAGGCCGGGAGTAATTTCTTGGTTGAAATCGGCGTTTATTGGCGTTATTGCCTATGCCACATACATTGTATTTATTAAACGTAGTCTTACTACCCTGACAGCTAATAGCAAAGGCTATTTATCAGACTGCGGAGGTAATTGTGTCATCGTTTCTACATTATACGGCCATAAAACAAATAGCGCCAAATATAAATGTCCCGGTCAATAAAATCATAGGCGCAGGAGCAGGGCGTTAGTTGGGTTGGGGGTTTGGATGTGTGTCGAGTCCGGATATGACAAGTAAATAAATTCATGTACTCCATGCTGAATCTTAGCTTTTCTTCTGACAAACAATAAGAAATACAATGTATGTGATAGAAGCAATAAGGCCGAGAATAAGGCAAATAAACGCCGATTTCAACCCAGAAATTACTCCCGGCCCACTCCTGGGTCAATTATTTACCAGGCGAAGCGATGAAATAACTTTAATTTTGCATTTTTCTAATCTCTGACATGTTTTTAATTAATAACACATAAAGTAATTCTTGTAGAACCCCCAGACTGAACATATTTTGGAAAATGCTTGACAACGTCAATACCGCAAAAGTTACTCCCGAGCGAAAATTTTGCGACGTGGTCGTATATTTTGGTTCATATCTTGAAAAGTACATGGTAATAATGTTAACACTTTTGTGCATTTTAAAGAAACGTCTATATTCTACTTTTGATTCAAATTTCATCCAGATATGTGAATGTTTAGTACCTTTATTCGATTGTCAAAATTTACACCCGGATTTTACTCCCGGCTCCTGGCCGTTACTCCTGGGTTTTATACTTTCCCTAGAAAACTGAACAATTATAAAGTCTACTGTGAAACCAAATTAGCAATAGTTTGATGACCTTCATCACAGGGCCATGCACAGTTCCTTGAGACAAGTTTTTTGTGTGCGTGCGTTCTGGCAATAATTTTCTTCAGACCATGTCATTGCTTACCATGAAATCTGCAAAACATCATGTGAACAGGTCCATAAAATGAACACCCCCTGAACTACCACTTTATCTAAATAAAAGTGGGATTAATGGGGGTATACATTATTTATCTTATTTTTGCTCTAAGACATAGGTTGTGGATACTCGTTAGAACCAACTCAATGAGGCGGTTCTAACGAGCACCCACAACCTATGTTTGCAGTATAAATAAGAAAAATATCATAGATTTTCATCAGAAATGTAGCCATTTTGGAGATGAGAAAAAATGCACGATGTCGCACAGGTGTGTTATCATAATGTATACTTTGATAACTTACCTTTAAAGGAGCCTGATATCAAACTTGTATTTCCCTGCAAAATCGTAAAGTTGGATTTCTTCATACTGAGTTCCATGGAGGTATTAGCAGTAGATTCTTTGCAGATATCATTTCCATCTTGTTGAAAACATGTTCTGATCACAATGTCTTTCTTCCAGGAAAATAATTGGACAATGTACTCTGAATCAGAGGTCTCTTCTGTGTTGTAAACTGGAAATAATACCAGGGAAAGATCTGGGGTCGGTTGTTAAAAACTAACGACGTCGTTAGTTAATGTAACATTAAAACTATGATTGTTAAATATGGCAAATATGCTAAATTTTTTTATGAAAAAGTGTGAGCAGCTTTTGCGAATGCAAAAGCTGCTCACATTTTTTTAGCAAAAAATATCAAAATTTTCGATATTGCATTTGCTAGAACAGTTAACAATATGACCACTAACACGCTATGAACTTCATGGCCCAAGTGTTCAAAGCACAGTAAGTTTAAATAGCCGGTTAGTGGTCAAAATAATAACTGTTCTAGCATCATGTGAACAAGTCCGTGAAATGAACACCCCCATACCCCACTTTATTTAGAGAAAACTGGGGTATATGGGGGTATACATTATTTTTTTTATTTCTGCTCTACAACATAGGTTGTGGGTACTCGTTAGAACCACCTCAATGAGGCGATTCTAACGAGCACCCACGACCTATGTTTGCAGTATTCGTAACTATATCACAGCTTTTCATCAGAAAAGTAGCCAGTTTGGAGACATGGAAAAATGCACTATGTCACACGGGTGTGTTTTCGTATTGACAAGTAAATTAGCTCAAAGTGTGACATTCTTTGAGTAAAAATATTAGCACATTTTGCATATAAATGATCAGTTTAATGATGTATCAATTTGCAATATCATTAGTTTTGAATAATGGACCTAATCGTTTTCTAAGAAAGTTTTAAGCATTTGCTTTTCAATCACATACTCATCAGGTACTCTTTAGGACTGTCAGATTTATGGTGTTCTAATGAATAAGTTCTGAATAAGCCCACAACAAATTTTTAATTTACCCTATCTCTCAGAATTTGTGTTACATTGTTACACTGGAATATTTCTTCTTTTTTATCATTTTTTTTGTCTTTGGTTTTACAGTCGTTTCAAGAGATTTTTCACTTAGTTCCTGCCAATCGTAAATCAGAGGTGGGCATTAACTGGAGTACCCGAAGAAAACCCACCAGACTTTCCGTTGACCTAATGATTAAGAGTCAGCGCTCTTACCAATTAAGCCATGGCGGAGGCCCATAACCTAGATTATCAGTTAACCCCTATATATTATATTGCATTGTAACGCAATGACCTGATAAAGATATGCTATCTCAGGACAAGTGAGCTTTATCACGTCAAAGTGACATTGCACTTTTATGAATGAATGAACCAGACTACTGGAAAAACCTACTGTGAACATTGCACTTTTATGAATGAATGAACCGGACTGTTGGAAAAATGACAAATTTTTACTGGGAAATATGGAAAACTTACTTGAAAAAATATATATATCATAGGAAAATATGGTCAGCTGATACTAAATATATCGACCGCTGGAATGCTGGGACGCACTGATGACCATCAATAATTAATCGAAAATTGTCAATTTAAGAGTGTACAAAGGGATAAAATGTTAAATAGAATACCAGATCCGTGTCATTTGATATCAAGTTTATCAGGCTCGGCTTCAAGAATGCATGCCTCACGATTCTACAAGCGTTCTCAAAGCCTTGCCTGATAAACTTGATATCAAAAGACACGAACCTGGTATTCTCTATATATATAGTGCACTTTACCCAATATAGGTTTGATAGTGACAGCTGTCTTATATGGAGGCAATGCCAGGTTGTTTGTCTTGTAGGCATAAAGATCATCCTCTGAGAAAAACTGCTGACATCTGATAATCTTTGAGGCATCATTGAAATCTGAAAATAAACAGACCAAATATCTTTGGCATCTAATTATCATTTTTATTCATTCAGGGGTGATATCTTAGACCCATCTCTGGCCAAGCGTTAATTCACCTTATTTGCATCACCTGCTGGTTCCTAGTCTGGAGCTTGACAGTGTTGGAAAAACAGGTAACCAGATCCCCCTGACCTTTCAAGGTCAGGGGGTCTGGTTACCCGTTTTTCCAATTTTGATAAAGTGTTAGCTGGGCATCAGCAAATAATGCCAAAATGGTGAATAGTCTTTGCATGTCCTCCTTAATCACTTAATTACTAAAGATAAAGCCTAAAATTTATTGATATGTAACTTGCACTAATGTGTTCAGCTGTGTAAATCTAACATAGAATTAACAGTGGATTCACACACAGACTTCTTGATATGAAGTCCGATGTGTCTAAAAGAAGGCAAATATACACGTACATGTATATATCAAGCCCCCACCCATAGGGGCTTGAAGAAATATATGGGCTGCATGATGCTTCCACGCAGAGCTGAATCCGGCCCGCACACTAGTACTGGTAAACCGCTTAGAGGATCTAAGCCTGTCCATGCTAATAAACCCTATTGATTTCATTGGGCGACAGGGCTTGAGATGTCATTTCATCTCAATGTCGGGTAAAAGTCCCACAAAATTGGAAGCAACGTCTCCAAAATGACCTTTACAGTGTTGACGGGGACGTTAAACATCAAATCAAACAAACAAACATGTATATATCAGAAACAGTTTCCATTAAACAGAAAATTAACAATCAAATGTTTCTGGCATTGTGTTAACATGTGTTATAATAACATTCAGCCAATAAGCTCAGTGTTTAACATTTGCTGTGAAGCTTTGTTTATATTACACATGCGGAAATAAACATGTACTAACTTTGATGGGCCTCACTTCATTTTCATTTTAAACATGATTCAATAAGCCCTGGTATCCTGTCCATAACTGCTAGCCACATATAAATTCAAAACACAACAGGGTGCAAATTTCATTGCCGATTCTGGCATGATCTACTTTTAACACATCAAATGTCATTCAAGAACAAAAATCAGACATACAAGAGCTGTCATTGCATATCTCGCCTGCGAAAGTGTCTTCGAGACCATGGGTATTTGTGGGATATTGCCTAATAAACTTTTGGACCAAAATCTATCATCATACCAAATACAAACTAAATTCATTGCGTAGTTGGGAAAATATGAGCTCTAAAAAAAACTTTCAAATAAAATCTCTATGTCTGCGACCTTGACCTTGAGGTCATGGGCATGGGTGGGATTTGCTAAATAAAACTTTTGACCAATATATTATCATCATACTAAATATGAACCAAATACATAATATGAGCTCTTAAAAACTTTAACATAAAAGTTTCTAAGTCTGTGACCTTGACATTGAGGTCATGGACCTCTATCATTCAAAATACATGTATGAACCAAATCCATTGTATGGTTTGGAAAATATGACCTGTTAAAACAAAAATCCAATTTAAAAATTCTAAGTCCATGACATTGACCTTAAGGTCATGGTTGGCAGTAGGGCAGGGAGACTTTTTACGGCCGCCACACGTTCCCAGACACCAGCTGCAGTGACTTTAAATGTGTTCTATAAAAGGGTTATCCTTTGGAAGCAAGGAATAGACCACAGAACTGGAAAATATGAAGTGTGCATGTTTTCTGGGCCAGACTAGCTAGTTTCGGCCATCAAGGCCTCATCAGTGACCCTCAAGTGTTTTCAAAATTCCACAATATTCAATGATCCCAAAGGACAAGAAAATATAAACTATACTATGATGTACGGCAGGGAGACTTTTTATGGCCGCACACATTCCCAGACACCAGCTGCAGTGACGTTAAATATGTTCTGTAAAAGGGTTATCCTTTGAAAGCAAGGAATACACCACAGAACTGGAAAATATTAAGTGTGCATGTTTTCTGGGCCAGACTAGCTAGTTTCGGCCAATTTGGCCGCATCAGTATATAAATGTTGTTTATATATTTTTAGTTCTGTTGAGCAAAACGATTTTGAGCAATTTTGTCAGACGGTCACCCAGGGAATATTCCTTCCAAGCAAGGAAGAAGTCTTTCAAAAGCTCCATTTGACAATACAGTGCGACTTGATTGTTTGAACTGAGGTTTTACATCTGCGTCACACTATTTAGGTCATTTTGGAGACGTTGCTTCCAATTTTGCCGGCATTTTACCTGACACGGAGATGAAATGTCATCTCAATCCCTGCCGCCCCCAAACAAACCAGTAGGTATGGTACGACTCGCACTACTTTGCCTAGGCAGGCTTAGACGGTGCTATCTGTCACTATCTGGGCACCTTCTGGACATTGAGGGACTATGATGACATGCTCAGTCCAACTTACAATGCCTTGATGTGACAAAGGGGGTGGGGAGACACATTAGCCAGTGGTTCCCTGTGACAATACAGAGCTGACTTGTATGTCACTATCTGGACACCATGTGGACATTGAAAGTCAGGTCCTAGTGCACCAGAAGGAGATGAAGCGGCTCAGTGTTACTTACAATGCCACACAGTGACAAGGTAGGGAGGAGTAGGCATCAAAAGCTAGACTTAGTCAGTGGTTCCTTTTGTCAATACAAAGCTGACTTTTATGTAACTGTCTAGGCACCTTGTGAACATTGAGGTTCAGGTCCTAGTGCACCAGACAGAGATGAGCTAGCTAAGTTTAACATACAATGCCTCGTGGTGACAAGGGGGTGGAGTGGAATCAGAGGTTTGACTTATGACTTGGTGGTTCCATTTGACAATGTAGAGCTGACTTGTATTGCAGTATCTAGGCACCTTGTGGACATTGAGGGTCAGGTCCAAGTGCACCAGAATAAGATAAACAGGCTCAATCTAACTAGCAATGCCTTAACTCCATATAAAACTGGTGGGCCCCAGGGCAGGTCCATTTTTGGCCCCATTAGACTGTGATTTGAACCATCTACTAGATACAACTTCATTCCAAATATCAAACACCGTGGCCTTCTGGTTTCAGACAAGTAGATTTTTGAAGTTTTTCCTGTATAAGTCTATGTAAAACAGGTGGGACCCGGTGCGGGGGACAGTTTCGCCCAAGAGCTGTAATTGGAACAATCTTGGTTGAGGTCCACTAGATGAAGCTTCATACCAAATATCAAGACTTAGGTGAAGAAAATTAAAAAAAAAAAAAAAAATAGCTCCTATGACCTAGATTTGCAATAGACTGGAACCATTTGAACAACTGTGAAAGGGGACCACCTCGGGGTCATTGCTGTGAAGTTTGGTCAAAATCAAACCAATGGTTTAGGAGGAGACATCGTTTGAAGAAATTGTTTATGCAGGCACGAACAGTTGCACAACAAACAAAAGCTCACTACATGACAAGTGAGCAAAAAATTCTTTGATTATGCTGCAATGAGCATGGGCTGGTGTATTGCTGAATAAAACTTTGGACCTATATCATCATACCAAACATGAACCAAATCCATCATATGATTTGGATGGCGCTCTTAAAAACTTTAATGTAAATGCAGATGCCAACGCCAACTCCAATGCGGACACCAACACTAACACCAATGCCAACGTTAACCCATTTAGTGCCAGAAACCCCAAAATGGATACCCTGGCAAACAGTGCAGGCCCAGATCAGACGCTGCAGAATGCAGCGTCTGATCAGGGCCTACACTGTTAGCAAAAAGTTCAGCCATTTTCCAAATAATCCGGAAGAAAACACAACCTGACACCCCTAAATTTTGAAATGAGCTCCTGCTATATATAAGGAGGAAGATTCCATTTGGTACAAAAATGGTTAATGCCACGCTGATTGCAATAGCTCTTCCTGGACTTTCTACCAGCAAGCTAAAAATAAATTAAGTGCTTGATAAGTGTAACCAATCAATACACATGGTTTGTTTCAGTTTTTTAATATTTCATTGTCATATCTCGGTATTTCTACACTTCCATTTATGTTCCTCTTTCTTGCCTGTCCCTACTTTCATCCTAGAAGCCTCCGTGGTGTGGTGGTTACGCTACTCGCCTTGAAAACCAGGGATCGCAGGATCAATCCCGGGCTTCTCCAGACTTTCGGATGAGTCTTTTAACCGAGGTCCCGTCTCCGTATAACCTTAGCTGTTGGTGGGACGTAAAACCCAAATGCTCACTCCCAACTTTCATCCCATCTACTATATGTTCTATAACTTCCCTCTGGTAGAAGACAAAGTGATGCAAATGAGTTGACATGCTGTTAAACACCAACACAATCAATTAATCAGTCATGCAAAGCGGATCACTGTACCAGTTTGTGTCCACATAATCTGATGTCAACAATGAATGTTGATAACCTCAGCTGTGTCTGAGTCATGAGTCATTTACATGGAGCTTGAGCTGCAACATATGTTCTACATCTGAAACATTCAGAATCTGACAGGGCCTGACAAATCCTTTTGCCCAGTTGCCTGACAAATCCCTTGCCCGGCTGCCTAGGCTAAGATCACATTTTGGCTAAGCAAATGAATTTCTATTTCCCTTCCCCAAAATGCATGTATAGAATATAAAATTTTGAGGGAAAATTCTGTTAGCAAATAGTGGAGGCCCTGACCAGGTACCTTTTTAGGGGTTTCTTGCACACCATCCAAATGAAAAAAAACAGGGGGCTGATACGCTTTAATAAATTATAAATGCTGCATATGTATGATTTGCGTATCATTAAAGTGTATATTTTCACATGCAAATGAGCTAACCATACACTGATATGATACGCTAACAACACGCAGTAGCAATACGCTTTCGATACGCAATAAACCATACACTAATAATACGCTGAAATGATACGCTAACCATACGCAGTAACCATACGCTTTCAATACGCAAGAAACCATATACTAATAATATGCAGAACCAATGAATGAACAGCATACTGTTATAATATGCAAACAATACATAAAAGGTGAAATAAAGTTCATGTCAGCAAATATTTACACATGCATATGTGGCTGCCTTGTGTTTACTGTG
The DNA here is from genome assembly GCA_963580285.1 of Lucinisca nassula. NCBI lineage: Eukaryota > Metazoa > Mollusca > Bivalvia > Lucinida > Lucinidae > Lucinisca > Lucinisca nassula. Next base: position 108,213,978 of record OY757019.1, on the reverse strand, counting down.
TATATTAAATCTCCTTTGTTTGTATGATCACTTGAATAAAAAAAAAATCATTGCTTCTTGCACTTTTTAGTGAGTGAGTGAGTGAGTTTTAGTTTTACGTCCCACCAACAGCTAAGGTCATACGGAGACGGGACCTCTGTTCACTTTTTAGTGAATGTCCATGCCTGTGTCCATGACTGAAGGCTTACCATGTTTTTTGCCATTTAAATTACATTCATACAGGTGTGATAATTAATTAATTTCCGGGGTAAATTTGGGACATGCTATATGCAAATTTCTGTTATTTATTTAAGTTTTTTTTTAGTTTGTATGTTAGCATAATCAGAAGGGCTTGCAATTATCAATAAGCCTTCACCCAGCTGAAGTCAAATACTAATTTAACAATAAATTAAACGGAAATTAAATGTTAAACACTAAATATATAATTAAATGTGCAACAGAGTTTAATTGCTGTAACAAATACCATGTATACTGCAAGATAATTTAAAGCTTTTAATTGCAAAGTCTTGAGCAAATTGAATCATGTCTAAATCAATACTTACTTTTGCTTGGTATATATATATAAAAAAAACAATTCCTTTGATTTAATTAAAATTTAAACACAACAGGCATTCAAAACAAAACACCACCACGTGGACTCTACACAAAGATTCCCTCCAGTATATTTGAAATAAAGGAAGTGAGTCAGCTTGATTTCTATTGGTGATAAAATTTTCAAAAGCAATCATATGCAAACAATACGCAAGTCTATGAGATCTACAAACAAACCATGAATGATACACAAGTTTATCAGATTGTCTGAAATGATACGCAAATCATACGCTTTTTCCTCAGACTAAGTTTAACCATATGTGAATGAAATATAATGTTATAATCAAAGTGAAATGATACGCAAATGATACGCTTTAACTGTTTGCGTATTGAAGGTGGTTTGTTAAGCATATCACTTTCATACGCTGTAACAACTCACAAAACTGTGTATTGATAGTGTATCATTTATGTATGATTTGCGTATGGTTTAATTTTCTTTTTATTTGGGCAGACAAGGAAATCCGTGATTTTACCCTGGGATAGAAATTTATGTTCTGACCCTGGTGTTGTGACCCCAAATCGAATATAATCGCATGTTTGATACATGCACTGGTTGATTACAACCTAATGCGCGGCGTCGTCATACGTGACGTCACTAAACATTCCTGTTGTGTCATCACAAAATGGTGGACATCGGTAACCGAAGTGACAGCAGCATTAAAAATTCGCAATAGAAATGGAAGGTATGCAAGAAAAAGAATCCTATATGGGTGTGAGGGGTGGATAGAAAAATCCGTCCCTCGGGATCACTGTCCGGCATCACAAGGCTTGCCGAGTGATGCCAGACAGTGATCCCGAGGGACGGATTTTTCCATCCACCCCTCACACCCATATAAGATTCTTATATTCCTGCATGCAATCGGTTATGTGAAACGTATCATGTGTCAAAACATATGTTTGCAGAATGGCAAATGGGCCCATAGCTCCAGCTAGAGAGGGGTAATGATGATCATTTTGGAATATTTTTTCTTATTTTTCAGAAAAAGGAAATGTTGTTGCCTCTTATTAGAATCACCTCAATGAGGTGATTTCAAAAAGTACTCACAAATTATGTTTCTATCCTTTCTTGAAACGACTAAAAAACCAACACAGAAAAAACTACCTCTATAGCTCACCCTTACCTGGAGCTATGCCAATCAGTCTACCGATAAAATCCTAAGACTTCGATGAGGACTTGCTGCAGGCTTGGGGTAATCATAATCTGTAATCGTAATCAGCTGTAATCGATTACATATTTTCAAGTAATTGCATGTAATCAGTAATCAGACATTTTTCTGATTACAAGTAATTTAATTTAATCAATTACTTCCATATTTTTGCCTGTAATCATGATTATTTTCTGATTACAATTTGATTACATTTCTGTTTATATACATGTATAAAATGTGAATTTGTAAAAAAATATCAGGATTCTGGACATCAGACCAATTCTTTACATCATCATAATGTTAGTAATTCCTAACAAACTGCAGTTAGACATGTTCAAACTGTTACCTTTCATAAAAGTTAATGGATGTGCTCAATGTTTTTCAAATCAGTTTGAGATCTGCACAAGTGAAATAAAGTCAATCATATACATGTACATGTCTCCCTTTAAAATGTGTAAGGTATGGATAAAACACAGAATAGGGTAAAGCAATGGAGTCAGAGTATTTTTATCAACTACCATAATGATCCTGAGGTATTGGACAGACAGGCCTGTTCAAACAGTGCATACTCAGTTAAGACTGTCTAGAAGAGCAGTCTGATCAGGGTACACACTGTTTGTCCTTTAATTTGCATCTTTTGGTAGAAAAGGTATCTTTTTGAAAATTTCTAGGTGATTATAACAAACTTTTCAGATATCAATTTTTTATACATATTTTACAGTTCTTTCAGAGGTACATGTAAATTGAATGGCATCTATAATTTTCTATTGTTCTGTCGAGTAACCATCTGCATTCAGGTGTGAAAAACTGCATGACTGTTTGTCTTTATTTGTCATGTAACTGTGAAAACTAATATCAACTCTAACTTTTGTCTTTTGGTTTGCGTTTATAAATTTAGTCTTAATCACATACTGACCATTGAGACTGATTTACATACTGAAATTCTAACACTTCAAACAGTTCATCTGAAAATATTGATTGCATTTTATCAATTTGTGCCCAAATTATGTAGACAGGTTTGGCAAAAAGTCTGTACACTGATCAAACTGCTCCTACATGAAGACTGCTCCTCCATGAGCAGCCTGATCTGGGTCTTCACTTTTTGTCCTGTCTGTCTGCTGTCTGTCTGTCTGTGTAGACTGAAAGAAGCAACTTTTGAGAAACTGATGGTGATAAAGTGTAATTCGGATAGCTGATTTTGGCTTTGGTTATGACAACTTGTGCATTGTTCACAATGGATGCATTTGCTATATCAACTCCAAAGTACTGGTAGAACTTTACAAAAGCAAAAAGAGAGTTTACATAAATTTAGTTCTGAATTAAGTTTGTTTGAGATTGTGCTTCATTTAAAACATGTAGTTTAAATGAATGTTCATTAATTATTAGTATTTGTTTAACACGAGTCAAAGTGTCATGCCTTTAGTACTTCTAAATAATACATTGCAAAAGTAATTGTAATTTAATCAATTACATTGTAAAAGTAATTGTAATTTAATCAATTACATTCACATGATGTTGTAATTGTAATTTAATTAATTACATTTTTTGGGCTAAGTAATTGTAATTTAATCAATTACTTTCAAATGTAATTGGCCCCAAGCCTGATTTGCTGTAATTCTTCTAAACTTTTAGCAATATTTGTTTCATGTTCCAGCAAGGAGTTCAAAAAGGTGCAGATAGACTGGCAAACAGTGTAGACCCTGACCAGCAGCAGTCTAATCTGGAACTGCACTGTTTGCCAAGGCCTAGGAACCGCGGTGCGAGGCGGACCGCCCATGCTAATAAACCCTATTGGTTTCATTAGGCGACAGGGCTTGAGATGTCATTTCATCTCAATGTTGGGTAAAAGTCCCACAAAATTGGAAGCAACGTCTCCAAAATGACCTTTACAGTGTTGACGGGGACGTTAAACCTCAAATCAAACAAACAAAACATGTACAGTCATACTAATATCTGACTGAGCTTTAGATGCCAGACTTTACCAATGCTTGTATAGTAGTCACAGATAAGACTTACTACCATTTGCATCTGCCTTTAGAATGTTCGATTAAAAAAGGTAAATCAAGTCACCCGATTGTGTGAATTTAACTTAACACACAAAGCTGTGGCATATGTGGCCATTTTGTTCGCTTGCAGAAAACATGCGAAAGGCGCTTTACCGAATCTTTTGGTGAACTCAGCCAATTTGACATATATTGACAACACCTGAATAGCAACCTAGTAAATCTTACCTGCGACTACTATACACCATTTTGGTATTTTTGTAACAGAATTTCTCATTCACTCACCTATATTTTGTATCAACAATGATCCATCAAAAGTTGCAAAGAAGTTATCCTGCCCTGACTGGTCAACAGAGACACCATCAACTTGCCACGTCTTCACTGTCCCATCTGGACCACCATCACACTTCAGCACTAGGTTATCTCCCTTTTTAGCCACTGAAATATCTGCCTCATCTAAAATTGAAATTCCATTGTATCTGATATAAATTTATCTTCTGAAACATTAGGCCATTTATTAAGTGGATGGGGTGAAGATGGGGTGTACCAAATATCATTAATAAAGTTCTTATAGTTCTTTTGAAATGAACTTGACCATTAGGGTGAACGCTAGGGTGATCACAATATTTCAAAAAGTCAGTGAACCATAAAATGTAGGTCAAGGTGCTTGCATTAAAATTGCCATCCCTAGATACAAGTTTGTGGATGCTCGCATTGAAATTGCCATCCCTAGATACAAGTTTGTATGAAGTATCATCGATGAAGTTTTTATAGTTTATGAGAAATTAACTTGACCATAAGGGTGAACGCTAGGGTGGTTGCAATATTTTACAAAGCCAGTGAACCATGAAATCTTGGTCAAGGTCAAATATTGATACTTGCATTTAAGTAACCATCAATAGATACACGTTTGTACCAAGTATCATTTATGAAGCTCTTAAAGTTCATGAGAAATCAACTTGACCATTAAGGCAAACGCCAGGATGGTCGCAATATTTTACTAAGTAACTGAACCATGAAATATAGGTCATGGTCAAATATGGATGATAGCATTTAAGTTGCCATCCACAGATACAAGTTTGTACCAAGTATCATTAATGAAGCTCTTATAGTTCTTGAAAAATAATCGTGTCCGTTTGGGTGAAAGCTAGGGTGGTCGCAAATGTTGACACCTTGACAAACAGATGGACAGATGGTAAACCGGGTGCCTATACCGCGCCATGCCTAGTAGCAGGCGCGACAATAAAAGTGCAGTATAAAGGTGTCAAATTATAAAGATGTAATTCTGAGATGATACATGTATTAAACTGTTAAACATCAAATCTCGATATATCTTCAGCAAACTTTCAGTATCCAATCTTAACTACCATTATCTAATAAAATATTAAGTTACAAATAATAGAATGCTAGAAGACACCTCTATACATGTACGCGAAATGATTATATGGGAATGATGCTGCAAGTGAGGCCCAGTGGTGATAGAGTGATATTATCAAATCCACTTATATGAATGGACATCAAAGAAATGATAAAAAGGAAAACAAATAGAAAGAAAACAGAACTGAACTAGAATTGTGTCCATAGAACATGGATGCCCCCACCCCACACTGCCATATGACATGGGCCACATAAGTGAGTGTTATGTAACAGACAGTCTGAGAAGAACATTTTTGACCTTCACCTTGCAGCTACCGACATGAGTTTTGTGCATGACAAATCGTCTCATGATTGGTAACATTTCAAGTAATTTCAAAATCCAAGTAATTTCAAAACCGACACAGAAATACGAAATTATTGACAACACACAAAAAAGACCTTTTTACCTTTTACTTTTGATCTGTAAGTTTGACCTTGACTTTGGATGCAATGACCTGGGTCTCACTCATGACACATCGCCTCATTATGGTAAAGATTTCTGTCATGTTATTTCAAAATCCATCCAGAAATAAGAAAATTATTGAAAGGAAAAGACAAGAGAGGTCCATGGGCCACTACGCACCAGAGTTCATGTGGTTTATACCATATTCAGGCATGGCGACCATCTTGGTCATGTGACAACAATCCCATGAACAAACTTTTAAGAGGCTTTTTATATATTTTGGTTTCAATCAGCACAGCAGTTTTAGTGGAGACGAAGATAAAAGTACTGAATCTGAGCCATCCAAGGCAAAGGTAAGTAATGACCTTGACTTCTGGAATTGATTAACTTCCATTCAGCTGATTGCAAATAATTTTCTGATGCGACAGGCTACCATGCAATCAGTAAAATCCACTTCCTGCCTTTTTTCCTTGCAAATGTCTAAGTGACCAAATTTGACCTTGATCTTAAACAGGTCAAGGTCAACCAAAGGTCATCATTTGAACAAATTTGGTAGGGCCCAAGTCCCCTATACTACATACCAAATTTATTTCAAAGTCATCGACCATTTGGTTCCTTAGAAAGTTTTTTACCATATATTGGCATAGCGGCGATATTAGTCATGTGACCCAGTCCTTATAAACAAATTTCATTCTCCCCACCCATAGAGGTCCACATATAATTTGGTTTCAATCAACCCAACAGTTTACGTGGAGAAGAAGATAAAAAACTGAATCTGAGGCATCACAGACAAAGGTCAGTAAATGACCATGACCTTTGGAATTGACAAACTTCCATTCAGCTGACTGCAAATATCATTTTTGATGTCAATGGCTATCAGGTAATCAGAAATATCCACTTTTTTGCCTTTTTTACCATACTAATGTCTAAGTGACCAAATTTGAGATTGACATAAAAAGGTCAAAGTCAACCAAAGTTCATAATTTGAACAAACTTGGTAAGGTCTGAGTCCCCGATGCTGCATGCCAACTTCCTAGGTCATCGGATGTTTGGTTCCTCAAAAGAAGACTTTAAAGGTTTTTTTTTACCACATATCGCCATGGATGACATAATTATTGGCCATAATGCCCCAATCCTTATGAACAAAATGCCAGTCCCTCCTTCCCATAGAGGCTCCACATGTAATTTGCTTTCAATCAACCTGGCAGTTTAAGTGAAGAAGATAAAAAAAACTTAATCTGAGACTTCCAGGACAAAGGTCAGTAAATGACCTTGATCTTTGGAATTTATAAACTAGGATTCAGCTGACTGCAAATATCATTTCTGATGCCACAAGCTACCATGCAATCCACTGTTTTGCCCTTTGTCATATAATTATTCAAAGTGACCAAATTTGACCTTGCCGTAAAACAGAACAAGGTCAACCAAAGGTCCTCATTTGAACAAATTTGGTATGACCCCAGTCCCCAATGCTGCATACAAACTTTCAATGTCATCAGCCATTAGGTTCCGGAAAAGAAGATGTTTAAAGGTTTTTACCATATATGGGCATGGCGGCCATATTGGTTATGTGACCCAGTCCTCACGTACAATCTTTTGTTCCCTCTTCCCATAGAAACTTGACTTTGACCTTTGAAGCAGCACCTGGGTCATGCATGCGACATCTCATGAAGGTTAAAAGTTTTGCAAAGCAATTACTGAATCCAACCAGGAATAAGAAAGTTATTTAACGGCCACGAAAAAAAAACTCTTCTTGGACATCTGAACTCTAAGTATGACCTTGACCTTTGGGGGTAATGGCCATGGTCTTGCACGTGACACAACATCTCATTCTGGTAAACATTCTGTCGAGTAATTTCAAAATCTATCCAGAAATAGTCATTGAAGGGATAAGAAAAAAAGACCCAATTTTTACTTTTGACCTTCAAGTACAATGCATGACCTTGACCTTGCAGGTACCGAACTTGGTCCAGGCGCAACACATCGTCTTGTGATGGTTAACATTTCTGCAAAGTAATTTCAAATTCCATCCAGGGAAGTTATTGACTGGACAATAAAAATGTCCCTTCTACTGACCTTTGACTGCAAAGTATGACCTTGATCTTGGAGGTCCTGACCTGGGTCGTGTATGCTACACATCATCTAATGATGGATAACATTTCTCCAAAATATTTAAAAAGTCCATCCAGAAATTAGAGTCATTGACCAAATACAAGAAAAAAGAGTTTTTGACATCAGATTCTGACCTATAGATATGACCTTGACCTTGAAATAACCAACATCGTCTCATAATGGTCACCTTGCTGCCAATTAATTTCAAAATCCATCAAGAAATAAGAATTTATTGACCGGGCACGAATAAAAGACCCTGCTTTTGACATTTGACCTCTAAGTATGACCTTAACCTCAGAGGTGCAGACCTGGGACTTTCGTGCAACACATCGCCCCATGAGGGTGAACATTTTAGCCTAATAATTTCAAAATCCATCCAGGAATTAGAAAGTCAATGGCCAGACACAAAAGGGAACGTTTTTTACACTTGGCACCTCTAAGTATGACCTTGACCTTGAAGGTACGGACCTGGGTCTTGCACGCAACACATCGTCTCCTGATGGTCAACATAGCTGCTAAGTTATTTTAAAAGTCCAGCCAGAAATAAAAAAAGTTACTGACCAGACAAGAAAAAAGACCCTTTTTTGGAACTTTGGAACCCTCTGCGTGTAAGTATTGGCTTGACCTTGGAGGTAGCAACCTGTGTCTTGTGCACAACACATCTTATAATGGTTAACGACGTGCCATGTAATTCTGAGATGCATCCAAGAATAAGAAAGTTAATGACCGGACACGAAAAAAGACACTTTTATCTGATGGGCAGCAGAAGCCACTGTGGTGAAGTGGTCATGCTTCTTGCTTCAGTCATAAATCAGAGAGCATGGGTTCCATCCTGGTCTTCTCCAGACTTTCAGATGAGTCTTTAAAACGCAGCCAAATCTCTGAATGACCTTAGCCATTGGTGGGACTTAAAACTCAAATACTCACGACAGCTGATTTACTTGTAATGCCAGGCCATACTCTCTTTAACAAGAATTCCGCAGAAGGCGGCGTCGCACCTGCTAGGGGCAAAAGTCACAGGAGCCACAATCAGAACGTTGTTATTAAATAAGTAATATTCATTCTTAGCAGTTGGTAGTTGATGTTAAATGTGTCAAAGTCACTGGACCAAAAATTATAGGCCATGGTCACCAGGTCAAGGTATGTGCCAAATCAGTACATCGAGGAGAAACACTATGCAAGGCTTGGTGGCTGTTGGCCATTTATTTTAGGACATATAGAACATTGACGTAAAATGTGTTAAAGTCACTAGAGTGCATAATATGGGTCAAGTTCACCAGGTCAAAGTACTCGCAGAGTCAGTAAATGTAAGAGAAGCACCATGCAAGGTTTGGTGGTTGTAGGCCTTATAGTTAAGAAGATATGGCATGTCAATCTGAAATGTGTAAATGTCAATGGAGTACGATAAATAGGTCAAGGTCACCAAGTCAAGTACCTGCACTGTCAGTACATCTAGATGCAGCATTATGCAAGATTTGATGGTTGTAGGCCTATTATTTGCAGAGATCTGGAACTTCGACGTAAAATGTGTCAAAGTCGCTGGAGCGTAAGATATAGGTCATGGTCACCAGTTCAAGGTACCTGGAGTCAGTACATCTAGGAGAAGCATTATGCAAGATTTGATGGTTGTGAGCCTTTTATTTGAGGAGATCGGGAACTTCGACGTAAAATGTGTCAAAGTCTGTGGAGAGTAGAATATAGGTCAAGGTCACCATGTCAATGTACCTGCAGAGTCAGTACATCTAGGAGAAGCACTATGCAAGATTTTATGGTTGTAGGCCTTTTATTTGACAAGATCTGGAACATCAACTTAATTTGTGTCAAAGTCACAGGAGCGAAAAATATAGGTCAAGATCAACCGGGTCAAGGTGCTTGCCTAGTCAGGAGCTTAGGATGAAGTTTCATGAAAGGTTTGATTATTGTTTAGTCGTACAGTTGATTACAATACAAACTTCGACGTAATGTCGAACTTCGACGTAATGGTCAAAGTCACTGGAGCGCAAAATATAGGTTTAAAGTCTCCAGGTCAAGGTGCCTACAAAGTCAGAAGGTCAGGGAGATGCTTCATGTAAGGTTTGATGGTAGCTGAAGCTTGCAGTTGACTAAAATAAAAACTTTAACGTAAATGTCGAACTTCGACGTAAATGTTAACAGACGGACGGACAGACGAACGGACGCAAAATATAGGTCAAAGTTACCAGGTCAAGTTGCTTACAAAGTGAGAAGGTCAGGGTGATGTTTCCTGTAAGGTTTGATGGTAGCTGAGGTTTGTAGTTGACTTAAACAAAAACTTTGACGTAAATGTCGAACTTCGACGTAATGGTAAAAGTCACTGGAGCGCAAAATATATGTCAAAGTCAACAGGTCAAGGTGCTTACAAAATGAGAAGGTCTATGAGATGTTCCATGTAAGGTTTGATGGTAGATGAGGTTTGTAAAATAAAAACTTTGACGTAAATGTCGAACTTCGACGTAAATGTCGAACTTCGACGTAATGGTCAAAGCCTTTGGAGCGCAAAATATAGGTCAAAATCACCAGGTCAAGGTGCTCACAAAGTGAGAAGGTCTATGAGATGTTTCATGTAAGGTTTGATGGTAGCTGAGGTTTGTAAAATAAAAACTTTGATGTAAATGTCGAACTTCGACGTAAATGGTAACAGACGGACGGACGGACGAACGGACGGAAAATCGGACGCCTATGTCGCACCCTGCTACAAGCAGGTGCGACAAAAAATAAATAAACTGATGTCTGATCTAAACGGTTTCCTAGTGGTTAAAGGGTTAAACTGAACTGTCCATTATACTCACAATTAATGCCAAATACATTGGCAGTTGACTCTAACTGCCCAACCTCCCCACTGAACAAGCCTGTCTTCTTGGTTGTCAGTTTATAATCAACATATGGTTTTCCAGGATATGCCTTTATGGCTGTTCCGCCCTCACTGTCCATTTGTTGACCATCATGATAGAAAATGAAGTTTTGGGTAAAAGGACTGTCTACCAAGTTCTCTGACTGATATCGCCACACTATTGTTACGCTCTGGTTATCCTGTAGAAAACTTTGCTTTGGAGACACTGTTAGTTTTTCTGCAAAATAAAGAACTCATTTATAATATGTTCAAATTAAAAGTGCATGTAAATTAACATCAAATATGACGGATAAAATCTTTAATATTAACCGTTGAGATGCCGAGAAAAACTACATCTGAAAATGTTGTCTGCTTTTGTTGTCTGCTGAATCTTCTTGCGAACTTTCTAAAAATATCTTTCCTATACTTGTAGGCAAACAGTGTGTACCCAGATCCGACTGCTCCTATAGGAGCAGTATGATCTGGGTCCACAATGTTTGCAAAAACAAATTTTAAAGTACGTGGCAGATGGCAACGCAAACGACAATGTTTGTTTGTTTGATTTGAGGTTTAACGTCCCCGTCAACACTGTAAAGGTCATTTTGGAGACGTTGCTTCCAATTTTGTGGGACTTTTACCCGACATTGAGATGAAATGACATCTCAAGCCCTGTCGCCCAATGAAACCAATAGGGTTTATTAGCATGGACGGTCCGCCTCGCACCCCGGTTCCTGGACAGGCTGTCATGATTGGTTTGTTTGAGGTTTAACATCCCCGTCCACATTATTTAGGTTAAGTCGTGATTGGCATTTTATGTGTTAACCCTTTCAATGCTCAACCTAGATATTTCCTTTTTTAAATGAGTATGGATCCTAATCTGCTGGTTTCTCTAAAAACCTTGACATGTCGAAGCAGGATACATCTGCTCTTAAAAAGAGTAAAGATCCAGATCCAGATCAGCTGGATTCTCTGAAGCCACCTGGTCAGGATGTATAATGTTTTCCATACTTCTGAATACCAAGGTAAAAATTGAAATCAAGCAACACATATGGCTGGAAATCAGGGCAGCAGTGTAGCAGATTGAAGGGTTAACAAACACGGGCATGTTAGCGATTGGTTAGTATCATGAACTTTATCCTTAGTTCCAAGAATGTGACAGAAAAACTGACAAACGAACAAATCTAACAAAAACAAATGACGGAAAAACTAAAGCTCTATTTATTTCCTCGGCATAATGATTTGTATTTAGGGTGACCACCTGACGATCACTTTCTATGGTGTAAGCTACTTTTATTTTATACTTAGTAGTGAAATAAATGCATATCTGAAACAAAAATGATATTTTCACACAGTGAAATATTTTCACATTGTGAAAATATATTCTGTGAAAATAACATGATCTTGTTACAAACAATCCATGTGTTTGTCGATGGAGCTTCAGCAAGAACATTTGATGGCTACTTTATCAAAAGCCTTGCTGAAGTCCATGACTATCACATCTGGGTATTTATTTGCTATAGTGCCATTTATGGGGGGTACTATGATGAAACCAGAAATTCAACTTCGGTGAAGTTGATGTCGCACCTGCTCCCCACCTGCCCCACACAAAAAAAAAAAAATAAAAGTTTATTTAAGGCAGAAGAAACGAATATAGGGCTTTGAGAAGAATCCATAGCCTATATATGTGAGATAAAAAACTGACTAAGTTCACAATGTGGAAAAAGTGATAAAATTGATCCTAAGATAAAGTCAAAACCACATGCACATCCTTATACCATAACAAAAACACACACAACGTTTTAAAATGATCAATATAAAACTGTAAGAGAAGTTGCGATGACAAGAGGTACCTATTGTACATCAACTGAAGCTTAAAATTGGCAAGTTCACAATGTGCAAAAAGTGAAAAACAAGAGGTACGTATCGCATACCTAAAAATGACTAAGTTCACAATATGGAAAAAGTGACAAAAATTGATTCGAAGATTAAGTCCAAACCACATGCGCATCCTCATACCATGCCGAAAGCACATACAAATTTTTCAAATGATTGGTATAAAAGTGTAGGAGGAGTTTCGATGACAAGAGGTACCAACCCAATATCAATTGAAGGTTAAAAATGACTAAGTTCACAATCTGGAAAAAGTGACAAAAATTGATTCGAAGATTAAGTCCAAGCTATATGCGCATCCTCATACCAAGGGGAAAGCATATGCAAAGTTTCCAAATGATCAGTATAAAAGTGTAAGAGGAGTTGCGATGACAAGAGGTACGTATCGCATACCTAAAAATGACTAAGTTCACAATATGGAAAAAGTGACAAAAATTGATTCGAAGATTAAGTCCAAACCACATGCGCATCCTCATACCATGCCGAAAGCACATACAAATTTTCCAAATGATTGGTATAAAAGTGTAGGAGGAGTTGCGATGACAAGAGGTCCCAACCCAATACCAATTGAAGGTTAAAAATGACTAAGTTCACAATCTGGAAAAAGTGACAAAAATTGATTCGAAGATTAAGTCCAAACCATATGCGCATCCTCATACCAAGGGGAAAGCACATGCAAAGTTTCCAAATGATCAGTATAAAAGTGTAAGAGGAGTTGCGATGACAAGAGGTACGTATCGCATACCTAAAAATGACTAAGTTCACAATCTGGAAAAAGTGACAAAAATTGATTCGAAGATTAAGTCCAAACCACATGCGCATCCTCATACCATGCCGAAAGCACATGCAAAGTTTCCAAATGATCGGTCTAAAAGTGTAGGAGGAGTTGCGATGACAAGATATCCAGTGTAAAATGTTGACGGAATGACGGACGGACGGACAGACCACCGGACGGACAGACGGACGGAAACTTGCACGCCTATGTCTTCCTGCTAAAGCAGGTGCGACAAAAAGCGTCCAAACAAATAAAAATAAATCTTTTGTCAATCTTATTTGTCACAAGATATTTTGTAATATTTGAATATACACCTAAGATAAAATGAATAAAAATGGACATCAATTTGTTTTTGTTTGTTTGAATTGAGGTTTAACGTCAACACTGTAAAGGTCATTTTGGAGACGTTGCTTCCAATTTTTTTTTCTAAAATATTCGCAAATTAGCCCACTGTTTACGGGACATGGCCATACTGCTGAATCTCAAAAAAGTAAAACAAACTAGAGCTGTCAGTGAAACTGACTAGGGCCCCGGCAGCGCTATCAGAGGAGTATGAAAATTTGTGGACGGACAGACGGACAGACAGACAGACGGACGGACAGAGTGATTACTATAGGGCACCCACACTTTCAGTGCGGGGCCCTAATAACCACAGAAGATGTTTAAAATATCTCTCATGTGTTATTGTTATAAGACAACAATAAATATTGTATATCCTATTCTAAATTTTGCATGATCCACCAATATCAGTAATTATCAATACATGGAAAAAATTATGTCGGAAGTAAAATTTTCAGTCTCATTGAGGGTCTGTTTTCTACTTCACATTGTGTCTGCTACTGTTTGAAGATGCGTGTTAAGAGTCAATTGTTTTTTTTAATATAAATCATTAAATACCAGAATATTTTAGCGACTCAAGGTTTTGAACTCTCATTTTTGTTTTATCCAAAACTTATTTAGTGGTGAATCAATTCCGTCCCAATGTTCGACATTTTGCAAAAAAAAAGTATCCCGCGCTGTAGGACACTGCTGATTAGTATTAACTTGGGCCTTTGTGTACTTTATCTGCTCACCCAATCACTTCAGTTTCTGTGCAATAGAATGAAGATGCAAGACTAATGCCGGAGAAAAGCCGATATTCTCGATAAGTTCGTCCGACATAATATTAAGACCAACATAATAGTTATGAATAAAATCTACTTAAATGATGAAAAAGAAGGAAATGTTTACTGGGACATCTTAACTTCGTGAAAAAATAGTACAATTCAGTGTACTTTCTATGCTGCTTAATCTAGGAAAGCTGCAATTCCAAAGTTAAGGAAGCTTTAAAAATGTGGTACTAACACAAGACAGAATTCTCATATGTTGGACGAACATGGGACAGAAATTGTAGGAATACAGGACGGAATGGTACAAACAAAGGAAAATTCTGTCTTGTGTTAGTACAACATTTTTAAAGCTTCCTTAACCCTGCGACTGGAGCTCTCTTGAATTAAGTAGCAAAGAAAGAATACTGAATTGTGCTGTTTTATGGTAAAGTCTTGATGGAAGTCATGAAATTTTGTCTGATAACAAAGGGTAGGTACATTTTGCAAGGTCTCAATCTGTCCATGTTCGTACAGACATAATTCTCATATATGTTGGACGAACATGGGACAGAAGTTGTAGGAACATAGGACGGAATGGTTTGTTTGTTTGTTTGATTAAGGCGTAACTATACCAAATTTAGTGACACAGAGGCCTTTCTCATATTTAATCTTCATCAGTGTGTCTCAACCCCAAAGTTCTGAAACCGAAACGGATGATGGACAAGTCCCGGCAAACACAGCACATCCCCCTCCAAGCACACACCGACCGACGCAGAATTTGAGGTTAAACGTCCCCGTCAACACTGTAAAGGTCATTTTGGAGACGTTGCTTCCAATTTTGTGGGACTTCTACCCGACACTGAGATGAAATGACATTTCAAGCCCTGCCGGAATGCTACAAACAAATGAGATTTCTGTCTTGTGTTTGTACAACATTTTTAAAGCTTCCTTAACTTTGCGATTGCTCTCTTAAATTATGTAGCAAAGAAAGAACACTGAACTGTGCTGTTTTATGGTAAAATCTTGATGGAAGTCGTATTTTGTCTGATAACAAAGGGCAAGTACATTTTTGCAAGGTCTTTATCCGTCCATGTTGGTACAACATTTTTATTTCATTTGGCTTCATCCGGTAAAAGAACATGATTCGTGTATGTTTTTGGTTGTTTGCATTAGCAAACCAATGTATCCTTGCTATGA